>OX578152.1:45881069-46523569 GCA_951213105.1 Amaurobius ferox
TTACTTTCATTATATACATAATGTGTAAAGAAAGTATTGTGATGTCTCTGTGTGTGTGTGTGAAAGTATGTGTGTGTGTGTGTGTGCGTGTGTGTGTGTCAGTGAGTCTGTGGAGAAGATATCTCTGGAACGAATGGAGCGATTCGAATAAAATTTGGTACAAAAATTACAATCCGTGAATATTGAAAGCCTATTGTTTTTAAACACAATCGAATGTTCAGAACCGCCCTAAATTTTCAAGTGAAATTTCGAAAAAATCATCAAAAAATCAAAACCTTTAATAAAGTTACGCAAATAGACATTTGTTATGTAATTTTCCCTTAGAAAACAATTGACATAAACTGTAGGACGCTAGCATTAGCCGTTCTCGAGATATTGCACATTTTTCAAATAAATTTTTCAAAAAATCAAGTAAAATAAAAAAATATATACTCTTAAGATACATGTTCATTTTTCATATGTAATATCATGCCATAAATTTGGTGACATTTTCGTGGATCTAAGTCGTTCCATTCACTAGAAAAGATACTTTGAGTAATACTTTTGTATTTGAACGCCAATAGTCATTTATCTGCTGTAAGAATAACTTATTCCTCCGTCCATAACGCTTAGCGAGATTTTGGCGACGAATTTGGCGGAATGTCACCAATCTGGCGACTTTTTCAAATGTTGCCAAATTAACGAAAATCTCGCCAAATGTATGAAAATGACGGTAAATCAATGAAAATAGACTAATTGAAGAAAATTCAATATCTTGGAAAGAATATAAGTATCTACTATAAGAATAACATTTTTTTAACTGCAAAAGTAGTAAGTTTATTGCGTTATATAAGGAAATTCATGTGCTGCCAATATCAGATTTTTTGTATAGTGCTTTAGTTTTATTTTCAATCATAATTTTAGGTTGTTTCAATTGCTAATATATTTTCTCATTTTTGCAATTATTATTTAAAAGATTAACATATAGTGACTTGCATGTAAAAGCATAATTAGACTGTATCTTATCCATATATGTAATTACATATTTGTTTCTAAGTTCGTTGATTGATTGTTTTTTGATTTCATGTTTAGGTCTTATTCCATAGGTTTTATTGTAAAAGTGGTAGAAACCTTTATATAGTTTCGCCATTCATCAAATACTACAAGAGGCATGCTGTATTTTACGGCAATCTATATAATAAAAGGCAATGTCTGTGTGTCTGTCTTATACACTTTAGGCTCAGCGACCGCGCGTCGCAGAGCTACGAAATTTGGCAATTGGAGACCCAGGGTGGGGTGGGGGGTGGAAAGGTGACACGTGAAAACCGATTTTGAAAATTTGAATTATTTTTGTTTGTTAATGTTTTATGCTATTTCGACCGTTTTTTCTCCTTTTCCCTTTTTTCTCCACCATCCAGACGTCGCAGAAAAAAGTAAATCCCTCGACCGGAAAGCGCAGACAATTGCAAGTAAAAATATATGAATTTCAAATCTCAGGGACAAATTCTAATATGTTTTAAAGATTTTAAAACAAAAGTCACTTTCGCCTCAAAAAACGAACTTTTGTTTTTAAATCCTCGCGTCGGGAAAAGTACCCCACAATTTCGACTAATAATTTACATTTTAAGAAAGCTCAAAGATCAGGCTTTCTTACAAGCCATTCTGGTCAAGAAATAAGAAAAAGTAGCCGCACAATCCGGATTTTAAGGAAGTAATGATTATCAATTTCTCAACCAAACCGCCAAAGGAGGGATCGATTTTTCACCCACATGCGCGCGCAGACGCACGGTGTTTCCATGGTAGAGGTGAGGTGAGCAAGGTTATGACGTCACGGTTCTGACGAGAATAAGAGTTCTGATAATAAATGGCATTGTTTGTCTGTGTGTCTTATACACTATAGGCTCAGCGACCGCGAGTCATACAGCTACGAAAATTGGCAATCGGAGACCCGGGGGGCGGGAGGTGACACATGAAAACCGATTTTTAAAATTTGAATTTTTTTTTGTTATTTAATGTTTTATGCAATTTCAACCGTTTTTTTCTTATTTTCCCTCACCATCCAGACGTCCGAAAAAGTATCGAGAATTTTGATTAATAATTTACATTTTTAGGAGGGAAGGAGGGTACGGTCCCTGTGGATGCCTCCCCCACCGGGTTCCGGTCTAAATTGGGTGGCACTTCCTGGCCGTCCAAATAGTTACCTTACACCTTTCTGGTAGGTCGTGCCAGCGAGTTTGCCACGGTCAGAATTTTGAAGGGTAGCGAACAGGCTGGTCGCCGAAGGCGGTTAGTCTTATAAATAAAATAATCCAATTCTCTATTAAAAGACTTGTATATTTGCTTAAATTCCTGTATTCTGAACTTAGTACCCGATTCAAAATATTCCTTCAATTCTCGTGATTCCAATATATTTAGATCACCACACACGACATATCCCAAGTTGGGGTCATAAAAACTATTTTCACAGTATTTACATTTTTGATCAACATATTTATCCAAGATTTTACTAATATAGTTGTAATTATATATTTTTCTGCCATTTGGGGTAATGTATTTATATGATAAAGATACTTTTATATCTTTAATAGGTAATAAATATTTACATTTTTCTAAAATTTCTCCAAATGGTACTTTATCAAATTTTTTATTACGAAAAGTCAGCAAAAAATATTCCTTTAGTAGAAAGTTTAATTATGTCATTATTTAACGTAATGTTATAGTAGGTAGCTCTTAGTTTCAAGTAGTCATAGAAAATTGATTGATGTAATTGATATTTTAAAACACATTCCTGATAGATTACATTTAAAAAAGTTATGACTTTACAGATTTGTTTAACAATGTTGATTTAAAGGATTTATATAGTATGTTAATGGAAAATTATGAAAAATATGATTTGCAATCCAGCATTACTATGACAGGTTTTAAGTCTTTGGTGCAGTTGGTACTATTCAAAACTGTTCTTTTTAATGGTATAACTTATTACAAACAGATATTCGGCATCCCCATGGGAGGTGGATGCTCATCTATACTTGCAGATATATATTTGAATAGATATGAAATGGGTAAACATTTGCTTAACGACCTCTTCTATGTGCGATATGTAGATGACATATGCACTGGATATTTGGATACGACAAGTAAGATCGATTTCAGCTTTTATCCGGAATGTCTAAAATTAATTGAATCGCAAAAGAGAAAAACAAAACACAAGTTCAACCGTGTCACGTTCAATGTCTTCACATAAAAAACCTGAAAACATAAATTTCAGGGACCCTGAAATTAAGTTTCATTACTTAATTGCAGATCCGCCACTGGCTGCACTTTACCTTTTCAACGTTCCATAGAAATGGAAAAGTGATGCCGTCGCGAAGAGAAATGGAATTGGAAAGGAGTTCGTTGAGCCGTTCCCTATAGCTTCTTTGATGTCAGAGAGGGCCGAATTTGGGTTACTGTAGGAGGGAAAAGTACCGACTCGACCTAAATAATGAAGCGTGTCAAAACCTACGCCGCCGTTTTTTTAGCTCTTGTCATCTTGCTTACGGATGTGTTCCCGTTCAAAGTCTTGAGGGTTTTCCCTGCGCGCGAGATTTCCAATTCCTGGTGAAAACAACAGAACATTCAGCCACTGACACGATATGGACCTTTTATCATTTTCGTAGGATAATCAGTGTCTAATATAGGTCCGTAGGATTTTTAGAATATGAGGTAAGTCAGTGTCAATAGGTTATTTTATTTTAAAATATCGGAAGTATGAGTTTCTATGAGAGTTTTAGATACATTTATATAGAATTTAACTATCTTTGTATCACAATTAGTATCAAAATATTAAAAAAAATTCTGCCTTTTCAGATATAGCAGCCGTGTTATTTGAAAATATTTCGTAAAATTTCTTTAAACAATTCTTTTTACTTTCCCTGCAATACATGGTAATGTATAGGGAAACTATTGGAATCATGCCGAATATCGCAACTCGAATTTTCGACGAATCTACGCGTTTCGAGAT
Source organism: Amaurobius ferox (assembly GCA_951213105.1). Lineage (NCBI taxonomy): Eukaryota > Metazoa > Arthropoda > Arachnida > Araneae > Amaurobiidae > Amaurobius > Amaurobius ferox. The sequence continues at coordinate 45,885,052 of OX578152.1, forward strand.
TCTAGAATAAGAGAAAACTATTTTTAGCGTGACGTTTGTGTGTGTGTCTGTGTGTCTGTCTGTCTGTGCACGTTTTCTATCCACTCTAACTTAAAAACAAATGGATCGAATTTCATAAAATTTGGTAGGTACGTTACTAGTGAGCGAATCTGGTGCTGATTAGTTTTGAGTACGATTCGGGTTAAAAGGACCCGCCTTTTTTTGCGAAATGGCCCGCGAAAGACTGTATCCACTCTAGCTGAAAAACTAATGAACCGAATTTCACAAAATTCGGTAGATGAGTCACATGTGAGTCACTCTGGTGCTGATTAGATTTTGGTATTATTCGGAAGAAAATAACGTGCCATTTTTTGCAAAATGGCCAGCAAAAATCGTCAAAACCTAAAATAAAAAACTACGTATGCTCAAATATATCCATTAAATGCTTGTTTAATATGTAATTGTTAACGAAGAAAAGAATAAGATCAACCCAATTACACTAGGACTAGCCGTTCCCGGGATTTTTTAGTTTTTTCGTATTTTCCCTATGCCACTTCTGAAAATAAGTCCTGTTACCAAATGAGAACGAAAATTGAATTAAAAGTGAATTAAATTTAATTAAAATAAAGAGAACGTGGATATAAGTCTGCAGGGAAAGTCATGTGCTGCCCATATCAGATTTTTTCAAACTGGCAACATGATAGTGAAGCGTATGGATGTATTTGACTTAATTACAATTGAAAACATTAATTACAATTGACTTATTTAACTGTGTTAATAAAAACTATTTTTGTACTATTAACATCTAGTGTAGTTCAAATTATCAATCCTATCATATATTGTGTACTACCTTAATTGTTTAGAAAATTATCATTGTTTTTTGTAGGAAGTAATAGTTTTCTATAGAAATCTGAAAAATTCGAATATTTCGGGTTCTAATTAGGTGATTTGCAAAGAAAATAATAATAACTAATAAATAAAATAAATAAATAAATAAATAAATAAAAGTAAAATAAATCAAGTTCTTGTTTTTTACTTTCCCTGCAATACATGGTAATGTACAGGGAAAGTATTGGAATCATGTTGAAAATCGCAACTCGAATTTTCGACGGATCTACACGTTTCGAGACTTCTAAAATACGAAAAAACTATTTGTAGTGTGACGTCTGTATGTGTGTCTGTCTGCGTGTCTGTGTGTCTGTGTGTCTGTCTGTGTGTCTGTGTAATGTATGTATCTACTCTAACTCAAAAACTAATGGACCGAATTTCATAAAATTTGGTAGGTAAGTCACTTGAATGTGACCCTGGTGCTGATTAGTTTTTGGTACGATTCGTAAAAACAAAACCCGCCTTTTTTTTGCGAAATGGTCCGTAAAAATTTCATTTATCCGCTCTAGCTAAAATACCAATTGACCAAATGTTACAAAATTTGATAGAGAAGTTTCTTGTTGGATACTCTGGTGCTGATTAGAATTTGGTACGATTTGGGAAAAAGAACCCGCCTTTTTTGCGAAATGGCCCGCAAAAATTTCATGTATCCACTCTAACTAAAATACTAATTGACCAAATTTCACAAAATTTGGTTGATAAGTTACTTGTGGGATATTCTGGCGCTGATTAGATTTTGGTACGATTCGGAAAAGAACAATCTACCCTTTTTTACGAACTGGCCTGCCAAACTCTAATAAAAAAACTAAGTAGTGTATGCTCACATGTATCAATTACATTCTTGTTTTATACTCAATTTTTGAAGAGGAAAATAATATAACACATTCCATTATACTTTAGGACTAACCGTTCTCAAGATACTTGAGATTTTTTACATTTTTGTTACGCCGATTTTGGAAAAATGTCCAATTAACAAATAAAAACAAAAATTGAATTAAAAATGCAAATGTAGTGTTATTTGGTTCAATTAAACTCAATATAATGATAATTATTAAAGAAATAAAGAAAACATGAATTTGAGTCTGCAGGGAAAGTCATGTGCTGCCCACATCAGATTTTTATGCATATACATATAAAATTTTATATCTCAATTTATCAGGTCAATTACCTGACACACAAACACACGCAGACACAAACACTGATAACATTCCAAAAGTATTCAGAATGGGTTCAAAATGTCATAAAGCGTGTTCAACCAACTAAATCTCGCATTCGAAAAATTTTCTCTATACAATATTATGAGAAATTAAACTTTTTAAATTAAAAAGTGAAAACAGTTAACATCTGCAAGATATTCAAAGTGTATAGGTCTATATTTCAAAAATATATTACTTTATTTGTTATGAAGTATTTAATATTTAAAAGACGTATTACCAATGACTAAGTAATGTATACAAATACTTAGTGAACAGTTGGTACTAGTTCGTAATGGGCATGCTGAAATTTTGAACAAGGAATCATATAATTCGAAATGCGTTCAAACTGCTTCGAAATTAGTAAAATGGACAGTAAGTTTGGTATGAAACGGTATGTAATACAAAAAAATCTGATGTAGGCAACACATGACTTTCCTTATATAATGCAATGAATTTACTACTTTTACAGTAAAAAAAATAGGTTTTTCTTATAATAGATACTAATATTCTTTGCAAGATATTGAATTTTCGACAATTGGTTGTCATTTTCATTGATTTAGCGTCATTTTTATCCAATTGGCGAGATTTTCGTTAATTTGGAAACATTTAAAAAAGTCGCCAAGTTGGCGACATTCCGCCAAATTCGTAGCCAAAATCTCGCCAAGCGTTATGGACGAAGAAATAAGTTATTCTTACAGCAGATAAATGAGTATTGGCGTTCAAATACAAAAATATTACTCAAAGTATCTTTTTTCATGAATGGAACGAGCTAGATCCACGATTATGATATCATTAAATTTATCGCTTGGTATTACATATGAAAAGTGAACATGTTTCTCAATAGGAAATATTTTTATTTTTTATTTTATATTAACTTTTTGATAATTTTTTTTTTAAATGTGCAATATCTCGAGAACGGTTCCGGTTAGCGGTCTAAAATTTATGCCAATCGTTTTCTAATGAAAAATTACAAAAGAAATGTCTATTTGCGTAACTTTATTAGCGGTTTTGATTTCTTGACGACTTTTTCAAAATTTCACTCGAAAATTTAGGGGAGTTCTGAACATTCGATTGCGAATTAAAACAACAGGCTTCCAGTGTTTACGGATTGTGATTTTTGTACCAAATTTTGTTCGAATCGGTCCATTCGTTAGTCAGTTATCGTCTCCACAGATTCGCTCACACACACGCACACACACACACACACACACACACACACACACACACACACACACACACACACACACACACACACACACACAGACATCACTTCAAAAATGTTTGATTCGTCATCAGGGATGCTTGAAACGTGCTCTCCCGTCGAAAACTCGAATTCGAATTTTCGATCCCGTTACAATACTTTCCTTATACATTATGTATATAAGGAAAGTAATAAAAGGTGTTATCTGATTTTGCAAGTAACAGCCCCTACATTTATGCAAGACAGTGCGATATACACTCACCAGAGTTGGTCACGGTATTTTGTTATGGAAGCTGATTTTGATTTGGTGAGTGTTGACCGCGTTGCCTTGTTGTCCTGACAAAGGGTGTGGTATTTACTTCCGAAACCGATTAACTCCCTTATTTTGTGTTATCACTTTCCTTTTCGGTAATTTACCGTTTATTTATAGTACCTTACCCCGCGTTCCTTCCTGTAAAGTTTTTCCTCTTTTCCTCCTCTCGTCGTTGGCAAATCTTGTTAGTGTTTGTTGCCAATCTTGGTCTGATGAGTAAAGGTTGCGCTTCCTATTTGCTCTGATGAAGAAGGTTGGATATTACCTCAGTAATAGGCTAATACCCTTTTCACTTTCCTTATATACAATAATGTATAAGGAAAGTATTGTGACGGGGTTGAAAATCCAAATTCGAGTTTTCGCTACGAAAGTACGTTTCAAGCATCCCTGATCACGAATCGAACATTTTTGAGGTGATGCCTCTGTGTGTGTCTGTGTGAAAGTATGTGAGTGTGCGTGTGTGTGTGTGTGTGTGTGTGTCAATGAGTCTGTGGAGACGATAACTGACGAACAAATGGACCGATTCGAACGAAATTCGATACAAAAATAATAATCCGTGAATACTGGAAGCCTATTGTTTTTATACGCAATCGAATGTTCAGAACCCCCCCCCCCCTAAATTTCGAGTGAAATTTTGAAAAAATCATCAAAAAATCAAAACCTCTAATAAAGTTACGCAAATAGACATTTCTTATGTAATTTTTCATTAGAAAACGATTAACATAAATTTTAGAACGCTAGCATGAACCGTTCACATGATATTGCACATTTTTCAAAAAAATTATCAAAAAATTATATAAAATAAAAAAAAATATTTCGTATTGAGAAACATGCTCACTTTTCATATGTAATATCATGCGATAAATTTGGTAACATCATTCTCGTGGATCTAGCTCGTTCCATTCATGAAAAAAGATACTTTGAGTAATAGTACTTTTATGTTTGAACGCCAATAGTCATTTATCTGCTATAAGAATAAATTATTTCTCCGCTTGGCGAGATTTTGGTGACAAATTTGGCAGAATGTCGCCAACTTGGCGACTTTTTGAAATGTTGCTAAACTAACGAAAACTCGCCAAATGGATAAAAATGATGCTAAATCAATGAAAATAACGACTATTTGACGAAAATTCAATATCTTCGAAAAATATAAGTACCTATTATAAGAATAACCTATTTTGTTTTTACTGTAATATATTGCTTTAATATAAGGAAAATATATAGTAAATATATTGCATTATATAAGGAAAGTCATGTGCTGCCCACATCAGATTTTTTAAGTTATATTCGCTGTTTTATGCAAAACTTTCCAGCTATTTTACTTATAGGACATATAAATCATTCAAATATTTATTTTGTTCTTTTCATTTAATTCGGAAGCATTTTTATTTTATATAAGTAATTTTATGCGGCATTTGCCAGAATAAAGCAACAAAAGTAATCAAGTAATTGAATCAAGTAATTGTCAAGTAATTGAATCAAGTAATTGAATCAAGTAATTGAATCAAGTAATTGAAAGTAATCAAGTAATTGTCTAGAAATTGCTATGTTCATTTCTCGAATTTCTTTATAGTCCTTGTCAAGATATTCTACTTATTTTCAAACTTTAATAAGTATAATTTCATTAATTTCTTTTCCACAAACACATTTGTTTTGCCTAAACAACAATATTCTTTCCGTATTTGAGAAATCTCAGGTCAAACAGTTTAAGGAGCAGTAAATAAATACTGCGCCTTAAGTATATTGCGTAATTTTCCCGTCCCTTTAGAACATATTTTTACTGAATTTTTCTTTACAAAATATATACGATTGCGTATCAGGGGTGGACCTGGCAAATGGTGACCTGGTCATGGGCGTAGCCAGGATCTCAGAAAGCGGGGGTTACAACTTAAAGGAGTGTACACTTTGTAGTGTTGAATTTCGTTATATTTATTACCCAGACCGTACAGAGCAGTTATAAGGGACGGCCGGGAAAAACACAGTAGTAAAACAATATAGATATATATAGACAATATAGACTTACATAGACAATAAGCATAGATATACAATACCAACAGAAAACAATACATACAGACATACAAAAAATACAAAGACAATATATATATAGACATACAATACGTTAATAAATACGTTCAATCTCGAATAACAGCAAATAAGCTAACAATGTTAAATTATAAAAAAATAGCTTAATAAATAAAATGATACAAAAATGTAAAAAATAATTTGAATGAAAAGTTTGAAACAGTCGAAAAAAAAAAAGAATGAAAAAATTTAAAAAGAAAAGAGAAAACAAAAATTTGAATAGTGCAAAAATTCAGTCCATGTTTCTTTGATCAGAAGATAATTAAAAACATAGGCAACTCATAAACGAGTAAATCAGTTAATGCCATCACAAACCTTTTTTTACAATACGAATAAAATGTTTAATTCTGTTGATAGAATTATTATTTTTACAGACACATTAAAGCCACAATGACTGATTAGAAGGAGATGGTTTAGATAAATGAAATTTTTTGAATGAAAATATTTAATGGCCAACATCGCCAAAGTGATTGCAAACGTAATTATAAGTTGATTTAATATGGCATTAACATAAGTAATCTATAAAGGGTCCGTGACCAGTTAAAAAGTGTATTAAGAATTTTATCGAGGACTAATGTAAATGTTTCACCAATGATGTGTGCATGTAGGAAGAGGGAAAGTGGTAACACCAAATCTCCCCTTGACTATGCCTCTAGACCTGTTTTCGATGTACATTCCTGGTAAAATAACTCTGAATAACTCGAGAAGTATTAGTATTATCGTATATTTTTTTATGTTTGTGCATAAGGAACTCCAATGGCGTTATACGATGAGATAACTTTTTAAAGAGGGCTGACTCTCTTTTTGGGGGGGGGGGGGGGGGGAGACTAACTCGCTTCTCCAATAGGGAAAGTCAATAACATCGTTCAGAATGCTGCAAAATTAGTTCTAAACACTTTTGTTCTCCTCTAATAATAAATGGGAAGTGTCCCTTAGAACTAATGTATACAGTGTTTCTTCTAGGACTGTTTGATCGGGGGGGGGGGGGGGGGGATCACATTTGGGAAGCCGAGTTTTCTATTTGACCTATATAAATATATCTAAATGCTGTGCTACATAAATAGAAACTAGGTTTCATAAAATGTCTCCGGGGTGGGGGGGTATGCCTGAAAGAATGAAAGAAACACTGAATGTATATACATTCTAATTCCCCCCTCACTAAAAATATCGAACATTCAGATAATGCGGCAGCATACCACTGACTTCATTATACACAAAATACAAACTGCTCAGAAACGCTGCATGCTTACACACGTGTCAAAGATGCCTCATCATATTTTCCAATGTCGATGCATTTATACTGTTACATATTTCAAATTGTCTCTCTCAAAATTGTCATTTAAAGAGTTGTACTGCAGCTTTCGTTGTGGAACAAAAAATATTAGTATTAACCTTGGAACTTTTCACAACTTTGTAATTGACTTTTCCCCTTATCTCTAACAGGAAGTGAGATGGCCCCGCTTGCCCCCTCTGAAAGGGGCCCTAAAGTTTTTTAACGTCATAAAGTTTTCCTAAACTCCTGCATAGTAGATATAAGATAAGCTTAAAATGTTTCTAGTTATTAGTCTGGTGATTACTGTTCTTGACAACCTATATATACAGAGCGTCACTTTGCGCATAAGAAAAAAACAGCAAAAACAAAACGTAATATACTGCGCTAATAAATGTAGGATGTAAACGATCGTTTTGGAAAATCGTTTCAGTTTGATAATAAATATTAATAATACAAAAATGAATAATAATTGAAATTTATACTAAAAATAAAAGTTTAAAGGTATAAAGGTTTTACAGATAAAGGTAGTTTTAAAAATAAAATTCATTCAATTTTACCAATAAAGGGTTATTTACAAAATGCAGAACAAAAAACGAAAAAATTTCGCCTTAGCACTTTTCATCAGAGGCATATGATATGCATACAGTACAATGGAGCACTAAAATACTTCCAAATCATAGAGTAAATTTGTATAATACCAAAGGCCAATCGGCGAAAAGAAATTTCATATTATGAGAAATGGTACAAGTCAAATCTAAATTTATAAAATTAGACATAAGATATCAAAAAGCCATCCAGGGAACATATTTAACAAATATTGAATATTTAAATACTTAGGTATACGCAGATGGTGGTTTAACGTTCATGGAATCCAGGATAAGACGCCAGATAAAACAAAGTTTCTGAACGGAGTTAAAACTGCAAATAAATCCTGATAGAGATAAATGAATAAGTTCGATAGAGATAAATAAACAGGATAAACAAACGCGTAAAAATAAAAGTCTTATCAAACAGATGAACGAAATGCTTGCTCATTGAAAACAGTTCGAGATAAATCAGTGGATAATTTTTCGTTTTTAATACACGGGCATGTTCGAATAATCTAATATACTAATAGTCATTTTATTGTTAGTAACATAAAATTTATTGTCATTTGAATTAAGGGGGCAGTATAACTAGCATGACTTAAAAGGTTGATTGGGTTTAAATTTATCGGTCCGAATACGGCTAAACATAGAAACAATGGCGGAATGGACAAAGTTTAAAATAAAATTCAAGACAGAAGAACATTTCTTTTCTCAGTTCGAAAAATCTAATGTAGTCAGTATATGATTTTCCCTACATAATATAACATAACATAAATAACATACATAATATAACTTAAATCCCCCCAGGAGTCCCATCGCAAGACGGTGGTGTATGGATCTTAGCCCTTTATAGCTCTGCTCCTCCTTTTACCTGGGAGGTAAATCAATCTTGGATTGGCCCGGGTGTTTGCGCTTGTGGTTCTTGAAACAGTTAGTGGAGGAGAGGAGCAGGTCTTTGTGGCCTGTTACCAGACCCGTCGGCGACAGGGGTCGAATCTTGGTGGGAACCTTCTCCCCGTCCGGTGAATAGTTGCGCCGATCCCGGCCGTGGCCTCGCTGGGTTGCGGATAACCTCCCTTCCTGCCCTCCCATCGACCATCGCAGTAGGCACAAACCCCACATGTTGCCCCTGAAGATGGAATTAAGCTATCCCTTCATAATGCAATCAATAACTTTACTTCTTTCACATCGAAATTATGACGTATAAGATCTATAGTGCAATGTTTTTGTCATTGATTGAACGCCACGTAAATTGAATTGGACGTTTTTGTAGTCCAAACGAAGTGACGGATCCTCACGCGCAAAATCCTCATTAAAATGCAATTGAATGTTAACGAATATCGCGTAAAATGAATGACTATTGGCAAATTCTTTGGCCTCAAAATACACAAAAATATGATGTGGGCAGCACATGATTTTCCTTATATAATGCAATGAATTTACTACTTTTACAGTAAAAAAAAATCTGATGTGAGCAACACATGACATAATACAATGAGTTTACTACTTTTTCAGTAAAAAATAGGTTTTTCTAATAGTAAATACTTATATCATTTCCAAGATATTGAATTTTCGACGATTAGTCGTCATTTTCATTGATTTAGGGTCATTTTTATCCATTTGGCGAGATTAGTTTGGCAAAATTTTAAAAAAAGTCGCCAAGTTGGCGACATACCGCCAAATTCGTCGCCAAAATCTCGCCAAGCGTTATGGCCGGAGAAATAAGTTATTCTTACATCAGATAAATGACTATAGGCTTTCTAATACAAATGTATTACTCAAAGTATCTTTTCTCACGAATGGAACGAGCTAGATCCACGAAAATGATGTCACCCAATTTATCGCATGAAATTACATATGGAAAGTGAACATGTTTCTCAAAAGTTATTATTTTTTTTTAATTTTATATGACGTTTTGATATTTTTTTTAAAAATGTGCAATATCTCGAGAACGGTTCATGTTAGCGTTCTAAAATTTAGGTCAATCGCTTTCTAATGAAAAATTACATAAGAAATGTCTATTTGCGTAACTTTATTAAAGGTTTTGATTTTTTGACAATTTTTTCAAAATTTCACTCGAAAATTTAGGGGGGTTCTGAACGTTCGATTGCATATAAAAACAATAGGCTTCCAGTGTTTACAGATTGTGATTTTTGTACCAAATTTCGTTCGAATTGGTTTATTCGTTCGTCAGTTATCGTCTCCACAGACTCACTGACACACACACACACACACACACACACATACAGACATCACTTCAAAAGTGATCATTCATGATCTTTCATTCGTGATCAGGGATGCTTGAAACGTACTCTCCCGTCGAAAACTCGAATTCAAATTTTCGACCCCGTCACAATACTTTCCTTATACATTATGTATGCCAATCTTATGTATGGAAAGTAAAAAGAGTCCTTATACATTATGTATGGAAAGTAAAAATAGATTATTTTTATAGTAGATATTTATATTCTTTCCAAGATATTGAATTTTCGTCAATGAGTCGTCAGTTTCAATGATTTAGAGTCATTTTTATCCATTTGGCGAGACTTTCGCTAATTTAGCGACATTTAAAAAGTTGCCAAGTTGGCAACATTTCACCAAATTCGTCGCCAAAATCTCGCCAAGCATTATGGACGGAAAAATAAGTTATTTTTACAGCAGATAAATGACTATTGGCGTTCAGATACAAAAGTAATACTCAAAGTATCTTTTTTCATGAATGGAACGAGCTAGATCGACGAGAATGATGTCAACAAATTTATCGCATGGTATTACATATGAAAAGTGAATATGTTTCTCAATAGGAAATATTTTTTATTTTATATGACTATTTGATAATTTTTTTGAAAAGTGTGCAATATCTCGAGAAGGTCCATGTCAGCGTTCTAAAATTTCTAATGAAAAATTACGTAAGAAATGTCTATTTGCGTAACTTTATTAGAGGTTTTGGTTTTTTGAAGATTTTTTCAAAATTTCACTCGAAAATTTAAGGGGGTTCTGAACATTCGATTACGTATAAAACAATAAGCTTCCAGTGTTTATGGATTGTAATTTTTGTACCAAATTTCGTTCGAATCGGTCCATTCGTTCGTCAGTTATCGTCTCCACAGACTCACTGACATACACACTCACGCATAGACATCACTTCAAAAATGCTCGATTCGTGATCAGGGATGCTTGAAACGTGCTCTCCCGTCGAAAACTCGTATTCGAATTTTCGACCTCATCATAATACTTACTTTACACATTATAGTATATAAGGAAAGTAACTAGTACCTAAAGTATTTTTTCTTCATAAATGGAATAAATTAGATCCACGGGAATGATGTTAACAGATGTCTTACGTAATACTGCACATAAAAATTGAACATATTTTATAATACTTGCTATTTTTTTAAATTTTATGCAATTTTTTTGATAAAATTATTTGAAAACCTGCTATGTCTAGAAAGCGGTTCATGCTAAAGTTCTGAAATTGGTGTTTCTTTTTGTTTCTAACAGAAAATTACGTTAGAAATGAATATGTATTTATTATTTTAATGGTCCCCACATTTTATGATTTAAAAAAAAATATCATTCGAAAATAGGAGGGGAGAGGGGCAGTCATCCGAGCATTAGATTGCGTTTTAAATGAATCGGATTCCAGTATTAACTGATTGTAATAATCGTACCAAATAATTTTCGAAGCGTTTCATTTCTTTCGTGAGGGATTGCTTCTACAGCCTCACGGACACAAACATACACAGACATAACCCCCAGAAATGTTCGGTTCAAGTTTAAGAATGCTTGAAATGTGCTGTTTCGTGTCGAAAATTGCATTCGAATTATCGACCCCGTCATGATTCTTCACCTATACGTTATACTATGTATGTAGGGAAAGTAATAAACCTAACCAAATGAGAACCAAACCACACCAATTTTACAAAATGACCAAACCAACGGACTATTGTATAAAGTTGTATAAAGATATATAAAGATACTAATAGAGTTTACAGAGTTAAAATATAATAGAGTTAAAATACTCAGATGGCCATTCTTTGCACCATAGTTCCTGCTCCTTGATAACTGAAGGACAACAGCACAAAACCAATTTAAAAAAAATCTGATGTGGGCAACACATGACTTTCCTTATATAATGCAATGAATTTACTACTTTTACAGTAACAAAAATAGGTTTTTTCTAGTGGAGGATAATATTCTTTCTAAAATATTGAATTTTCGACAATTAGTCGTCATTTTCATTGATTTAGCGTGATTGTTATGCATTTGGCGAGATTTTTGTTAATTTGGCAACATTTCAAAAAGTCGCTAAGTTGGCGACATTCCGCCAAATTCGTCGTCAAAATCTCGCCAAGCGTTATGGACGGAGAAATAAGTTATTCTTACAGCAGATAAATGGCTATTGGCATTCAAATACAAAAGTATTACTCAAAGTATCTTTTTTCATGAATGGAACGAGATAGATCCACGAGAATGATGTCACCCAATTTATCGTGTTGTATTACATATGAAAAGTGAACATGTTTCTCAATAGGAAATATATTTTTTTTAATATGACTTTTTGATAATTTTCTTGAAAAATGTGCAATATCTCGAGAACGGTTCATGTTAGCGTTCTAAAATTTATGCCAATCGTTTTCTAATGAAAAATTACATAAGAAATGTCTATTTGCATAACTTTTATTAGTGGTTTTGATTTTTTGACGATTTTTTCAAAATTTCATTCGAAAATTTAGGGGGGTTCTGAACATTCGATTGCGTAAAAAAACAATAGGCTTCCAGTGTTTACGGATTGTGATTTTTGCACCAAATTTGGTTCGAAACGGTCCATTCGTTCGTCAGTTATCGTCTCCACAGACTCACTGACACACACACATACTTTCACACACACACACATACTTTCACACACACACACACACACACACACACACACACACACACACATACACACACACAGACATCACTTCAAAAATGTTTGATTCGTGATCAGGCATGCTTGAAACGTGCTCTCCCGTCGAAAACTCGAATTCGAATTTTCGACCCCGTCACAATACTTTCCTTATACATTATGTATATAAGGAAAGTAATAAGGTTATTAGAACTTTTTTGGAAGATGTTTTAAAATATTTACTTTTTATCAGCACATGGCCAAGGCATTATTACTTTCCTTATATATATAATGTATAAGGAAAGTATTGTGACGGGGTCGAAAATTCGAATTCGAGTTTTTGACGGGAGGGCACGTTTCAAGCATCCCTGATCAAGAATCAAACATTTTTGAGGTGATGTCTGTGTGTGTGAAAGTAAGTGTCTGCGTGTGTATCAGTGAGTCTGTGGAGACAATATCTCACGAACGAATGGAGCGATTCGAATGAAATTTGGTACAAAAATCACAATCCGTGAATACTGGAAGCCTATTGTTTTTAAACGTTATCGAATGTTTAGAACCCCCTAAATTTTTGAGTGAAATTTTGAAAAAATCATCAAAAACTCAAAAGCTTTAATAAAATTGCTCAAATAAACATTTCTTATATAATTTTCTCTTAAAAAACGATTGAGATAAACTTTTGAACGCTATCATGAACCGTTCTCGAGATATTACACATTTTAAAAATAAATTTAACAAAAATTCCCATAAATTAAAAAAAATGTATTAACTGTTGAGAAACTTTTTCATCTTCATATGTAACATCATGCGAAAAATTTGGTGACAACATTCTCGTGGGTCTAGCTCGTTCCATTCATGAGAAAAGATACTTTGTTGTTGTTGAAACCCAGACCGTCCGACCTACCAGAAAGGTGTAAGGTAACTGTTTGGACGGTCGGGAAGTGCCACCCAATTTAGACCGGAACCCAGTGGGGGAGGCATCCACAGGGACCGTACCCTCCTTCCCCTACCACCAACCTCTCGGAAGGACTTTCGGACCCACATGTTTAACGTGATCGTACTCCGCATGAACACGGCGGCAGTTTTGGCAATGGCTGGAATCGAACCCGGGCCTAACGAGTGCAACTCCAGCGCGGTAATACTTTTGTATTTGAACACCAATAGTCATTTATCAGCTATAAGAATAATTTATTTCTCCGTTTATAACGCCTAGCGAGATTTTGGCGACGAATTTGGAGGAATGTCGCCAACTTGTCAACTTTTTTAAAAGCTGCCAAATTAACGAAAATCTTGCCAAATGGATAAAAATGACGCTAAATCAATGAAAATGACCACTAATTGACGAACATTCAATATCTTGGAAAGAACATAAATATCTACTATAAGAATAACCTATTTTTTTACTGTAAAAGTAGTAAATTCATTGCATTATATAAGGAAAGTCATGTGTTGCCCACATCAGATTTTTTTAGTTTCGACCACCGTTGACAAAACTGTAAACTCTAGATTACAGTGAAATGATCTCAACCTTATATCGAAACGTTGCATATAAGTCGATTCACGTTATTACTGCCCTTGTTCAGTCTTCGACTTGTCATTATTTCCGTAATATTGATCAATTTGATATCTTGGAATTGGTTGTATTTCCCCCAATGGGGGAGACCGCCTTTTCGAGGTGGACGGGCGTTGGCACTGTAACCTCTGACCCACCTCCTCTAAGGGAGTAAACAAATCCGATGAGTTTGCAGTGAACTGAACGCTTCCAGGTGACGTAGGGATGGACTTTGCCTGAATCCTGAGTTTAAACCCGTCAGCGACTGGGGTCAAGACTCGGCGGGATCATCTTCGGACCTTACTCGGTGAATGGTTTTGTCGCTCTTGTTCTACCGTCCGTGGATTTGCTGGAAAAGAGAATATACTTACGGAACCCCACATAGAAAATACCTAAAAGGTAATGTGAACCTGAAAACGGCGAGGCTGTGGATCATTTCATCAGAATCTTGCAAAAGTAGGTTAAATTTTGAATTGTCATTAAAAAAACATCAAAGTTTCTATAAATATTAAAATTATGTGGGGAATATGGATTGCTATTTAAGAACATTATTTGCTTTATATATAACACCAGTTTTGCGAAGTTAACAAATTAGAAAACAAGGGAACAACAGGGGAACCCCTACCCCATTGAGCTAGCTACTAAACAACCGAAAAGTAAATTTTTTATCTATTACTCCGCCCAAGGTATTTCGGAAGAAGGTAGGTCAGACGGGAAAGTAGAAAGCAATTGGGTTTCGCCCCGTGTTGTCATATAGGAAAGAGGAAGAATCTCTTTAGCGGTTTCTAGTTAAGCTATTGGTGTCAAAATTTGCAATCAGGTTTTGCTAAAATTTTTTGAAGTATCTGTTTCTCAGGATCTGCTATATCTAAAACTTAAATGATGACTGATATGAATTCAGCATAGAATTTTGAAGAAGATTGGGGTTCACTAGGGATTTCCACTTTTGGTTCTTTTTCTATTTCCAGTTCAAAAATTTTCATTTTTCTTGAAATATTTTTTTCTCAAACTAGGCTTATAGATTGATATAGATTCACCATCAACTTCTGGAAGAGGTTAGATGGTTCACTAAGAATTTTCACTTTCGGTTCAGAAATTTACCTTGGAAGATTTATTTCTAAATATTGTGTTATGGCTAGGGATTGTGTAATGGCATATGATTTCAGCATCAGATTTCAAAAGTGGTAAGGAGTCAATTTTTGATTTTCATTTTCAGTTCTTTTCCCAATTTTGTTTTAAAACTTTTCTCCTTGAAACATTTCTCAAAATCAGTTATAGATTGAGCTTAGATGATGACTGATATGGATTCAGCATCAAGTTCCTTAGTAGGCATGTGAGAGATTTACCTTTCAACTTTCAAATTCTGGTTCTTTTTCACGCCCGGTTCAAAATTTTCCTTGTAACATCTATTGTTCTCTTAATTGGTCCTAGATAGAGCTTAGATGATGACTGATACCGATTTGGCTTCAGAGTTTGGTCGGGATAGCCACAAAGGATTTCCACTTCCGGTTCTAGCGATGTCAGTTACGATTATAGAAAATTACATTTTTCTGGCCACATCTATTTGCCATGATTGGCTATAGATAGAGCTTAGATGGTAACTGATATGGATTAAGCATTGAAAATCGAAGGGGATGGGGGGGGGGTTACCAAGGTTTTGTTCGTCCTGTTCTAGAGATGCCTCTATTGCTTTATTTGAAAATTCGTATGATTATACTAAATAACGATGCAAAAGCGCATACAAATTCAACTGTCACGTTGAAAGTGTACACACCACTTGTACACGCCTTTTAATATGAAAGCTTTTTCGTTAATTTCTTATTTCCAATTGAATACTAGTTTTGTAAACAAATTGGCAAACCTAGTTTTGTTAACAAATTGGCAAACACATCGGATACAACAGGGGAACCCCATTGATCTAACCGCTAGACCATTGAAAAGTAAGATCCTGTATGATCTGTTTTCTAGCCCAAGGTATATCCGAAGAGCTAGGTCAGACGGAAAAGGGGAAAGCCATTGGTTTTCACTCCGTGATGTCATATCGGAACAGCAGAGAGTTTCTGCAGCGGTTTCTGGTGTGTTAATGAATAACTAGAACACAACGTCGGTACTTAGTAAGCTAGGGATGGACAAACTTACAGGATTGCCAAATGAAAAAAAATAAAAATTTTTGGCAGGCCAAATACTTATTTACAATAACTTTTTTTCAAAAATTAAAAATATTTTTAAATGTTTGAGATACAAAACAGCGATAAATACCTTCTAAAATGTTTATATGTTTATTCTGGAAGTTCAAAATGATTTCAAAATGTATGAGATGAGGAAAATTGTGATTGAAGTTCCGGAATTTTCTCCTCATCTGGATAAAACTGTGAGGATGATATTAGAGAGAAGAAATATACTCATCAGTTTATTGGTTTCTAAGTCACTTTATCTACGTTTCGTGGTTGAAAGCGTCTGTTCGAATGAATATGAGGATGCACGCATTGCCACATATTTTTAGGCATGATTTACCAAGTTCGGGAATGTTCATCCTGTTATGGTGTTATAAAAATACATCTATTTTCTGGGTCACATCGGCGGGCCATAGTTTGCCCATCCCTGCAGCAAACAAATGCAAAACGCAGACGATCGTTTCTGTAATTCTTGCATTTCCTTCTCAGTGTAAATAAGTCTAGTATCACACGCCAAGTAATGCATTCTCTAAAAGTCGGAGAGCCCAGTGTTTAGCGTGCGGGGATTGCTCTCCGGCAACCAGAGTTCGATTCCCGGCTCTGTCCAAACTGTTTTCGTGTTCCCGCGGAGTACGGACACATTAAATATGTGGGTCCGTAAGTCCATCCGAGAGATTGGTGGTAGCGGAAGGAGGGTACGTTCCTTGTGGATGCCTTCTACAATGGGCTCCGGTCTAAATGGGGGGGGGGCGTCCAAACAGGTACCATATACCTTCGGGTAAGTCGGACTGTCTGGATAGAAGAAGAAGAACTAATTCATTCTATATTAATTTAAGCAGTATTTTGTGTAGTGTTCTGGGTATTTATCACTTGCACCTAACGTCGCGTTCTGTATTTACTCTGTTTATGTATTTGAGTTTTGGAGCGAGCTTTTGAAATGAATACGAATTTTAATTACATTTGAATTTTTATAATATTAAGCTATATTATAACAAATTGTGTAATGAGTAGGATTCGCCCATAAAACTGTTACAGAAGGCCTAAATTTGACACAATATAGGTTATGGACGTATATACTGAATGATACAATAATCAACATTTATATACACAGGGGTCTACTGTAGAGTCCTTTTATGATGTCCCCCGTCATAATCAATGCATATTTGATTTCTAGAAAGGATATTACACGATAATTAATTACAATTGACCGTTGCGCATCAAGCAACTGGTGGATGAAACTGGAATTAATCGTCACCTTTTTCGTTTCTAAAGAGATCCAAATAATCGCAATTATTTCAATTGAAAAATGCCTAGAATGGTTTCCGCTTTTTCTGCTAAGGCTAGGATAGACATAGCAACCCAGGTCTACTTTTTCTGTTTCTTCTTCGACCCAGACCGTTCGACCTATCCGAAGGTGTAAGGTAACTGTTTGAACTGCCGGGAAGTGCCACACAATTTAGACCCGGGCGCGGTAGCCCATTAGTTAGCGCGCGGGAATTGCACTCGGTAGGTCCGGGTTCGATTCCCGCCACTGCCAAAACTGTCACCGTGTTCACGCGGAGTACGATCACGTTAAACATGTGTGTCCGTAAGTCCTTCCGAGAGGTTGGTGGTAGGGGACGGAGGGTACGGTCCTTGTGGATGCCTCCCCCATTGGGTTCCTGTCTAAATTGGGTGGCACTTCCCGGCCATCCAAACTGTTACCTTACACCTTTCTGGTAGCTCGGACGGTCTGGGACTCAATAACAACAACAACAACACAATTTAGACCGGAACCTAGTTGGGGAGGCATCCACAGAGACCATACCCTCCTTCCCCTACCACCAACCTCTCGGAAGGACTTACGGACCCACATGTTTAACGTGATCGTACTCCGCGTGAACACGGTAACAGTTTCGGGTAGAGGCGGGAATCGAACTCGCGTGTTCTAAGTGCAATTCCCGCGCGCTAACCCAAGCCTACTTGAATATATTTCACCTAGCTGACTTCAACAAGTGCCATGCCTGCTCTGTGGAAGAGCTGACCCTGGAGGACATCTTGTTCTTTTACTCTACAGAAAACATTTTTAGAACTGTTTTAACAAAAATTTGCGTTCCCTCTCTATTTTATCTCTCTTGTTTAACGTATATTAATGTATTGCTTTTTTTGGTCTATAGAATACATCGTGAAATTCGTTGCTAAAGAGCCGGACTTATGTATCAAAATGTGTTTAGCAACTGGGGAAATATGACTTATTTATTGCCTTCCATATACGCGTTTCGTGCGTTGCTGGTGGCGATTCCTACTCATTAGACAATACTCTACTTTGCAATTGGCTCTTTTTTACTTTCCTTATATACAATGTATAAGGAAAGTATTGTGACGGGGTCGAAAATACGAATTCGAGTTTTCGACGGGAGAGCGCGTTACAAGCATCCCTGATCACGAATCAAACATTTTTGAAGTGATGTCTGTGTGTGTGTGTGTGTGAAAGTATGTGTGTGTGTGTGTGTGTGTGTTTGTGTGTGTGTGTCAGTGAGTCTGTGGAGACGATAACTGACGAACGAATGGACCGATTTGAACCAAATTTGTTACAAAAAAAAAACAATCCGTAAACACTGGAAGCCTATTGTTTTTATGCGCAATCGAATGTTCAGAACCCCCCTACATTTTCGAATGAAATTTTGAAAAAATCGTCAAAAAATCAAAACTACTAATAAAGTTACGCAATTAGACATTTCTTATGTAATTTTTCATTAGAAAACGATTGGCATAAATTTTAGAACGCTAACATGAACCGTTCTCGAGATATTGCACATTTTTCCAAAAAATTATCAAAAAGTCATATAAAATAAAAAAAAAATATTTCCTATTGAGAAACATGTTCACTTTTCATTTGTAATACCATACGATAAATTGGGTGACATCATTCTCGTGGATCTAGCTCGTTCCATTCATGAAAAAAGGTACTTTGAGTAATACGCTTGTATTTGAATGCCAATAGTCATTTGTCTGCTGTAAGAATGACTTATTTCTTCATACATAACGCTTGGCGAGATTTTGGCGACGAATTTGGCGGAATGTCGCCAACTGGCGAGTTTTTGAAATGTTGCCAAATTAACGAAAATCTCGCCAAATTGATAAAAATGACGCTAAATCAATGAAAATGACGACTAATTGAAGAAAATTCAATATCTTGGCAAGAATATAAGTGTCTACTATAAGAATAACATTTTTTTAACTGTAAAAGTAGTAAATTCTTTGCATTGTATAAGGAAAGTCATGTGTTGCCCACATCAGATTTTTTACTATATCGCTTTGCTACCGAGGTTTTAACAGTAACTTTTTTAATTCTCCGATAAAGACGCTGCTTTAATTCTATCGGGTATGGTCACTTTACTATAGATAGACCTAACGTGTGCACTCATGAACCTTTTCTTACAAAGTTATTGGAGTGTGTAAGGACTTGGATTCATTGACATGCACGAACAGGACGTGCCGCACGAGCTGGGAGAAAAGTCGACCGCTCAAAGTCGTGGCTGACTGAGTCTGTTCTGAAATGTACAGCAATACGTGTGACCACTGGCGTCTGCCAGATGATGCGACCAAAGCAAACCGCTTTCATCGATGCGTCTCACGAGGGTCGCAATTAGAGGATGAAAAACAAAAGGACAAGGAATTGAGGACACTTGGATTCCGCCTGGACGCTCTTACTTTGCGATAGGGATAGTATAATCCAGAAATCTCGGTCAAAACACCGATTCCGGAATCCTGAGATTAGAAATGCCAGAATTCCGGGATTTATCTCATTACTTTCCTTATATACATAATGTATAAGGAAAGTATTGTGACGGGGTCAAAAATTCGAATTCGAGTTTTCGACGGGAGAGCACGTTTCAAGCATCCCTGATCACGATTCAAACATTTTCGAAGTGATGTCTGTGTGTGTGTGTGTGTGTGTGAAAGTATGTGTGTGGGTGTGTCAGTGAGTCTGTGGAGACAATAACTGACGAACGAATGGACCAATTCGAACCAAATTTGGTACAGAAATCACAATCCGTAAACACTGGAAGCCTATTGTTTTATACGTAAGCGAATGTTCAGAACCCCTCTAAATTTTCGAATGAAATTTTGAAGAAATCGTCAAAAAATCAAAAATACTAATAAAGTTACGTAAATAGACATTTCTGATGTAATTTTTCATTAGGAAACGATTGACATAAATTTTAGAACGCTAACATGAACCGTTCTCGAGATATTGCACATTTTTTAAAAAAATTATCAAAAAGTCATATAAAATGAAAAAGAAATTATTTCCTATTGAGAAACATGTTCACTTTTCATATGTAATACCATGCGATAAATTGGGTGACACCATTCTCGTGGATATAGCTCGTTCCATTCATGAAAAAGGATACTTTGAGTAATACGTTTGTATTTGAACGCCAGTAGTCATTTGTCTGCTGTAAGAACAACTTATTTCTTCGTCCATGACGCTTGGCGAGAATTTGGCGAAGAATTTGGCGGAATATCGCCAACTTGGCGACTTTTTTAAATGTTGCCAAATTAACGGAAATCTCGCCAAATGGATAAAAATGACGCTAAATCAATGAAAATGACGACTAATTGTCGAAAATTCAATATCTTGGAAAGAATATTAGTATCTGCTATAAGAAAATCCTATTTTTTTTTACTGCAAAAGCAGTAAATTCATTACATTACATAAGGAAAGTCATGTGTTGCCCACATCAGATTTTTTTAATTTGTAATTTCTGCTTTTTTAGTTTTAAATTGTGTTAATATTATTGTAGAAGAAACGTTTACAATTTATCAAAGCAAGACCAGAAAAGTTTTTAAATTTTCATAAAATTGGTTGGTAACATGCTGTGCACAATGCAAATTAGTTCTAATTCTAATCAGTTGTCCACATATAAAATTAAGTTAAAATATTTGTGATATTTTCTATCAGTGGTGAAGCGTGATAAAAGAATTTGGTGAGACTAAGGATTAAAATCAGTTTTGTACATTTGTACATCTTTTGTACATTTTTTTAAACCTAAAAAAATCTGATGTGGGCAGCACATGACTTTCCTTACATAACGCAATGAATTTACTACTTTTACAGCAAATAAAAAAGGTTATTCTTATAGTAGATACTTATAATATTTCCAAGATATTGAATTTTCATAAATTGGTCGTCATTTTTACTGATTTAGCGTCATTTTTATCCATTTGGCGAGATTTTCGCTAATTTGGCAACATTAAAAAAGTCTCCAAGTTAGACATTCTGCCAAATTCGTCGCCAAAATCTCGCGAAGCGTTATGAACGGAGAAATAAGCTACTCTTATAGCAGATAAATGAGTATTGGCGTTCAAATACAAAAATATTGCTCAAAGTATCTTTTCTCATGAATGGAACGAGCTAATGCACGAGAATGATTTCACCAAATTTATCGCACGATATTACATATGAAAAGTGAATATGTTTCTCAACAGTTAATATATATTTCTTAATTTATGGGATTTTTTGATAAATTTATTTGAAAAATGTGCAATATCTCGAGAACGGTTCATGCTAGCGTTCTAAAGTTTATGTCAATCATTTTCTAAGGAAAAATTACATAAGAAATGTCTATTTGCGTAACTTTAGTAAAGGTTTTGATATTTTGATGATTTTTTCAAAATTTCACTCGAAAATTTAGGGGGGTTCTGAACATTCGATTGAGTTTAAAAACAATAGACTTCCAGTATGCACGGAATGTGATTTCTGTATCAAATTTCATTCAAATCGCTCATTCGTTCGTGAGATATCGTCTCCACACACTCACTGACACGCATACACACACACATACTTTCACACACGCACATACACACAGTTATCACTTTAAAAATGTTCGATTCGTGATCATGGATGCTTGAAAAGTGCTCTCCCGTCGAAAACTCGAATTCGAATTTTCGACCGCGTCACAATACTTTCCTTATACATTATGCATATAAGGAAAGCAATAAAATATAATAACTGAATTACAATGAAAATTAATTAATACTATTTTTCAATAAGGGGGAAAACTGTAATATCTAAAATGTTACGAGTGTTGCAGCTTAATGTGTTTGCTTACTCTTTGATGAAATATAGATGCACAAGCTCTATATTATTGATTTGGTTAAAAAATTAAGAAGAACTTGGGGATTCTAACGATGTTTAATGATTAACGGAGTTTAAGTAGAATAAATGGATATATAGGTATATATACGTATTTAGGTGCAGCGAGGCAAGTTTAAACTTGAATATAAAATCTCGTCATATATATATTGTTTTTATACCGCAAGTTTTAGTTTATATACCTCAAGGCAAGTTAGTAAAATTATTTGATACTAGCAGCATATTCGTTCTTCGTATAGAGTATATAATATAAAGAAACTTATAATTCGCAATCATGTGCGAATTCTGTTAAAATATTAAATTTATTGTTACTAAAGAGAAGTTTAAGAATAACTGCTCTCACTATGAAGCATGATCTTCACGGGCAGATTCGAAGAATAAAACATCCTCGCCCCTTTTGTAAGCAAACTTACAAAAAAAAAGCAACTGAATCAATATATGCAAAATGAAAGCATTAAAATTGTATAGGACCCGTACTACCTATATAAACGAATATTAAAAGATATAAACTGTATTAGTACATTAGAAGATTACCCGTATTACAATATGAGTCTCAAAAATCTTTGCCAAAATAAAAGAGATGACGTAATAAATTGAAAATATCAACAATCCCCGTAATCTTTATACCAGAAGGTCATAATTGATTCCAACATATGCCAATATATATCAAAACATATGCCAATATACCTGTACTACTTATATTCTCGTAGATTAGAAGATATACCAGTGTATTTGTAAAAAATTACTTGTACAACGTATAATATATGAGTTTAAACAATTTTTGTCATAATAAAACAATGGCATAATAACTTGAAAATATCAATAATCCCTGAATCAATAATCTCCGAAAATATCAATAATAATAACGTTTAAATCTGAAGACCGTAATTGATATTATCCACAATCCAGTCAAAAATGCTATAAGAAAAATCAAATCGTTCTTTTCTAAAATATATTTTTATATCCATTTATTTATTATTCAAATCGAAAAAATAATAATTAAAATTAACAGAAAGATTTAATTTAATTGCGTTTCTGAGCAACATGATATAAGATAAAATCTTCCTCATAAACTGCGAAATTAAATAACCATTTTGATTTCTTTATACTTTTGTTCAGTAAAAGCTTGTGAAAAATAAACCATGGAGATAGATTTACCATTTTAATCATGTTTCAAACAATTCATGTTTTCAAAAAGTGACTAATTAGCGCAAAAAATCTTCCACCAAACTCAAAGTTTTAATTCACTTTCAAACGATTTTCAAGTTTTTCGTTTGTATAAACCACGGAGTTAGAGAGTAGAACTCCTAGGAAAAGCTTCGGTTTTTATTAATATCTCGACAACCCCTGGTTTTAGATACTCGAAACTTGGGCTAAATTTATGGGGGACTATTTCAAGGTTATCCGCAAAATTTCATCAAATTCGGTTCAGCTTTTCTCCCGTGATTATGAGAAAAACAAAAATTTCGTTTTTTACCAATATCTCGAGAACCACCAATCGTAAAAACTCCAAATACGGACTAAATTTTAAGTGGGACTATTTCCAGGCTACCCACAAAATTTCATGAAATTCAGTTCAGCGTTTCTCCCGTGAAGACGGGACAAACAGACAGACAGATTTTCAATTTTATTTATATAGATTTTGACATAACGGCTAGGGTCGGAGTATTCAGAGGAAATCGGAGTGATACCTAAAAGTGCTACCAAGCTATAGAAAGCTAGCGAGTCATTTGCAGTGCTTTGAAAGTCTGTAAACAAAACAAATGAGTCTGAAAAATATTGAATAAACTTATTGAACTTTATTGGAGTTTTGTTTCATAAAATGCTATTCACACAAGACCATTTAGACCCCATCCAACTGGAGCCACTGGCGATTTTTGTTTAACGTTTTTGATGATTGTGATTAGAGTTTAGTACAAACTTAGAAAAATATATATTTTTTAATAAAAATTGTTCATTGTATCCGAAAGGTTTTATAGGGAGATTTCAACGTGATATTATCGCTTAAATAATATAATGTAGATAAATAAATTCAAAGGTATAAATTATGGCTTCGAAGTAAAATTAAATTCTTAATCCTCCGGGATTTTCTCTATCAAAATATCGGGATTGGAAACATGATTGTAATAAACGTCCGGGATTTCAATTTTTACTTACGACAATTTCATCGGCTTTTCCAAGGCGCTGTGTGTCACAGAAAATAGAAAAAGCGCTTAATAGATTATCCAGAGTTAATTCGATCCGGGTGTCATGAAGCAGAGAATTAAGTGCGAATCTTTCTTATTTTTCGCTATCATTTTTATTTGTCTGAAATTAACTTTATTTTTGAAAATTATTTCAAAATCTAACTTTAAAAAATTTTCTGGTATCTATCTATTCCTTTATTATTTAGTAACTATGGCGCCGTTTTTAGTCTTGCCTATAGTCAATAAGATACTCAGCACTCGTATATATTATCACCGTTTGTTACTTCCCATGAATAGTGAGGGATTCATATGAAGCGATTAAAAACTATAAACATGAAGCATTTGATCAGTTTATATATATATATATATATATATATATATATTTAATTTTCAGGTTTAATTTCTCTTTAATAACTGATGAAGAGAAGAAATATATTTTAAATGTTTTAGAAGCTGGAAATTCTTCTTTTTTTCTATATATCTATCTCTTTATTTTAGGTCATTGACGCCTGTAATATGCACAGTCATAATATTTGCAATTTTGACGTTTTATTCAGTTGATGGACAGATGCTACCGGATAAATCTCAAGAAAGGCAGTGTAAGTAGAAAAAATGATTACATGCATTGTGTATTTGCATCTCTCCCCTTGTCCTCAATATTAAAAGCTACTTATCTTGAATAGAAACATTATAAAATGCACTCAAATTGCAATATTAAGAAATTTCGGTAATGAACAGCATAAATCACAAAAACATACTGTTGATGTGATACATTTGTTTATTCTGTTTGTTGACAAAGCGTTATTATTCCAGACTCTTTGCAACTGTGCAAATAAGTTACTTGATTTAAAAATGTGCGAAATGAAATTAGCTACAAACTTAGTAGGTGTCTCATTTATCATCCTTTACTAGCAGCGATTACCCGACGTTGCCCGCGATTTACGATGCAAAACTCTTTCGGTTTAGCCGTTCTCCCGCGATGTTGGACATACATACATACATACTTACTTTTCTTCTTTATATAGATTCAAATTAATAAAATTAGTTGAGTAAGCTTGTGAAAAATAAACCATGGTGATAGAGTTTTCATTTAAATTCATATTTCAAACCTGCGATTTTCAAACGTGACTAATACGTTCAATGAACTCCTACAAAACTCAGATATTTAAATGACTTTCACGTTTTAAATCAACGATTTCCACATTTTTTCGTTGGGAATCATGGAGTTAAGAAAGTAGAGCTGCTAGGAAAATGTTTCGTTTTCCATTAATATCTCGACGACCCCTAGTGTTAGAAACTCGAAACTTGGAATAAATTTATGGTAGGCTATTTCAAAGCCATCCACAAAATTTCATTAAATTCGGTGCAGCTGTTCTCTCGTGATGATGACACAAACAAAAGTTTCATTTTTCATTAATATAGCGACAACCCCTGGTGGTAAAAACTCGAAACATGGACTAAATTTTAAGTGGGGCTATTTCAAGACTACCCACCAAATTTCATCAAATTCAGTTCAGCCGTTCTCCCGTTATGTTGGATCATACATACATACATGCATACATACATACTCTTCTTCTTTATATATACTGCTGGCCATCCAAAATGCAACACCATGAAGGAAGCATCCAATAAGCATAAAATTTGCACCATACGCAGATCTCGATAGGAAATACAAATGATTAAAATTGTATAGCTCATATGAAAATCATGTGCGCCAGTAGCGCCATAACTCTTGCATTATGCACCGCCATACCGGTCCTTCACCTGGCGTTATGGTTTGGGGTGGCATTGGATTTTACTCCCGCACCCCCCTAATACACATTGCCGGTACACTCAACAGCCACCGCTACATTTCTGAAGTTTTGGAGCCTGTTGTCTTACCTTACCTTCAAGGCTTACCTGCGGCAAAGTTTCATCAGGACAATGCGAGACCACACGTGGCACATATCGTTCAGCTTTTCTTCAGTGCCCACCAAGTTCCACTGCTCCCTTGGCCCGCCTGTTCTCCAGATTTGTCGCCCATTGAACACATCTGGTCGATGATTGGCAAACGACTGGCCCCGCAAACACAACCAGCTGCTACGACAGATGAAGTTCGGCAACGTGTGGAAGCAGTATGGACTGACATACCCCAAGAACACATCCAAAGTCTCTTTCTTTCGATGCCGAGGCGTGTAGAAGCAGTTATTGTCAGCCATGGCGGCTGTAGAAAATACTGATTTCTTCGTGTTCCGCAAGTCGAACGGGGCTGTATTTCAATCAATTCATCCTTGTACTTTATGTTCTTTGCCGAATAAATTTGGTTTTGATATCTCTTGTCTTTCATGGTGTTGCATTTTGGATGGCCAGCAGTGTATATAGATTACATAACTGGGAGTACGCTCAGATATCATCGCGTAGTGGACCAAGTAGAAGATCAGACGAGGAGTAATACTAAGTTGTTGCTGTTATTGAGACCCAGACCGTCCGACCTACCAGAAAGGTGTAAGGTAACCGTTTGGACGGCCGGGAAGTGCCACCCAATTTAGACCGGAACCCAGTGGGGGAGGCATTCACAGGGACCGTACCCTCCTTTCCCTACCACCAACCCCTCGGAAGGACTTATGGACCCACATGTTTAACGTGATCGTACTCCGCATGAACACGGCGGCAGTTGTGGCAGCGTGCAAATCCAGCGCGCAAACCACTGGGCTATCGCACCTGAAATTCCCCAACAGCACGCGGTGTTCCCAGGTGGTCACCCACCTAAGTACTAACCGCGCCCGATTCTGCTTGACTTCGGTGATCGAACGAGAACCGGTGTTTTCAGCACGGTACGACCGTTGGCATAGTAATACTAAGTGTACAACTAAACATGAATCATGTAGTGACCGAAAATTATCGTGTGTCCGTCATACATATCTTTTACGAGTGACAACATTTTGTCATACTATTGTTTTAACCATAGATGCCGACCTGAAAAATTATTAGGGGTTCCTGAAATTTTAAATCGAATGACACGTGCATTTTTCAAAGAGCTTTAAGTCTGATTTTAAATTTAATTCAGTAGATTATCTGGCACAATAACGCGTCTGAATTGTTAAACTGAAGCAAATTATATAGTTAAGTGCAGAAAAATATTTTATCTAGATAATTAATTATTTCATTTATTTTGCTTTTGCCAGTTACATGAATTTCCAACTCAATTTATCTGTTGTTGTTGTTGCTAAGACCCAGACCATCCGGCCTACCAGAAAGGTGTAAGGTAACTGTTTGGACGGCCGGGGAGTGCCACCCAATTAAGACCGGAACCCAGTGGGGGAGGCATCCACAGGGACCTTACCCTCCTTCCCCTACCACCAACCTCTCGGAAGGACTTACGGATCAACATGTTTAACGTGATCGTACTTCGCATGAACACGGCGGCAGTTGTGGCAGAGTGTAAATCCAGCGCGCAAACTACCGGGCTACCGCGCCCGAAATATGCCAACACTCAATTTATCTGTGTAAAAGTAATAAAAAATTGTAAAATTTCTATTTTGGTATTTTTACCAATATTAAAAATGTTAACAAATTATTTTTAAATCATTTCCGAGTTAAAATCTTGTATCCAGAATGCAATAAACAGTCTGAGGGGTAAATTTCTATATACACGTTATAGATAGTAAACAGGAAATGAATAAAGAACAACTTGATGAACTGATAACAAAAATAAAATTTTTGCATATATGTATACATTTCCCCCCACCAAATACGTACAAAAATATTAGGAGTTCCAGGGACCCACAACAAAATTATTGTGAGTTCAAAAAGTGCCGCGAACCCATGAAAGCGGCGCCATTGGTTTTAACTAAACATTTTTTTAAAGCACCCATTTTTCAGATTTGCTGTAAATAGAGCTTCAACAATGATCGATATAGATTCAGCATCACTTCCAAGAGGAAGTAAGAGTCTAGTTCTTTTTCCATTTCCGGTTCGAAATTATCCTTTTACATGAAACATCTATTTCTCCAAATATCCTGTAAATAGAGTTTAGATGACAACTACTATGGATTCAGCATTAAATTCTAAGAAAGGTAGGGTGATTTACGAAGGGTTCTCGTTTCTATTTTTATTCACTAATGGTTTAAACATTTTCCATGAAAGGTTGTAAAGAGCCTTGCTGCCCCAATCGGGAATCGAACCCTGGATCTCCGAACTGGACAGCCAACGCTCTACCGTTGAGCTACTGGGACGAAATTGCAAGCGCTTATTGTCGAAGTGGACTCCGCATTCTCCCCCCCTCTAATGTCAAATTGATGTGCAACTGACAATCTGACTTATCATCTGCTATTTTCATATCACGTTAGCCACCTTCTGCTACTTTTACGTCTTTTTGCCACGTTTATTTATCAGAATTGGACATACATAGATACAGCTTAGATAATAACTGATGTGCATGCAGCACCAAATTCTGGAGGAGAAAAGGAAAGTTACTAAGAATTTCCACATCCGGTTCAAAATAATTTTCTTAAAATATATATTTCTTAGGATAGGCTATAGATATATCTTAGATAATGACTGACATGGATTCACTATTCAATGCCGGAAGGAAGGAGGCGTTTTAATAAGGATTTACACTTCCGATTCTGGCCACCTTTCTGGTCGGTCGGACGGTCTGTGTCTCAACAACAACACCAACAACTTCCGATTCTGGAGATATCACTTCCTATTAAAAAAATTCACAATTTTCTTCAGATAATTTTTAGGATCGGCTATAAGTGAAGCTCAGATGACGACTGATATGGATTCAGAATCAAATTTCGGTGGTCGTAAGGAGATTGCAAACATAGGCGCCAACTTCAAAAATAATTGGGGTTCCGAAAATTTGAAATCAAATGACCTATGTATTTTTAAATGGATTTAAGTCTGATTTCAATTTTATTCATATTATCTGGCACATAGAAAAGTCTGAAATGCTAAATTGAATTGAGGAAATGTTGTTAAGTATAGATAAAAAAGTAAAAAAAGTATAAAAAATTAAGTATAAAAATTGTTAAGTATAGAAAAATATTTTTTTTTCTATACTTAATAATTTTCTATACTTAATTTATTTCATCTATTTTGCCTTTGTAGGCGCAACATTATCATATACATTATACAGATAATGTGTGAATTTTTAACTCAATTATCTTTATAAAAGTAACAGAAAAATGCAAAAACTATTTTTAGGCCTTTTTACCAATGCTAAAAATCTCAAAAAATTTCTCTTTCAAATCCATAGTATTGCCACCGTTTCAAACATAGTTAGTAACCATTTATCGGAATAAGACATGTAATGGAGCAGACATGGGCAACCATAAAACATCCACGATTTTTAATTTCATATTCGTAATCAACATGTCCAGATTAATTAAACGCAGCTGATTTCATCTCAAAAGCACTTTGGCCGTTACGGTGCATTTTAAAAAGAATAAAATGATAGTGATATTTGAAGTTTTTACATAAAATTGATTTTTTAACAAATATTAAATTTATTTTAAAGGTTTAGATGTTCATTATCAGTAGAAAAATATATTGAAAAATATTAACAGCAAAAATATGTAATGTATCGATAGGCAGACATTGATATATTGTTCCCTGAAGAAAATACGGACTGGGCAAGCTTTTTCTCAGTTAAGGGTCAATAAATGTTCCAAATGTTCTAAAAAGCGATTGTTTATTGACGACAGGTCTGGGGAATAAGGTGGCTGAAACTCGCAGTTAAAGAGAGTTTAATTTCTCTTGCGTACAGAAGGACGTCCTCTAAAGTCTTAGATAAAAGTAGCATAATTAGAAAAACATTAATGAAATTAATCGAAAATGTCATAGAGTTAATCGGCAAATACTGTGACGACATGGAAAACTTTTGGTACAATTATATACAGTTAAAGAGAAATAGAAGAGGAGATATTTTTACTTCTTTACATATTCGTTTCAACATCCAAATGTTGAAAAGAAAATTTTATTCAAAGAATATAAAGTAAAAAATTTATTGTAGGTTAAATATTTCTTTGCAGCCAGTAGCCGGTAGTACAATAAATCAGTAGTTACCTTAGTTGTATCACTAGAGATGCACAAAAAATGTAAATATAGACAAAAATTTTAAAGTTAGATTCAATTTCGAAACATATAAGGTTCTCAGAAAAGTTCTTCAGTACTCCCCAATAACTTTGTAATGAAAGATCCAAAAGTGTATAGGTAAACGTTAGGTTTATCCATAGTGAAGTGACCGTAAATAGAAGGGATTTCAGCGCTGCAAGCGGATAAATTAAAAAAATTAGGATGACAAACTTGACAACAAAGATAAAAATCTGATGTGGGCAGCACATGACTTTTCTTATATAATGCAATGAATTTACTACTTTTACAGTTAAAAAAAAATGCTATTATTAGACGATACTTATATTATTTTCAAGATAATGAATATTTTCTTCAATTAGCCGTCATTTTCATTGATTTAGCATCATTTTATGCATCTGGAAAAATTTTTGTTAATTTGGCAACACTTAAAAATGTCGCCAAGTTGGCGAGATTCCGCTAAATTCGTCGCCAAAATCTCGCCAAGTGTTATGGACGGAGAAATAAATCATTCTTACAGCGGATAAATGACTATTGGCGTTCAAATACAAAACTATTACTCAAAGTATCTTTTCTCGTGAATGGAACGAGTTAGATCCACGGGAATGATGTCACCAAATTTATCGCATGATATTACATATGAAAAGTGAACATGTTTTTTAGCAATTAATATTTTTTTTTTAATTTATGGGATTTTTTGATAAATTTATTTGGAAAATGTGCAATATCTCGAGAACGGTTCATGCTAGGGTTCTAAAGTTTATGTCAATCGTTTTCTAAGGAAAAATTACATAAGAAATGTCTATTTGCGTAACTTTATTAGCGGTTTTGATTTTTTGATGATTTTTTCAAAATTTTACTCGAAAATTTAGAGAGTTTCTGAACATTCAATTGTGTTTTAAAACAATAGACTTCCAGTATTGACGGATTGTGATTTTTGTACCAAATTTCATTCAAATCGCCCCGTTCGTGAGATATTGTCTCCACAGACTCACTGACACACACACATACTTTCACACACACACACACAGAGAGAGAGAGACATCACTTAAAAAATGTTCGATTCGTGATAAGGGAGCCCTGAAACGTGCTCTCCCGTCGAAAACTCGAATTCGAATTTTCGACCCCGTCACAATACTTTCCTTATACATTAAGTATATACAAAAAGTTAAAAAACGGTTACAGAGTTCTAGAGCGTTGGCTATTATCAACCAATGGTACGTGTACCACTGGCGGTACGCGAGAAGATGACTGATGGAACATAGGTATTTCGTGCAATATACACTGCAAAAATTTTACAATCCAAAAGTGTTTATTTTCAAAAATATTTTTTTTTTTTCAATATTAAACGATATTTTCAATATCAATATATCACGGTTGTCTCAAGTTGGAGTAATTAGCTTGTAAAGATGAAAATGTATATACTTCTGGATTAAATAAACAAACAAAAAACATTTAAAAGATATTTTAAAAAAATGGCAATTATATTTTAATGCCATTTTGTTCAACGTACTTATATGAAGCAAAACTTTCGCAGTGCTCTACTTTAAAAACAAATATCGAACCATAATTAACTTGGAGCCAAATTTACGTTGAAGTTCGGAGGTTCTACCAGGTTTAAATTTTGCATATTTATAAAATTATCAGTTAAAGAGAATACAACTACCGCAAATAAATTCCACAATGTTTGTTGATAATTTTTCAGAATTCAATTTACTTCCTTGACGAGTCTTTGTTTTCGTATTCCCTTCTGTCATTCTTCGTTAAATACTACCAAAGTTACCTGTTTCCTATATCAAAGAGTAATATTAACTTGGATAAGAAAAGATTGACTACCATCAAACGAATAGGGCAAAGGGTTTGGCAGTGACGGGAAATGAATTGCTTCTACACAAAGGCTTTCATTTTTATCAATGTCTCTGCTTACCAAACTGGACTATCTTTAGCTGTTTTCAAACACAAAAACAAAATCTGATTATTCTTTCCGTGTCACTAACTTCACTTCATGAATCTTTTGTTTTTTGTCTTCTTTCCATTCTTGGTTACTGTTTCCCCTGCTGCAGAAGAAGTCATTGGTCTAAAAAGATTTAATTAATGATAGCCGCTTCTTAAAAAAGACTAAAAGGCTCCTTTGTATTACATTCTTATTATACATGTCAACAAATATATTTTAAAAATATAGAACATACAAAACATGTTTGAAAATGCATTATGATTAAAAGTAGGGAATTTAATATTTGGATTTAGGGATCTCCAAAAGCGGTATATATTGTCAGCATTTAAATACCGGCATTGATGCGAAAATTATAGAAGCCTCTTAAAAAAGACTAAAAGGCTCCTTTGTTTTACATTTTTATTACACATGTCAACAAATATATTTTAAATATATAGGACACACAATCATGTTTGAAAATGCATTATGCTTAAGAGTAGGGGGTTTAATACTTGGATTCAGGCTTCAAAAAGTGGTATACAGGCCAGGTTTTGTCAGCACTTTAATACCGGTATTGATGCGAAAATTTTAGACTCTTCTTAAAACAGACTAACAGGCTCATTTGTTGTACATTTTTAATACACATGTCAGCAAATATATTTTAAATACATAGGACACACAAACATGTTTGAAAATGCATTATACTTATGAGTAGGGAATTTAATACTTGGATTCAGGCTTCAAAAAGTGGTATTCCGGCCAGGTTTTGTCAGCACTTTAATACCGGTATTGATGCGAAAATTATAGCCGCTTCTTAAAAAAGACTAAAAGGCTCCTTTGTTTTACATTTTTATTACGCATGTGAACAAATATATTTTAAAAATGTAGGGCATACAAAATATGTTTGAAGATGCATTATGTTTGAGAATAGGGAATTTAATACTATTTGAATTCTGGGATCCCGAAAAAATGTATTCCGGCCAAGTTTTGTCAGCACAACGATATCGGTACCAATGTGAGATTTATGATATTTCGATGTTACTGTATAATATTATTGTCTGTTATTGCTGTATATTTATCAAATTGTTAGATTGCAAACATAACTATTTTTATTGGAAAAAATTTTACCATACCATTATTTTTATAATTCCTTTTTAAATTTTCTTCTCCGGATCTGCTGTAAGTAAAAATTAATAAATCAATTTTTACTGATAGACTGATATGGATCAGCATCAAATTACGGATGAGGTAGGGGAATTACTAAATATTTTCACTTCCTGCTTATTTTTCATTTCCGGTTCAAAAATTATTATTTTCCATGAAACGGCTATTTCACTAGATAGGTTATAGATAGAGTTTAAATATTGACTGATATATTTTCAGCGTTAAATTTTAGAAGAGATGGAGTGATTCACTAAGAACTCCCCCTTCCGGTTTAGGATATGTCTTCCAATTCAATAATTAACATTTCCCTTGCACCATCTATTCTCAGATTCGGTTATAGATAGAGTGTGGATGATGCATAATCTAAATTTAACATCCCATTTAGAAGTGAATGGAGGGATTCACTATGGATCTCCTTTTCCGGCTCAAAATTTTCTTTGCAAAATCTTTTTCTCAGGATTGGCTATATAAATAAGGCTTGAATGATCACAGATATGAATTCAGCTTCGATTTTCGGAGGAGGTAGAGATAGATATTCACTCGTGATTTGCCCTTTCGGTCATGGAAATGTCACTTCCGGTTATGGAAATGCCACTTCCGGTGAATTTTCATTGAGGCAGAATCTCTGGAAGCATCTAAAGGAAAGACATGAAGAGTCCTCAGACGGAACATTTCAGTTATTCCAGAAGTTCCTCGACGAGAAGCAGTTGCCAGGCTCAGACTTCTGACTGGTCGTCATGACTGTCTCAGCGCTCATCTCCATCGAATTGGACTTGCTGCTTCCTCGGATTGTAATTTATGTGACCTGGGACAGCTTATGTCTGGAAAACATTTAGACGATTGCCCTGCACTAGTGACTTTTAGTTCATCAATAGAGATATACTGGATAGCTGGCTGACTTCGATTTTCAGCGGAGGTAGAGATAGATATTCACTCGTGATTTCCACTTCCGGTCATGGAAATGTCACTTCCGGTTATGGAAACGTCACTTCCGGTGATTTTTTCATTGAGGCAGAATCTCTGGAAGCATCTAAAGGAAAGACATGAAGAGTCCTCAGACGGAACATTTCAGTCATTCCAGAAGTTCCTCGACGAGAAGCAGTTGCCAGGCTCAGACTTCTGACTGGTCGTCATGACTGTCTCAGCGCTCATCTCCATCGAATTGGACTTGCTGCTTCCTCGGATTGTAATTTATGTGACCTGGGACAGCTTATGTCTGGAAAACATTTAGACGATTGCCCTGCACTAGTGACTTTTAGTTCATCAATAGAGATATACTGGATAGCTGGCTGACTAATGGCCTAGCGGTCACACTACCGACATTTATCAACAACAACATTTCCGATTTGACCGAAAATTTGCTTGACTCTACGAAATAAGTGTGCTGCAAAAGAGTATAAGAATACCTAACAGTTCAGTCAAAAATGAATTGCACGCACCACTTGCAATCATATAAAGCGTCCTTCATAAATTTCCTATTCTCAACTGTTCTTTTTCACTTAAATCTTCTTTAGTAACACAAGTTTTTAATAAAAGGTAACAATTATTGTCACTCGTATCATTTTGTT
Organism: Amaurobius ferox; assembly: GCA_951213105.1. Lineage (NCBI taxonomy): Eukaryota > Metazoa > Arthropoda > Arachnida > Araneae > Amaurobiidae > Amaurobius > Amaurobius ferox. The sequence continues at coordinate 45,920,256 of OX578152.1, forward strand.
CAAAAAGTCCAAACTATTTTCTCAGCACTTAATAAACTTGTGTTAATTTGGAACCATATGATCAATACATTTTATTGTTTACTCTTTTATAACAGGATATTAGCCGAATACCCGTTGAAAATCAACGGGCTCGTAATAAGCAACTCCTGAATGGCATAAATATTTGAACAAGTCACGTATCGCATTTTTTCTTAAAATAAAAAATTTTGGAGTGCGGAACCCCTTAAAGAAGAAAATATTAGAAAACTGAAATAGCTCGCTTCCTTCCTTTCGAACTATATACACGCACACCAAATTTGAAGTCTCTATCTCATACTGAAGCATGCAATTTTATCATTTCATCTTTCGAACGTTTTCATGTGGAGCACCCTCTTAAATGAACATTTATGAAAAACTCTATTCGTCTTGGATTTTTTTATCAAATGATTAGCCTATATACCAAATTAAAAATCTCTGTCAAATTTTAAATTAGGCGTTTCTCATTTATTAAGCAAATCGAACATTTTAGTGTGTGACACCCCCTAAAGTAGTAAATATTGGAAATCTGAAATTGCGCACATTTTTCCTTTCGAACGATATCGCCATACACCAAATTGGAAGTCTCTATCTCATCGCAAAGCATGTTTTTCTATCATTTAACTTTTCGAACATTTTGGTGTGCGGAACCGAACCCCACAAAATTACAAATATCGGAAATTTTCTATTGCACACTTTCTTTCTTTTGAACTATCTACCTATATGCCAAATTCAAAGTTTCTATTCCATTGCGAAGCATATTTTTACTATCATTTTACTTTTCGAACGTTTTTGTGTGGAGTAGCCACCTCCTAAAATGAACAATTTTGAAAAACTCTATTCTTTTGTTTTTTATCAGATAATTTCTTCATATACCAAATATCTATTACATTTTTAAAGGCCTCTATTACATTTTTAAAGGAGCCGATTCTTATTTATTCGGAAAATCGAACATTTGGGTTTGCGGCACCCCTTAAAGTAGAAAATATCGGAAAACTGAAAATGCACATACTCTTCCTTTCGAACTATTTACTGGTACAACAAATTTGAAGTATCTATCGCATCTCGAAGCATGTTTTCTCGTCATTTCACCTTTCGAAAGTTTTTCTCTGGAGCACCCCCTTAAACGAACATTTTTTAAAAACTCTTTTGTCTTGGGTGTTTTTATTAAATGATTAGTCCATATACCAAATTTCAAGCCTCTATCAAATTTTAAAGCAGGCGTTTCTCATTTGTTCGGCAAATCGAACATTTCAGTTCGCGGCATCCCCTAGAGTAGCAAATATGGAAAATCTGAAATTGCACACTTTCTTCCTTTCGAACGGTTTACCCATACACTAAATTTGAAGTCTCTATCTCTTCGCAAAGTATGCTTTCTTATCATTTCACTTTTCTAATATTTTAGTGGGAAGCACCCCTTTTAGAGAAAGTTTTCGAAAAATTCGATTTTCCAGGTTTTTTTATCGAATGACCGAGCCGTGTACCAAATTGCAAGTCTCTAACTATTCGGGAAGTGCCTAAAAAGCGTGACAGATAGACGGACAGACAGACAGACAGACAGACGGACACTTGGCAATTAGTATATATAGACTAACCGAATACTCCTTAAAAATCAACTGTCTCGCAATAAGCAGCACCCGAATAATGTAAATTTTTGAATAATTTAAGTTTCACGTTTATTCGGCAAATCGAATATTTTGATGTACAGAACCCCCTAAAGAAGAAAATATGGGAACATATTATTCCACACTTCTTCCTTTTGAACTGTCCACCCGTACACCAAATTAAAGTCTGTATAACATCTCGAAGCATGCTATTTTATCATATCCCTTTTCGAACGTTTTTCTGTGGAACACACCCATAAATGAACATTTATGAAAAAATCTATTCGTCTTTGTTTTTTTACCAGATTGGCCCATATGCCAAATATCAAGCCTCTATCACATTTAAAAGGAAGCGTGTCTCATTTATTCCGAAAATCGAACATATTGATGTGCGGAACTCGCTAAAGTAGCAAATTTTGGATATCTGAAATTGCACACTTTCTTCCTTTTAACTATCTACCAGTACACCAAATTTTAAATCTCTATCCTATCGCGAAGCATGCTTTTTCTATCACTTCACCTTTCGAGCGTTTTTCTGTGTAGCACCCCTTTAAGTGAACATTTTTGAAAAATCGTATTCATCTTGGGTTTTTATATTAAATGATTAGCCCATATACCAAATTTTAAGCCTCTATCACCCTGTAAAGGAGACGTTTTTCATTTGTTCGTCAAATCGAATATTTTAGTGTGTGGCACCGACTACAATAGCAAATGTTGGAAAACTGAGATTGCACACTTTCTTCTTTTCTAACTCTTTAACCGTACCCCAAATTTGAAGTCTCTATCTCATCGCGAAGCATGCTTTTTCTATCATTTCACCTTTCGAATGTTTTTGTGTGAAGTACTCACCCCCTTATTGAACATTTTTGAAAACTTCCATTCTTCTTGGGTTTTCTAGCAGATGATTCGCCCATATACCAAATATCAAGCCTCTATTACGTTTCAATAGGGGCGTTTCTCTTTTATTCCGAAAATCGAACATTTTGGTGTGCGGCACCCCCTAATGTGGAAAATATTGGAAAACTGAAATTGTACACTTTCTTCCTTTCAAATTATCTACCAGCACATCAAATTTGAAATTGCTATCTCATCTCGAAGCATGTTATTTTTTTTTAATTCACCTTTCGAACGTTTTCCTCTTGAGCACCCCCTTAAACGAACATTTTTGAAAAAATATATTCATCTTAGGTGTTTCATCAAATGATTAGCCTATGTACCAAATTTCGAGCCTCTATCAAATTTTAATGCAGGCTTTTTTCATTTGTTCTGCAAATCGAACATATCGGTGTCGGCACCCCCTAGTGTTGCAAATATTGAAAATCTGAAATTGCATACTTTCGTCCTTCCAAATTATCTACTCGTACACAAAATTAGAAATTTCTATCTCATCCCGAAGAATGTTTTTTATCATTTCACTTTTTGAACTTTTTCTCTGAAGCACTCCCTTAATAGAACATTTCTGAGAAACTGTATTCGTCTTGTGTGTTTTCATCAAATGATTAGCGCATATACCAAATTCCAAGCCTCTATCAAAATCTAAAGGAGGCGTTTCTCATTTATTCGACAAATCCAACATTTCGGTGTGCGACACCCCCTATAGTAGAAAATATTGGAAATCTGAAATTGCACACTTTCTTCCTTTCGAACGATTTACCAGTACTAATTTTGAAATCTCTATCTAATCGCAAAGTATGATTTCCTGCTATTTCAGTTTCATTATTTCTACATTAATTTGATTATTTCTACAACGAAACCTAATTTTCACTTATGGAGGATGTAAACACCAAAAGATGTAGAATGAGTTGTATAAGAATTGCTGCATTTCTTTAATGCAAAATTATTTAGCTCATGGAGTCTGCAATATAGCTGATATGAATGAAGCATTCATTGATTTTACAAAGGGAAGAAGACGATTTTTTCGATGAAGTTTTAAGCATAGAGTTAAATTACTTGTACCTCAATGGTTTTAAGTTTTTAAATAAAATAAATTATTATAGTATTGTGATGAATGAAATGAATGGAAAAATGTTTATGAATGAAATGCTGCTTTTATACAGAGAGCCAGGCGATTTATATTTTGATGACATCATTTGAATAAAGTTCATTTGTTTTCGATGAAGTTTTAAGTTTTCAAATATAATAAATTAATGTAGTATTGAGATAATTCAAAAAATATTACCAGGGAATGTATCGCATTTTAGAGATGTTTAAACCAGGCAATGTATATTTCAATGCCGTCATTTGAATAAAGTTCATTTTTTTCGATGAAGTTATAAGTTTTCAAATATAAAAAATTAATGTAGTATTGTGATAATGTAAAAAATTTAACCGAGGAATGCATCGCATTTTAGAGATGTTTAAATAAAATTGCTTTAAAGTTGGAAAGTGTTACATAATCAATGCTTTATGCATAATTGATCTTTCTTGTTTTTCTGTCACCTTGGATCTGTACTACTTTTATAATGTTAAACGTATCGTGTATAGCGAACAATTAGATATCTGTGCATCAGATATTGCGAAGTTTTTAGTTTGGGAGAGATAAAAAAAATATTTGGATGGAACTGCTTTGGAGTGTAAGAATAACAATTAGTTTAATAACAAATAATCTTCCCCAGATACGTTGGAGCTAAAAGAATTTCTAAACGCATGCCCAGATACGTTTAGCCTAAACACTTTCCTAAACACATCCCCAGATACATTGAGCTTAAAAAAACTTTTCTAAACATATCCCCAGATACGTTGAGCTTAAACACTTTCCTAAACACATCTCCACCCCAGATACGTTAGATAGCCTAAATACATTGCCTGACAATTTTCAGATTACGTTCATCACATCATCTAAATGATGATATTCATCATATCATCTAAATGATGATATTCGTCACATCATTTGTAGATGATGCTCATTTAGATGATGTTTATTTTAATATGGTGTTTATCTGGAAACAGAAAAAAACTGCTGGAAACATGCTGAGTTTTTAGAGAAATTCAACAATCTTTCACTTTCGATTCTGTGTATGAAGATAATTCAATGAGGAATAGGTGTTGAGAAAAATAGAGCTTTTCAGGAAATCTTTCTTTTGATAATTATGCTATAAGCGATGGTTGTATTGAAATAGAAGCACAAGCGGCCGCTAATGTCGTTATTGCTACAGTTACTGATAATACGTCTGATAAATCCGAATCAGAAGAAACCAAAATTAATTTGAAAAGAAGGAGGATAACATCAAAAATTGCTGTGCAAAGCCTCCAAAATTTCAATGCCTATTTCGAAACATACAACTTTAAATGCAGTAACAATTTAGATACAATAGGAAAAGTGTTATGTAAATTCAAGCGTTCAAAAACAAAAAAAAAAAGATTACAGATTTTGTTCAACTTAAATAAGAGAGCAATACCAGAACCTTAGCAATACCTTACCAGAGAGATTTTCTGTTTCACAATATGCAATCAGATACATTATTCTTATTATTTATCTTATACCAAAACTTTATATTGGTTATTGCGAATATCGATTATAACGAATATTCTTTCATGTCTCCTGTGACCTTCTTATATGCGGGCTCAAATGTATCAATTAAAATGCTCATTATTGAAATATGAAAAGCCATTAATATAATTTAGAATTTTATTTACAGAAATCGGTAGAATTGAACTCAAACCATTGGTGTAATGCAACAAAAGTTTAGTTTTTTTACTTTCCTTATATACATAATGTATAAGGAAAGTATTGTGACGGGGTCGAAAATTCGAATTCGAGTTTTCGACGGGAGAGCACGTTTCAAGCATCCCTGATCACGAATCAAACATTTTTGAAGTGATGTCTGTGTGTGTGAGTCTGTGGAGACGATAACTGACGAACGAATGGACCGATTCGAACCAAATTTGGTACAAAAATCACAATCCGTAAACACTGGAAGCCTGTTGTTTTTATACGCAATCGAATGTTCAGAACCCCCTAAATTTTCGAATGAAATTTTAAAAAAATCGTCAAAAAATCAAAACCACTAATAAAGTTACGCAAATAGACATTTCTTATGTAATTTTTCATTAGAAAACGACTGGCATAAATTTTAGAACGCTAACATGAACCGTTCTTGAGATATTGCACATTTTTCAAAAAAATTATCGAAAAGTCATATGAAATAAAAAAAAAATATTTCCTATTGAGAAACATGTTCACTTTTCATATGTAATACCATACGATAAATTGGGTGACATCATTCTCGTGTATGTAACTCGTTCCATTCATGAAAAAAGATACTTTGTAATTGAACGCCAATAGTCATTTGTCTGCTGTAAGAATAACTTATTTCTTCGTCCATAACGCTTGGCGAGATTTTGGCGGTATGTCGCCAACTTTTCGACTTTTTGAAATGTTGCCAAATAAACGAAAATCTCGCCAAATGGATGAAAATGACTCTAAATCAATGAAAATGACGACTAATTGTCGAAAATTCAATATCTTGGAAAGAATATAAGTATCTACTATAAGAAAAACCTATTTTCTTTTACTGTAAAAGTAGTAAATTCATGACATTATATAAGGAAAGTCATGTGTTGCCCACATCAGATTTTTTTATTAATAATAGCAGTTAAAATTTTACGTTTATGGCCTCGGCGAAAGTTTTTTCGTTTTTCGTCGATAGTCTTGTTAGTTCTGCAGCAAGCATAGATAACATAATAAAGATTTTGGTGCGAAATTCATGGAATTTAAAGAAATTTCGAGAATTGAAATTCTGTGGAAAAATCGATGTCAACGACCTCATTATAGGGCTATAACCACGCTTAAATGCAGACCGATGAATTAGTAATTTGTGAAAATATGAATGATAATAGAGAGTGAAATCAAGTGCTGGTATTCTAATTTGGGGTAGATCTCGCATTAATCCTTTTTATTTATCGGAGTAAACACAATGCGGGATTCTGGAAATAGCACATAAAAATGATGTTGCTGGTATGCAATTAGTTGAAATGTAAACAACATTGTTGGACAGAAATAGGAATTGCAATTATTAACAGTTGTCAAAGAGTTATACGGGTTGGTTGTATTTATATATTTAGCGTCATATGTTATACACGAGATGTGCAATATGGAAAATAATTGATAATTGTTTCAAAAGTAAAATATCTCTATCTCTTTCTTTATATATACATATATATATATATATAATAAAAAGGTTTGAAGGTTGATAGAAAAGTGAGAAGCTGTAACTCGAAAAACCTAACTTTCTAACAGGCTTACAAAATAAAAGTATAAAACAGCAAATCTTCAAGCAAATAAATATATATAAATATACATATATATATATATATATATATATATATATATATATTAATATATATATATATAAATATATATATATATATTAATATATATATATATAAATATATATATATATATATGTATATATATATATATATATATATACATATATATATATATATGTATATATATATATATATATATATATATATATATATATATATATATATATATATATATATATATATATATATATATATATATATATATATATAAATTAGTAAATCCAAAGTTAGAATGTATGTAGTAACTCATAATACACTATTCCAAAATTTTCTACAAAATACAAAGAAATAAAATAAATTAAGACAAAAAGAGGAAATAATAAAGCTTAATGCAGGTCATAAAGACAAAGACAATCAACAAATTTCAAAAATGAGGAATGCAAATAAGGAAACAAAAAAATCAAGCAAAAAAGCTTGCACATGGAAGAGATTTAGGCTTACGATAAGTTCATTTCGAAAAAATTCTCTTCGGGTCCATATATCCTTTCGAAATGAACACAAAAATGCTTGTTTCTGAAACACAAGATAGATTTTATATATACATATATATATATATATATATATATATATATATACATATATAAATAATAAATATATATATATATATATATATATATAAATACAGAAATAACGCTTCGGCAGACGATAATTAGCTAATATTTCAGAAATGAAGCTGGAATTTTCATGAACGCCCGTAATTGTGGCTTTTCTTATCAGTTTGCTGACATTATCAATAAAGTAGCTGAAATAAATGAGCAGAGGTTGCAGAGTGTTTTACAGTGTAGGAGCTGTTTGAAATTTTTTAATTTTTGGGGAGTCCTGAACACCCCTCTACCTCCCTTAAATATTCCCCTGTGCCCAAAATAAGTACCTAAACATAACTTTTTCCGCTAGGCGGGGATCAGAGGGAAATATAATTAAACCGAAATTAGAAATAAAAAGTTATAAGATATTAGCAGGATCATTTGAAAAGGTGAATAAAAGTGAGTTGAGTATGGTAGTGAGAACTGTCTGATGGGTTTAGCTAACTGCAATGGGAATGCTTTTCACCTTTTTGGAAGTGTCCCCTTCTAGCAAGTTTTGTAAGCATGATGATGCACAAAATTGAGAAAATTACTTATATCATGAGATTTTATGCAGTGAGTACTATATAGTTGAGACTAAGTGTATATTTTTAGTTACATTATTAAAAGATATATTTTTATCTAAACAAAATTTATTGAGTGTAAAAAATGTTAATAATGATTAAATATAAACATAAAGGACGCTTTAGAAAAAACAATTGGATAATTTATGTAATTTAATATTACTTTATTTATTTTCTTGAAATGGTATTTTTTCACAATAACGTTAAATTTCTTTAGAATTGCTGAATAGAATTGCATGAAATGTTGCACACATGTATAAGCGCTATATATGCATAAAATGCATAAAATTTTTTAATTTTTATTAATGAAATACCCCGGATCTTTAAAACTGCAAAATGTCTTATGTTTGCAGACAACTTGAAACTTTATTTGAAAATCAACTCATTAACTGATTGTGAACTGAGGCAGAGAGATCTAGATGTACTGTATAGCTGGTCTGTTTTGAATAAGCTCCATTTAAATGTTTCAAAATGCTATATTATGAGCATGGCTAGGATCCGTAATATTCACAATTACAAATACATTTTAAATAATTTACCTCTATCTCGATGTACTCATTATTGATTTGGGTGTCACTTATCATGATACTTTTAACTTTCAGAGACATATCGATAATACTATTAAAAGAATCTAACAAAGACTTGGTTTCACCTTAAGACGATCTCGCGCTTTTGGCAGGTCTGATACTATTATTTGCATTTATAATACCCTTGGTAAACCAATTTTGGAATATTGTGCAATGATCTGGGACCCAGTTTACGGTCTGCATTCTCTTTGAATAGAAGTCGTGCAAAATAAGCTTTTACGCACTATGGATTACGGGAGTGACTGGCTATTATACTTATGATATGCATACGAGCGATCTCAGACAAAAATATAATTTAATGTCTCTTGAAAAAAGAAGAAAATGGTCCTGCCTCTTGTTTTATTATAAAGTCTTAAATAACACTATTGACTGCCCTACTCTACTTTCTTCCCTGGAATATCATATATCTGTGTGTACTAATTCCCCCGTGATGAAGGGGCCCTGAGCACCACGTCCACAAGACCCTCCAGGGTGTCCCATGGCGAAGGGGAGGAGATTTGCAGCTTCACTTTTATAGAAGTCCCCCGATGGGTGGAAGTCTGACTTGGTTTCGAAATGACACCATCCATGCCCTCTGGCGGGATTCAAACCCGCAATCCGGCAATCCAGCGATCAGACGGAAAAGACCCTGGCCGCTCGACCACCGGATCGGCTCATGTACCTGTAAATAATACTAGGAAAAAACTTTGTTTCACAATACTACTGTTAAACACAATTACATGAAATGCTATTCTATCTATAAATTTGTTGATCTATATAATACCTATTGTACTGATATTGATATATGTTCTGTTCTTCTTATATTTGTTGTTGTTGAGACCCAGACCGTCCGACCTACCAGAAAGGTGTAAGGTAACTGTTTGGACGGCCGGGAAGTGTCACCCAATTTAGACCGGAACCCAGTGCGGGAGGCATCTACAGGGACCGTACCCTCCTTCCCCTTCCACAAAGGACTTACGGACCCACATGTTTAACGTGATCGTACTCCGCATGAACACGGCGGCAGTTGTGGCAGCGTGCAAATCCAGCGCGCAAACCACCGGGCTACCGCGCCCGAAATGTGCCAGTAGCACGCGGTGTTCCCAGGTGGTCACCCACCCGAGTACTAACCGCGCGCGATGCTGCTTGACTTCGGTGATCTAACGAGAACCGGTGTTTTCAGCACGGTACGGCCGTTGGCTTCTTATATTTGTGTGACTACTGTAACTGGATTTCATCTGTAGTGCCACGTAAATTGAATAATATAAAATAAAATAAAATAAAAAATAAAATAAATAAGATGCATATACTTATACACGTGTTACATGATTCAAAGTTCCATACGCAGCAATTAAGCATTCTCATTGTGTTGACTTGCGATTTAATGTTTAATATTCTATACAAGTTGTATTCACTTTTCAGTGGGTCTATTTAGCGAGCTGGGTCTGACCTCTGTGAGCTCCGTCAATCACTGCCGAACTCCGGATGGTTTGCCAGGAGAATGTGGGGATATTAGTCGGTGTCTTTACCTCCTGTTTGATATGGTCCGTCTCCGAAGATCAGTGTGCTTCAGGAACTTATTCATGGTAGGAATATGCTGCCCTGGATTTTCGGTAAGATATTTTATGTAACACACTCCATTCGTATAGTGTTTAGTAACAGTGTCATGTAATTTAAGTAACTTGTCACACTCTTTTTGTATAGTGTTTAGTAGCATATAATGGCATGTAATTATGCATGTCATTTAAGTAACGTGTGCTATCACACTCCTTTCCTATAGTGTTTAGTAGCACAGTGTCATGTAATCATGCATGTCATTTAAGTAACTTGTGTTATTGCACTCTATTCCTATAGTGTTTAGTAGCATAGTGTCATGTAATCATGCATGTCATTTAAGTAACTTGTGTTATCACACTCCATTCCTATAGTGTTTAGTAGCATAGTGTCATGCAATCATGCATGGCATTTAAGCAACTTGTGATGTCACACTCCGTTTGTATAGTATTTAGTAGCATATAATGTCATGTAATCATGCATGTCATTTAAGTAACTTGTGTTATCGCACTCCATTCCTATAATGTTTAGTAGCATAGTGTCATGTAATCATGCATGTCATTTAAGTAACTTGTGTTATCCCACTCCTTTTGTATAGCGTTTAGTAACACAGTGTCATGTAATCATGCATGTCATTTAAGTAACTTGTGTTATCCCACTCCATTCCTATAGTGTTTAGTAGCATAGTGTCATGCAGTCATGCATGGCATTTAAGCACCTTGTGATGTCACACTCCGTTTGTATAGTATTTAGTAGCATATAATGTCATGTAATCATGCATGTCATTTAAGTAACTTGTGTTATCACACTCATTTTGTATTGTGTATAGTAGCATAGTGTCATGTAATCATGCATGTCATTTAAGTAACTTGTGTTATCACACTCCATTCCTATAGAGTTTAGTTTCATAGTGTCATGTAATCATGCATGTCATTTAAGTAACTTGTGTTATCCCACTCCATTCCTATAGTGTTTAGTAGCATAGTGTCATGCAATCATGCATGGCATTTAAGCAACTTGTGATGTCACATTCTTTTGTATAGTATTTAGTAGCATATAATGTCATGTAATCATGCATGCCATTTAAGTAACTTGTGTTATCGCACTCCATTCCTATAGTGTTTAGTAGCATAGTGTCATGTAATCATGCATGTCATTTAAGTGACTTGTGTTATCCCACTCCATTCCTATAATGTTTAGTAGCATAGTGTCATGCAATCGTGCATGGCATTTAAGCAACTTGTGATGTCACACTCCTTTTGTATAGTATTTAGTAGCATATAATGTCATGTAATCATGCATGTCATTTAAGTAACTTGTGTTATCACACTCATTTTGTATTGTGTTTAGTAGCATAGTGACATGTAATCATGCATGTCATTTAAGTAACTTGTGTTATCACACTCCATTCCTATAGAGTTTAGTTTCATAGTGTCATGTAATCATGCATGTCATTTAAGTAACTTGTATTGTCACACTCCTTTTGTAGAGTGTTTAGTAGCATATAATGTCATGTAATCATGCATGTCATTTAAGTAACTTGTGTTATCACACTCATTTTGTATTGTGTTTAGTAGCATAGTGTCATGTAATCATGCATGTCATTTAAGTAATTTGTGTTATCACACTCCATTCCTATAGAGTTTAGTTTCATGGTGTCATGTAATCATGCATGTCATTTAAGTAACTTGTGTTATCCCACTCCATTCCTATAGTGTTTAGTAGCATAGTGTCATGCAATCATGCATGGCATTTAAGCAACTTGTGATGTCACATTCCTTTTGTATAGTATTTAGTAGCATATAATGTCATATAATCATGCATGTCATTTAAGTAACTTGTGTTATCGCACTCCATTCCTATAGTGTTTAGTAGCATAATGTCATGTAATCATGCATGTCATTTATGTAACTTGTGTTATCCCACTCCTTTTGTATAGTGTTTAGTAACACAGTGTCATGTAATCAGGCATGTCATTTAAGTAACTTGTGTTATCCTACTCCATTCCTATAGTGTTTAGTAGCATAGTGTCATGCAATCATGCATGGCATTTAAGCAACTTGTGATGTCACACTCCTTTTGTATAGTATTTAGTAGTATATAATGTCATGTAATCATGCATGTCATTTAACTTGTGTTATCGCACTCCATTCCTATAGTGTTTAGTAACATAGTGTCATGTAATCATGCATGTCATTTAAGTAACTTGTGTTATCACACTCCATTCCTATAGAGTTTAGTTTCATAGTGTCATGTAATCATGCATGTCATTTAAGTAACTTGTATTGTCACACTTCTTTTGTATAGTGTTTAGTAGCATATAATGTCATGTAATCATGCATGTCATTTAAGTAACTTGTGCTATCCCACTCCATTTCTATAGCGTTTATTAACATAGTGTTATGTAATCATGCAAGTAATTTAACAGAATTTATGTAAAACGAAAAATTTATGAAGGATCATTCATATGGGGGCAAATAGTGTGTATAGTTCATTTTTCGCGGAGTTATAAGCTTTTGTATTTTTTTTTTTTTTTTGCATATTTGCTTCGTACAACTATACGAATTTCCGAAAACACTATGATATGACATCTCCAGAACCGGAAATTGAAATCTTTAATGAACCCCCAAACTCCTCTGGAATTCGATGCTTAACCCATATCACTCATCATCCGAGCCAGAGACCCGCTCGAAAGCATCGCAGTGCTAGCGAGCAGGAATTTAGCTGTCTTCGAAGGACAACAAAATGATGATTGAGAGTACCAAACATTAAAACAACATTTGAAAACTATCTGAAGTTTTATTTTTTATTGCATTAAGATTTATTCTCGAAATAAAAACTACCTGTGACAGTTCTCAAAATATTGACAGGTATAAAAAAAATTCTATCCAAATCTGAATATACCCAATCTGAAATTTAATGTTTTAACTGCGTTCAAATATACTATCCTGATAAAATGTAAAATTACATGTATGAACTCTCAAAATTTTTTTAAAACGTTTTAATTAAAAGCAGGGTTCACAGGTTACAAAATTATTTTGCAGCCTGGATGCGACGCAATTGGGTAGACCTATAGAGGTATAGAAATATTATATACTACGTAAAAAATATCATATTTATAGGTCTTTACAAAATTACGAAGTAGCAGTCAATTAAATTAACATTGACGAAATCTTAAGTGCCCAGCAATACTCGGTGGATTTTGATGTCCCATAATACCAAGGTTTACACGTTTCCTTCAAGAGCGGATAAAAGAGCAAATTCCCAAGTGACGTAACAACCAATGGGAATTAAGGACACTTCCGCTAATCAGAAATAGATTATATTCGACAACTTTTCTTTTAAGTCAAATACAAAACTCATGAGTACGGGTGTACAAGAATTGAGTTATAATCGCATTATTCAGAAAAAGTTCATTTGCAAATGGAAGTTGCTTACTGACAATACAATAGTTCTCAAAATATTATATTTTATTGTTATATAAAATATTTTAATTTAAAAGAAATCATTTATAGGATGCAAACATGCGCCATTCTCAAGTTATTGTAATTTTTTCTTATATAAAATATTTGTAATTAAAAAAAAAGCGTTTATAAAATGCTAACATGCACCGTTCTAAAGACATTGTAGTTTTTCTTATTTTTAAAGTATTTTTAATTAAATTAATCTTTTATGGAATGATAACTTGCGCCGCTCTCAAGATGCTGTAAGCTTTAAATCTAAAACGTTATTTAAACTATTACTAGATTATAATCTTTGCAATTGCTTCCTACCAGCGATTGTTAAGAGACAACATTACTCAATGTCGCAGTTCCGTTTGTGTATGCTATTTTAATGAGTGAATTTTTTATTTGTCATTTCCTAAGGCTTTTTAAAATTGTGGCATATAGTAAGTTTCTTGCTGCCATTGTATAGATATTGACTATTACATACAAACGACCTCATAATAAGAGCAAAACCGGTCCATGAATGCAGTTTACTACAATGGGAATAAATAGTTTTATAAATACTGCTATGCAGAAAATATCTCCCTTGCTTAAAAGTTATCATCAGCGGTTCCAGCGAGGTGACTAATTGCTATGCTTTTGAAAATGTTTCTAATATAAGTATTTTATGTAATTACTATTTCGAGGGGCAATTGATATGGTGCTGTCATCTGGCGGCTAGATTCACAAACTAAGTTTGAGAAACTTCCTTTTTATGTAATCAAATATGTGGTGCTGCCATCTTGTGACAAGAGCTAAAACTGAAATTAAAAGTTAAAAAGCGTATCAGAAAAAAATATAAACACCTTGATTTATCTGTCCTGGATAACGCTGCTACAAAATGTTGCCAAACATGTTTCAATCACGGATAAACATTTCAATTTTTATAATATAACCATGGAGCTTTACGTAGTGTATATACTGAAAGCGAGGTCATGATATGGGCGACCTGTTTCTTACGTAATACAGTGACTATACTTTTTTCACGACGAAATTATAATGTAACCATGAATCTTTACGTAGCGTATGACTTCAGATACTGAAAGTGAAACTCTTATGTTATTTTATTTCTTATCATTTTATATATTTTTATTTGAGATACCAAGCAACTCAGAGTGTCCCGCTCATTTCGTTAACATGTTTAACCAAGGCTTAGCTGCATCCCGCACTCGCTTATTAATGGAACGCGAGATACAGTTAAGCCTTGGTTTAGCGTTAAAAATTGTTTAAGTTTCTTCCAACAAAAGTAGGAAATATTATTTTTGTGTGTTTTTAGTTTATTACTTATAGGGTATAATGCCCTCGGTTCTGAGTAGACAAAAATGTCGCCATATTAATAAAAATGTATCCAAATTGATAAAAATTCTAATTCGCTAAAACAATAAAAATGACGACAAATTGATGAAAATTCACTATCTTGGAAATAATATAAGAATCTACTATAAGAATAACCTATTTCTCCGACCGTAAAGCTGGGCAAAACTCTGGCGATAAATTTTGGCGGCATATGGCCAACTTGACGGGTCTTTAAAATGTTGCCAAATTGACGAAAATGTCATAAAATTGATAAAAATGACAATAAGTCAATGAAAGTGACGACTAATTTATGAAAATTCAATATCCTAGAAAGAAGATAGAAAACGCCCATAAGAATAACCCATTTCTCCGTCCGTACGTAATACTTGGCAAAAAATTTGGCGGAATGTCGCAAACTTAGCGACTTTTTAAAATATTGCCAGACTGACGAAAATGTCGGCAAATTGATAAAAATACCACAAAATTGATTAAAAGGACGCCAAATAAATCCCGATTAATAAAAAGTATTTTTTAAATTATGAGATCATTCATCAAGCAGCGACAGAATTACTAAATCCCTTTATAGAACACAAGTGTGTTCTTATTGTTT
This sequence comes from Amaurobius ferox, assembly GCA_951213105.1. NCBI lineage: Eukaryota > Metazoa > Arthropoda > Arachnida > Araneae > Amaurobiidae > Amaurobius > Amaurobius ferox. Next base: position 45,935,864 of record OX578152.1, read on the forward strand.
TCATAGTTTCACAAGAAAAATACACTTAGCATCAAGCCATCATACATTATGTGATTTCTGATGCACCAAAAGACATGAACGAAAAATAATCTGAAAAGTGCAGTAGATACGGTAAATGATGAATATAGAACTGAATTTATTTTAGAGTTTCGAAGAACAACTATTCTATTACGATTCTATCACATATTTTGCCACGATTCTATCACATTTTGTGCCACGATTCTATCACATTTTGTGCCAACAATAGCTTTTTATAATTTACGCAATTAATTAGTCCATAATATCAACAAATCCAACATCCAACAACTTATATACTAAACTATCCCCCAAAATTATGTTCAGATGATCACTACATAAGATCTTGCTGAAAAATTTCAAACATTTTAGAAACATGTAAAAATCTGGTATTTTATTTATTCTACAGGTAAGTTTAAAACCTGAAAACACGGCACAGGATACGATTATTACTATTGACAAGACTCCGTAAAACGCTACTAGAAACATAGTCGGACCTGCTTAATTTTCTTTCATTCGTGGAAAATTTTTTGACGTCATCGGGGAATTTGTTCTTTTATCCGTTCGTGTTTCCTTTCAGCCAGCAAATGTCTGATGTGCTGTTACTTCCTTTATTTTGAGTTGCTGACGCCTTATTCAGCGCAGTTTTCTGGATGAAACGTTATTAAATATTCGCCTACCATTAAAATAAATAATTTTTTATATATATTATTTTCTGAAAATATTATTGGTACATATAAACAGTACGCAAAAAATGTTTCACTTCTAATTTTTCTCAATCTCATACACTTTGGAAAATAATGTTATGTTATCCTTTTTGGGCTTAACTAAGGACTGTACAAATGGCTGCCGTCGAAAAACTTCACCTATGACCTGTAAAGCTATAAATAAAATAAAATGAAATTTAGACTTAAAATGGCAGATTGTGTGTCAATATGAAATCCACACCGAAATGTTATTTCAATTTGTGTATTTTTCCTTGGCTTTTTTAGTACTTGCGGAAACATTTGTTTGGAAGGAGACCATCTTTTTAAAAATATACCCCACATATCCATGGACACAGCATCTATGAGAGCTCTTAAATATACAGGTTGACTTATCAGCCATGAAGCTCAGTAGGGTTGCCGAAAACAAATGAATTGCCATATTTGTTATTATACAAGTATGCTTCTGTACCGGGTATTCAATGATCAAGCCGGTACAGGAGCCATATTTTTTTTATCTCTTCGTTTCTGGGAAAGCGAAACCATCTAAAACCTTTTCTAAAGATAATCTAAAACTATGTTTAGAGCAGTTCGGTGCAGAACAATCACCCATGATTATTTCAATAACACTTCCTAAAGTGAAAATACAACAGAGTTGACGATGACGAACTACGCTATTTGGCGGGTTTCACTGTCTGATAAGTCAGCTCGTGCATATAGGAGCCTTACGTGGACCAATTTCGCGCTTATGTGTTCATTACCATGGTATAACCACTAACTGTAATGGCAGCAAGCAAGCTTTCTATTTACTGTAACTCTGCGAACGTTCTATGGGAACTGACAAATTTAGTCCTTCCACATAGTCGGTATGAAATTCGTATACAATTTAGCTAGGGCTATATGATGCTAAAAAAATGTAATGTCAGAGAACAAAAATGTCAGAGAATAAATGTAAATGGTATAAATTAAAGGCATCTCTCTGTTTGTGAGTGATCGCGGATGATAAAAAGTTCTTGACCCCTGATCTGAGATCTATTTATAGCCAGTCCTGATACAGAAATGTTTCAAGGAAATATTTTGAACCAGGAATTAAGAAGAAAATAAAGTGGAAATTTTTAGTGAAACATCCAAACATTTTAGGAATTTAATGCAGAATTCATATCGGTCATCCTCTAAGCTATATGTATAGCAAATCCCGATAAATAGATGTTTATAGGGAAATGTAAATTGTTGAATCGGAAGTGACATCTCCAGAACCGGAAATTTATTCCCTCTAGAATTTGATCCTGCATCCGTAACAGTCGCTATCTAAGCTCTACCGATAGCCAACAGCCAATCCTGAGAAATAGATGTTTCATAAGTTTTTTTTAACCGGAAATAGAAAAAAATTGAACCGGAAGTAGAAAAAAATTGAACCGGAAGTAGAAAATTTGAACCGGAAGTAGAAAAAAATTGAACCGGAAGTAGAAAATTTGAACCGGAAGTAGAAAAAAATTTGAACCGGAAGTAGAAAATTTGAATCGGAAGTAGAAAATTTCTTGTTGAATCATTCTACCTCCTCCAGAATTTATTGCGGAAACCCTATCAGCTATCATACAAGCTCTGCCCATAGCCAATCTTGAAAAATAGATTTTTCAAGCAAAATGAAAAGTTTTGAACCTCAAATTGAAAAAGAACTGAAAGCACAGATCCTTAGTATCCCCACCCCACGTTCTGTTTCAGTATTTAATGCTGAATCCAAATCAGTCATTATCGACGATCTAGTTATAGTAGGACTTGAGGTATATTTCAAGGAAAAATGCTTCTCAAAAACAATAGTTTGGCAACATTTTTGCCGCCAACACATTGTTTTACATAAATTTGGTTAAATTACACACACTGCCTTTTGGGCGCGGTAGCCCATTGGTTAGCGCGCTGGAGTTGCACTCGGTAGGCCCGGGTTCGATTCCAGCCACTGCCAAAACTGCCGCCGTGTTCATGCGGAGTACGATCACGTTAAACATGTGGGTCCGAAAGTCCTTCCGAGAGGTTGGTGGTAGGGGAAGGAGGGTACGGTCCCTGTGGATGCCTCCCCCACTGGGTTCCGGTCTAAATTGGGTGGCACTTCCCGACCGTCCAAACAGTTACCTTACACCTTTCTGGTAGGTCGGACGGTCTGGGTTTCAACAACAACAACACACTGCCTTTTTATAATAATAATGCTTTTTAGTTTACATACGTTCTTATATTATATATATTGGTTTAAAAAATCCACACCTTTTTCCTTCCGGCCGTCCAAATAGTTGCTCTTAGTCCTCTGGACGAGTCGGACGGTCTGGGTCTTCAACACCTTTTTCCTTTTCACTTCTAAGCATTTAAATTCCTACCACCATTTTTATTAACATTTTCCAACATAGTTGCAAAGTGTTTTTGATTTTGGTCATTCTGTCTGTGTGTCTGTCCATCCGCAGGATAACAGCGATAAAGATGATTATATCTGAATGAAATTTTAGTATGCCGTTGAGACGGTCTGTGGGACATGTGGAAATGAAAATGAATAATATCACACAATTAGTTTCGGATTTAACCCGGGTTGAAGAAATGAAAAACTACATTGAATTTTATGGGTCATAATGTTTCAAACATTTTTTAGACGCAGTTAAAATTCCCAAATTGCTTCAAAAGTTTTAAGAAATATTCAAATTATCATATAAAATGTGTAAAAATAAATTTCTGCAAAATATGTTGATTTTTTAAATAAGAATTAAAATAATAATTACACTCATGATATATGATCGGACGGTCTGGGTCTTCAACTCATGATATATGAAGAGATCACGTGACTTACTGCAAAATAAAATATGGCATCCACATTTTTTTTCCACTCTGTAAAGATCGTGATGTTTAAAGATCGTTTAAATTTATATTTATGTTGCTTTAGTCATGAAATAGCTTTATTTTTGCGTATTATCTGTGTATCTACATTCTGTGACAACGCAGTTGCAACATTTTTTATTATAAATAATCACTATTGATTATTTCTACAACGAAGCCTAATTTTAACGCATGCACATGAAGAGTAAAGGGAATTTTTCCCCTTCATGGCATGCAGAATGCAATCAAATCAAGCGATTACAAGATGAATTGTATAAAAATTGCGGAATATTTTTAACGTAAAACTTTTTAGTTCTTGAATCTGGAATATAAGTGATATGAATGAAATATTCATTGATTTTACATAGAGCAGACGATTTATATTTCTATGATGTCATTTGAAGAAAGTTCATTTTATTTAACTGGGATTGATTTTTTCAATGTAGTTTTCAGTTTTCAAATGTATTAAATTACTGTAGTAATGTGATAAATTAAAAATTATCGCGCTGAGTGTATCACATTTTAGAGGTGTTTAAATAAAATTGCATTTCAGATGGAATGTGTTTCATAATCTATGCTTTATTTCTCTATCTTCTGAGAGAACGACCAACAATTCAAATGTCTAATAGAGGTAATAGATGGCAGCACTAAAAAACATATTTTTCAGTTTTTCTATTTTCTAGCAGTTATTAAAGCTAATATATATCTAGCCTCTCTATTCAATGATTTATCAAACCAGTAATTCAATACCCTGTTCAGATATGAGATCTTTAATAACGGGTTAAACTATCGGAAGTAAGAGACTACTGTGCTTTCTCACACATTAAATTTAATACTATTTATTTTACAAAGAATCAATTTTGTTATTTACATCACTACTCCCATCGATTAGTTAAGTTTTAGAAACAACAATTATTCATTGTGAAATAAACAATAATAATTGATGGCATGATCTCATATTTCAGTTATACTACGATTTTAAATATCTCATATCGAGAAGGGAGCTGAAGATTAATTATTAGACAAATTTGGTTATCATAAAGGCATAACAATACAATTTACAGTGCTGCCATCTATTGTTGTTTTTAGCAACTACAAGGAAATCTTGTTCAATTGCGGAAAAAATACATGTATTAAACATTTTTTTAAAACTTTTATTTAATTATTATTTATTAAATATTATTTAATTAAATTTAATTAGATAAAGTATTAGAATTGGAGTGAAAATTGGAATTTGAGTTTTTGACGGATTGACACGTTTTGGGTACTCTTAAATAAGTATCCACTGTATTTAGCATGTCTTGCAAACTCAGGCTCCCAACCATTAAACAAAATTTCATAAAATTTGGTATGTAAGAAATTTATGCGTTACCCTAGTGCTGATTATATATTGGTACGATTTAGAGAAATAGAAGGAATTTTGCTTTTTGAAATAATCCAATCGTCAAAATCTGAAATAAAAGACTAAATATGCTAAATGTATTGATTTAATATTTGTTTTACACGTAATATGTTATGACAAACGAATGAAAGAAACCTCATTACTCTAAACTAAGTCATTCTCGAGATAGTTATATATCTAATGCTTGATGGCACTGACATTTAAAGATGCCCAGTCCTTGCTAGGGCTGGTCATAGGTAGGACACCACTGGATGGGAGGGATGCTTCAAAATGGTTCAAGATCTCCCAATATTTTGTTTTTGAGGTAGAAGATATGGCAAATTCTCAAAGAAGGGAATATAAAATACAGAGAGGAAGGAGAATGTTGCGTGATACATGTTCGTGTGTCTGTGTGTGTGGTGGTGGTGGTGTGTGTGTGTGTGTATGTGTGTGTGTAGGGGGGGGGACCATCAATGTGCATGGCCGAAATAAGAATTAAAATTAAATTAAAACTTCAAATTCGATGTAATTTTAAATAAGTATGCTTCCATGTGTGATTATGAGTAATTGAACTCAATTTACTTTATTTTGAAAAAATTAAGAAAATAATTAGTTTGATTTTTAGATTTTTCAGATTTTTAAAATGCATTTATTATAATTATTATTATTATTATTATTATTATTATTATCCCCACATAAGCAACTGCAGTCAGAATGGCACAATATTAATAACTGCGTCTTTATGTACATTGCCATTTGCAAGTAATTCTAAAAAAAATTCTTAATTATTTAAAAGTTTATTTTTATGTTTTTAATTCGGCAGTAGGTTAGTCAACCAATAAATTGGATGTATTTTAGCTGATTGGTGTTAACAAATGCTATTTCAATATGCATAATGAAGTTTATCTTTTTCTTTTAAATAAATTACAATAGTTTACCGAGAAGAAACAATAATCTCCTACCATTCCTTCAGCCCTCCTATAATTAATTTTAGAAACGTTCATTGTTTTCTATACAGAACGCTATCAAAATATTAAATTGCAAAGAATAGTAGTTCTAATCATGTAAATTCAATTAAATTACTGTATATTTTATTCTTTCACATTTTCTGTTTAAATAACAAAAGTCTATTAATTCTTGAAATTCAAAATCCGTTAATTCTTAAGTACTCATCTATCTATCTATCTATTCTGCTATCTGCTGTCTCATTCTATCTATCTAAATACACTCTGCAAAAAATATATGCGCCACAAAAAATTGAGCTACAGCTGCGAAACTCGGCATACAAATTCCGTTTTAAGAGTTCAGCAAATGATCAAGCTGTCAGCGTCAATTATGCTTTAGGGCTCATGCAACGCGAATGAGAACGACATTGAGCAGTATGTAAAACGACTGGCGTTCTCACTCGCTTGGAATTGGAATTGGGTTTTCTGTTTTAATACTACAATTCGTGTACAAAGCTACCTTTGAGACGTACTCGGCGGTGCTACGAAAAATTGTCGGATTTAGAGCGAGGTCGCATCATAGGCCTAACGGAAGCTGGTCGGTCCAACAGACGTATCTGCCGCCACCTTGATCAGATCGATATAGTAGTTGCTGAGTATTGACAACAGTGGATCAGGGAAGACACATTCAACCATCGTAAAGGCCCAGGAATCCCCAGACAGACAATTGTTCGAGAGGATCGTGCAGTAAGGAAAGGAGCCACGTTCACACCAACGGCGTCTCTATCAGCCATTCACCATGCACTCTGTATCAAGAGATATGGAGATAACTGGCAGAAGGTGCGTTTAGGTGTTCACGCTTATTAAGGCGCCTACTACTGACTCTTCAGTGTAGGCAGAGCCTTCTGAATTTGTGTCGAGCTTGATTAGCCTGGACAATGTCCGATTGGAGACATGTTGTCTTACGACGAATCCCGCTTTTCTGTCAGTGTTGATGATCGCTGCATGCTTGTATGGGGGGGAGGACTGTCCAGCGTTCCGAACTCGCATTTGTTGCCGAATGGCACACGACCACCATACGTGATGTGACAGTCTGACGAGCCATCTTGTGGGTCAGCCGACCTCGTCTAGTTGTACTGCAAACCAATCTGACGTCCCAGCTGTACGTCGACGATATTCTGTTGCCGATTGTTGTGCCTATGCTGCCAAGCTGCTCAGGTTCGATTTACCAGCAAAGCAAAGCTCCACCACATATTGCACAACTTTCTCAACAATGTTTTCGATTATTTAACAGCTTCCCATGGCCATTCAGGTCCCCAGAACTATCACCAATAGAACAAGTCTGGGACATGCTAGGGCAATAACTGCAGCCTTCTCAGAATACCTTTTAATTAGCTTACCAGTTACAACACATGTTGTAAAATCTTCTGCAGAAAGACATAAGCAATTTTATTGACCCTATGCTGCACCGAATATAGGCTTATATAGCTGCAAGGGGAGGATTTACCACGTACTTAAATGTCATCTTCTTGTTTCCATCATTTCTGAATAAAACTCTTTCTTGCTCATAAATTATAATCATTTGCATATCTTCACAAGATGACGAGTTTCGCTGTATAGCTTAATAACCGAGTAACTCATTTTCTTATGGGTGCACATATTTTTTTTTATTTTTATTTTGCAACAGAGGGTATATAAAATTGAAATATGGTCTGTCTGTTCGTTTATTTGTTTGTTCCGTATATAAATCCACTGTTTTTGACGGATTTTTTTCAAATTTGGTTTGGTTATTCTCTACTACATAACGGGTAACCCCATCCATGCTACAAGTTTCTCGGTCCAGAGATTATCGAAGTATTAATAAAAGGCACACAATTTAACCCGTTTTGCAGTAGAAAATAAATGTTGTATAAGAATGGCAGACAAATAACGCTGTACAGTAATTATCCCTTATCGTCACATTCTTTTTCATTTTATATGCACATATTATGTGCATATTGTACGTATTTTCACACTAAATATAGAACGTTCTAAAACTTTGTAATTGAAAATTTGTGTCTATCTTGCTTTGTTTTTGTTATAGGAACCCTAACTTTTTCAATTCGTCACTTGAGGCGCAGAAAACTTTCTCAATAGCGGGTAGTCACCTTCCTATTAATAGGCCCTGATTTTGCTGCTCTAAAATACTTCAATCGATAGTTACAGGAGTGCATAATGACTTATAAGGGAACCATGCATATTTGTATTTATGCTGCATTTACGAATTTTTTATATTATCGAATTAAAATTTTAGCCCTTTGTGAGAGCTTTTTCATCATCAAAACCTGTTGTATCATATGATCTGTCATATCATTTTAGCCTGCTTTAACCTGCTATATCATTTAAAATTGTTGTCTTGCATGACACAATATGTGAGGTTAACGTTTAATGATACCAGACTTATTAGTCTGGACTCTGTAAGAGTAAAATTATCTCAAAATTACACATTCAACCTTTTATATATTTCTTTATCATGTTCTTTAGTGATACGTCTAATAATTTTAGTAATCTGTATAAATTTATTTTCTAGCCCACATCATCCACTCCCACTGTTACAAACAGTAGTACTTCATTGCCTGAAACTACAACTATACCAACCACAACTGAAGTAACTAGTCCGCCAACCACGACTGTTCGCCCGTCCACCCCATCACTGCCTGCCAAAAGGTTTCATCTGAAGCCTACAAAGAAACCATACACAATTCTCACAGAGACTACAACTCAAAAAGTCAGCACTACAACAGATAACCAAGATCTCACGACTACGTTCCAACCTACAACTGCGCCCTTATTAGATGAGGAATCTTCTGCTCCAAATACGTCATACTCAGCAATATTTAGTAAGTCTTAGTCACTGAAATAAACTCGTTTTCATAAAACGTAAATATAAAAACAAATGCATTTTACAAATTTCCTTATGCAGTGGTGTCCAGAATTTAAGGACGGACTGCCTTTTTACCCACATATGAAAATATTTTCATGAAATTTATTGACATCACACTAATAAATTATATTACACCAAATAATTATTATAAATTTCGTACAAATTTAATTAAAGTACATATTTTGGATAAGTTCCAAAGTCTCTAAAGGTGTAGTTGGATACTTTATGTACTGTGCTTACAGTTAGACAGAGAGAGAAACATTTCAGTATGAAGTATCAACTACGAACTGCGTTGCAATTCTCACAACTTTATACTATGCTTAGTAATAAGTAATTCAAGACTACTTAGGGACTGGCCCACTTCTCTTTCACAGCAAAGATAAGACGTTGCTTGTTTTATGGAGGGGAATTTCTAGTAACAACGTATCTTCTTATTGCATCTCACTCATATTCTATGGGACTGAATTCCGCAGAATGTGTTGACCTTTCGGTTAGATAAATATTTTCGGCCTCCAGATTATTTCGACTGCTCGTGTAAGATGTTATTTTTTATGGTACGGGCCTACAGAAGTTAGCAATTGAACATCACGTTGAAGAACTTCGCTTAAATACCATTCACCTGTAATAGTCTGTACGTCTAGTACTTGTTGATCGGTGAATCTATTAAGCATAACGCCTCCCTATACCATGGCCCCAATCACTGTTGAATCTGGCTCTTTCAATCGGGATGGTAATTAATACTATTTTCTCGGGATGGTAATTAATACTACTTCTCGGGTTGGTAATTAATACTATTTTCATGACAGATCAAGTCACGCCTAGAATCTGAGAAAAAGCGTCTAGAGTATGAGAAAGTGACTGTTACCCGTAAAGTTTATTATCCCGGTGCTGTTTTGTCCAAATTTACTGGATATGACGCCAATTGAAACGTTTTCTACATTGAGCTTTGGGTATATAATAACACAGAATACAGTCTTTCAAGTGTATAGCGCTGCTTGTCACAGAGAGTGTTTCTTTCAGGACTTTTTGGCCGGGGTTGCGAATGAAACTTTTTAGGGAGGGTGTGTGTGTGCAAATTTTCTATTTGCCCTATATAAATATATCTAAATGTTGCCATATAAATAGAAGCTAGGTTAACAAAAAAAATGTCTTCGGGGGATGAGGCGAATAATAATCTCCAGGGAGGGTCTTCGCCCCCTGAGATACATTTTATTGGTTTGAAATCCTGTCCAGAACCTGCGAGTTTCATTAATATAAAGTTGTGCCGGCAGCTTTTCATCTAATCAAAATCGTTAAAATATGATGTCATTGAGAAATCTTTGTTTCATGCTTCGTTGCTGAATCACAGAAGGCTTTCAAATGATAAATTATATTTTTTTCTTGTTAATTTTTGTAATATAATTGTTTATATTCTCTGTAATAATGCAAAATCATTCATTTTTAACTGATACCGAATAAAAAGCAGGGTTCTCTTGGAGCAGAGTACAACGCTAAGAGAACTTTCTGCATCAGGCTGCATCAGTCTGGCTGTGACTTCTTTATGACTTTCTTTATTTTTGTGTGACGTCGTAGACAAGTAAGAGAGGAGGTGCCATATATGGCGTGATTAACTTAAATACGATTTATGCTTCATTAAATTCTGAAACATTTTTAGTTAATTCTAAATTAATCTAAATTAATTTAATTCTAAAATGTCTGTAATATTTTATTGAGAATTCACTACTAATTTCTGGTTTAGGTAACACTTATTAATTACCTAACAAATACATTTTCAAAGAATGATGTACATGGGGAAAAATTGCAATTTATTTTAAAAATAATTTGTGCGTCTTTTTAAGTATGCAAGACTTGCATATTTTGCATAGGCGTGCATATTATACACTGCAAAAAATTTTGTTTGGAGTCTGTATTTAACATAAAGCACTTATAAACATAATAAACTTTTCTATATTTCGAATGTTTCTATATTTCGATAAAATGCTTTTGCAGGAGAGCTTAAATAATCGATCTAAAAATTCATGAAATCCGAGGAGGAACAAATATGTTGTAAACAAAAAAGGCGGGAAAATTTGGATGCTAAGAGGACTTTTTATTTTCTCGGGTTTCGCCTCAAGGGTTGCAAAAACAAAGCAAAAAATATTAACGGGCGTTTGATTCGTTGATGACATGCGCAGTCAGTAAAAGAAAAAAAATAATGTAATAAAATTAAAACTGTACAGCAATTCATTTCACAATAAATATTCATTTTCAAACTTTTATTCATCATTCATTTATTTTGTCATAACGTTTCAAGAACTATATTTTTATGACGGAACCATCTTTATAAAAACCTATAATCAAGTTAAGTTGTTCCCAAGTAAAACCAGAAATTTATTTATAATTTTTTCTTTATAAAACTTATGTCTTTCATGTATAAAGATATGGATCATCTGGAAAGAATGGTCGAATTGTTGGAGGGTATGAAGGGTGAATTTATTTATATTTTTCTCTTTATAAAACTGATTATGCCTTTTATACATAAGGATGTGGATCATCTGGCAGGGATGGTCGAATTGTTGGTGGATATGAAGCGAACCCCGGACAGTGGCCTTGGATGGTAGGTAAAGACGGTAGGTGTAATTGGCACGAAAGTATACTCTTCGAAATATCAAAACTTAATAATGTTTAATCTATAATTAAAAGTTACACCTGTGCAATTGTGTCTCAATGTTGTCCAATGAATTTTTTATGAAGTTCTTGTAAATTGTCTTTTAATTAAATACAGTTTTTAATTTATTGCTTAAAATTTTATATAATGAATGATTCAATCAGTGACATGTGATAAAATAAAGCACGGAAAGCTGTATTTCAATCATTCTAATTTATTGCCTAAAATTTTGCATAATGAATGATTCAATCAGTGACATGTGATAAAATAAAGCACGGGAAGCTGTATTTCAATCATTCTAATTTGCTGCTTAAAATTTCATATAATAAATGATTCAATCAGTGACATGGGGTAAAATAAAACACTGGAAGCTGTATTTCAATCATTCTAATTTATTGCTAAAATTTTATATAATAAATGATTCTATCAGTGACATGTGGTAAAATAAAGCACGGACAGCTGTATTTCAATCATACTGAAATGATTTATATATATGTGCATATATGAACTTATTTTAAAAATATTTAATAACCTTGTCTAATCAAATAATTCAAGTTTTGAGTTTTGGAAATATTTTTTATTTACCCCGTTTTGGAAATATTTGTTTCATCTATTTCTTAATTAATGACAAGCGAAAATCAGAAAAATTTGGGTTTGAAATTATCGATTTTATATGTGTATTGAAATTGCATGGGTTTGTAAGATTTCTGATACGGATAAAAAATTGATAAATACATTTCCAAATATATTAATTTTCTTTAAAAAAAATTGAGTAGTAATTTTCCCATGCAAAGCTGAATTAAAATTCTTTTAATCATAAATTGTTTTTCCTTTTTACCTTTGATAACCATAATAAGGTCTAGAAAATTGATAATATATAATTATAACGTTATCATTTTGTATTAATTCCATATTTCTAACATAGAATGTAAAATATATTGATGATAATAAGTTTGATTAATGGTTATAATATTTAAATATCGAAAAATAAGTAAAGTTTTTTTGCATATATTGAATATTCTGAAACAGAAACTCATGTCCATAGCAATGCAGACTCAAGTTGGCAAGAATGCATGATGTGGTAGAACCTTGTGCGACCCATTTAGTTTAATAATACATATCACCAAATTTTTAACATAGAATACAAAATATATTGATGATAATAAGTTTGATAAATGGTTATAATAATTAAATATCGAAAAATAAGTAGAATTTTCTGCATATATTAAATATTCTGAAACAGAAACTCGTACTCATAACAATGCAGACTCAATTTTGTAATTGTTATATTTGTAGTATTTTGGGCACATTGTATTTACTGACGTGACAAATGTAAATTCTTTTGACTCTTATACTCTCCGAACCTAATAGCTGAAAATTTAAACAATTTATACTTGTTTTATCGGTAATGGAGTACTATTTATGAATATGCAAAAGTTATTTGAATTTTTCAATAATTTGAACTATTTAAAAGTAAAAAATTACCTGATCAAGTTTTTGCTCCACTTTGCTAACTTTCACTCAAGATATCTTATAAACAATAAAAGATAGATATAAATAGTAAAAAATGTTCAGTAAAAAATCCTCCTTTGAGATAAGGACTTTTTTCTTACAAAGCCCTTATAGATTTTGAGATAGACCTATCAAGTTGAAGAAGATTGAAAATTTTCAATTTTAAAGATTGTAATGCTTATATTTCGAAAACCAAAAATCTGATGTGGGCAGCATATGACTTTCTCTGCAGACTTATATTCATGTCCTGCTTATTTTAATTAAATTTAATTCACTTTTAATTCAATTTTCGTTCTCATTTGTTAACTGGACTTATTTTCAAAGGTGGCGTAGAGAAAATACGAAGAAACTAAAATATTTCGAGAACGGCTAGTCCTAGTGTAATGGGGTTGGTCTTATTCTTTTTTTCGTTAAACATTACGTATAAAAGAAGCATTTAGTGGATATATTTGAGCATACGTAGTTTTTTATTTTAGATTTTGACGATTTTTGCAGGCCATTTTGCAAAAAAGGGCACGTTATTTTTTCCAAATCGTACCAAAATCTAATCAGCACCAGGGTATCCCACAAACGACTTATATACCAAATTTTATGAAATTCAGTTCATTAGTTTTTTAGCTAGAGTGGATACAAGCTTTTGCGCACCATTTTGCAAGAAAAGACGGGTTCTTTTATCCCGTGTCTTACCCGAAACTAATCAGCACCAGATTCGCCCACAAGTGACTTACCTACCAAATTTTACGAAATTCGGTCAATTAATTAGAGTGGATACAAAATCTGCACAGACACACAGACACACACACACACAGATGTCACGCTAAAAATAGTTTTTTCGTGTTCTAGAGCTCTCGAAACGCGTAGATCCGTCGAAAATTCGAGTTGCGATTTTCGGCATGATTCCAATACTTTCCCTATACATTGCCATGTATTGCAGGGAAAGTAAAAATGCTAGCTATGAACAGTGAATAAGTAATGCTCTTTAAAAGCCCTATAAAAATATATAAATGAATTTCGTATTTGGTTCTTAGTTTTCAAAATGTGGTGGCTATAATTTCAATATTTTAATATTTTGAACAATTTTAAGAAGGTGGTTATAAATTATTATTGGTGTTTTATTTTACAAAACGCTATTCACGCAAAACCATTTCGGCTCCATTGGACTGGAGCCACCGCCGATTTTTATAATATGAAGCAAAGTCTGTGTTCACAAAATTTTTATTATAAGGAGAATATTAAACTACGTAGACCCAAACTGTTTTGTTCAATAGGTAAAGTTTTAATTAAGGCACGGTTAAAATTTCTTATGGTATATTCGCATTAGACGTATTAAATTTTTCGGCCAACTGTTAAAAGTTCTAGCCTCCCAGAAATCCAAAATTTCGCATTTAATCATACTTCAATATTTATAACACAGTCCGAAATAGACTTGTTACAGGAATTGTCCTACTTTTCATCCTAAATAATGTTATAGACGTAATACTAATCAAATATCCCTAATCAAATTGCAACCAGTAAGAACTGCAGTCTATCAAATAATCGACTATCCAATCGATATATCGAATATAGATATATCGAATAGCTATGACTAGCTATTTACCCGTTTTGTTCGCAAACTCCCACTATGCGTATATTGACTAAATATGGTTTCTACTGTAACAAAGTTCATTTTGAATTTCAATTTAGAATACATTTTCTGTTGAAATGTAAATAACCTCAAACGCAATTTTGACTTCCAATCATAGTCTGTTGATTTGAACTCTAACCATCATTGATTTAATGCAGCAAAATTTAAGGGTTTTTATTTTATTATGAATAGCGTTTAATGTACGGAACTATACAGGGTGTTTAAAAAATTGCACAGCTAAATATATCTTGATTGGGACTTCTTGGAAATCTATAATTATGTTTTTAATTGTTCAAAACTAAAATCGTTATCGCTCCTTATTTAATTTCTGAAATAGGCTTTCGTGTATAGAATTCTTTGTTGGACGTCAACTTTTCTCGTTTTTATTCATTATATCTTACCTCTGGTTCCTGCCTTCTTCTTCTTCTTCGACAAAGATCGACCGACCTACTTGAAAGTGTAAGGTATATGTTTGGACGGCCGATAAGTGCCACCCAATTTAGATCGGAACCCAGTGGGGGGGGGGGGGGGGGCATCCATAGGACCGTACCCTCCTTCCCTACCACCAGCCTCTCGGAAAGACTTACGGACCCATACGTTTAACGTGATCGCACTCCGCGTGAACACGGTGACAGCTCGGGTAGAGGCGCGGCAATCGAACTCAGTGCAATCCCCGAACGCGCTAGCCACTGGGTTGTCGCGCTCCGGTTCCTGCTTCCTGGATCTGTTACTCTCCTTTTCCACTCTCGCGGTTTGCAACACCTTTTCTTCACTTCTGCCACGTTTGCTGCGCCTGCATCAGCCGCCGATCTTTTGGTTGTGCTTCTTCTGTGTCTTGACAAGGTAGTCTGTTTTGTCTTCGAAACCGGCAGATACTTTTCATTTTTACTTTCCTTATATACATAATGTATAAGGAAAGTATTGTGACGGGGTCGAAAACTCGAATTCGAGTTTTCGACGGGAGAGCACGTTTCAAGTATCCCTGATCACGAACTGAACGTTTTTGAAGTGATGTCTGTGTGTGTGTGTGTGAAAGTATGTGTGTGTGTGTATGTGAAAGTATGTGTGTGTGTGTGTGTGTGTCAGTGAGTCTGTGGAGTCGATAACTGACAAACGAATGGACCGATTCAAACCAAATTTGGTACAAATATCACAATCCATAAACACTGGAAGCCTATTGTTTTTATACGCAATCGAATGTTCAGAACCCTCCTAAATTTTCGAATGAAATTTTAAAAAAATCGTCAAAAAATCAAAACCACTAATAAAGTTACGCAAATAGACATTTCTTATGTAATTTTTCATTAGAAAACGATTGGCGTAAATTTTAGAACGCTAACATGAACCGTTCTCGAGATATTGCACATTTTTTAAAAAGATTGTCAAAAAGTCATATAAAATAAAAAAAAATATTTCTTGAGAAACATGTTCACTTTTCATATGTAATACCATACGATAAAATGGGTGACATCATTCTTGAGGATCTAGCTCGTTCCATTCATGAAAAAAGATACTTTGAGTAATACGTTTTATTTGAACGCCAATAGTCATTTTTCTGTTGTAAGAATAACTTATTTCTCCGTCCATAACGCTTGGCGAGATTTTGGCGACGAATTTGGTGGAATGTCGCCAACTTGACGACTTTTTGAAATGTAGCCAAATTAACGAAAATCTCTCCAAATGGATGAAAATGACGGTAAATCAATGAAAATGACGACTAATTGTCGAAAATTCAATATCTTGGAAAGAATGTAAATATCTACTATAAGAAAAACCTATTTTTTTACTGTAAAAGTAGTAAATTCAGTACATTATATAAGGAAAGTCATGTGTTGCCCATATCAGATTTTTTTATTATATGCTGCTTTTAACGAAGTTAGTTGAACTTTATATCTGGATTGGTTGGTTGGGGAGACCCATTGTTTCAATTTAAATGCTTTAATAAAGGAAGACAATTATCTTACGCAAATTTTGAGTATGTGACACCTCTTATTTAAAAGTGTAAAAATGTATATTTTTATACGAGCCCCTAGAAATTTTTTTCAATTATAATCTTTTTCCATATAGTCAAACACAAGAGGTCCATTGACATACGATTAAAATTACTCGATATATCATAAATTAAAGTTTACGGCTGATAATAGGGCACTGCATAAAACTTTTGCTAAAGATAGATACGTATGTAAGTTTTCGAATGAAATCGAAATTCAGTTCTAACGAAATTCAATTTTAGTACGACCCTTTATATATGTTTTCTTCGTTTCAATATCATCGGATCAAAGTAAATTAAATCCTATAACTGAAAAGTTTTTCACAACAATTTTGCATATTAGAAAAACATTTTTTTCCCTCAAAAGATACTTAAACGAGTAACGAACGATTTACTAATTTGTAAATGGCCCGTATAAAATGTTAATTTGTTTACATTTTTTAAAACTAAAACGTGTCACGTGATCAAAACTGTCGTAGTCCATCTTTTTTTTCTGAAAGTCTATTTTTTTTTAACTATTTCTTAAATTGAAACCATGGTCTGCCATTAATCGCTCAATATATATTTAGTTGTGCCCTCTTTTGGTACACCCTGTCTAACTTTGCAGAGGTTTATAGTATTTCACATATCTCATTACAGCCAAGTTAGCTTAGTCGTAAGTATAGACCTCGCAGTGTGTTCTGCTGTGTTTTCCGGGTTTTAGCCTCTCAGCGATTTGTTCGGCACTGGTGATGTTGGGGCGATCTGGAGGTGGTGTTGCTGGTGGTGGTGGTGGTGTTTGTGTGGGAGGGGGGGTGTCCTGTCTTTTTGGCGTCTGATGTGGTCTCGATGGTGGATTCGCCTAGTGGCAGCTATGCTGAGGGCATGGACCGGGTGCGGCAGAATTGCTTTCGCGATGACGAGTCATCTCTTCCGTATACTTTCGGGTGGAACGGTGTATACTATGCCTTAAGTATAGTATGGGAGATATTAAAATGTGAAAAGTTAAATATACATTTCCATTCATATTTTTTAAATTTGCATTCCAGGCTGCTATCTTCTTAGATAATCACAGAGGAAGAGAATATTGGTGTGGAGGAGCAGTTGTAAGCGAATGGTATATCCTGACAGCAGCACATTGCCTCTCAGATCCAAGAGGACGAAAGTAAATTTTCTGAAATGACTCTTTGAATGTTTTAACCCCTCCATTTGCACTGTTTTATGTTAGCCAGAAAAATAAAATACTTTGTTAGTTTGACAGTATAAAAGGTTGATTGAAAGTACCAACTGGTTTCACATTCATAGAATAGCCTCTTCTTCAGGAAAAAAACGATAGAACAGCAGTACCAATAAAGAAAAGAGTATGGTGGTAAAGAAGTTAACATTTCATGTTGGAAATCGTTTGAGGCAGTAATTCAGATTGCACTGGTATAAAACATGTTTCACTGCTTTGTATGTATTTCCATCGCAAAAGGGTAGTTTTGAATTATATAATATTTATATAAACTGTTAATTTTGTAAAAATTATCAATGGAATGCAAATTACAACTCAATAATGTTTTTTGCGTATTAATTTATTTTACATTTCAATTAATTTTTATAACCCTATATTTCGTACTCTGTTTTGCAAGTTGGAAAGAAGGCTTGTTATTTCTACTCATAATTAGTGAAATTGAATTTAAAAATAATCAAAACAACACATTCTAAACACTACGCTTTCCTGCTGTCTCAAATAAAAAAGGATGGGGCTTTATCAACAGCATAGGCATTTAGATAGAATTATCAAATTTTTATGATAATTTCAAGCTTTTCATTCATGGAAATTTTATTTCCTCTGTAACTCTAGGAGCAAGACCGTGTTTGGAAACAAATAGCTATATCACGGGATCTAAGAAAGGAATCATTGCCAAATAAATATTTGAAAAATAAAAGGAAAACATAGAAGGAAAGTAAAATAATAGTAGAAGGATTATAAATTCCTACTTTTCTACTTCTACTGTTCTGCCTTTGAATCATTCTACTGATTTCTCTTTAAATTATTCTATAATTCTTTTTCTGACACTTTCTACTTCCCAACAGTTGAACGATTCTAAAATTCCTCTACTCAACTTTCTGGCTTTCTCATTTTATTTTTTCGAATTTTAGTTTAGCAGCGATTTATTTACTTATCGACACAACTATTTATTGACAGATTTCATGACTTCTTTTAGTGCTTTTCATCTTGTAGCAGAAGGTTGCTATTTACTTCTGAAGCCAGCTGATACTTTTAATCAACATATTATGATGTTAAACCAGCAGAGTATTTATTTTTTCATATTGTTTTATCAGCATATTGATCGCCATTTTATGTTTTCTTTTAGGTACCGCAAAGAGCAGATGACTGTGAGATTGGGAGATCATCATCTCTTTCGCACAGATGATTTCATGAATCCTGTGGAATTCAAAATAGCAGAGGTCATTCCTCATCCCGATTTCAGCCGGAATGGGTTTTACAACGACATTGCTCTTATAAAGTTGAAACTGCCCATGACATACAGCGAGTTCATAAGCCCCGTCTGTTTACCCACAGTAGGACTAAAAGCTAACTCTCTTGTGGGTTACATGGGCACCGTAACTGGATGGGGAACTCTATCTTATGGTAATTATTATTTTACAGAATTGGCATTCTATAGTTTAAGCATGATAGACAGACAGACAGATATACAAATACTTTCACATATATACACTTTTTATCAATGCTTGTTCTCAGGAAGTTGTATACCCACTTGGTTGAAATAGCAAAGTAGCAAATTCAACTTCTGTTGACAGGATTTATTTTTGATTTTTTGTAAGAAAACTTGTAAGATCTTTCAAACGGTTTAATCTAGAATTCTGGAAATAGCTGTACATGAGGCGTGATTCCATTCATAAACTTAATTGTATTTTCAAGGATTGTTTGAGTCCAGTTCAACATTAGGTAATTTCAATTGGTTGAAATAGGAAAGCAGCAAATTCATTTTCTGTTGACAAGATTTATTTTTGATTTTTTGTATGAAAACTTGTAAGAACTTTCAAACGGATTAGTCTAGAATTCTGGGAGTAGTTGTACATGAGGCGTAATTCCATTTATATGCTTAATTGTATTTTCAAGGATTGTTTGCGGTCCAGTTCAACATTAGGTAATTTCAATTTTTGATTATGCATCAGAATATAACGGGAGCTGTTCAGTAAATTAATTAATTTTGGGCTCAAACATTCAACGGAGGATAAAAAAAATCACTTAATTTGTTAATAGGATTTATTGATGAAATGTCAATAACTTCAATTAGACCAGCCAAATAAATCGTAATTTTATATTTCGGAAAATATACAGATTAATATTGTAAAAATTTCGTTGATACAACACATTATTGTTTCACAAAGATCGAGATAGGAAACGATCATTGCAGTACTGACTCACCTAATGAAGTATTTGAGTGCAAAAACGATTTCTTTACGCCCTAGAGAGCTACAGCATAAACTATTTATCATTGTATGATATAAACTTTAGTTGTGGCATTTAAAGTTTGCTATTAAGTTTGTTGCCAAGTTCTTAAAAAAGTTTATCGTCAAGTCATTAAACGTACTTTAGAATTTTCTTTACGTAGAAAAACTTATGATTATAAATGTTGATATATGCCTTCTCTGATGGCAAAATCTATTTGATACTACCTAAGAAAATTTCATATATATGTGCGATTCCAGATAAATGAATATCTTGGCTCTCGTATTGTTTTTAGGGGGTTCGGGAAGTGGATCTTTGCAACAAGTGACAATGCCAATTTGGGACAACGAAGACTGCAATCGAAGATACTTTCAGCCTATCACCAAAGGGTTTATGTGCGCTGGATTTTTCGAAGGCGGAAAGGATGCTTGCCAGGTAAGACATAATTCTTATTAACCACATTATGATCAAGTGCCAACCACTTCAAACACCAAAATATTAGAGTGAATTTGTTCAAGTTATCGAGGAATATTTTGTGTATTTCAAGACAGTTCAATTCCAACGTTTAGTCAAGTTATTTATTAAGCATTTAGTTCATATGAAGAGGTTTTAAATGTCATTATTTTTATTATAAATGAAACCAATTATCAAGAAAGTAACAGAATAGTACTTCTTGTTTAACGTGTTAAGATATTTGAAAATATTTATTGGTTCATTAAAGTGCAATAATATTCAAATATAAATATTTATTAAATAAATTAGAATCGACTGACTACATGCCAATTGGGTATATTTCGTTTGGGCTTTAAGATAAAATCCCAAGTCTGCCATTTTTCTGGAGATTGCGAAAGTCTTTCATAATGTTTGGCACCCTCAATTAATATACATATTAATTTAATTTAAAATCACTGATGCGTTTATCAAATTTTTAATTTCATACCTAAATCATAGACACTTCCACATAAGAGTGAAAGACAAACTCTGTGTATCTAAATTGATAAAAAAACGTCCTGTATGATTCTATACGAAGTCCTACACAAAATCCCCCATGTCGAACTGGCTCTCTATGCAGATGCTAGTGTGAAATTATCTCCAAAAATAAATAGTTTTCTGAAATACGCAGGCATCCGAGTGGTATCTCAATTTTTTGTATCTTGACTTTTCGTTGGAAATATTTTCAAAAATATTCATTAAAAATATTTGGACAATATTCGTTGTTACATATTGATTTCATGGGACATATGTAGCTAATATTGGCTGTTATATGCTGGAGTTTCATTGAAAATATGCCAATGCTGGCTATATATTTCCGATGTACTAAAAATATTTGTGTGTGTCTTGTTTCCCAATAGGTCCTCCAAAAAGGTTTAGGGTTTAGATGCTTGGAGATTACAAAACTGTAATTTATAACGAAAACAAGATTCAATTTACTAAAGGGGTGCATTCAGAGATGTTTCAGAATCAGGACCTCAAATTATTATAGTGACCTAGACTCCCTATATGAGTATGGATCTGTAGGAAGATCTGATGTTGAAAAAAAATATGATCAAATTTAGGAATTACATCCAAAGAAGATAGAGCAACGGATAAAAAAAAATATAGAAAAAAAAAGTAATAAGTAACTCTGTTACTCGTTATAGGTTAATGAGAGACGGCGCTCCTTTCGCCTATTTCGAATAGAATAGGTTGATGTGTGTTGTGTGTGACGATGGGAAGAGGGATAGGTTTCGATATTGTTAATTTTCATTGGAATTTATTTTTTGTTTGTAAAATTATGTAATTTTGGTAGATGTATAGAATGCAGTACATTTCGCCTGAATTGGACCACAATGTTAGTAACGATGAAACGTTTGGATGCAATGTTTACAGTTATTGAACCGTGTCAGCGTGTGATCGGTGCAAACGAGATGCGCACACTGGCGTACAACGCAGCTGTTTATGCACAGATGCCGCAGGTCTAAAATTTAAAAATTTTACACCTGTCTACCAAAATTGTTTTATACATTGCGTTATTTGTTGTTACACATCATAGAAGAACAGTTTGCAAAGTCCACTTTGATAAGAGCTTGCAAGTTCGTCCCAGTAGCTCAACGGTAGAGCGTAGGCTGACCAGTTCGGAGATCCAGTTTTCGATTCCCGGTTGGGTCAGCAACGTTCTTTACAATGGCGCCCGAACAAATCAACTCTGTAGGTTAGTGAAAATATGTCTATTCTAGAAAAAGCACGTGACTAATGAAGGTCTTAGCGAATCTAAAATTGGAGAAGTTTATATAGAACGTGTGCCAAAGGACATATTTTTGTAGAAATCGTAACCAAGATCATCTAATTTGTGGCTAAGGTCAAGCGACTCAGGACTTTAAATTATAACAATGGTTTATAACCCTACTAAGGATATCTATCTAAATTTCATGAAATTTAAAATTTCATGAAATTTCTAAATTTCATGAATAGCCGTTCTCACGTGATGATTAAACAAACAGATCGGTCTATAATTTTATGAATATAGATGGAGTTTATTAAATTTGATACCTGCACAACTAATAAAAGTTCCAAATGTCAAAAACCGTTTCAAATTTAAGCACAAAAATGGCTCACATTTTATATTTCTATTAACACTGAAATTACGGTATGTAAAACAATATTTTATGTCTGATCGCTGTCTGTTGACCTATTTTCAAACATCAGACATTTAAATCTAATAATTAATTAATTATAACATTATTTTGTACTAGTCTGATAAAAAGAATAGCCAGCCAGCAGACGATTCCGGTATTTGAAACGTAACTTGGTTACCATAGTTACCACAATGGAATCGAAAACTATTAATAAATTCATTGATAAAAATTTAATAAAAAATATCGTCTGCGGGAATTACTTTGCGTACACGTGGAACTAAAAACGGTCAGAAGGACATGAAAACAGACAGAAGGACGTAAAAACAGACAGATAGAAGGACGACCAAATTTTAAGTGGAACTTTTCCAGTGGCGTTTTTGAAATTCAATTTGGGAAAGGTTTCAATTTTAAATATCAATCTCAAGGGATCCAAGTTAGAGGTCTGCACGGACTCGGGCCTGATCCATGGGCTTGGGCCCGACTTGGTTCCCGGGTTCTGTCCTGGTCCACGGGCCGGATTCAGGCCAAGTTTTATTAAATTCGGGTCGGGTTGGGCCGGGTCAAAATAAATAAAAAGTCAATAGGTACGATTTACTTAAAATTTAACATTGATATTTTACAATTCTTCTGTAATTTTAATTTCAGTTATTAGGTTCTGAATGTTTCTAAGTTATCAAAATTAAATAAATTCTATTCTTAAAGTAAAAAACTTCCGTCGGTTTCTTTCTAATAATAATGAAAATTTATTTGAGCAAACTGTTATAATTTAAAATTAATATACGGATAAGACGAATTATTATCCTTGAATTTATTTATATTTGTATTCTAAACATCTATCACTTTTAATTTCAAATTATTAAATTTTAAAAACATTCATAACTATGTCATAATCAAAGGGAATAATACTTATGTATACTTACATAGTTTAATCGCATTGAAATATTTTTTAAAATACTAACATTTGTGGCATATGACATATGTATTTGTTTTGCAACCACTGCAGTCAAGAATATTTTGTGCTCATGTGCTCTAACAAAAGGGCATTGCATTTTTCACTGATAACTTAAATGGGCAAATAAAGCATTTTTTAAACATAATCTCAGTAAAGATATTTTTCTCATTTAATTTATCATATTATCAAACCCAAATAGTAAATTAAAAAACACTTTACAGTAATGCTCATTCTTGATTTCTACAAATTTTCAAATTCGGATGCTTTTTAATTTATTACTATATGTAATATAACTTGTGTTTAATTCCTTAAATGCAAATTTAGATCATAATACGAGGCAATAGTTTTTAATGTATTATAAAAAATTTGGGACCTGCTTTGAGTGCTTTCGAAACGGGTTAGACTCTGGTGAAATCAAGGTTGGGCTTTGTTTGAGTCAAATCTTAATATTTCAGGGCCGGATAAAATTTTAAATTAGACCCGTGCAGACTTCGAGTCATTAAATAACTGACTTTTGGTCATAGCTTTTTCTGCCCGTTTCAGGTACCGGAACTTTTTCCAAATTTGCAGACTCGGGTTTTAATGCAGTAGGAGAATTTCCCTCCTATTACAGTGACGCAGTAGTCGAAGCGCTTTTTTTTTTAAATTCTTAGTTTCCAAAATCGGAGCATTTGTTCCATTTTTTATTATTATTTATTAATTTTCATTTATTTATAAGGGGTTAAAAAGAATTATTTTTCAAGTTCAATGATTTAAGAGCGACAAACTGTATAGGGATTCAGTAGATTTATTTTTATTACATGTGTGTTTAGGAAGCATTTTTAAACTTTTCAATTTCGGGAGGGGGGGTGAAGTCCCTAAACCCCCCTTAAATATGCCCTAGATCTTACCAAGGCTTCCGATAAAAATTTCAGGAAATTCGGTGCAGCCGCCATTCTCTCCTGCTAATGAGACAGACAAACAGCTGTTCAATTTTATTTGCATAGATATAACCTTTAGACGTTACTATGTGCCTGCTACCTTATCATTTTCGAAGGACATAACATTCTATAGAATTTTGCAGTTCCATCCAGGAATCGAAACACGGATGTTCGAACTAGCCATTCGACGCTAAGCTACGGAGATGGAATTGCAAGCCTTTATCGTCAAAGTGGACTCTACATTCTTCACCTTCTAATGTCAGATTGACGTGCAACTGACAATCTAATCGACCACCTCTTGCTATTTTTGCCACAGGTTAGCCTCCTGTTGCTATTTTTATCCTCCAGATAACCCCCTGCATTGTCATTGACCTCCCGATTTGACCAGAGTCCACTGAATTCGTGCTAGTTGTACCAGGGTGACTTTCAGACCTCCGACATCTTTGCACTAATCTACAGGGTTGGTTTTCTCGGGCGTCATTGTGAAGAACTATGCTGCTGCAAACGGGAATCGAGCCACGGATCTTCATACTGGCCAGTCGACGCTTCCTTGTTGAGCTACTAAGACGATATTGCAAGCTCTCATCATCGAAGTGAACGCTCCGACATTAATTGAATAATCGAATTGATAATTAATTTTAAAATGTGGGATATTTTGTATATAAAAGGCAATTCCACAAATGTACTTGAAAATTATCGTAGATAACTTTTTCTATTCTCAGGCAACAAATTTAGAAAACCTGCAAATTTGTGAAAATTGAGGTGTATCCGTTGTCAGACGGGTTAAAAAGGCAATAATAATGTTCCTTACAGAAAATTGATCATTGCTTTTTCTTGCAGGGTGACTCGGGAAGCCCAATGGTCTTACCAGACAGAACGAGACATTGGACAGTAGTTGGAGTAGTTTCTTTTGGAAGTAAATGTGCTCAACCTGGATACCCCGGAGTCTACACAAGAGTGACTGAGTATTTAGATTGGGTAAAAGATAATATGACATGAACCGTTTCTACTAGACATAACGCAGCATTGAACTGCAGATGGAATAGTTTCTATTGTGAGTAAATTTGCTCAATCTGGATACCCCGGGATCTACACAAGTACAACGGGGTATTTAGATTCGATAAAAGATTAAATGACATGAAAAGTTTCTACCATACAAAAGATTGTATCACACAGAACACGACATTGGACTGCAATTGAAATAGTTTCTCCTGGGAGTAAATGTGCTCAACCTGGATGCTCGGGAGTCTACATAAGAGAAAGGGAGTATTTAGATTTGGTAAAAGATAAAATGACATGAAAAGTTTCTACCATACAGAAATATAGTATCATTTAGAACACGGCATTGAACTGCACTTGAAATAAGTTTTTTTTGTGTGAATAAATTTGCTCGTGAATCAAGCTGGAGTGAATGAATCCGGATACCTAGGAGTCTACACAAGAACTACGGTGCATTTGGATTCGACAAAAGATAAATTGACATTAAAAGTTTCTGTCATACAGAAAGATTGTATAACACAGAACAGGGTATTGAACTGCAGTTGAAATAGTTTCTCTTGAGAGTAAATGTGCTGAGCCTGGATTTCCAGGACTCTACACAAGAGAAAGTTGGTATTTAGATTCGATAAAAGATAAAAAGACATGAAAAGTATTTTCCAGACAGAAAGATCATATTGCACAGAACATGACATAGAACAGCAGTTGGAATAGTTTATTTTGTGAGCAAATATACTCACTTTAGAGACCCTGAATTTTTCACAAGAGTACTTAGATTGGATAAAAGGCAGCATGATATGAAAAAGTTACTTATATTCAACCGTTTCCCTGTATTTTCCAGAATTATATTCAAAATTTTTAACTTTTCAACTTTAACTGAAATAAGATACACATTAAAATCGTACAAATGTGATTGGAGCGATTTAGCTTCAGAAAAACTTCATAATGTGCGTCAACGGCAATGCAGACAATTGGATACTCTGATATAGACTGTAGCAAACTTCGAATCGCAACTAGGAAACTATTCCAATAATTTATTCTGATCCAATTACTGTTAAGAACCTGCAGATTCATCCTAACGAATTTCAAAGGAATTGTGAAGGAATTTTCAATTTATAAAATGAAACTTCATTGCAGTTTGTCAAGTTATACATAATACACGTTTCATACATAAGCATTTATGTATTCTCGTTATTTAAAAGAATCAGACTGAAAATTTCTTTGGAGAGGTTTTTATGTTATGATGTGCAATACATTCAAGTTCATACATTAGTGATTTGAAAAACATGATTTTTTATTGTGGAGTCCTATTACTACATTGTCGTTTGATTAGAATACAAAATAATTTATAAAATTGTTAGTTAATATGTTTAGTTTATGGCCATTGCTTAAATATAAATACTAAAATCATCTGAGCACCTTCTCTCATTCTGGCTCTTTCTTTAAGTCACATTCGACAACTGAAGCTACTAAACTGCTGTTTGCAAAATTACAACTCTCCTCTTGAAAGCTACCGGAAATCATTAAATATTTTATATTTTCGTATGTCCTGAAGCATATTTGTCCATTCCTCTTTACTTTAAATATCCAAAATTGGAGCATTAGAATGTTTTGAGTAAAATCACAGACATATTGCGTCATTTCTTGACTAGTTAAGAAATATGGCTACGATTATCGAGCTTAGGAAGACAGTTTAGGACGAATGAAATGCAATTTCTCCATTTTTCGACGGGATTTTATATTTGGCGACATCAATTTGGTGGCACTTAAGGGCCAAGAGGGCCGTTACCATGGAGGTAAAAGTAAGGAGTTAAAACTTCATATTAAGAAAACGCCAATATCGTCTGAGACAATAATTTAGGTGGCGTTGGGATACGATAAGTAGCCCTGTATTGTATGTATTTCGATGGCGAAAGCTCTAAAATATTTATTTAAACTGTCAATTTTGTAAAAATAAAGTATTAGCGCAATGCAATGTAGAACTGAAACAATAAAGAATATTCCTATGTATTCAAAATTATTTTAACTTTCAATTTATTTTTATCAACATATATTCTGTACTATATCGTACAACTATGGATAAACACTGATTAATTGTACTTAAAATTAGGGAAATTTTAATTTAAAAATAATCAAAAATACATATTCTAAATACTACGCCTTTTTGTTGTATCAACTAATAATAGTAGCTACTTTAATAACACTAGCGACAACTGGATATAATTCTCAAAGCATTATGGCATTTTCGAGCATTTCATCCATGACAGTTTTATCTCCATGGCTGTTATAATAACTCTTTCTTCTCCAATACAATGTCGTCGGTGTATATATGCCTCTATAGGGAGTTTTCTTAAAAGAAATCTCAAGTCATCTAATTTTAGAAATTATCTTTTTACTATAACTCATAGCTACTGTATAAAACCTCTCACAATCAATAGTGATTTAATCATATTTTTCATAGAGAATTTTGCACACTATTTCATAAATTTACACCAGATATAGATTTGTTCGATCTTCAATCATGTGCATAAGTGTCTTATTCTCGGCTGCGTGTCACTACCACACGTATCAAACTTCAATCAAATAAATTTTTTTATAAAGCTTTTACAAATGCAAGAAGCATCAGTAAATGATGAAAGGTTTTTTAATAAAATATTGTATATAGAGAGATTATATAAAACTCGAATTGTAAGTTGTGTTCTGTGAATAAGTGTAATTTATTGTTGTTTTTAAGTTATTCTCTGTGATTTTTAAGTTATGTTCTGTGAACAGATTTCATTTTTTTATCAATATCTTTGAACAATATTTTATACTAGTTCTATATAATTAATATACATTCAGTAAACGCAATTCAATAACACGCCCATTCAATAACTTTATAATATTCAAAATCCTATTCAGAGTACTGCTGATGCAAAGTGTGTACACAATTACTCTGTTTCATAATAGATTTTTTTTATTTCAAGTAATACTTTGTTTTACATTGAAAACCAAACGCAGTACTTGTACGTATAGAAGAATGTGGCATAGAAAGTCCTTAAACCATTGTGCATTCTTCGTTTAATATAGCAGGCATAGGTGCTTTCAGAAGAACTTTGCTTGCAGAACGACCTACAAGTAAATTCATTGTGAAATATTAAATAAATTATTGTAAAAAATTGTCTTGTGTTGATTTTGTATAAGACTATCTCATGATACTATATATTCACATAGTGTTAAAATAGCACAAAATGTTTATACTTCCCTGCCAAATTTAAAACTATACGAATTAAAAACAAAATTAAGAAATGAAATATGTTTAAACATTTTTGCTCTTGCGGTACCTCCAGGATTCAGCCAGGATTTTCCTGAAGAAATGTTCCCACAGAAAGCAAGTTGTGGAATCACACATTTCTTTTTCCTGCCATTTCTTGTATTTTATTAAATCTAGGGACATATTGGAGCTATTACATGTTGGGTACATGATTGTTCTGATTAAGTCAGATAATTTTACTATATACAAAGAGTTGAGTGACTGGCGGCTGATTTACTATATACGGCTAGTAAAAAAAAATCTGATGTGGGCAGCACATGACTTTCTCTGCAGACTCATATTCACGTTCTCTTTATTTCTTTAATAATTCATTAAATTAAGTTTATTTGCACAAAATAACACATAATTCGCGCGTTTAATTCAATTTTTGCTTTATTTTGGAAACTGGACGTTTTACCAAAGGCGGTGTAACAAAAATGCGAAAAAAAATATCTTGAAAACGGTTAGCTCCAGTGCAATGGGGTAGGTCTTATTTTTTTCCTCGTCAAAAATTACGTATAAAACAAACATTTAATTGTTACATTTGAGCATACGTAGTCTTTTATTTTAGATTTTGGCGATCGTAGCGGACCATTTCGTAAAACAAGGCAGGTTGTTTTTTTCCAAATTATACCAAAATCTAATCAGCACCAGGGTATCCTACAAGTGACTTATCTATCAAATTTTGTGAAATTCGATCCATTAGTTTTTTGGCTAAAGTGGATAGAGGTTTTTTGCTGGCCATTTCGCAAAAGATTGCGGGTTTTTTCTCCTAAATCGTACCAAAATCTAATCGGCACCAGAGTCACATATAAGCGACTTACCTATAAAATTGTTAAAATTTGGTCCATTAGTGTTTGAGTTAAAGTGGATATATACATTGCACAGACACACACACAGACGTCACGCTAAATATAGATTTTCGTATTCTAGAGGGTCCTGAAAAGTGTAGATTTGCAGAAAATTCGAGTTGCGGTTTTCGACACGATTTCAATACTTTCCCCACACATTACCATGTATTGCAGCGAAAGTAATAACAATAATAAACATTTTCTAAAAATTTAAATGAAATATTTTTAGTCATGTTAATTCTCTTTCTAAAACAAACTGTTGATGTAAAAAAAAATAATTTATATGGTGATAAATGATATTCCTAGAAATATGACGTTTTAGAGATCGCTTCCAGTTGAATTTAAATGAAAAAAATCTGATGTGGGCAACACATGACTTTCCTTATATAATGCAATGATTATACTACTTTTACAGTAAAAAAATAGGTTTTTCTTATAGTAGATACTTATATTCTTTCAAAGATATTGAATATTCTTTCCAAGGTATTGAATTTTCGACTGTTAGTCATCATTTTCATTGATTTAGTGTCAATTTTATCCATTTGGCGAGAATTTCGTTAATTTGGCAACATTTAAAAAAGTCGCCAAGTTGGCGACATTCCGCCAAATTCGTCACTAAAATCTCGCCAAGCGTTATGGACGAAGAAATAAGTTATTCTTACAACAGATAAATGATTATTGGCGTTCAAATACAAAAGTATTACTCAAAGTATCTTTTTCCATGAATGAAACGAGCTAGATCCACGAGAATGATGTCACCCAGTTTATCGCATGGAATTACATATGAAAAGTCAACTTGTTTCTCAATAGGAATTTTTTTTTATTATTTTATATGACTTTTTGATAATTTTTTTGAAAAATGTGCAATATCCCGACAACGGTTCATGTTAGCGTTCTAAAATTTATGACAATCGTTTTCTAATGAAAAATTACATAACAAATGTCTATTTGCATAACTTTATTAGCGGTTTTGATTTTTTGACGATTTTTTCAAAATTTCACTAGAAAATTTTTGGGGGGGGGGGGGGTTGAACATTCGATGGTGTATAAAAACAATAGGCTTCCAGTGTTTACAGATTGTGATTTTTGCACCAAATTTTGTTCGTCTGTTATCGTCTCCACAGACTCACTGACACACACACACATACCTTCACACACAGACATCACTTCAAAAATGTTTGATTCGTGATCAAGGATGGTTGAAACGTGCTCTCCCGTCGGAAACTCGAGTTTTAATTTTCGATCTCGTCACAATACTTTCCTTATACATTATGTATATAAGGAAAGTAAAAATGTGTGGCAGTACGTGACTTTTCCTATATAATGCAATGAAGGACAGCGAAATAATTATGTATAAAATCTACGGCATAATATTTTTATCGTTGAATCATATATTAATAATGGCAGCATTTCGCCATTTCAAAGTATAAAACTATTTCGAAGTGCCAACTTAATAGTGAAACGCACCATATTTTCCATTAAGAATGTTAATTCCCCCCAAAGTAAGACTGTCCAAACAGTTACACTGTTGGGTGGATCTGACAATCTGTGTAGGAGAATTCACCCAAAACAATAGATAATATCAAAGAATTGGATAATATTAAGGAATTCCCCTTTTTCAGGATATTCATTTTTTGTCCATTTGGCGACATTTTTGTTAATTAGGTCTTAGTTATTTTTGGCCACTTGGCGAATTTTTCAAACTGTCGCCAAGTAGGTAAAAATTGCTATATCTAGAAAATGCTTCATTTCACCGTTCTGAAGTTGATGTTATTCATTTGCTAATGACAAATTTCATATGAAATGATTATTTAATTAACAATAATAAAGGTTCTGAATTTTTAATGATTTTTTAAAATTTAGTCTAGATAATTTGGATAAATTTTAATGATTAAAATCATGACATTAAAATTATAACTACATCATTTTTCTTGTTGGGGCCTCTTTTTTTTTCTTGCTCATAAAGATAAAACAATTTTTTGATTAGTAAATGAGGAAGGAAGTGATTTGTTTTTATTGCGATTAAAAAAACTAG
Source organism: Amaurobius ferox (assembly GCA_951213105.1). NCBI lineage: Eukaryota > Metazoa > Arthropoda > Arachnida > Araneae > Amaurobiidae > Amaurobius > Amaurobius ferox. Next base: position 45,967,560 of record OX578152.1, read on the forward strand.
TTTCCCCTCCTTTCATAGTGGAAACATGACTTATGAGATTCAAGGCAGAATATTTTAAACGTTGAATTGAATATTTGGCGCTTTTCCGGATGACAACATGTAATGCCGATATTTTAACCAACCTGGTGCTAAATATCGCCGAGTTGGCAGTATTTCGTTAAATAAGTCCTAAAGTGTACCAAATTTATCGCCAAGCGCTATAGACAGAAAATATATTTTTTATATATAAATAACTATTGGAAAACTGTTATGCTTTAAAAAACAAAACTATTATCCAAAGTATGTTCTCTCGTGAATGGAACGAACTAGATCCACGAGAATATTATTAACAAATTTTTCGCATAATATGACCTATGAAAAGGGAACATATTTCACAATATATAATTCGTTTCTATTTTATGTGAATTTTTTTAATAAATTTGTTTGAGAATTTGTAATGTCAAGAACGGAACATACTAGCTTTCTAAAGTTTTATGTAATTCCTTTTCTAATGAAAAATTTCATAAGAAATAATCATTTATGTAACATTATTGAAGGTTGTGATTTGTTGATGATTTTTTCAAAATTTCATTCCAAAATTTGGGTCTTTCAAACATTCAATTGTGCTTAAAATCAATAGGATTCCAGAATTCATCGATAGTAATTTTTGTACCAAATTTCATTCGAAACACTCCATTCGTTCGGGAGATCACACACACACAAGCACATCATTTCAAAACGTTCGATTCTAGTTCAGGGAGGCTTAAAACGCGTTCTTCTACCAAAATCTCGAATTCAAATTTTCGACCTCGTCCAAATACTTCTCCTATACAATAATTCTATGCGTATAGGGGAAGTGAAAAAGGGCTCGATCTCTCAATTAAAATATGTTAGTGTATGCCTGCAAAAATTTGCGATTTTGCTAATGGTAAAAGCTGGCACTCTGTATAGGATGCTAACTTGCAGCTGAAATACTCTTCCTTTAACTTTGAAATTAAATATCTATAAAAGTTACTAATTTATACAACTGAAGTTTACACCGAAAAACTGATTATTTCAGCGTGGTCCTCTAACACTCCTCTGTACATGTACCAAGCCTCATATTTTTGAAGTACTAGACAAAGGAACTTGAGGGACGCGAGATTTTCCAAACAGCTGCGATGGAGTGAACTACTTTTCTTTTAATATAGAGATATTCTTAGCTTTTGAAGGAATACATGTTCTTATTTCGAGTTTTAGTATGAAAGAAGTGAATGCATTGCATTATGTAGGGAAAGTCATGTTGTGCCCCCCCCATCAGTATTTTTATGGAACGTTATTAAAGTTTCTTATTTTCTAATGATTCCTTCAAAAATTTATTCGAAAGTTTGGGGGTCTTTCGATTATTCAATCGCATCTGAAATGAATACGCTTAAAGTCTTAGCAGATCGATTCATACCAAATTATTTTTGAAACGTTTCATTTGTTTGGGAGATATCGCTTTTACAGGCTCACTGACTGATCCTACACACTATCATTCACGAATAACACACACACACACACACACACAGAGTGATACACATACACTCACAGACATGTCCTCAAAAGGGTATGATTCGGGTTCAGGGATGTTTGAAATGTGATCTTCCGTAGAAAACTAGTATTCGAATTTTTGACCCCATCATAATACACTTTCCCTATACCCCATATTATACATGTAGGTAAAGTAAAAATTATAAATATTTTTACTACATCTAGATTACTTGCTACGAAAAAATATTGTGTATATTTTGCAATAATTTTGTGTTGATAAATGTCACCATAAAATCTTAATTAGTATTTTTACTCTGTCAAATCAGAAAAGTGGTAAGTGTTTTCGGAAGATTTGCAAATTCTTGTGAAACTCTGGTTGTGAATTATTGCATTTGCATCTTTACATACCCATAGCCAGCCAAAGCTGTTTAGAATCTATTGTCGTTTCAAACGTATATGGTTAGATTTCAGTAAATTATACATTTTCTTTAAAATTACATGATCGACATGCAATGATCATGAGTTTCAAATATCATAATAGTGTGATACACATACAATGATAGACAAAAACGTTTTCTTTTTTATAAAAAATATATTTTGGGTTTTTTTTTCTGAAAGTTATTGAAAAAAAATGTTTGTAAAATAACTTAAATTTGCGTATTTATGTCATTGAAAACATTGAAAACATTGAAAATACTTGCAAGATATAAGCAAGAATTGAATTTTATCTGCCAGATGCAAAAAAAAAATGGGCATTGAATGGACTCGGGCATATGAAGAAGTACACGAGCTCTTCCAAGTAAAATTTAATAATAATTAATATACCTTTTAGAAGGATAAAAGATTAAGTTCAATATTTAAGAATCCTAACACATGGGATCTTATACTCAGAAAAGTATTTTAGAAATGGCAAAAATTGTTACAAAGATCAAAGATATCTTTTAATATGTATCTTATTTAAAAACCTAATGGTTAGGCATTAAGTTTAAATACCATATTAAGTTGACCTTTATAATCAAGTGATGCGGTAATATATTCCTATTTTATATCTTACATAATTCAGGAAGACGTCTGTGTATGTCTCTGCGGTCTGCAGCAGGAAATATAAGTGTCGTTTGGCTATAAAATTTGATGCACAGGTATTTCAGGACTCGGGAACGTGCATAAAATTTGAATTAAATTTTTAGTTATTTTATGTTTTAGACCAATTTTCCTACAAATCGGTTCCTTAACGACTGAAAATATTATCAGAGTTTGTCCCTTAACACCATAAAATGGGAAGGAATTTGCATGTTCGAATTACATGACCCGCATATAGCATGGTCATGAGTTTCAAATATCATAATTTACGGATCTTAAGACATAAAAAAAATGTTATGCTTATTTAAAAAGAAATATATTTTGTTTTCCTTTTGAAAGTTACTAAAATATTTGTAAAATAAATTAAATTGTATATTTATTTCTTTCCAACACATTGAAATACTTGCAATCAATAAGCAAGAAATGAATTTTATTTGTCAGATTTATAACTATCAAAAAGTCGAGTTTTGAGTGGACTTGCGCATGTAATGAACGTGAACAGTGAAAGACTTAAAATTAAGAAAACTTAATTTAACAAATAATTATGAAATTACGAAGAATAAAAAATTAATTTCAAAATTTAAGAATCCTAATACAAAAGACATATTAGATTTTAGAATTTGAATATTAAATTAAATAAATTAAAATAATGGGGAAGCAATGTAAACAAAGTGACATGCTTAAATATAAAAACGTATGACGAAATTTCTAAAATGAAATTTTAAAGCATAATATTCTATAATAAAAGCCTGTATTTGATCATATTAAGAAGACTGTATCAAAAATGTCTCGTATGGCAATGAAATTTGGTACACAGGTACTTTAGGCCTAGGGAAGGTGCACTTTGGAGTTATTGTTTTAAAATTTGAATTAATTTCTTAGTTATTTTATGTTTTAGTCTGACTTTTACACAAATCAGTTCTAATAGAATAATTTTCGTGAATTCGAAATATACACATATATATATATATATATATATATATATATATATATATATATATATATATATATATATATATATATATATATATATATATATATATATATATACATACATACATACATATATATATATATACTTCTCGGGTGTTTAAAACGTTTATATTGCGACATAAAATTATTGACTGGCAATCCGATGTTTATAATTTAACGGCAGCTCCTTTAAATATTACACACTGCTCCGTAGACCTCGGAACACCGCGTGCTGTTGGCCATCTCGGGTGCGGTATCCCCGTGGTTTGCGCGCTAGATTTGCACGCTACCACAAATGCCGCCGTGTTCATGCGGAGTACGATCACGTTAAACATGTGGGTCCGTAAGTCCTTCCGAGAGGTTGGTGGTAGGGGAAGGAGGGTACGGTCCCTGTGGATGCCTCCCCCACTGGGTTCCGGTCTAAATTGGGTGGCACTTCCCGGCCGTCCATACAGTTACCTTACACCTTTCTGGTAGGTCGGACGGTCTGGGTCTCAACAACAACACTGCTCCGTAGGGCCAACGGCCGTACCGTGCTGAAAACACCGGTTCTCGTTAGATCACCGAAGTCAAGCAGCATCGGGCGCGGTTAGTACTTGGTGGGTGACCACCTCGGAACACCGCGTGCTGTTGGCCATCTCGGGTGCGGTTTCCCCGTGGTTTGCGCGCTACATTTGCAAGCTACCACAAATGCCGCCGTGTTCATGCGGAGTACGATCACGTTAAACATGTGGGTCCGTAAGTCCTTCCGAGAGGTTGGTGGTAGGGGAAGGAGGGTACGGTCCCTGTGGATGCCTCCCCCACTGGGTTCCGGTCTAAATTGGGTGGCACTTCCCGGCCGTCCATACAGTTACCTTACACCTTTCTGGTAGGTCGGACGGTCTGGGTCTCAACAACAACAACACTGCTCCAAAACAATAAAAAGTTCTGAAGCCATCCGTTTATTGTTAAATCAATCAAATCAAACTCAAATTCTTTAATACAACAAACAGGACAATACAGACAAGCACAACAACAAACAGAAAAACACACCATAAACACAATACATAAAATTTGTTTCAATACGGCTGTGGCGATTGTGCGTCGCCGGGCCCCGAACCAGGGACCTGATGCTTCGTAGACCGACATTATAATCACTGAGCAAAAGCTAGCTCCTCCTCTGTTCTTATAATTCGGTTACTGGCTCGTGAGGCATCTTTGATAGATGTCTTTGCTGCCGCACACTCCCCTCGCTGATGAGGAAGCCGAGAGGCGTGTCGCCTCGGCGTGACGTCAGGGCCGGGAAGCGTGTTGCCTCGGCGTGACGGGCAGTCGTGGTCAACCAGGAAGGGAGTGTCAAGGCTTCTGACTCCTTTTTTTGGTGCTGCCATCTCGTGCTGAGAGGCGAAGTCGTTGGGAAGGAAGGTTGCGCTTTTTTTTCAAACGTCCAGTCATCATTGTGGCGATTGTGCGTCGCCGGGCCCCGAACCAGGGACCTGATGCTTCGTAGACCGACATTATAATCACTGAGCAAAAGCTAGCTCCTCCTCTGTTCTTATAATTCGGTTACTGGCTCGTGAGGCATCTTTGATAGATGTCTTTGCTGCCGCACGGCCTATGGACTAGCAAGTCTTTTCAGGTCGCTAAGATAAACTAATAAGAAGAGATCGGCAACAGGTGATATACAATCATTAACAAAAATATATTTAAAATAATTACTTATAATAATGCAAAAACTTCCTTTTTTGTATATGAATAAAGATAACTTTCAACTTGGACTTAGGGAATTTTAACAGTTAGGTGACTTTTCAAACGAGAGGTACAACATTAAAATTTTTAGGAGCTAACCTCAATAAGTTCTTTCTCAATATTTCATGATTAACTTTAGGAATAACATAGCTATACTTGTAAGAAAGAGGGCATAATTTTTAATTTTTATAAGGCATAAATGTACCGGTAATTTTTGACATCCGATATAATCTGGTCTTAAAAGCTTCGTTATTCACGGTTGACAGGACCCGCTCTGTGTTATTGTATATTTAAACAAAAAAGATTAATCTGGCAAAAGCATTAATTACGAAATACTTTCCAACTGAAATGCAATTTTATTTAAACATCTTTAAAATGCTATACATTCAGCACTGATATATTTTTAATTATCACAGTACTACAATAATTTATTATATTTGAAAACTTAAAACTTTATAAAAAAATGAACTTAATTCAAATGACGTCATCGAAATATAAATCGTCTGCCGCTCTATCTAAAACCAATGAAAATTCCATTCGTAATACTCCAGAGCTAAATAATTTTGCGTGAAAAAAAATTCAGCAATTCTTATATAGGGTGGCCACAATTAAAGTAGAGGTGTTTAGATACCGATAGTGAGGAAACTGCTGGGCCAAACTTAACCAAATTTGCAGTAAATACTATTTAGACCATGGGGTTTTGATTTTTAAAAGAAAAAAAATAGTTCAGATTTTTGACACCGCGGGCAAAAGTGGCGCTGTTAGGTCCATTTCTGGAGTAAAATAGGCATAGGAAGTACAGAAAGTTAACATTTTACATGCATTTCGATATTGACATCACATTTTACATTCACATTTGCACTTACATTTTATCAAACATTTTAGCAATCACGTCTCCCATACGATATTTATGCAGGATGGAGCACTCCCCTTCATATTGGATTACGCTTACAGGAAGTGTTACGACAGCATTTTACCAACAACCGAATAATTAGTTGAGCGTTTCCTATGAAGTGACCAGCCTGTTCGCCTGATCTGATTGATCCCTTATGACTTTTGGTTGTGGGATCATGTAAAGCGCTTGGTATACCAAGGGAATGTGGATAATTTAGCCACTTTGAAGGATCGAATAACATTACACGTCAAGCAAATCAATGGAGATCTGCTGCATTCTGCAGTAGAGAATGTTGTTCAGATAATGCATTTTTTGAAACATATGCAAGGAAAACATATTGAATCACCCATGTAAATGATGCCAATTTAAAAATTAATGTCATACGTATGTAAATGTAAGATGCAAATGTAAATATGAAATGTACTAAATATGTATAAAATGTAAATGTGATGTCCTTTTCTAAATGCATGTAAAATGTTAACTTTCTGTACTTCTTATGTCTATTTTACTCCAAAAATGGACTTTACAGCGCCACTTTTGCCCATAGTGGCAAAAATCTGAACATTTGTTTTTCTTTAAAAATCAAAACTCCATGGCCTAGATAGCATTTACTGCAAATTTGGCTGAGTTTGGCCCAATAGTTTTCTCACTATCTGTCTCTAAACACCTCTACTTTAATTATGGTCACCACTTACAACTCATCTTACAATTACTTACATTCTGCATCCATTAAAACTCGGCTTTGTTGTAGAAATAATCAAAGTTTGATGATCATTTAAACTCAAAAATATTGTAATTGCGTTGGCACAGAATATAGATGCACAGAAAATACGCAAAAATAAAGCGGTTTTAGGACGGATGCAACACTAATTATAAATTTAAAAGGATTTTAAAAATCATTATTTTTACACTGGTAAAAAAAGATGGATGCCATATTTTATTTTAAAGTGAGTCACGTGATCTCTTTATATAATATGGGTGAAATTATTATATTAATTTTTATATAAAAAACTACCGAACTTATTATGCTAAAAAAATTTTATATATATATTTATGGGATATTTTGAACATATCCAAACATTTTCGAAGCAATTTGCGATTTTTAACTTTGCTCAAAAAATATTTGAAAAATTAGGTCCCATAGGGTTCAACGTATTTCACTGTTTCAACCCGGTTTCAATCCAAACTTAATTGGGGGATGTTATTAATTTATATTCCCATACACGTCCAGAGACCGTCCCAACAACATATTAAAATTTCATGTTGATAAAGTTATTTTTACGGCAGTTATCGTGCGAACGGACAGACAGACAAACAGACAGACAAACAGACAGCTAGAATGAACAAAGTCATAAACACTTTTCAACTATGTTGGAATCTACGTCCTTATCTCCTGTATATTATTTTCTTTTTCATTCTATGTTTGCGGAGAACGTGCGTGGAATGTGGTTAAATTGATTTTTCATTTCTTGGGGATTTTGATTCAAACTGAGGAGGATTGAAACTGCCTTAGAAAGTTAACTTTCTTTCCATTTCGTGCTTTAAATTATTAAATTAATCTCTGTTGTTACTCCCGGGCAGGATGATTTCTTTTAATTTGGTATTACATTTCTTTATTTGGTATTAAATATATATTTTTTAATTTGGTATTAAATATATATTTTTTAATTTGGTATTATATTATCATTATGAGCATTGTTATTATAATTTTATTGAAATTGGATGAAAATTCTCTGAGATAGTAATAATTCAGGGGTTAAAGTAACTTTTTTGTGACTTGAAGTGTTTTCATTTATTTATGTCGTGAGAATGATTTCATTTCGAAACATACGATTTGGGAATTGAGCGGTGTTATTCGCATTTGTATTGTTTAAGTAGTGGGCGCTTATTTACCACTCGGGCAAAGCCGGAAAATTTGTTTTAGTAGTTAATATATCTTTATCTAAGTTACATAGAAAATATATGCAAAATGGTTTCAAAATTGGGCGAACTGTGCCAAATTTATGTCAAACTAGGTTAGTGTGTATTATAGGGTAGTGTTCAAACTGTTTTCTACAGTACAGTTCACGACCAACTGGAAAAATTTCTGTAGTCAGTTATTTCTAGTCTGAAGTTACGTGTAGTCACCCGGGAATTTTTCACGTCACGGCTGGTCTTTTAGTTAGACGTGCCTCTTGTTATGTTACGTCATCAATGACGTTTACCAGGGTTGCCAATTTCAATACAGATTCGTTTTGCAGATACAGTTTTTAAAATCAGTTTTGATTTTCTTGTTTTCTAAATTTGCGTATAACTTAAAACAAACACATTTTTATTTTGTACCGGATTTCGATAAAAAGTTTTTCAAATTTTTATTAAGAAAAACTTTTATGTGAGTAGAATTTTATTCCAGTAATTTCATTTGTTTAGGATATCTTTACTTTTTCACACGATGAAATGAAATATAAATGTAAAAAAATATCTGATAAAATATTATTCTCACGAAATTTTCAATTTCAAGATTTTGATACTAATATATGTTTTAAGACCTCCTGAACACGTCTTCACTATTTTTAGAGAGATGTCCGGCTGTCTGATTGTGGTCGATTTTTCGTATATACGATAGCTGCCACAGATATTAATGCATTTTCACAAAACTCTATATTTGGCTTTGTTAACGTACATATAGAACTAGATAAAGTTTTCTGAAATTCGAGCGAAAACATCGAAATTTATTTGAAATTTTATATTTTCTGAACATGGTAGCTTGAGACAAAATTCGATAAAATTATGCATAAAAAGGGTTATTTATGGATGAGTGACCACGAAACTTAATAGTTTCAATCATAGTGACAAATAGCCGCGATACAAATTTTGTTTTCTTGATGTCATTAAACCCACACGGGGGGGGGGGGGGGCGGGGGGGGGGGTAATTCCAGGGAGGTATAAATTGTCAAACTTAGTATCAATGTAACATTCCATAATTACTACTATTTGAACCAACGGCAGAAGGATTTCAAAATATTTCTTGTAAAATTTGCAAGAAAAAAATCTACTTATAAATGGATTCTGGTATGAGAAAGTCGAGTGGTTCTACACTCTAGTTATTTTAAAGGAATTTCGTAAAAAATTGTTCAAATCGACAGCGTTTGAAGGGTACGTAGCGCTCTTTTTTTACTTTCCCTGCAATGTATGTTGATGTATAGGGAAAATATTGGAATCATGCCGAAAATCGCAACTCGAGTTTTCGACGGATCTACACGTTTCGGAACCTCTGGAATATGAATTTTTTTTTAAATCCGATTCGAAGCAAAAACCTGTCTTTTTTGTGAAATGACTCGCAAAAATTGCAAAATTTAAAATAAAGGACTACATATGTTCAAATATATCAATTAAATGCTTGTTTTATATGTAATTTTTGACGATGAAAATAATAAGACCAACCTCATTACTCTAGGATTAGCCGTTCCCGAAATATTTTAGTTTTTTTGCATTTTCGCTGCGCCACTTTTGAAAGTAAGTCCAGTTACCAAATGAAAATGAAAAGTGAATTAAATGTTCAATTTCTGTGTAATTTAAAATAATTATGTGTGTTATTTTGTGCAATTATACTCAATTTAATGAATTATTGAAGAAACAAAGAGAACGTGAATGTGAGTCTGCGGCGAAAGTTATGTGCTAACTACATCAGATTTTTCTATTAAGTTGTGCGGAATGAATGAGATTGTTGATTAGTTTTATCGATTGGAGAATAGACGTTAGATGTTTGTCATGCATTGTCATATGAAACATGGTTGGATTGCAAGAAATTATGAAATGTGTGAAATTGGTGGAAATATTAAATGTGACGGATGGATACCAGTGGCATTGTTGTCTGTATAGTGAGTTGAATGCTCAAAAATTAATGCGATCAACGCAAGAGGCTTCCTGGTTCGACAAGAGCCATATGACCACTGTTGTGGATTGGAAGCATTTATATCGTGGTGTGTGTTGATATGTGTATTTAAGAGTGTAATAAGCTTTACGTTCCGGAAGTAATTATGGAAATAGATGAGAATTAGTTTGGGAAGTGAAAGAGAAATAAAGGGAAAGGTGTGGAAGGAAACGTGGCGTGCAGAGATGCAGCCAGAGTGCCGTGATGTCTAGCTCCGATAATCAGTAGATCTAAAGAGTAGATGCAGTTTTTCTCTTTTTCACAATACTAGAAAATCTGGGGGTAATGATCACATGGTTTTGGCGAGAATGTGTCATTTTCTCCCCCTGATTGGCAACTTTTCCTTGGCATTCTGCTCATCAAATGTTAATCACTTTATGTCTACTTCTTTTCCTACATTAATGGGATTTGAACTTCTAACACATAAGTGCCGATGCCCTTTTCTAATTACATCTCGGAAGCAGGGTCCATAAAAAAATCCTCTATTGTATAGTCCCAACCAACCTAAGAAACATCGTCGGAACATTTTCAGGCCTATTATTCATCTGTGTAGTAGGATATCTATAATAAAATGTCTCTGCGGGATGAAACGCGTTTCTGACGACCGATGACGATTTACGATAATTAACGATTGGGGTTACTGCCTTAAGGCGTAATTGATGCATCAGCGAGTGTCACAAAGCAACCAAGAACGTGACATGTGGAGCCAAAAATGATGTGTTGTGCCGTTCAAATCCGATAATCAGTGGTAGCGAACAACTGTCTTGTATGAAATGTGCCTGACGGATGGAAAACCAGGCGTCCAGTGTCACCTCTGATAATCAGTGATAACTGTTATGTATAAAATGCTAAATGTACATACTAAAATGTGCTAAATGTACGTATTTTACATGTATTTTAATAATTTTTCCCTTCAAAAGCGTTTTCCTCTTCAGCCTATGCAATGTTCAATTGTAAAATGTTATGTCAACACCGCGTTTCACAAAGCATTTTTTCTAAATAACAAAACTATTGACAATAAAGTATTCCGTTTTTAGCAGGTATCTGTCTTACGCAGTTTTTTCTTTTAGAAAAAAATTCTGATTTTGATTAGTAAAATTCCGTAATAAAAAATTTCGAGTTAAGCATATTTGAATTTACACAGTTTATGCCTCGAACAAATGCAGTATAAAGTAAATCGTAAACAAGAGTCTTAAAAAAATATGAAATTATTTTTTGCTTCATGTACATCAACATGTACTTTTCCAGTCCAGTTTGGAGCTAGCTCGAGAATTCCTTTACCCTTCATTGATACAACGTGTTCTAAATCAAATTATTGGTAACAGCGCATATGTCAAGATTCTCTCGGGAATACGAATTTCCGACTTCGCTATAATGCTTTACATATAGATTATGCTATTTATGTTAGGAAAGATCTTAGATCCTCAAAACGTCAGAATATCAAATTTGAGTCGTATCTTTGACTACAGAACAATTTTCTTTCCTTTACGTATACTGTTTATTGTAGGGAGACCAAAAATTCGAATTCCTAAAAGTAAGAGTAAGCTTCAATATTTCACCCTTTCGTCTTCATTTTTTATCGATTTATTATACTTGATAGCTAGAACATCCCGAATATGAGCTGCTTATTTATTATTACCAACGATTTTCATTCGCATTTAAGCAAAGAGTTTATCTATTTTTAAACTTTTCTTCTTTTAATTCAAGCAAAGGCGAGATTCAATATTTCCATCAAATATTTGAATAACACTCTTTCTTTGAAGAAACCTTAGTGGCACATTTTCCCGTCAGCGAGATTATCTTACGTTGCCCTATCAACATTTAAATGAAAGCAGGAAGTTTAGAATTATTAATTTTTCAGGCTTTGTTTGACACCAAATTAAATTCGAATATGACCAAAATTTCCCCTTGAAACTCTAATCCGACCAAATCTTAATATAGCTGCAAATGGTTTTCAGCATTTATTTCAACTTTTAGCTATATATCTAGTTTTTGATCAAATTGAAAAAAAAATTAATAAGTTATTTAATAGTGTCGTTTGTTATTATTAAAACATGTTCTGGTTAGTTGAAGCAAGAACATATGGAAACTATTCTTGTAAAGGGTGCCCCAAAATTCACGCAAGAAGTAATTTTGATAGAAAACACAGGTTTATAATTTAAAATTGTAAATTTTTTATTGATTCATAAAGTATACTGTATAGGGTTATGTATGGAATAGCATATCGAGTAAATGGCCTCCACGGCTTCGCTGGCACATACACACTCTTTTGTTGAAAATTTCCATGACCGTTTTGCATAAATGTGGCTGAATTTCGCTGATACAGCACTCAATTTCCTCCTTTAAGGCATGGGTGGTCGTGGACTTATTGGCATAAATCTTAGACTTCAGAAAACCACAAAGAAAAAGTCCAACGGCGTTAAATCGCATGATCTGGGGGGCCAATTCTGATCACCAAAACGGGAAATTACACGACCAGGAAATGCAGTAATTGAATTGTTTCTCGGGCTGTATGGCATGTGGCCCCGTCTTGTTGAAACCACATGTCGTCCACATCCATATCTTGCAATTTAGGCACAAAAAACTGGATTATCATGTCGCGATAGAAAGCATTATTTTTCACTTTCATTATTTTTAAAATATTGCTCAATTTGAAAACGCGTTGTTTTTTCGTGTAGCGCTCCATTTTTAGTAACCCTAGACTGTCAGCTGTCACGCTGTCTTTTTTTTTCGTTGCCAAAACTTTATCGAACGAATGGCGCAAAATTCAAATCTTGCGTGAATTTTGGGACACCCTTTATTTCCTACATCGTGGCTTGAATTTAAATCACTCATTTAATTGCAGCTAAATTACTTCATATTTGAAAAATTTATCTTCAAATGTGAGAAATTTTTAAAAAAAATATAGTATATCTTTGTTATGTTGTGCTTTCCATTTCTTTCCCAAGAGATTTTGAAGATGTCATTCCTCAAGTCAGAAATGAAATTTTGAGGCTGCTTCATTTCTGGACTAGATATTGAATCTTGGGTTTGTATGTTGTTGTATAAACATCCAAAATCTCTATTTATCATTCTTTGAGGGTTTCTCACATGATAAAGATTAAATGCATCTTTTGGCTTTGGCTATCTCTTGTAAATTTTCGAAAGAATATGTCGATTTACTATATAATTGTTAATAGAAGTTTTCCTTGGGAATGAAGATAAAAACTTAGCGTCATTAATTTTGGCATCTGATTCTTTAGGATCTTCGCAGGATCCCATTTTCTTTTCTAAATCTTTAAGAAGAACGGATTTCCCCGTCTTGCCCATTTTCGAATCAAACTGACAGAAACTTAACGGAATTAAGGTTAGTGGGTAATTTAGATTGTCAGCCATCTCAATTTTTCTGCCCCGATCCGCCCATAAATGTTAACCCAGTAAATCCCTATCCATTTTCATTTCAGATACTTTTTCATGAAGATAAACTATTGATCCGGTTGCCTTGAAATTCAATTTTGGTGACCACCACAATATTTAGCTTGATTTGGGTTTCGCAATGAAAATTTTCGCCAGATTTGATATTTTTGTATCCAGAATAATGTGCCTAATGCTCGTATTTCAGCATCAGATCTGTCCATAAAAGAATGACGGAATTATTGGTCAGTTTTCGTCAGTTCCAAACGGGTCGGTTTTTGGTTTGCAAAGGCTTATTTGATCAGATTTGGTAAAATTTTATCTGAGGTATTTATATACATCCCACAGAACCATTTTTAGCTATACATTTTTATCCATATAACTCAAAGGATGATAAACTTTTGATCCGTTTGCCTTGAAATTCGGTTTTGGTGGCTATCATAAAATTTGGTCTAGTCTGGGTTTTGAAACGGACGTTTTGGTGAGATCCGGTATTTTCAGCAGGGAAAAGGCTATTCGAATACTATAAATGCAGTTTTGTCAACTGAACGACTATGAAATTATCCCCCCTCCCACAAATTAACATTTTTAAAAGTTCCGCCACACCAAACGCAAGGATAAAATCTCTAGACCGATGAAATATTTAGTCATTTGTAGACTGCTTATGGAAATATATTATCAGACCATATTGAACTTATTTTGTTCTGGGGCCTTGGTCCTGAGTCCTAGGGGCAAACAAACCACCTACATATACACCTTGTCTCATTAAAGTTTACACGACTAAATTAACTTTAGAGTCGATCTGTGTAGAGCTTAATATATTACGCACGATTTACTCTTCCGTGTTTAACTTTCGGAGAACGTGCGTCAGTATACCCGAAAACGTCTATTTCAGTGGAAATTTCTCGAGAACGAAGAGAGTTGTCCTTATTTTTTTAATGAAGCTGCATAGGAAACCCTATGGAGCTACACGATAAGACGATTTTCGGGGTCTAATCTCTTTTTATGGAGGGCGAAGTCTATCTCGAGAGAAATAATCTGATATGGGAAGCACATGACGTTCCCTGCAAATTTATATCCACGTTCTCTTTACTTTAATTAAATTTAATTCACTTTTAATTCAATTTCCGTTCTCATTTGATAACTGGACTTATTTTCAAAGGTGGCGTAGAGAAAATACGATAAAACTAAAATATCTCGAGAACGACTAGTCCCAGTGTAATGGGGTTGGATTTATTCTTTTTCGTTAAAAATTACGTATTAAACAAGCATTTAATGGGTATATTTGAGCATACGTAGTATTTTATTTTAGATTTTGGCGATTTTTGTGGGCCATTTTGCAAATAAAGGCCGATTATTTTTATCGAATCCGATCAACATCTAATCAGTACCAGGGTGACCCACAAGGGGCTTATCTACCAAATTTTGTGAAATTCGGTCCATTAGTTTTTCAGCTAGAGTGGATAAAAGCTTTTGCCATTTCGCAAAATAGGGCGGGTTCTTTTATCCCGAATCGTACCCAAAACTAATCAGCACCAGATTCGCCCACAAGTGACTTATTTACCAAATTTTGTGAAATTCGGTCCATTAGTTTTTTAGTTAGAGTGGATACAAAATCTGCACATACAGACACACACATAGACGTCACGCTAAAAATGGTTTTTTCGTATTCTAGAGGTCTTGAAACGTGTAGATCCGTCGAAAACCCGAGTTGCGATTTCGTCATGATTCAAATACTTTCCCTATACATTACCATGTATTAAAGGCAAAATAAAAAGTTAATTCTAAAGTGATAGAGCGTTGCCAAATTAGTACAAAAATATGTTTGTCCTACAAAAAATCTGAAGAGAACCTAGAAAACTAAGGAATACAGTCTACCTCCCCCTTACATAAAAAAACAATATTAAAGTACCTAGATGATTTGCATTCAGCGGCACCAATTTCGTAGGTTCTAGGCACTTGTTGAACCACAAATAATTTTGTTGTGGTTTCCTCGAACCCATAATGTTTTGTGCATATTTAGTGCTGAAAATGTACGCGTACATGCATAAATTTAGTTTTTTGTTATTAATTCCACAAGTTTTTCATTATTTACCATATTCCCTATTTACCATATATAAATTCGCGTGTATAGAAGATTTCCTTCTCAGACTGTTTATTGTGTGCTGCATACAAGATTTTAAGTCAGAAATGATTTAAAGAGAAAAATGTGTTGGTATTTTTAACATTGGTAAAAATACCTAAAAGAAATTTTACATCTGTTTTGTTATTTTTAAAGATATTTGAATTGAAAAGTCACACAGTATCCGTATATTGTAATATAATAATGTTGGGCTTACAAAAGCAAAATAAAGGAAATAAATAATTATCTACAGAATTTTTTTTTTCTGTACTTCACAATAATTTGCTTCATTTTAGCATATCAGACGTCTTATTGTGCCAGATAATCTGACTGAATGACATTTAAATTAGACTTAAATCCTTTGAAAAATGCATGAATCATTCCATGTAAAATTCCCAATATTTTTTCAAGTCGGCAACTATGTTGGGATGACTTGCATTGGGAAACGCTCTGCGTATAAGAAGGTCGGCTGCACTGGCATTTCGGTTACATACTAAAAAAATCTGATGTGGGCAGCACATGACTTTCCTTATATAATGAAATTAATTTACTACTTTGACAGTAAAAAAAATATTATTTTTATAGAAGATATTTATATTATTTCCAAGATATTGAATTTTCTTCAATGAGTCGTCATTTTTATTGATTTCGCTTCATTTTTATTCATTTGGCGAGTTTTTCGTTAATTTAGCAACATTTAAAAAGTAGCCAAGTTGGCGACATTCCACCAAATTCGTCGCCAAAATCTCACCAAGCGTTATGGACGGAGAAATAAGTTGTTCTTACAGCAGATAAATGATTTTTGGCGTTCAAATACAAAAGTATTATTCACAGTATCTTTTTTCTTGAATGGAACGAGCTAGATCCACGAGAATGATGTCACCGAATTTATTGCATGGTATTACGAATGAAAAGTGAACATGTTTCTCAGTAGGAAATATATTTTTATTTTATATGATTTTTTGATATTTTTTTTGAAAAATGTGCAATATCTCGAGAACGGTTCATGTTAGCGTTCTGAAATTTATGTCAATCGTTTTCTAATGAAAAATTACATAAGGAATATCTATTTGCGTAACTTTATTAGAGGTTTTGATTTTTAGACGATTTTTCAAAATTTCACTCGAAAATTTAGGGGGGTTCTGAACATTCGATTGCGTAGAAAAACAATAGGCTTTCAGTGTTTACGGATTGTAATTTTTGTACCAAATTTCGTTCGAATCGATCCATTCGTTCGTGTTCGTCTGTTATCGTCTCCACAGTCTCACTGACGCACACACACACACACACACACTTTCACACACACACACACTTTCACACACACACACACACACATACTTTCACACACACACACACACAGACATCACTTCAAAAATGTTCGATTCGTGATCAGGGATTCTTGAAACGTGCTCTCCCGTCTAAAACTCGAATTCGAATTTTCGACCCCGTTACAATACTTTCCTTATACATTATTGTATATAAGGAAAGTAAAAATAAGGATAATTTCGGAATATCCTTCATTAGTAAACATTGTGCACATACTCCTAAAATCGAAATTAAAAAAAATCTGATGTGGGCATTGCATGACTTTCCTTATATAATACAATGAATTTACATTTTTAACGGTGCAAAAGTGTTGAAAAAATCACGGCACAGTGTTTGTAACGTTAAATTGTACATTTTGCGCGGTAAATTTTACATCTGGATGACAACATTTAATACTATTTCGTACCCAATTAACTGATATTTTACTTAACTCTAAATTAACAATTATCAGTATTGATAGCATCCTCAATAAACAATATAGTCCATGAATTTAAATTTTTTAATAATAAATGTATCAATTATGCATCATTTTTGCAATTTTGACGATAATTTCGTCAATGTGGGGCCATATATCGCCAAGTTGGCGGTATTTAGAAGAGCATTTCTTATATAATAAAAGTTATGCGCATCATATGACGGAATTAAAAATTTGCAAAATACTGTATCCTATTTGGCGCCAGTTTTATCAATTTGGCGAAATTTTATCAATTTGATAACATTTTTATTAATTTGGCAACAATTTCGTGAATTTGGGAACTGTGAGACCAGAGTACACGTAGACAGGTTTATATGATTATTTATGACATCTAGCAGGTCAGAAGAAGGGCCCAGTCTGGTTGAAGCCAGTTTTACAGCGGCAATGACCCGAGAGGTCAGTAAGCCAGAAATAAGGGGGTAAAGGTGAATCCACAACATTGATTCAAAATTCAACCAATATGGAAGTTGTGTTGTCGCATCGCCCTGATGTCAACCAATTATAGCCGAAGAGTATCTTCAGACCTCAGGCAAAAAGAGGTGGCACCCGACAGAATATTTTACAGATTAAGTCAGATATGTAAAATACAGATGAGAATAGTTGGAGAATATAGTTACAGTGAAGTTAGAGTCGATTTCAGACATGCATAAAGTTCCACAGAGATGAACAGAGCAGATGAGAATATAGTTGGAAATAGCAGTTAGAGTCGGGATGCAGATATGCATTAAGTTCGGCACATGTGCATAAAGCGACGCATCAAGGTTCTTATACATTGCAGTCAGAATAGATATGCATTAAGTTCCACACAGAGGTAGACAGGTGCACAGGCAAGATACGGATATAAATCAATAAGAGATCGTGGTCACATAGAGATGGTCAAACAAAGTTTGGATATTTAATCCAATGCATGCCAAACGTCTAAAGACAACAAAAAGGTATGTGCAAATCAGATTATAAAAGGTCATAGTCAGTTTAGGAATTTTTGTATGCCTGGTCTCACATGTTCAGTCTCCTCCGTAATTATATAATTGTTGCAATGTAATTATGATTATAAGGTGCTTAATAAATATGTATTTCAAAGTTAAAATGGATAAAGTTATTTGTGTGGTTTTATGTTAATATATTTTATTCTAGGAACTCGTACCAAAGATTATATGGAGGGATATTAGCGGCATTTCAAAGTATCAACGCAGTGTGTTTAACTAACTTCAATAATCTCTTATTTTGTGCACCACAGGAACATTTAAAAAATCGCCAAGTTGGCGATATGCTGTCAAAATTTGTCGCCAGAATTTTGGCAAGTGTTACAGACGGAGTGTTATATTCTTTCCAAAATATTGAATTTTAATCAATTAGGTGCATTTTCATTGATTTAGCGGCAAATGCATTGATTTAGCGTCATTTCCAGTAATTTAGTGTCATTTACATTGATTTAGCGTTTCTTATCAATTTGGCGACATTTGTATCAACTGGCGACATTTAAAATCTCGTTAAGTTGGCGATATTCCACCAAATTCGTTGCTTAATTTTCATCAAGCGTTATGGTCGGGGAAATAGGTTATTCTTATACGAGATAAACGACTAATGGCGTCCAAATACAAAACTATTGTCCAAAGTGTCTTCTCTTATAGTAGATTCTTATTCTTTCCAAGATATTGGATTTTTATCAATTAATATTCATTTTCATTGATTTAGAGTGATTTTTATCAATTTGGGGACATTTTTATCGATTTGGTGATATTTTCTTCAATTTGGCAGCATTTATAAAACTCGCCAAGTTGGTGATATTTCGCCAAATTCGCCTCCAAAATTTCGCCAAGCATTGTTTATGGAGAAATAAGTTAGTCATATGGTGGATAAAGGACTAAAGGCGTAAAATTACAAAGATACGAATATTGCCCAAAGTGTGAAATCATATGTGTGTGTGTCTTTGAGTCTGTGGAGACGATATCTCACTAATGAATGAAGCAATTCGAACAAAATTAGGTACAAAAATTAATTTTGTGCAACAATCAATCAAATTTTGAAATATCATCAAAATATTAAAACATTATATAAAGTTACGTAAATATCATTTCTTATGTCATTAATCAAATTTTGAAATATCATAAAAATATTAAAACATTCCATAAAGTTACGTAAATATCATATCTTATGTCACTTTTTTTATTAAAAACTATTGGCATAAATTTTAGAACGCTAGCATGAACCATTCTATAATATTGCATACCTTTCAAATATATGTATCAAAAAATCACATAAAATTAAAACATGAATGATCAATCATGCATAAAGCATTGATTATGAAACACTTTCCAACTGCATTGCTGTGCTGCTGGAAAAAAAAATATAACTTATGTTAGATTTCCTACTTATTGAATTGTTCATAATTAACATAGTCGTATATCGTAAATCGTAAAACATTAAAACACATTGCGTTGTGTGCCGCTTAAACCCGCCATATTTATCTTCAGTGCAAGTTTCCGGACAAAGTGTTTGTAAAAACTGGCGTCCTTATGTCTGCTGCCATTGTTCAACTTTACAGCCTTAATAAATGAAGAGCATAAAACTGTCTCACATGGTCCTGGTGTTAATCTGGTCATGGAATTGCAATTTTATTTACGTCATCGAAATATAAATCGCCTGGCTCTCTACATAAATGAAGCGAATATTTGATTCATAAACTTTTTTTCATGCTTTTCATTCAGCGGCGATATTTTTAAAATTATCACAGTACTACAATAATGTATTTTACTTAAAAACTTAAAACCATGGAGGTAAAAGTACTTTCTAACTTCATGTTTAAAACTTCATCGAAAAAGCCAATACTATAGAATCGTCTTTTTCTTTATGTAAAATCAATGAATGCTTCATTCATATCAGTAATATTGCAGACTCCAGAGCTAAATAATTTTGCGTTAAAGAAATTTAGAAATTCTTATACAACTCATCTTATAGCTTGATGTGTTTACATTCCCCATATATGAATATTAAGCTTTGTTGTAAAAATAATCGAAGTTTGATGATTATTTAAACTCAAAAATATTGTAATTGCGTTGGCGCAATATATAGATGCACAGAAAAAAATAAAGCGATTTTAGGACGGATGCAACACTAAAGATAAATTAAGAAGTTCTTTAAAAATCACGATTTTGACACAAGATGGATGCCATATTTTATTTTGAAGTGGGTCACATGATCTCTTCATATAATATGGGTGCAATTATTTTTTTAATTTTTATTTAAAAAAATACCGAACATATTTTTCTGAAATTTTCTTTATATATTTTATGGGAAAATTTGAATAATTTTCGAAGCAATTTGTGAAATTGAAATTTGCTTAAAAAATGCTTGAAAAATTAGGTCCCAGAGGGTTCAATGTATTTCATTTTTTCAACCCGGGTTCAATCCAAAACTGATTGGGTGATATTATTAATTTACATTCCCATATGTTCCACAGATAGTCTCAACAGCATACTAAAATTTCATTTTGATAAAGTCATTTTTACGGCATTTATCATGCAAACGGAGAGGCAAACAGAATGAACAAAGTCATAAACATTTTTCAACTATCATTTAAAGTATTAAAAGAAGTATTGATTATTGTGATATCTGTTCACTTTTCACATGTAATATTATGCGATAAATTTATTATCACCATTCTCGCAGATCTAGCTCGTTCCATTCACAAGAGAAGACACTTTGTAATATATAATTGTAATTTAATGCCTTAGTCGTTTATCTACTATAAGAATAACCTTGTTCTCCGACCATAATGCTTGACGAAATTTTGGCGACGAATTTGGCGGACTATCTACAAGTTTTTAAACGTTGCCAGATTGATAAAAATGTCGCCAAATTGTTAAGAATGACTCTAAATCAATGAAAATTACATCTAACTGATGAAAATTCAATATTTTGGAAAGAATATAAGACTCTACTATAAGAATAACCTATTTTTCTGTCTGTAACTCTTGTCGAAATTCTGGCAACAAATTGTGGACGCATATCGCTAACTTGGTGACTTTTTTTTGTTGCCAAATTGATAAAAATATTATGAAATTGATAAATATGACGCCAAATGGGATACAAATGTTTTGCAAATTTTTAATATGATGGGTATACCTTTTATTACATAAGAAATGCTATTTTAAAAATCCCCAACTTGGCGATATTTAGCCCCACATTGACAAAAATATCTTCAAAATTGCAAAACTGACGCCATGTGAATGAAAATGATACCTAATAGGTGAATTCATTATTAAAATATTTAAATGTATGGACTCTATTGCTTATTGAGGTTGCAATTATCATGAGGCATTTCCACATATTTTTGTACGTAGCCCAGGGATGAAAAGGGGCAGGTGTAATATTACTTGAAATGTATATGTTACCGTGAAAGACCGAAATTTGGAGAATGTCGACTTTCACCGGTGAATGTCCACATTCACATAGTCGCTTGGTGTATGTCCAAAATATTTGCCAAATATCCTTATTTCTCACTTACACCGGTAAATGTCGACATTCACCATGCATTAATGGTGAATGTTGAATATGTCGGATGTTTGCATTTTCTTCTCCGCGTTTCAGCCGCGAAAAAACGTCACAAGGGTGGCGTAACTTTTTCGCCTCGCTTGCTGAGAGGAGTGACCAATCACGGTGAGGACAGGGGTTCGTCACTCTGTAGAGGAGTTTTAACTGCGGGACTAACCCAGGAGAATATAAATGCCGTGGTAGATTTAAAGGGCAGCCCGGGATTTGTTTTATTTTTGGACATGTAGCTTTAGATTCTTGCGAGAGAAGAAGGGATGCTCGATATTACATGCCTTCTTAATAATGATAGCAGTTGTACTTGGATAAATGTTAAGCATTAAGATTTTAGTTTTAAGTTTAGTCAATAAAGAACTTTGCATTTATACCGTATATGTCAAAATAGGAGAAAGCTTAAGTAACAGCACATGTAAATACACACATGTTGTAATACATGTTGCACACATGATGTAAATAAACACATGTTGAACTTAAAACAAACAGTACATTCTAAATGAGAAAAGAAAATAATACCAATAAAAAACTTACTTAATTATGTGACTGAAATCTTATTTAATGCAACAACTTAAACTTTTATGACACTTTGAATTGCACAAGAGTCCCTTGCTTTTACAACTGCATTTAGTTGTGGAACACTTCCTTTTGGAATGACAGCGTGTATAGCCTTGCCCTCCACTTCTCGAATTAGCTGCAGCTGCTTCTCTCAGCGATATTTCTTGAGAAGAAATCTCATCTATGGAAAGTAACTTTTCTTTACAAATTACGAACTGATTACGGGTATAAATCTGCTTGAGGGTACCATTTTTATTTGCTAGTTTATAAAAGTCAGAGTCTTCTATTCCAACAACAACTGCCAACACATTTCGGCCATCTGTACGACCACGGTCGACATCAGGGACTTGTATTCGTACGGTATCACCAATTTGAGCAGGAGGAAATTTTTTTTTTGAGGTTCGTAACATTTTCGTTGCTTGAAGTAGGAGATTCTCTTTCGCGGCCGATCTTTTTATAGAAATAAACTCGTGTTGTTCAGTCAGGGCTTGATATGAAGACGTGGTAGGTTGCAGGTCCTCTTCAATATTTCTCTTTGGAATATGGTTTTCGGTATGGCCATTGCTCAAATTTTCTTCAAAAGTATTAACAGTTTCTTCAAGCTGTTCTTCAGTTTCAATATTTGCAATTTGTTCGCCAAGCAAAAAAGACGATGCTATGCCTCTTTTTGGTTTAATGCCAAGCATGGCTTCATAAGGACTTTGGCGTGTTCCTTCGTGGTATGTGGTGTTCTTGGCAAACTGAACAAAGGGCAAACCATCTGACCATTCATTTGTATCGTTATCGTTCATCCATGCAGTTAACATATTCTGTATATCCTGATTAGCCCTTTCAACTGAGCCTTGTGTTTGACTATGACGAGGCTTTCCATGAACTATCTTAACATCTTTCCGCATAGCGCATAGTTCGGATATGACTTGATTACTGAATTCCCTACCATTATCTGAATGCAATATAGCTGGAGCACCAAATGTTAAAAATATTTGAAGAAGGTGATACACTACTTCTTCAGCTGTCTTAGTTTTCAATGGTCGTAGCTGGAGAAACTTAGTTAAATGATCTTGATACACCATTGTGAACTTATATTCACCATCCCTGTGTGGCTGCAGGTCTATCAGATCAACTTGACATCTTGAGTTTAATTCAGAACTGACAACTGGTTTCACAACAATACCTTTCTTAGGTGCACTAT
This sequence comes from Amaurobius ferox, assembly GCA_951213105.1. Classification (NCBI taxonomy): domain Eukaryota; kingdom Metazoa; phylum Arthropoda; class Arachnida; order Araneae; family Amaurobiidae; genus Amaurobius; species Amaurobius ferox. The sequence continues at coordinate 45,991,250 of OX578152.1, forward strand.
GTTTCATTTGACATTGTGTACATAAATTTAAATACAACATTACAACTTCATATGTAATATTTTTGTATTTAACTTGCAAATCTTTAAGCATACGTGTTCTTCCTCCGTGGCCTATTCTGGTGTGAGTTTCAAATAGTATACTGAACTATTTATCATTGGTAACTTAATACTGTATATTCATTTCTTCTGGTTTTAATGGTACAATTAACTTTTCTTCATCATTAATTTTTAAAACATCAATACGTCTTAATCGTCTGTAATCCAAAGGTGTGCTGCATTTAGTTTTAGCAGAATCACTTCAGAAAGTATTTTAGAGTACTTTTCTTGAGAAAAATAAAAACAATTGTTTTCTCGTTTACTCGCAATTAATGCATTTAACTTAAAAAAAAAAGATCACGATTCACTGCAGTATCCATTCAATATAAATTAGGGTATCGGATAAAAAAAATAAAATTTTCCGAAAACGTTGCGCGCACCATCAAACCTTGCATAAGACTGACAAACAGTAATGTTCCAGAGAATAACAAATACATGCAACATAATTTTAATCGCAGCAGAACAAAGGATCTGTATCTCTGTTGACCTCGGCTTCTCTTTTCGACCTCCACCAGAGCATATCTGTGCTTGTCAACATACACCGGTGATGGTTAGAATGCACAAGAATATAATCAAATATTCGGTCTTTCACCGACGTATTTGGTATGTGTTGACATTCACCGGTGAAAGTCGGCATTCTCCAATTTCCGTCATTCATAGTAACATATATAATATGTATTGTGTTATGTATAGCGATGCTTCTGCACAGACGAAATGGGACTTTGTGGCGCCTTGGTTTGTATGCGCATTTGACATAGGTTGTAAATATTCGGAGAATTAATTGTAACAAAATGTCAAGCTTGAGCTACAAATCTCTGAAAATTTATAGCCCCTGTCAGGTGTGGCTCTCTTCGTGGTCCGGTCCTGGGACCACCCGGTCTGTAGAAAGCGCACCGATTCTCGGATTTTAGTGGAGAGCATAGAAGATGGGCGTTTCTTCGCAGACCAATAGTCTGAGCAAAATTTGAATCGCCTTTTTTATTGCGCTTCGTTTTCGTCGAATGGGAAGTTGGGGACTTCCGCCCTAAAATTTCCGTTCCCCTCGTTTCAGAATTCTGGTGAGACTTTAGAAAAATCAAAAAATTGAGATGCCTTTCTGATCTCTAGAGAATAGCACGCCAAGTGCATGGCACTTATGTTTTTGGAGCTCGATCCGACATGCATTGTGATGCATCTTCAGGCACGGTATCCGTGGCCCCTATCTAGGACGGCCAATGCATACGCTAGGAACCGATGTCTTGTGTCCGGTTGTGCGAGCATGCACACTCAGGCGTAGTTAGTGGTCAGGTGCGAACCTTCAACAATCTATGTTATGGCGGCTCGTAGCCAAATCGAGCCAGCACCGAAGCAGACCGAGCGCGCATTTTTTCGGGCGGTCGCGAACATCGAAGCAGTGAGAAATTCGCCACTTTTTGTTTCGCAGTGTAGCACATCTCTGAATCCTAAGGTGTAGTGTGGGACCCTTTGCTCCCTTAACTGCATCCAAGCCGTAGCAACTGTGGGTACTGCAAGGACGGTAGTGACAGCGCAACGTATATCTCCTTCCCAAAGAGTGTACGCGGCCGGAATGTTGGCGGGGCGTCAATTCTGGGCCCCTATGCTGTGCACGATGCGTCAGCTGGGTGACATCTACTGGAATCAGTGCGATCCACATGAGTTGACTTTTACTTAGGCGGGAAACGACCTGCCGGCAGCGGCCTGTACGCATGTTCTGACGAATCGCTGAGCCAAGCCGACGTCAGGAGGAGGAGAGTTCCCAGTCTTCGCCTCAAACGGTCTGATCCTACTAACGATGATATTTTTATGAAATTGCTCTTGACCTACCGGCAGTGGCCTGTACGAAAGTTCTTAAGAATAGCTGGGACAAAGCTTACGTTAGGAGGAGAAGAGTGAAGGGACTGGTGTTGTTGTTGTTGTTGAGACCCAGACCGTCCGACATACCAGAAAGGTGTAAGGAAACGTGAAGGGACTTCGTTAGGAGGAGAGGCGTTAGGAGGACGTTAGGAGGAGAAGAGTGAAGGGACTGTGTACCATCTCCGGGATAATCCCTGTTCGAAATATCGTTCCCTGTCTTCGCCTCAACCGGTCTGATCCTACTGACGGTGATTGTTTTACGAAATTTCATTGACTGAACTGAAATCCAAATAGTTAATCGCCACCCTTTTCCATTGTCCAGATGTATTGCTACCAGCAGCCATATGCCGGTCAGATTTTTTTGTAATGCGGTATTGTGATTTATCTTTGATTTTGAGTGTCTTATATGTATGTGTTAATCGTAATTGATGTGATCTCCAGTGTTAATGTTAACTTTGAGCTTAAGGGATATTAGCCCACTGAACAAATTTTAAAGTAGTTATATGCAAATTTTGGAAATTTTGAAAAGTATGAACTACTTGAAAACGTACACCCCAAGGTCAAGCTGGGTAGATGGGAAGTAATTGTAATTGTGTGATTTTATATTTAGTGTCGAATTGAGTGTTTCATGTGTTATTTTAATAAATTGTTGAGTGGATACAAAATTTAGACTCTTTAATTAGTATAATGCGATGTACTAGATCAATTCAGATCCCACTATACAAACTCATAGGCTGAGCTGGAAGGCCCTAGTGGTAAGTGGTAGTAAGGTATATTAATTCTGTATTTATGTGGAAAATTCACCTCACCACAGCAATCAATATTGATAATGTTTAATTTAGAGTTGCGTAAAATATAAGTTTATTAGGTTCGAAATAATTTTACATGTTGTCATCTGAAAAAGCTCCAAATATGCAATTTAACGTTACAAACACTGTCGATTTCTTCATCACTTTGTCACCGCTAATGAAGTAAATTCATTATATTATATAAGGAAAGTGATGTGCTGCTCATATCAGATTTTTTTACAACTATCGCCAGACGATTTTTCAGCTGAAATAATCGCATTCTTTTACAATTATCTTTTTGGACAATTATTTGTAGCTTTTTCTGTCAGAAAAACACATTTTTGTACTAATTTGACAGGCTTTGTAGTTTTCTTTTTTTGTATCTTTTAAAGGGAGCGCGATAGCCCCCCATAAAAAAATGGGTTTTTCCTTCGAACGTTGTCTCGTCGTGTAGTGCCACAGAGGTTTCCTATATAGCTACATTAAAAACAAGAACGATCAATCATGCATAAAGCATTGATTATGAAACACTTTCCAACTGCAATGCAATTTTATTGAAGCATCTCTAAAATGCGATACATTCAGCAATGATACTTTTAAAATTATCTCAATACTACATTAATTTTTTATATTTGAAAACTTATAACTTCATCGATAAAAGAATGAATTTTACCGAAATGACGTATTTGAAATATAAATCGCCTGGCTCTCTAAAAGTAGTGAACATTTCATTAATAAACTTTTAATCCCTTCTTTTCAGTCAGCAGGGATATTTTAAATATTATAAAAGTTATGACAATACTGTTGTGTCCCCGGCCTGGGAGTTCTAAACCATTTGAGCCGCCCAGGCGGTGAAGTGGGTAGCGTCTTCGGCTGCTGTCTGATGGGCTCGGGTTCGAATCCCGAGTAAGGCTTGGATGTTTATTGAGGCAAGGCAGTCTTCCGCCTTCTGGGTCTTCATCTAAATGTGAAGCTGCACCTCCTCAAACCTTCGTCAGTGATGCTGAACTTTGTTTTCTTGTCTTGTGTGTCTTTCATCGTTCTTTCCTGCGTCACTGGTCCTGTATCGGCTGTACCGAAACAGGAGGTCATTAGAAACAACAACAACATTTGAAGCTCTGGTGTTGCAGGCGGGCAGTTGACGACAAGGCGAAAAATCATATCATGGATGAATTAGATATGAGACAGCTACAATGAGTGTGGTCTATCCATGAATTCCGGGATATTTGAACCAATTGGAATTCGTTTGCTGGACGTCAGGCAAATGGCAAAATGGCGATGGTCGAATAACATGTCGGGATATCTTGATGAATACATGAGTCTTCATAAAATACTTCTCTTTATTTGCATATTATCATCACTTCAAAATTTACATTCCATCACGACAATTCATTGTAAAGTCGATGAACATGCTTGTACATTGCTACGAAACATTTAAGAACATGGAACATTCTTTTTGACGAAATTAGATAACCAACATCTCACCATCATATAAAACAAGAAAGATCAATCATGCTTAAAGCATTGATTATGAAGCACTTTCCAACTTCAATGCAATTTTATTTAAACATGTCTAAAATGCAATACATTCCTCGGTAATATTTTAAAACTTATCACAATACTACATTAATTTATTATATTTGAAAACTTAAACCTTCATCGAAAAAAATGAACTTCATTCAAATGACGACATTGAAATATAAATTGCCTAGTTTAAACATCTCTAAAATGTGATACATTCCTCGGTAATAATTTTAGAATTATTATAATACTACGATAATTTATTATATTTGAAAACTTCATCAAAAACAACTGAAATTCATTCAAATGACGTCATAGAAAAAAAACACGCCTGACTCTCTCTATAAAAGTAGCATTTCATTCATAAATAATTTCCCATTCATGCCATTCATCACAATACTGTAATAATTTATTTTATTTAAAAATTAAGACCATGGAGCTACAAGTAATTAAACTCCATGCGTAAAACTTCATCGAAAAAAATCGTCCTTCTCTTTATAAAATCAATGAATATTTCATTCATATCAGCTACGCAGACTCCATGAACTAAATGATTTTGTGTTAAAGAAATACAGCAATTCAAATACAACTCATTCTACATATTTTGCTGTTTACATTTTACATAGGTGAAAAATAGGCTTCGTTGTAAAAATAAACAAATTTGAATGAGCACTTAAATATATTGTAATTGCGTTGTTTCAGTATGTAAATGCACAGAATTTAAGCAAAAATAAAGTAGTTTTAGGACGAATATAACACTCAATATGAATTAAAAAGAACTTTAAAAATCACGATGTTGAGACAAGATGGATGCCATATATCATTTTGAAGTAGGTCATGTGATATTTTCATATCATGGTCACGTGATCGCTTCATACAAGAGGTGTTATTATTATTTTAATTTTTATTTAAAAAAGTACTGAATATATTTCGCTAAATTTTTTTTTATATATTTTATGGAACAATTTGAATATTACCTAAAATTTTCGAAGCAATTTGTGAATTTTAAATCCGCTTAAAAAATGTTTGAAAAATAAGTCCCATAGAGCTCAATGTATTTCATTTTTTCAACCTGGGTTCAATCCAAAACTAATTGGGTGATATTATTCATTTATATTCTCATAGGTCCTACAGACCGTCTGAACAACATACTAAAATTTCATTTTGATTAAGTCATTTTTACGGTAGTTATCGTGCTAACGGACAGACAGACAGACAGACAGAATGAACAAAGTCATAAACACTTTTCAACTTTGTTGTAGAGTGTTAATAACTGGTTGCCTTTTAAATTAACGAAAGCGCGATATTTTACAATAATATTTTTCATGATTTTAATAAATTAAACTTAATGAATTCAGAATAATAATTTAGTCATCTTGCCGCAAGGCAGCATACGTCCTACTCTTTTAAGAGTTGATCGCTAACTGAAAATTAATTACTTTATTCTTACCTAAGCATATTAGTTTTAATGCGCGCACTCGTGACGACACAGAAAATAATTCCAATATATGTTCATGTAAAATATGTATCGCGTGAAAATAACGAATCGTCATAATATATCAAAGCGCGAATGGTTGCTGGTGCAAATCGAGAGGATCCAGGACGGCGAGCTGACAGATTTGGCCATTTATCAGTTGGAATACAATTTATTTTTAAGAACAACAATTCAGAATCGAAACGAAATTAAAATGTGCGGAATACGAAAGAATAAAATGGATTTTTGAAAAAGCGTTTCCGAAAATGGAATTTCGACAGAATTAATTAACAAGCATGCATTTCATAACAATACTATAATAATTTATTTTACTTAATAACTTAAAACCATGGCAGTAAAAGTACTTTCGAACTGCATGCTTAAAACTTCATTGAAAAAGTCAATACTATAAAATCGTCTGCTTCTCTGTGTAAAATCAATGAATGTTTCATTCATATCAGCTGTATTCCAGACTACTGAGCTGAATAATTTTGAGTTAAAAGATTTCAGCAATTCTTATACGACTCATCTTACAGCTTAATGTGTTTACATTCTGCATTCGTTAAAATTAGGATTCGTTGTAAAAATAATCAAAGTTTGATGATTCTCAAAAATATTGTATTTGCGTTGGCCCAGTATATAGATGCACAGAAATAGAGCAAAAATAAAGCTGTTTTAGGATATATGCCACAATAATTAGAAATTAAATAGAACTTTAACAATCACGATTTTGACACTTGGAAAAAAAATGGGTGCCATATTTTATTTTGAAGTGGGTCACGTGATCGCTTCATATGATATGGGTGCAATTACTATTTAAATTTTTATTTAAAAAACTACCGAACAAATTTTGCTAAACTCTTTTTAAAACTTTACAACAAAGTTGAAAAGTGTTTATGATTCTGTTCATTCTGTCTGTCTCTCTGTCCGTTAGCACGATAACTGCCGTAAAAATGACTTAATCAAAATGAAATTTTAGTATGTTATTCAGACGGTCTATGGGACCTATGGGAATATAAATGGAAAATATCGCCCATTTAGTTTAGGATTGAATCCTGGCTGAAACAATGAAATACATTGAACTCTACGGGAAATAATTCTTCAAACATTTTTCAAGCGGATTTAAAATTCACAAATTATTTCGAAAGTTTTATGAAATATTCAAATTATCCCATAAGATATATAAAGCAAATTCAGCAAAATATATTCAGTAGTTTTTTAAATAAAAATTAAAATAATAATTACACTTTTTATATGAAGCGATCACGTGATTATTATATAAAGAGATCACGTGACCCACTTAAAAATAAAATATGGCATCCATCTTGTGTCAATATCGTAATTTTTAAAGTTCCTTTTAATTCATATTTAGTGTTTTATCCGTCCTGAAACCGCTTTATTTTTGTCTAAATTCTGTGCATCTTCATACTGAAACAACTCAATTACAATATATTTGAATTTAAATGATCCTCCAATTTTGATTATTTCTACAACGAAGCCTAATTTTCTCTTATGGAAAATGTAAACAGCAAAATATGTAGAATGAGTTGTACAAGAATTGCTGCATTTCCTTAACGCAAAATTATTTAGCTTATGGAGTCTGCAATACTGCTGATATGAAGGAAATATTCATTGATGTTACAGAGAGAAGGACGATTTTTTCGATGAAGTTTTAAGCATAGAGTTAAATTACTTGTGCCTCCAAAGTCTTAAGTTTTTAAATAAAATAAAGTGTAGTATTGTGATTAATGAAATGAATGGAAAAATGTTTATGAATGAAATGCTGCTTATATATAGAGAGAGCCAGGCGTGTTATATTTCGATGACGTCATTTGAATAAATTTCATTTGTTTTCGATGAAGTTTTCAAATATAATAAATTCTTGTAGTATTATGATAATTTTAAAAATATTCCCGTGGAATGTATCGCATTTTAGAGTTGTTTAAACTAGGCAATTTATATTTCAATACTGTTATTTGAATGAAGTTATTTTTTTCGATGAAGTTTTAAGTTTTGAAATATAATAAATTAATGTGGTATTGTGATAATTTTTAAATTATTACCGAGGAATGTATCGCATTTTAGAGATGTTGAAATAAAATTGCATTGAATTTGGAAAGTGTTTGATAATCAATGCTTTATGCATGATTGATCTTCCTTGCTTATAAATTTTATGTGGTAATTTGAATATTTCTAAATATTTCAAAGCAATTTGTGAATTTTAACTTCGCTTAAAAAATGTTTAGAAAATTAGGTCCCATATAGGGTTTAATGTATTTCATTTTTTCAACCCGGTTTCAATCCAAAACTAATTGGGTTCATTTACATTCCCATATGTCCCACAGACACGCCTCAATAACATACTAAAATCTAATTTTGATAAAGTCATTTTTACGGCAATTATCGTCCGAACGGACAGACAGACAGGCATGAAGAATGTAGTCATAAGAACTTTTCAACTACGTAGTAAAATGTTAGGAACGGATAACTATTTTCGTTCTCAAGAAATTTTCTCTGATATGGACTTTCTAATACACCTTGTATACACCCTCTAATAAATGTAAAAGAGACCTATTCTAACTTTCGCATGGGAACGCCAGCAATCGTTACGTAAGCTCTGCTTCCTATAAGAAATCAGACAAATTGAAAATTCAGACAATTATGTCTATTTATATAAAATATGCATTATTTGGATAATATCTTCAAGATTTAATTGGGAATAGCCGGGAATTGTATATGGCTACATCCACAAATGTCCAAGCCCATTTTTTACATTGCCAGTTTTCTTGGGTATTGAAATAGTGTTATTTGCAATAACACGAAATATGGGGGGCCGGGATTTTTAAACAGCTGGTTTCTTTCCAAATCACTGTTTTCGCAGGTGCTTAAAATGATTAAGAAAAATACCAAAATAGCACTTACACTTTTATGTCTGAATTTCATGGCTCTAATTCTGCCATTGAGATTCTAAATTTCCTTTTATTTTATTTCTAGTTCGACAAGTCATACGTGAATTTTTCCGAAAGCGATATGGATAATATATTGTTAGTCCGAAACCGATAACATTATTCTATATCCCCAAAGAATTGGAGATTGTAGAAATTGAAATTTTTTTTTTACTGTTTATATCTATCGGTAATATTCCAAAAGTACATTATATATAATGTATTTCGTTTCCTCATTACACGAAAATTCCGTCAGTTAGATGATGAATTCTATCCCGAAAGCTGCTCCGATAAGAGGCAGCAGATAATTGAAATAACCTGAACGAAAACCGTGGGCCTGCAAAGAAACGCGTTAACTGGGATGCAAATACAGTGTGTATGGTTGCATAAAATTTTTCAAATGTTAATTTAGAGCAATTAACCGTTACTTTGCTAATCTGAAAAAACACCTCTAAATATTATATATGCTGTATATATTATACGTTTGCACTTCAGCAGGGTCCTGCACTTCAGCAGGGTCAGCTGTGCAGTTGTGACCTGAGCCGTTGGCTGTATCTGACCTGTTGTTGTTGATGAAAACCAGACCGTCCGACCTACCAGAAAGGTGTAAGGTAACTGTTTGGACGGTCGGTGTATCTGACCTGTGAAATAATTTTGTATTTCCTGACACCAACCCGCTTCTAAATAAAACATATTAATCAAATTTAATTATTTGAATTTCTCAACATATATTAACAATATTTAAGCAGGACTTTTAACAGGGATGTGTTGGCTCGCTTATAATCGTAATTCTTATTTCAAAGACTTGTAAAATTTATTCAGACTTTTAATTATTCGCTTAATGTTACTTTTAATCCATATTTAAAACGTGTTTTAATATCTATCAGCTGAGGTGCTAGTGGTTAACTTCTTTAGTTCTCACATTTTAGGGGGATTACTTTTTTGTATCTACATACGCTTGCTATACGGGCGCAAGGAATTCATGAACTATAAGTGTAGAATTGATTCACAAAATGGAAGATCTTACCATAGACAATAAAGGCAAATAAATACTGGAGGCGCACAAAGATTAAGGGGTCCATTTTTGTTATTCCAAAATTCGCATCCAAATTTTGCATAACGTTTTTAATAGCTTTTATCCTTTCTTAACAGCATTTTTGACCTGAGATTTTAGCTATGCACTCTTACTTTATTTAACGTCAGGGTCTGACTATCGCTGGGGCAAGCGGGGCAGCTACCTAGGGCCCCCGTTTCAGAGGAGTCCCAAATTAAACATTTGAAAAATGAACGACTGCTTCTTAAAGAAAAAAAAATATTTCATCGGAATTTCTGCTTAGAAAAAAATGTATTATTGTAATATAGGTATTACCTCAGTAATTTAGCTTGTTGGTTTTTTTCCCATGATGAGAAAGTTACCAATAATTTAAATTCCATTAAAATATTCAAGAACATAATTTTGTATATATTTTTCTTATAGAATGCTATTATGTTTTTGAAAAATATATTTGTTCATTTCGAATATGTCAAGAGTTGACGTGGGCCTCCTGAGGTATGTCTGTCCTGGGTCCCAGCTATATACAGTCGGTTATATTAGATATACTGCTATTTTTGTGTTATATTTAATGCATTCACTTCCCTTAATGCATTTTTACATTGCCTGCAATACACATTATACTACGAGTACGAAAAGTATTAGAGTCGTAATACAGTTGATTATTTGAAATCGGGATTTTGTTAGCTTTACACAATTTGCGGATGTTAGAGCACGATTAAAATATTTTCAGAGATACGGCCACTTCAGTGCTTGCGTGAGTGATGTGCTTATCAGTGCAAATGGAATGTAATATCAATGTGCGCCAACTATAACTTAAGAACTTGCAGATGTTCCTAACATTTACAGTTGGTAAATTATTCGGGTTGCCCGTTACAATTTCGTAAAAGTTAAAAAAAAATTAGGCGTAGCTATTTTTACTTTCCTTATATACATAATGTATAAGGAAAGTATTATGACGGGGTCGAAAATTGAAGAGTTGCAGTCGGTAGGCTCCGGTTTCGATTCCCTTCTCTGCCGAAACTGCCGCCGTGCTCATGCGGAGTACGGTTAAACATGTGGATCCGTAAGTCCTTCCGAGAGGTTGGTGGTAGGGGAAGGAAGGTACTGTCCCGGTGGATGCCTCCCCCACTGGGTTCCGGTCTAGATTGGGTGGCTCTTCCCGGGCCGTTCAAAAAGTTACCTTACACCTTTCTGGTAGGTCGGACGGTATGGGTCTCAACAACAACATATACATCGTCTAAAAATATTCGATTTATAAAAATATTATCCAAAACATGTGTATTTGTCAATTTCTCAAACTTTTGACTGAGTCATAACATACTTTCTACGCGTAAATTTTCTAACACATTTTCTAAACATTGTATATGTTTCAAAGGCTGAAATCATTACTGTTTCATTGAAAGCTACCCTATTGTTCTCCTTATGAAATCTTCCTTATAAACCAGTGCTGATTTTCCACATTTTTTATATGTAAGCTACTGAGGTGATAAAAAATATTTACATCTAATTTCCCTTTTAATCTAAAATGAACACAATTGGCATATAGTTTTTTGGAATTACATTTCACCTCATCTGTACATTATTCGAATCTGTCCTAGGAAGAGGAAATAGTGAACGCTTGCTCTGAAATATAGATTCACTATTTCATCACGAATTTATGAATTTTAAATGCGATTTAATAAACTGGTACATATGCAAATAATTAAATTGACAACATGTCCATAAATAAACATATTAAAAGAACGTAATAAAATTTTTCTTCAGTGTTTTAGGGAAGTAAAATGTAATAGTTTGCCTGAGTGCTGTCGGGCGTGAATTGCTTTGTAGCCGACGCTCATAAGGCAGTATTAAATGCCTTAAGGTGGAGACGCCATTAGTGCAACGCTATGATACTGGCCAACCACATATTGATGCCGGGATCTAACTCCAGCATTGTCAAGTAGGTGATTTTACATTTCCCCTATATTGGTGACCTGGACGAGCACACAAACGCACACACACACACACACACACACACACACACACACAAAATAATACTAACATATTATTTTATTAAGATGGATACTCCTATTAAGAGAAAATCGAGAAAAGTTTCACACTCACGTTGTTCCCGGCCCGTTTTTTTCCCGGCCGTCCAACCTGTTACTCTAAGTCCTCTGGACGAGTCGGACGGTCTGGGTCTTCAACACTCACGTTGTTCTCCGGCCACACAGAAAGCTACCATTAGCCTATGGGTTGGTCGTGTGGTCTGGGTTTTCTACACTCACGTTGTTCCGGCCGTCCAAATAGATGATCAAGTCCTTGGTGACGAGTCGGACGGTCTGGGTTTTCAACACTCACGTTGTTGGGGCGCGGTAGCCCATTGGTTAGCGCGCTGGAGTTGCACTCGGTAGGTCCGGGTTCGATTCCAGCCACTGCCAAAACTGCCGCCGTGTTCACGCGGAGTACGATCACGTTAAACATGTGGGTCCGTAAGTCCTTCCGAGAGGTTGGTGGTAGGGGAAGGAGGGTACGGTCCCTGGGGATGCCTCCCCCACTGGGTTCCAGTCCAAATTGGGTGGCACTTCCCGGCCGTCCAAACAGTTACCTTACACCGTTCTGGTAGGTCGGACGGTCTGGATCTCAACAACAACACTCACGTTGTTTCTTCCCGGTCGTCCAAATAGCTGCTCATGTCTTCGGACGAGTCGGTCGGTCTTGTCTTTAACACTTACTTTTTTTCTTATACAGGGTGTCCCAAAATGATTGAAACGCGCTTTAATTCTCTACCTGTTGGAGATAAGTGGGCAATGTAAATTGCAAAAATGTTGAAAGTAAGGTAGGAAATAAGATTATGTTAATGAAATTTTCTTCAATTACTTTAAAAAAATTACACTTTTTAAATTTTTTACGACTCCCTTAGTTAAATTTGATCAATCAGAATTTTTTTTATTTTTTATGCAACAAGATCATTAAAAAAATCGCATATCTGTATCTTTAAAAATGAGCGAGTTATATTTAACTGAAAATTAAACATTGTGAATGGGGACCATATAAATGAAATTAGATATGTAAAATTGTGACATATCACAAAAAAGATGAAACTGGATGATGATACATAGAATACCCAACCGCGTAGTGAGTACCACTGCATTATATGATCTCTGTCTGTGTAATGCTTTATTAAGATGCATTTGTGATAAAATATTTTGACACTTATTAACGAATTTTTGATTTAGACAATTTCCATCGTCAATTTGTTTATGTTCCCTATTTCACTGATGAAACAGCCTTTCACATGGTACGGAAAATTGGCATAAGTCAGATTTTTTTCTTTATCATAATTCAGTTGATTTTAAAGATACAGATATGCGGTTTTTTTAATGATCTTGTAGCATTAAATATAAAAAAAAACTGATTAACGAAATTTGTCTAAGGGGGTAGTATAAAAATTTAAAATGTGTAACTTTTTAAAAATTAATGGGAAGACTATTTCATTAACGTAGTCTTATTTTCCACCTTACTTTCAACATTTTTGCAATTTACAATGTCTACTTATCTCCAACAGGTAAAGAATTGAAGCGCGTTTCAATCTTTTAGGGACACCCTGTAGTCTCCACCCTAAAATCAATATCCGTTATTTTGTAGGGAATGTCCTAAGTTTGTCTACGCGATGTTTTAACAAGATTATCAGATATTATATATCCCTTCATTTATTCTCTGCTTCTGATACAACACTTCCTTCTCCATGCACGAACATAGATTGATTCTTGTTTGCTTCTGCCGAACACCGTTCCATACTCATCCTAAGATCAAATATTTGAAAGGAAGATTTACGAAAAAGTCTGTTGAATATCTTATGCTTTTACTGTCCTGTCTCGGGTGTTCTTTCATCAATATTTCGACAGATACAGGGAATGTAAGAGATGAGTTTATCATGGCTTATCATATGTTCGCTAACGCTCAAAGTGAATAGAAGTATGCCATCTTCAAGGATGTGCATGGACACCTATTACTTGTTTATCTTCTTACTTCCAGATATTCTCGACGTTGCTCGTGCTTAAAAATGCGTGTAAATTTCTGTAGAATTCAAATAATGCTATTGCTCTTCGAAAATTTTATTACAATATTTAATTTCATTACCCTAAGAAAGAAATATAAAAATTTCTGTTCGCACTACGAAAAATCTGATGTGGGCAGCACATGACTTTCCCTGCAGACTTATATACACACTCTCTTTATTTTAATTAAATTTAATTCACTATTAATTCAATTTTCGTTCTCATTTGGTAACTGGACTCATTTTCAAAGGTGGCATAGAGAAAAAACAAAAAACGAAAAAACAAAAATATCTCGAGAACGGCTAGTCCTAGTGTAATGGTGTTGGTCTTATTCTTTTTTTCATTAAAAATTAAGTATAAAACACGCATTTAATGGATATGTTTCAGCATACGTAGTTTTTTATTTTAGATTTTGTCGATTTTTGAGGGCCATTCTGCAAAAAAAAGGCAGGTTATTTTTTTTTTAGTCATACCAAAATCTAATCAGAACCAAGATGACCCACAAGCCACTTATCTAGCAAATTTTGTGAAATTCGGTCATTAGGGATTTAGCTAGAGTGGATACAAACATTTGCGGCCCATTTCGCGAAAACAGGCTGGTTCTTTTTTCCCGAATCATACCCAAAACTAATCAGCACCAGATTCTCCCACAAGCTACTTACCTACCAAATTTTGTGAAATTCGGTCAATTACTTTTTTAGTTAGAGTGGATATAAAATAGTTTTTTCGTATTCTAGAAGTCTCGAAACGTGTAGATCCGTCGAAAACTCGAGTTGCGATTTTCGGTATGATTCCAATACTTTCCCTATACATTACCATGTATTGCAGGAAAAGTAAAAATATGATGTTGGCAGCGCATGACTTTCCCTGCAGACTTATATTAACGTTCTCTTTATTTTAATTAAATTTATTTCACTTTTAATTCAATTTTCGTTGTCATTCGGTAACCGGGCTTATTTTCAAAGGTGGCGTAGAGAAAATACGGAAAACTGAAATACCTCGAGAACGGCTAGTCCTAGTGCAATGGGGTTGGTCTTATTATTTTTTGTCGTTAAAAATTACGTAATAAACGAGAATTTAATGGATATATTTTAGTATACCTAGTTCTTTAGTTTAGATTTTGACGATTTTTGCGGACCAATTTGCAAAAAAAGGCAGGTTATTTTTTTTCTAATCGTAACAAAATCTAATCAGCACCAAGGGTGACCCACAAGTGACTCATCTACCAAATTTTGTGAAATTCGGTCCAGTAGTTTTTCCGTTAACGTGGATACAAGTTTTTGCGGGCCATTTAGCAAAAAAAGGCGGGTTCTTTTTTTCCAAATCGTACCCAAAGCTAATCAGCACCAGATTCGCTCACAAGTGACTTACCTACCAAATCTTGTGAAATTCGGTCCATTAGTTTTTTAGAGTGGATACAAAAAATCTACACAGACAGACAGACAGACACACAGACACACACACAGACGTCACGCTAAAAAGGGTTTTTTCGTTTTCTAGAGGTCTTGAAACGTGTAGATCCGTCGAAAATTCGAGTTGCGATTTTCGACATGATTCCAATACTTTCCCTATACATTACCATGTATTGCAGGGAAAGTAAAAATTAACTGCAAAGGCAGACCAAAGAATGAAATATCTTTGTTCTGTTTGTAAACAAATTCACAAAACGTATCAAGTTTGGTTCAAACGTATTAGTCAACAAATTAAAATAACAATTTATTAGTTGCAAAGAGCTGTGCTGCCCCAAACGGGAATCGAACCCGGATCTCCAAACAGGTCAGCCGATGGTCTGTCTACCTTTGAGCTACAGGGACGCAATTACAAGCTGTTATCGTCGAAGTGGATGCATAGTGTATTGTCTGTATGTATTTGTATAATTACAAATATTCATGCTAATCAATTAATTAATAACTTTCACAAGAGCTTACATTTTTAAGTAGTGTAGCTGTGGACAAGCCAAGCAAAGTCCATTGGCAATTTGAACGAGGCGAAATTAACACACTGAATTTTTTACTCGAAAACTTTCACTCGAAATTATTTTACTCGAAAACTACAACAGGTAGGAAGCTGAAAATTTGTTAACATAAGTGAAATTGTAAGCAAATTTGAAGAGTCACAATTATTAAAACAAACGGTAACATGATGAAACTCCTATTTTAAAACCGCGCTTGTTCATTGCGGTTCCTGCAAATAACAAAGAAACAAAACTTTTAAACGGCTAATCAAAGCGTGTTAGCTTACATGAATTATGATTGAAACATGTTCCTTTATATTAAATACTTATTTGCGATTTAAGAGTGTGAGCTTGATTTCATTGTTTTACTCTATTCTAATTTGTTTAATTTAATATTCAAATTATAAAATTTTATATGGTCTTTTATATTAAGATACTCGGATATTGAAATGAATGCTTTATATTTCTAATTTCATAATTATTTGTTAAATTAAGTTTTAAAGTGAAATCTTTCGCAAGTCTTATATTTCATATATGCGATTCCACTCAACGCCTTTTGAGAGCTATAGATTTGATTTATAACTTATTATATATCTTATTTATAACTTATTTATAAGCTTTTTGATGGTTATGAGTCTTGCAAATAAAATTAATTTCTTGCTTATAGATTGAAAATATTTTCAATATTTTGGAATGAAATAAATACACAATTTCAAGTTATTTTACAAATATTTCACAAATATATAAGTTATTTTACAATTATTCAAAATATAACAAATATTTTAAATTATTTTATAAATATTTTTGTAAAAAACTAGTAAAGCTCGGCTCTTTGCTAGTTAGTAAAATACTCATTTAAACATATGCAGAGGGTTCCAGAAGAAACTCCAAATTGATAAATTAATGTATATTAATAATCTGTAATATGGTGATGTCTATGGTGGCTGAATAAATCTCTGAACAGCCTCGGGGACAACAGGATTTTAAAATGATGCGCTCCCATTGCAGATACCTTCATCCCTATTCGGTGGTCAAATCTTCAATGGCAGTAAAAAACTTGACAAATGTCATCGTCTTGCTATCCTCTCTTTTTCTCTCTATGTCTCTCTCTCTCTCTCTGTATATATATATATATATATATATATATATATATATATATGGTTAAAGGTGTAACCAATGAGGAAGTGTTGCCGCATCGCACCGAGATTCAACCAATGATCGCGTAAGAGGCGTATCTGGACCTCAGGCAAAAAGATGTGGCAACCAGTAGAGGCTTCGACAGAAAAGAATAAGAAATATCAGCACGTACACTCAGATGCATAGAGTGATGATGCATTGAGCAAACAGACAAGATAATGAATGGTTCAATGAAATGAAGACGCACGGATGCATAGAGGGATGATGCTGTGTAAACAGTTAAGAGTTAGTAATTCATAGAGGTAGTGGAACAGGTTAGGCATTTAGTGATGAGTATCTCTATCAGTGGTGTTCTTCATAGATGTGAGACGATAACAGAGATATGTACCTATCAGCTATTATATAAGGTCATAATCAGTTTTAGAAGTTAGTATGTCTGGTCTCACACACATAATCTCCTCCTTACATATATGTGATAATTAATGTACTTGAACCATAATTAAAATATGTTTAATAAACAATGTTTATTTTAAATAAAAAATGGGTGAAGTTGTTTGTGTATTATAAAAATTTGATGTGGGCAGCACATGGCTTTCCTTATATAATGCAATGAATTTACTACTTTTACAGTAAAAACAAAATAGGTTATTCTTATAGTAGATACTGATATTTTTTTCAAGATATTGAATTTTTGTCAAATAGTCGTTATCTTCATTGATTTAGCGTCATTTTTATCCATTTGGCGAGATTTTCTTTAATTTGGTAACACTTAAAAAAGTCGCCAAGTTATCGACATTCCGCCAAAAACGTCACAAAAATCTCGCCAAGCGTTATGGACGGAGAAATAATTTATTCTTATAGCAGATAAAAGACTGTTGCCGTTCAAATACAAAAGCATTACTCAAAGTATCTTTTTTCATGAATGAAACGAGGTAGGATCCCTGAGAATGATGTCACCAAATTTATCGCATGATATTATATATGAAAAGTGAACATGCTTCTCAATAGGAAATATTTTTTTTATTTAATATAATTTTCTGATAATTTTTTTTCAAAAATGTGCAATATCTCGAGAACGGTTTATGCTAGCGTTCTAAAATTTATGCTAAATATTTCTTAATGAAAAATTATATAGGAAATGTCTATTTGCGTAACTTTATTATCGGTTTTGAATTATTGATGATTTTTTCAAAATTTCACTCGAAAATTTAGGAGGTTCCGGACATTCGATTGCGTATAAAAAAAATAGGCTTCCAGTATTCGCGGATTGTAATTTTTGTACCAAATTTTTTCGAATCGGTCCATTCGTTCGTCAGTTATCGTCTCCACAGACTCACTGACACACACACACACACACACTCTCACACACACACGCACACACACGCACACACGCACACACACGCACACATACTTTCACACACACACACACACATACTTAACACACAGACATCACCTCAGAAATGTTGGAATCGTAATCAGGGATGCTTGAAACGTGCTCTCCCGTTAAAAATTCGAATTTGTGTTTTTGACGGGAAAGAACTTCACAATACTTTTCTTATACATTATTGTATATAGGTATAAGGAAAGTAATTAATTAAATAATAGGGAAAGTAATTAATTGTATAAGGAAAGTAAATAATAATTTTATTCCAGGAACTCGCACAAAGAAATAAGGGTGGATTTTTATGCTGCACAATAAAATTCACAGCTTTTCGATTACGACCATGTAAATTCTGAGCAATTTCATAATTATAAACTACAACATAAAGTTCTTTTAATTTTCCTTATATGCATAGTATAATGTATATGGAAAGTATTCTGAAGGGTCGAAAATTCGAATATGATTTTTTGATGGGAGAGCACGTTTCAAGCATCCCTGATCACGAATCGAACATATTTAAGATGATGTCTGTGTGTGTGTGTCAGTGAGTCTGTGGAGTCGCTATCTCACGAACTAATAGAGCGATTCGAATGAAATTTGGAACAAAAATTATAATCTGTGAATACTGGAAGCCTATTGTTTTTAAACACAATCGACTATTCAGAACCCCCGAAATTTTTGAGTGAAATTTTGAAAAAATTATTATTTGGAAACCTTTAATACACTTACGCAAATAGACATTTCTTATGTAATTTTTCCTTAGAAAACGATTGACATACACTTTAGAACGCCAGCATGAACCATTTTCAAGATATACATTTTTCAAATAAATTTATTAAAAGATCCAATAAAGTAAACTGTTGAGAAACGTGTTCACTTTTCATATGTAATATCATTCGATAAATTTGGTGACATCATTCTCGTGGATCTAGCTCGTTTCATTCATGAAAAACATACTTTGAGTAATACGTTTGTATTTGAACGCCAATAGTTCCTTATCTGCTCTAAGAATAACTTATTTGTTCGTCCATAACGCTTGGCAAGATTTTAGCGACGAATTTGGAGAAATATCGCCAACTTGACGACTTTTTTAAATTTTGCGAAATTAACGAAAATCTCGATGAAAATGACGATTAACTGGCGAAATTCAATATCTCGGAAAGTATCTCGAACGTTGTCTCGTCGAGTAGTGCCACAGGTGTTTTCTATATAGCCGCATTAAAAACAAGAACGAACAATCATACATAAAGCATTGGTTATGTATATTATTCGAATAAAGGACCTCTAAAATGCGATACATTCAGTGGTGATACTTTCAAAATTATCTCAATGCTACATTAATTTATTATATTTGAAAACTTATAACTTCATCGAAAAAAGAATGAACTTTGTCGAATTGACGTATTTAAAATATAAATCGCCTGGCTCTCTATGTGAAAGTAGTGAATATTTCATTAATAAACTTTTAATCCCTACTTTTCAGTCAGCGGGGATATTTTAAATATTATCACAATGCTATAATAATTTATTTTACTTAAAAACTTAAAACCATGGAGGTAAAAGTACTTTCTAACTGCATGTTTAAAACTTCGTTGAAAAAGTCAATACTATGAAATCGTCTGCTTCTCTGTTGTTGTTGAGACCCACACTGTCCGACATACAAGAAAGGTGTAAGGTAACTGTTTGGACGGCCGGGAAGTGCTACCCAATTTAGACTGGAACCCAGTGGGGGAGGCATCCCCAGGCATCATAACCTCCTTCCCCTACTACCAGTCCCTCAGAAGGACTTACGGACCCACATGTTTAACGTGATTGTACTCAGCGTGAACACGGCGGTAGTTTTGGTAGTGGCGGGAATCGAATCCGGGTCTACCGAGTGCAATTCCCGGGCGCTAACCACAGGGTTACCGCGCCCGTCTGCTTTTCTGTGTAAAATCATTGAATGTTTCATACTTATCTGCTATATTCCAGACTACAGAGCTAAATATTTTTGCGTTAAAAGAATTCAGCAATTCTTATACTACTCATCTTACACCTTGATGTGCATTCGTTAAAATTAGGCTTCGTTGTAAAAATAATTAAAGTTTGATGATCATTTATACTCAAAAATATTGTATTTGAGTTGGCGCAGTATATAGATGCACAGAAATAGCGCAGAAAAAAGTTGTCTTAGGACGGATGCAACACTAATTATAAATTAAAAAGAACTTTAACAATCACGACCTTTACAGTTGGAAAACAGTTGGGTGCCATATTTTATTTTGAAGTGGGTCATGTGATCTCTTCATATCATATGAGTGCAATTATTTTTTTAATTTTTATTTAAAAAATTACCGAACATATTTTGCTGAACTCTTTTTTATAAAGTTTATGGGGTAATTTGAATATTTCTAAAATTTTCGAAACAATTCTTTAATTTTAACTTCGCTTAAAAAATGTTTGAAAAATTAAGTCCTATATAGGATTTAATGTACTTCATTTTTTCAACTCAGGTTCAATCCTTAACTAAATGGATTATATTATTCATTTACATTCCCATATGTCCCACAGACCGCCTCAACAACATACTAAAATTTAATTTTGATAAATCATCATTTATACGGCAATTATCGTGCGAACGGACAGTAGACAGGAATACAGAATGAAGTCGTAAACACTTTTCAACTATGTTCTAAAATGTTAAGAACGGGTAATTATTTTCGTTCTCAAGAAATTTCCTCTGATATGGACTTTCTAATACACCTTGTATATCCCCTCTAATGTATGTAAAATAGACCTATTATAACTTTCGCATGGGAACGCCAGCAATCGTTACGGTAGCTGTTGTGCTTCCTATAAGAAATCAGACAAATTGAAAATCCTGACAATTATGTCTATTTATATAAAATAATCATTATTTGGATAATATCCTCAAGATTTATTTGTGAATAACCGGCGTTTGTATATGGCCACACCCATTTTTAACATTGCGAGTTTTCTTGGGTATTGAAATAGTGTTATTTGCAATAAAACGAAATATGGGGAGCGGGGATTTTTAAACAGATGGTTTAATTTCAAATCACTGTTTTCGCTTGAGCTTAAAATGATTAAGAAAAATACCAAAATTGCAATTGCACTTTTATGTCTGAATTTCATGTCTCTAATTCTGCCATTTCAATTCTAAATTTCCCTTTATTTTCTTTCTAGTTCGACAAGGCATACGTGAATTTTTCCGAAAGCGATATGAATAACATATTGTTAGTCCGAAACCGATAACATTATTCTATATCCACAAAGAATTGGAGATTGTAGAAATTGAAACATTTTTTGTACTGTTTATAACTATCGGTAATATTTCAATATTACATTTTATATAGTGTATTTCGTTTCTTCGTTTTATGAGTACCCTCCTCGTCAGTAAATCGATTCTATCCCGAAATCTGCTCCGGCAAGAGGCAGCGGAGAATTAAAATAACCTGAACGTAAACCGTTCGCCGGCGAAGAAACGTGTTAACTGGGATGCAAATACAGTGTGTATGGTTGCATAAAATTTTGCCAATGTTAATTTAGAGCAATTAACCGTTACTTTGCTAATATGTAAACACCTCTAAATGTTATATACGCTATATGTTTGCCCTTCAGCAGGATTGTGCAGTTGTTACCTGAGTCGTTGGCTGTAATTGACCTTTCGAAAGCCCAGGCCATCCGACTCGTCCTAGGACTTGGAGCATTTTAATGGATGGCCTGTATCTAATTTTGTATTTCCTGAAACCAACCCGCTTCTAAATTAAACATTTGAATCAAATTTAATTATTTGAATTTCTGAACATATATTAACAATATTTAAGCGGAACTTTTAACAGGGATGTGTTGGCTCGCTTATAATCGATATTCTTATTTCAAACATATTCGTAAAATTTATTCAAACTTTTAAGTTTTGGCTTAGTGTTACTTTTAATCCATATTTAAAACGTGCTTTAATGTCTATAAGCTGAGGTGCTAGCGGTTATCTTCTGTAGTTGTCACGTTTTAGGGGATTGCTTTTTTTGTAGCTACATACGCTTGCTACACGGGTGCAAGGAATTACGGGTATAGAACTAATTCACAAAATGGAAGATCCAACCATAAACAAAAAAGCAAATAAATACTGGAGGCGTCTATTTCTGATACTCCCTCCAAATTTCGCATAATTCTTACTTTCCTTATATACATAATGTATAAGAAAGTATTGTGAAGGGGTCGAAAATTCGAATTCGAGTTTTCGACGGGAGAGCACGTTTTAAGCATCGCTGATCACGAATCAAACATTTTTGAAGTGATGTCTGTGTGTGTGTGTGTGTGAAAGTATGTGTGTGTGTGTGTTTGTGTGTATCAGTAAGTCTGTGGAGACGATAACTTACGAACGCATGGACCGATTCGAACAAAATTTGGTACAAAAATCACAATCCGTAAACACTGAAGCCTGTTGTTTTTATACGCAATTGAATGTTCAGAACCCCCCTAAATTTTCGAATGAAATTTTGAAAAAATCGTCAAAAAATCAAAACTGCTAATAAAGTTACTCAAATAGACATTTCTTATGTAATTTTTCATTAGAAAACGATTGACATAAATTTTAGAACGCTAACAAGAACCGTTCTCGAGATATTGTACATTTTTCAAAAAAATTATCAAAAAGTCATATAAAATTAAAGAAATATATATATATATTGAGAAACATGTTCACTTTTCATATGTAATACCATGCGATAATTTGGGTGACATCATTCTCGTGGATCTAGCTCGTTCCATTCATGAAAAAAGATACTTAAAGTAATACTTTTGTATTTGAACGCCAATATTCATTTATCTGCTGTAAGAATAACTTTTTTCTTCGTCCATAACTCTTGGCGAGATTTTGGCGACGAATTTGGCGGAATGTCGGCAACTTGGCGAATTTTTAGAATGTTGCCAAATTAACGAAAATCTCGCCAAATGGATAAAAATGACGCTAAATCAATGTGAAATGGCGATTAATTGTCGAAAATGCAATATCTTGAAAAGAATATTAGTATCTACTATAAGAAAAATCGAATTTTTTTACTGTAAATGTATTAAATTCATTACATTATATAAGGAAAGTCATGTGTTGCCCACATCAGATTTTTTTAATAGCTTTGTTCCTTTCTTAACAGCATTTTTGACCTGAGAATGTAGTTATGCAGTCTTACTTTATTTAACGCCAGGACCTGACTATCGCTGGGGCATGCGGGGCAGCTACCTAGGGTCCCTGTGTCAGAGCAGCCCAAAATTAAACAATTGAAAAATGAACGACTGCTTCCTAAAGAAAAAATATTGCATCGGGATTTCTGCTTAGCAAAAAAAAAAAAATTATTATTGAAATATAGATATTACCGCAGTAATTTAGCTTGGTGCTTTCTGTCCCATGATGAGAAATTTACCAATAATTCAAATTCCATTAAAATATGTAAGAACATCATTCTGCATATATTTGTTTTATAGAATGCTATTATGTTTTTGAAAAATATATTTGTTCATTTCGCATATGTCGAGAGTTGACGAGGGACCCCAGAGGTATGTCTGTCCAGGGCCCCAGCTATATATAGTCGAGCCTTATTTAATGCATTCACTTCACTTAACGCATTTTTACATTGCCTGCAATACACATTATGCTACGAGTAAGAAAAGTATTGGAGTCGTAATACAGTCGATTATTTGAAATCGGGATTTCGTTAGATTTACACAATTTGCGGATGTTAGAGCACGTTTCAAATAATTTCATAGATACGGCTACTTTAGTGCTTGCATGTGCGATGTACTTATCAGTGCAAATTGAATGTATTATCAATATGGGTCAACTCTAACTCAAGAACTTACAGATGTTCATAACATTTACAGTTGGTAAATTATTCGGAATGCCCCCCCCCCCCATTACAATTTCGTAAGAGATAAAAAATTTAGAAGCCGCTATTTTTACTTTCCTTATATATATAATGTGTAAAGAAAGTATTACGACGGGGTTGAAAATTCGAATTTGAGTTTTCGACGGGAGAGCGCGTTTCAAACATCCCTGATCACGAATTGAACATTTTTGCAGTGATGTCTGTGTGTGTGTGTGTGTGTGTCAGTGAGTCTTTGGAGATGATATCTCACGAACGAATGGAGCGATTCAAATGAAATTTCGTACAAAAATCACAATCCGTGAATTCTGGAAGCCTAGTCTTTTTAAAACACAATCGAATATTCAGAACCCCCAAAATTGAGTGAAATTTTGAAAAAATCATCAAAAAATGAAAACCTTAAATAAAATTACGCAAATAGACATTTCTTATGTAATTTTTCCTTAGAAAACGATTGACATAAACTGTAGCACGCTAGCATGACCCTTTCTCGAGACATTGCACATTTTTCATATAAATTTATGAAAAGATTACATAAATTAAAAAGAAATATTAACTGTTGAGAATCGTCTTCACGTTTCATGTGTAATATCATGCGATAAATTTGGTGACATCATTTTCGTGGATTTAACTCCTTCCATTCACGAGAAAAGATACTTTGAATAATACTTTTTTCTTTGAGCGTCAATACTCATTTATCTGCTGTAAGAATAACTTATTTCTCCGTCCATAATGCTTGACAAGATTTTGGCGACGAATTTAGCGGAATGTCGCCAACTTGGTGACATTTTAAAGTGTTGCCGAATTAACGAAAATTTCGCCAAACGGATAAAATTGACGCTAAATCAATGAAAATGACGACTAATTGAAGAAAATTTAATATCTTGGAAATAATATTAAGTATCTACTATAAAAATACCATTTTTTATATGTAAAAGTAGTAAATGCTTTGCATTATATAAGGAAAGTCATGTGCTGCCTACATCAGATTTTTTACATTATGGTTACCTATTGCTTTTAAACACAATCGAATATTCAGAACTTCCTAAATTGTTGAGTGAAATTTTGAAAAAATTATCAAAAAATGAAAACCTTTAAAAAACTTATGCAAATAGATATTTTTTATGTAATTTTCCTTAGAAAACGATTGACACAAATTTTAGAATGCTAGCATGAACCGTTCTCAAGATATTGCAAATTTTTCAAATAAATTTATCAAAAAATCCCATAAATTAAAAACGAAATAATTACTGTTGAGAAACGTGTTCACATTTCATATGTAATATCATGCAATACATTTGGTGACATCATTCTAGTGGATCTAGCTCGTTCCATTCATGAGAAAAGATACTTTGAGTAATACTTTTGTATTTGAACGCCAATAGTTATTTATTTGCTATAAGAATAACTTATTTGTTCGTCGATAAGGCTTTGCAAGATTTTAGCGACGAATTTGGCGGAATATCGCCAACTTGATGACTTTTTTAAATTTTGCTAAATTAACGAAAATCTTGCCAAATAAATAAAAATGACACTAAACCAATGAAAATGACGATTAACTGAAGAAATTCAATATCGTGGAAAGTACCTCGAACGTTGTCTCGTCTTGTAGTGCCACAGGGGTTCTCTATATAGCAGCATTAAAAACAAGATCGAACAATTATACATAAAGCATTGATTATGTATATTATTCGAATAAAGCACCTCTAAAATGCGATATATTCAGTGGTGACTTTCAAAATTATATCAATACTACATTAATTTATCGTATTTGAAAACTTATAACTTCATCGAAAAAAGAATGAACTCTATCGAAATGACGTATTTAAAATATAAATCGCCTGGTTTTCTATATAAAAGTAGTGAATATTCTATTAATAAATTTTAATCCCTTCTTTTCAGTTAGCGGGGATATTTTAAAATTATTACAATACTACAATAATTTATTTTACTTAAAATTTTAAAACCATGGAGGTAAAAGTACTATCTCACTGCATGCTTAAAACTTCTTTGAAAAAGTTAATATTATAAAATCGTCTGCTTCTCTGTTGTTGTTGAAACCCAGACCGTCCGACCTACCAGAAAGGTGTAAGGTAACTGTTTGGACGGCCGGGAAATACCATCCAATTTAGACCGGAACCCAGTGGTGGAGGCATCCACGGACCGTACCCTCCTTCCCCTAGCACCAACCTCTCGGAAGGACTTACGGACCCACATGTTTAACGTGATCGTACTCCGCGTGAACACGGCGGCAGTTTTGGGAGTGGCGGGAGTCGAACCAGGGCCTACCGAGTGCAATTCCCGCGCGCAAACCACAGGGCTACCGCATCCGTCTGCTTCTCTGTGTAAAATCAATGAATGTTTCATCCTTATCAGCTATATTCCAGACTGCAGAGCTAAATATTTTTGCGTTAAAAGAATTCAGCATTTCTTATACTGTCCATCTTACAGCTTGATGTGTATTCGTTAAAATTAGCCTTCCTTGTAAAAATAATCAAAGTTCGATGATCCTTTATACTCAAAAATATTGTATTTGCGTTGCGCAGTATATAAATGCACAGAAATAACGCAGCAAAAAAGTTGTCTTAGGACAGATGCAACACTAGTTATAAATTAAAAAGAACTTTAACAATCACGATTTTGACACTTGGAAAAAAGATGTGTGCCATATTTTATTTTGAAATTGGTCAGGTGATCTCTCCATATCATATGGGTAAATTATTATTTTAAATTTTTTTTCTAAATTACTAAACATATTTTGCTGATTTTTTTTTCATAAATTTTATGCGGTAATTTGAATATTTCTAAAATTTTCTATGCAATTTGGGAACTTTTACTTCGCTTAAAAAAAAGTTTGAAAAATTAGGTCCCATCTAGTGTTTAATGTATTTCATTTTTTCAACTTGGTTTCAATCCAACGTTCAATACATGACGTATTTAAAATATAAATCGCCTGGCTCTCTATATAAAAGTAGTGAATATTTTATTAATAAATTTTAATCCTATCTTTTCAGTCAGCGGGGATTTTTTAAAAATTATCACAATACTACAATAATTTCTTTTACTTGAAAACTTAAAACCATGGAGGTGAAAGTACTTTCTAACTGCATGCTTAAAACTTCATTTAAAAAGTCAATATTATAAAATCGTCTGTTTCTCTGTTGTTGTTGAGACCCAGACCGTTCGACCTACCAGAACGATGCCAGGTAATTGTTTGGACGGCCGGGAAGTGCTATTCAATTTAGACCGGAACCCAGTGGAGGAGGCAGTCACAGTGATTTTTTCCTCCTTCCCCTACCACCAACCTCTCGGAAGGGCTTACGGATCCACAAGTTTAATGTGACTGTACTTCGAGTGAACACGGCGGCAGTTTTGGCAGCGGCGGGAATCGAATCCCGGCCTACCGAGTGCAATCCCCGTGCTCGTCTTCTTCTCTGTGTAAAATCATTGAATGTTTCATTCTCATCAGCTATATTCCAGACTACAGAGCAAAATATTTTTGCGTTAAAAGAATTCAGCAAATCTTATGCTACTCACCTTACAGCTCGATGTGCATTCATTAAAATTAGGCTTCGTTGTAAAAATTATCAACTTAAGATGAGTCGTTTACTACCAAATTTGTTACATTTTCAAATCGTTGTAAATGTAACAAGTTTGATGATCATTTATACTAAAAAATATTGTATTTGCGTCGGCGCAGTATATAGATGCACAGAAATAACACAGAAAAAACGTTGTCTTAGGACGGACGCAACGCTAATTATAAAATAAAAAGAATTTTAGCAATCAAGATTTTGACAGCTGGAAAAAAGATGGGTGCCATATTATATTTTGAAGTGGGTCACGTGATCTCTTAATATCATATTGGTGCAATTATTAATTTAATTTTTATTTAAAAAACTGCCGAACGTATTTTGCTAACTCTTTTTACTTTCCTTATATACATAATGTATAAGGAAAGTATTGTGACGGGGTCGAAAATTTGAATTCGAGTTTTCGACGGGAGAGCACGTTTCAAGCATCCCTGATAACGAATCAAACATTTTTGAAGTGATGTCTGTGTGTGTGTGTGTGAGTGTAAGTATGTGTGTGTGAGTGTAAGTATGTGTGTGTGTGTGTTTGTGTCAGTGAGTCTGTGGAGACGATAATTGACGAACGAATGGACGGATACGAACGAAATTTGGTACAAAAATCACAATCCGTAAACACTGGAAGCCTGTTGTTTTTATGCGCAATCAAATGCTCAGAACCCTCCTAAATTTTCGAGTGAAATTTTGAAAAAATCGTCAAAAAATCAAAACCACTAATAAAGTTACGCAAATAGACATTTCTTATGTAATTTTTCATTAGAAAACGATTGGCATAAATTTTAGAACACTAACATAAATCGTTCTTGAGATATTGCACATTTTTGAAAATAATAATCAAAAAGTCATATAAAATAAAAAAAATATTTCCTGTTGAGAAACATGTTTACTTTTCATATGTAATAACATTCGATAAATTTGGTGACATCGTTCTCGTGAATCTAGCTCGTTCCATTCATGAGAAAAGATACTTTGAGTAATACTTTTGTATTTGAACGCCAATAGTCATTTATCTGGTATAAAAATTATTTAGTTCTCCGTCCGTAAAGCTTGGCGAGATTTTGGCGACGAATTTGGCGGAATGTCGCCCACTTGGCGAATTTTGATATGTTGTCAAATTAACGAAAATCTCCCCAAATGGGTTAAAATGACGCTAAATCAATGAAAATGACGACTAATTGTCGAAAACTCAGCATCTTGGAAAGAATATAAGTATCTACTATAAGAAAAACCTATTTTTTACTGTAAAAGTAGTAAATTCTTTGCATTATATAAGGAAAGTCATGTGTTGCCCACATCAGATTTTTTATAAATTTTAAGGGGTAATTTGAATATTTCTAAAATTTTCGAAGCAATTTGTGAATTTTAACTTCGCTTAAAAAATGTTTGAAAAATTAGGTCCCATATAGGGTTTAATGTATCTCATTTTTTTCAACCCGAATTCAATTCAAAACTTATTGGATTATATTATTCATTTACATTCTCATATGTCCCACAGATACGTCTCAACAACATACTAAAATCTAATTTTGATAAAGTCATTTTTACGGCAATTATCGTGCGAACGGACAGACAAACAGGCATGCAGAATGAAGTCATAAACATTTTTCAAATATGTTGTAAAATGTTAAGAACGGAGAACTATTTTCGTTCTCAAGAAATTTCCTCTGATACGGACTTTCTAATACGTCTTGTATGTCCCCTCTAATAAATATAAAAGAGGTCTAGTCTACCTTTTGCATGGGAACGCCAGCAATCGTTATGGTAGTCCTGCTTTCTATAAGAAATTAGACAAATTAAAAATCCTGACATTTATGTCTCTTTATATAAAATATGCTTTATTTGCATAATATCTGAAAGATGTAATTGTGAATAACCGGGATATGAATATGGCCACACCCACATTTCTTCACGCCCATTTTTAACAATGCGAGTTTTCTTGGATATTGAAATAGTGTTATTTGCACTAAAATGAAATATGGGGGGCGGGGATTTTTAAACAGATGGCTTTATTTCAAATCACTGTTTTCGCTGGTAATTAAATGACTAAGAAAAATACCAAAATTGTACTTAAACTTTTATGTCTGAATTTCGTGGCCTTAATTCTATCATTTCAGTTCTAAATTTCCATTTATTTTATTTCTAGTTCGACAAGTCATACGTAAATTTTTCCGAAAGCCATTTGGATAACATATTGTTAATTTGAAACGGATAACATTATTCTATATCCCCAAAGAATTCGAGATTGTAGAAATTGTGACATTTTTTTGTTCTGTTTATATCTATCGGTAATATTTTAATACTACATTATATATCATGTATGTAGTTTCCTCATCAAATGAGAATCCATTCTCGTCTGAGGTCAATCTTATCCCGAAAGCTGTTCCTATAGGATACAGCAGATAATTGATGAAATAACGTTAATGAAAACCGTGGGACGCAAGTATCTACTATAAAAATAACATTTTTTATCTGTAAAAGTAGTAAATGCATTGCATTATATAAGGAAAGTTATGTGCTGCCCACATCAGGTTTTTTACATTATGGCTCGAAAATGTAAAAAAAAAAATTGAAATAGAATATAAAATATATCTATATTTAGCAAATAATTTCAGTGATGTCATTTGAAATCCTACGCAATCATTTCTTCTATATTAAGAAAAACAGTTTTGACAAAGTTTCCTGTTAATGGGAATTTTACCGGTTTCGTGTTAATAAAAACAATAAATTACCAAGTAAAAGCTACATAAATGAAAAACAGGAAATTTGAGTCCATTTTAAGTAAACAAATATCAAATAGATAGTATAAATATCAAAAGAAAAAGAGACAAAATTATTATACAGGAAAAGTTATGCGCTGCTCCATTTGTTTAGATTTTATCTATTTATTAGGTAAATTATTTGAAAAAAGTTGCACAACCTCGAAAGTAATACAGTCCTAAATGTTTTGAAAGTTTCAATCTTTTAAAAGAGTTAAATTAAATATATAGAATCATTGTTAACATTACTTTTATATAATTCTTTATAAAGCAGTGATGGTTCTTAAAATACATATTACATTTATACTAACTGTATTAATCAAGCAAAACTTTTTATAAATAGCATAGTTTGTTTCAATGATAATATAATATCGTTCACAAGTTCAGTTACACATATACATAGCCTAGGGCGCGGTAGCCCAGTCGTAGCCCAGCGTGCCGGAACTGCACTCAGTAGGCCTCGGATTCGATTCCCTCCGCTGCCGAAACTATCGCAGTGTTTATGCGGAGTACTATTGCTTTAAACATGAGTGTCCGTACGTCCTTCAGAGAGGTTGGTGGTAGGGGAAGGAGGGTACGGTTCCTGTGGATGCCTCCCCCACTGGGTTCCGGTCTAAATTTCGTGGCTCTTCCCGTGCCGTTCAAACAGTTAACTTACACCTTTCTGGTAGGTTGGACGGTCTGGGTCTCAGCAAGAACATATACATCGCCTAAAAATATTCGATTTGAGAGTCGAATCCGAAACTTGTGTATTTGTCAATTTCTCAAACTTTTGACTGAGTCATAACATACTCTGTGTAAATTTTCTAACAAACTTTCTAAACATTGTGTATGTTTGGAAGGCTGAAATAATTACTGTTTCATTGAAATCTACCTTTTCCTATTATTCTCCTGATGAAATCTTCCTTATAAACCAGTGCTGATTTTCAACATTTTTTATATGTGAACTACTGATATGATCAAAATATTTACATCTAATCTCCCTTTTAATCTAAAATGAAGACAATTGTCATATATTTTTTTGGAAATACATTACACCTCATCTGTATATTATTGAAATCTGCCCTAGGAAAAGAAAATAATGAACTATTGCTCTCAAATAAAGATTCATTATTTCATCACGAATGTATGAATTTTAAATGCTATTTAATAAACTGTACATATGCAAATAATTAAATTGACAACATGTCCATGAATAAACATATTAAAATTACGTAATAACACTTTTCTTTAGTGTTTTAGGGAAGTAAAATGTTATAGTTTGCCCGAGTGCTTTCGGGCGCGAATTGCTTTGTAGCCGACGCTCATAAGGCAGTATTAAACGCCTTAAGGTGGAGACGTCATTAGTTCAACGCTTTGATACTGGTCTATCACATATTGATGCCGGTATCTAACCTCAGCATTGCCAAATAGGTGATTTTACATTCTAGCCACATTGGTGACCTGGACGAGCACCTAAACACACACACACACAAAAAAAAAAAATACTAACATATAATTTTATTAAGATGGATACTCGTAATAAAAGAAAATCGAGATAAGTTCCAGACTTACGTAG
Organism: Amaurobius ferox; assembly: GCA_951213105.1. Taxonomy (NCBI): domain Eukaryota; kingdom Metazoa; phylum Arthropoda; class Arachnida; order Araneae; family Amaurobiidae; genus Amaurobius; species Amaurobius ferox. The sequence goes on from OX578152.1 coordinate 46,023,277, forward strand.
TTTGTTATACAGGTTGTCCCAAAATGATTGAAACGCGCTTTAATTCGTTACCTGTTGGAGATAAGTAGACAATGTAAATTGTAAAAATGTTGAAAGTAAGGTAGGAAATAAGACTGCATTAATGAAATTGTTCTTCCATTAATTTTAAAATAGTTACACTGCTTTATATGATCTCTGCCTGTTGTTGATGAGACCCAGACTGTCCGACCTACCAGAAAGCATGATCTCTGTCGGTGTAATGCATTATTTAGGTGCATTTGTGATAAAAGATTTTGACACATATTAACGTATTTTTGATCTAAACATTTTCCATCGTCAATTTGTTTATGATCCCTATCTTCACTGATGAAACTGCCTTTCACATGGTACGTAAAAGTGGCACAAATCAGATATTTTCCTGTATCACTATTCAGTTGATTTTAAAGATACAGATATGTGGATTTTTTAATGATCTTGTTGCATTAAAAATGAAAGTTTTCTGATTGACCAAGTTTGTCTAAGGGGATCGCATAAAAATTAAAAAAGTGTAATTTTTTGAAAATTAATGGGAGGACTATTTCATTAACGTAGTCTTTACCGTACTTTCAAAATTTTTGCATTAAAGCGCGTTTCAATCTTTTTGGGGTACCCTGTAGTATCCACCCCAAAATCAGTATTTGTTATTTTGTGGGGAAGGCCCTAAGTTTGTCAACACGATGTTTTATTAAGATTATCAAATATTATATTTCCCTTCATTTATTCTCTGCTTCTGATACAATACTTCCTTCTCCATGCATGAAAATAGATTAATTCTTGTTTGCTTCTGTCGAACACCTTTTCACACTCATCCTAAGATCAAATACTTGAATAGAAGATTTACAAAAAATTCTGTTGAATATCTCATGCTTTTACTGTCCTGTCTCGGGTGTTCTTTCATCAATATTTCGACAGATACAGGAAATGTAAGAGATGAGTTTATCATGGCTTATTGTACGTTCGCTAAATCTTAAAGTGAATGGAAGTATGTCATCTTCAAGGATGTGCAGAGAAACCGATTATTTGTTTATCTTCTTCCAGATATACTCGACATTGCTCATGCTTAAGAATGTGTGCAAATTTCTGTAGTAATCAAAAAATTCTATTGCTCTTCAAAAATTTTAGTGCAATATTTAATTTCATTACCCTAAGAACTAAACACTATTTCGTACTCAATTAACTGATATTTCACTTAACTCTAAATTAACAATTATCAATATTGATAGCATCCTCAATAAACAATATAGTCCATATATATTCAAATGTTTTAATAATAAATGTATCAATTATGCTTCATTTTTGCAATTTTCACGATAGTTTCGTCAATGTGGGACCATATATCGCCAAGTTGACGATATTTAGAAGAGCATTTCTTATATAATAAAATGCATGCCCATCATATGACGGAAATAAGAAGTTGCAAAATACTGTATCCTATTTGGCGTCAGTTTTATCAATTTGGCGAAATTTTTATCAATTTGATAACACATTTATTAATTTGGTAAGAGTTTCTTGAATTTGGGAACTGCGAGACCAGAATACACGTAAACAGGTTTATATGATTATTTATGATACCTAGCAGGTCAGACGAAGGGCCCAGTCTGGTTGAAGCCAGTTTTACAGCGGTCCTGACCCGAGAGGCCAGTAAGACAGAAAAAAGGGGGTGAAGATGAATCCACGACATTGATTCAAAATTCAACCAATATGGAAGTTGTGTTGTGGCATCGCCCTGAGGTCAACCAATGATAGGCAAAAAGGTTCATCAGACCTCATGCAAAAAGAGGTGGCAACCGACAGAATATTCTACAGATTAAGTCAGATATGTAAAATGCAGATGAGAATATAGTTGGCTGTAACAGTTAGAGTTGGAATTCCGAATACAGATGAGAACAGATGAGAATATAGTTGGAGATAGCAGTTAGAGACGGGATGCAGACATACATTAAGTTCAGCACAGGGGCATAAAGCGATGCATCAAGGTTCTTATACATTGCAGTCAGAATAAATATGCATTAAGTTCCACATAGAGGCAAACAGGTGCACAGGCGAGATACGGATATGCATCAATAAGAGATAGTGGTCACATAGAGATGTTCAAACAAAGTTTCAATTTTCAATCCAATGCAGGACAAACGTCTAAAGACAACAAGAAGGTATGTGCAAATCATAATATAAAAGGTCATGTTCTGTTTAGGAATTTTTGTATGCCTGGTCTCACATGTTCAGTCTCCTCGGTAATTATATAAGTATAATTTTTGTAATGTAATTATGATTATAAGATGCTTAATAAATATGTATTTCAAAGTTAAAATGGATAAAGTTAATTGTGTAGTTTTATGTTAATATAATTTATTCTAGGAACTCGCACCAAAGATTATATGGTGGGTTATTAGCAGCATTTCAAAGTATCACCGCAGTGTGGTTAACTAACTTCAATAATATCTTTTTTTTTGTGCATCACAGGAACATTTAAAAAGTCGCCAAGTTGGCTATATGCCGCTAAAATTCGTCGCAGAATTTTACCAAGTGTTACAGACGGAGTCTTATATTCTTTCTAAAATATTGAATTTTAATAAATTAGTTTTCATTTACATTGATTTAGCGTTTCTTTGGCGTCAATTTGACGACATTTGTATCCATTTGGCGACATTTAAAAACTCGTTAAGTTGCCGATATTATATCAAATTCGTCGCTAAAATTTCGTCAAGCATTATGGTCGGAGAAATAGATTATTCTTATACGAGGTAAACGACTAATGGCGTCCACATACAAAACTATTACCCAAAGTATCTTCTCGTACAGTAAATTCTTATTCTTTCTAAGATATTGGATTTTCATCAATTAATCTCCATTTTCATTGATTTAGAGTCATTTTTATCATATTGGGGATATTTTTATCAATTTGGTGATATTTTCGTCAATTTGGCAGCATTTAAAAAACTCGCCAAGTTGGTGATATTTCGCCAAATTCGCCTCCGAAATTTTGCCAAGCATTGTTTATGGAGAAATAGGTTAGTCATATGATGGATAAAAGACTAATGGCGTCAAAAAACTGATGTGGGCAGCACGCAGTGGCGGCTCGTGAGCGATATGTTGAGGGAGGCGCTCATCTATGTATTTATGTATATATATCCCTCAGTTTGTGCCAACTATGTCGTTTAGACTTCAAGTTCGTCATTTGTCCGGCACTGATAAATTGGTTCCCGCATTACCTCGAAACAGCCGTATGCCAAATTATTATTTTACTTGCGCTGATATACGTTGTGCAAGCTTCCTTCAAATGAATAAGAGCCTATTGCAACCATGGAAATTATTTGAATACGTTTCTAAATAAATTTGTATCAAATTTGTAAAAATTAAATACTTTCAGTCGTATACATGTCCAGTATTTTTTATGATGAGCGCAAATGTTTTTACACCCAAAATGCACACAATTTTTCTCATATACACTATGGCTAATAGTTATATACCTGATCGTCCTTGTAACTCAAACAGTAACATAATTGGAGAACGAAAACCAACTAAATCTACGGCCGTTTATATGCAGAAACAAAGGAACTATTTTTAATACAATAATTAATTTGGAATTTACAGAAAATTCTTATGCTTTATGCTTATCTCTATTCGTCTTTAAAATGATACTAGCGAGTTTTGCCTGCTAGCAGTCACTATATATAGCAATCGGTTTTTATAACAATAAGTGGTTAGCTCGTTGCGCGGGTGCAACAAAAGTGGATCAAAGTTTAGAGTGAGCATATCGAGTGGGTCCATTGTAGAGTAGAAAATGCAGTGTGAAAATTGCATCAAAATCGGAGCAAAAGTCACTAAGATAGATAAAAATGCAAATATGGAAAAGAGGAGGGTCTCCCCTCTTTCACCACGGTTGTTTCATATTACATAATAACAGACGATATTTGTGTGTGTAAGGTCTGTAGCGGAAAATGTAAACATCGTACGGCCTTGAAATATCGTACACGGATATTTCAGGAACCAAGGCGATGCATTTTTTGTAAAACCGAAATATGAAATTGAGGCTACTTAAAGTAAAAGTTACGCCCAGGGGGTTGGCATATTAAGGTTGTATATCTAAGTGATTGCCACCAGCAAAATCTAAATCGCTCAATTAGAATGAGAAATAAGAAATTTGGGAGGGTTGGGGGGCTAACCAAACAGAAAGTTACGCCCAGGGAGATGACACAATAAATATGTATATCCAGTTCACATATACAAATGGTGCCGGGACTATAGCCACCAGCGGAATCAAAATGGCTCAATTAGGAACCGAGATGTGAAATTAGAGGGGGACTATTTAAAGTAAATGTTGCGCCCAGTGGATTGATACGAAAGAGATTTATATTCAAATGGTATAAAGACTGTAGTTACCAGAAGATTCAAAATCGCTCAATTTAGGAACCAAGATGGAAAACCGTGCGGGCTAGTTAAACCAAAAGTTACGCTCAGGGGGGTTTGAATAAAAAAATTTGCATGTCCAGGCGATACGCGTATAGATAGTGCAGAGACTATAGCCACCAGTAGATTCAAATTCGCTTAATTAGGAAGCTAGATGAGACATTTTAGGACTACCTCAAGTAAAATTTACGCCTAGGGAGTATCGGAGCAGTATTGATCTTCAATGAAATTAGAAGCAAAACCAGGTAGATTGAGTAGTTTCCGGTGAAGGGAGGGGGGAGATTTTAAGGAAAACAGCGTCAGATCAAAGAATCAAGTATCTGGTTGAAATTGTTTTTTAACATTCTTTAACAAATATTTATAATTTTTTTCAATCTTTAATGTTAAATAGCTGAAAAAGTAAGACAGCTGAGTAAGTCAAGAGACCCACCCCCTCAGACAACACATTTCTGAAAGTGTTCACTAAAAATATCCACGGGTATGCCACAAATACAATTCTCGTGGCTTTTAAACAATTAAGAGGTCGAACGCATTGAAATTCGTCACAAACAAAGCATAGAACTACACTAAATCAGAAATGATCCCCTTTCCGAAGGACAGAACCACCATACATCAGAAATGACCCCCCCCCCCCCCCCCCCACCGGACGCTTACGGAGTGAAACAGTTTCAGTAATACGGATGGGTGGGTCAAAACTAAACTGAGTGCCCCAAACAATGCATTTTTCTACCGAAGGCGAAGAACAGAAACCCCCAAAATACCACCACTTATTAAGTAAAAAGCACAAAATATGTATCGAAACTTTTTTGGATTTCTATTTTCTGTATCTAATACTAAACTATTTCGCCATTAACCAAAACTGAAAGAACTAGGTCAATAGAATCAATAAAATAAATCAGAATTACATAAATACAGTAATTTATTTTCAAATATTTATTTAAACATCCAAATTTATTATTTTAAAAAGAAGTGACAGAGAAAACACACATTTATCAAGAAAAATTCGAGGCCAAATTGGCGAAACTTTGCCAATTCGAGTCAGTCGTTCACAGCATTCGTTTCTTTTTGGCGACCAGCCGCGGGAGCCGCCGCGGCTCTCATCGGATTGAAATATTACAATGTCTGTTTTTTTAACTCTTAATTTCTATTGCCGTTATATTAACATACCGTTCATTCTATTTGCCCAGAGGCAATACAGGGACGCGGCCTCATTAAAAATCCCTCGTCTTTCCCTGTAATGCAGTATTTTTCCCTATAGACTTAATATAGTATGAAAAGAGCATCATAAAAGAGCTCTTTCAAAGTTTTAGTGCTGCCATCTAGTGACAATTTCATCACTTATTTCCGATAATTCGAATTTTAGTTGACATAAAATTCAGATAATTTCCTTAAAAATTGTAATTAACCTATATAACTAAAATAATTTGAAGTGCTTGATCAAGGGGGTCCGCGCGGCCCCTCTGAATGGCCGCCACTGGTAAAAGGTAGATTTTCTGGAAAATATCTTTTTGCAATTGCACATTTTAGAAAACTTTTCCGTTTTCTGTGAGTTTTTGGCTTGTGAAGTGTTTGGTCCATCCTTAAGCTTTGGATCAATATTCATATTTCTCAAAAAGAAAAAATTCACGAAACTTAAATTTGCCGCGAATGCTAAATAAAAACTCCGCTAACCAGAATCAACGTGTACCCTACGTCATCGGCTACGTCAAACGCATCATCGTCAGTAGTGGTTCCTTGTTGGTCGAATCAGAATGGATCCGGTGCTATTTATCCGCTCGTCCCCGTGCTATTTATCCCCTCGTGTAGGTTTGTATCTTGAACTTGACATTCCCAGGACCCCAGACACGGAGCTGGCACTCTATGCAGACGACAGCGCGATACTTGCAAAACACCCTTACGTCTCAGTAATGCACAGACAGCTACAACAACACTTAGACATACTCCAAACATGGCTGGAAAAATGGCGAATAAAATTAAATCCCAATAAATGTCATTGGATTTATTTCTCAAGAAAACGTAAACCTCCGCCTCCTCTGTACATAAACAACCATGCCCTAAAAGCGGAAAAATCTACTAAATACCTAGGTGTAACGATAGACTCCCACCTAACTTGGAAACTGCACGTAACGAACATAATCAAAAAAGCGTATATAACCATAGGAGCCTTATACCCAATGATAGGAAACGGAAATCTAAGTTATCAAAATAAACTCCAAATTTATAAATCGGTCATCTGCCCGGGAATGCTGTATGCAGCACCCGTATGGGGATATGCCTGTAAAACTACCATAGACTTATTAGAGACAAGACAAAACAAAACCCTAAGGATTATAAGGAAAGCCCCTAGATACTTAAGAAACTCGGTAATTAGGAAAGACTTCAAAATAAAAGCTGTCAGAGCCCAAATCAAAAAGCTAGCGCTTAAATTCTACAAAAATCTGCCATCTGTCCCAAATGAACTATTATTTAATCTGCATGACTATGATCATCGCAAGGCTAAATCTCGTAAGAGACCCCGCTCGGTACTTAACTTTGATATTCGGTACTAGGAACGTCCCACCTTAATCAGTTGATATTAAAGAAAACTCGCGATCTTTGGTTTTCTACAGAATGTTTAAAATCCTAAACTGCTAAAATGCTAGGTTACCCTCAGATCTGCATCAACCCCCCCCCCCAAACTGCTTAAACTCTTAATGTGCAACAAACTGCCACACTAGGAGCCAGGACAAATAATAAAAACAGTAAATCAAAAACCTCGAACCTCCAACTATGGACCAATGAAATAATGCCAGAGTATGAAGATAAGAACCACACCTAGAGATTGGAGATTAAAGGCGCTTCGCGCCTGGTGCTCTGTTCTGGACGAAACTCTATGAAGAACTTGATTTTCCCGTGTTAGGTTAACATGTTGCTTAATTTATATATTTTAACTAATTTAATTATATTTAGCTTTAACTTTTATTATATTTTATATATCTTCCTAGCTTTGTTGTATGTATGCACATATTGCTTTAAAAGCAAACGGGAAAAGTGCATGTTTTCAGCATCCTGGTATGTGCATCCATGCTCGCATTTAATACTATCTAAGCGGAAATTAAATGAAAACGTGGTCCGAGATTGCATTTGTTGTCATGCATGCATGTTTATTTCAAATATTGTAAAATCAGAAATTATGCTTTTACATGTTTTTATGTATTTTAAACTTAAAGACAGTATACTTATACTAAATGAAAGTTGCTTCATGTATAACCTACCTGCAAGTACAAATACTTATTTAGTGTTGGTTAGTGTTTATAATAAAATAAATTTAATCTATATAATAATAACTGAAGCAACTTTCATTTAGTGTAATTATACATGTATGTCTAAAACTAAAATCTATAAAAAACATGTTAAAGAATAATTTGATTTTACAGGATTTGAAATAAACATGCATGCATAACAAATGCAATATAACTACGTTTTCATTTATTCTCTGCTTAGACAGTGTTAAATATTATAATTAATTTAATGTTATTTGCAGAAATAAAAAAAATATACTAGGAAGAAATTTTAAAATAATACGCTACTTAGAAAAAGTTGATACAGGAGTAAAATGTTAAAAAACACAAAACTAAATTGAAACAAATTTGATACTTTAAGAAAATAAAAAAAGAGTTGATACTTGGAAGAAATTTTTGGAAGAAGTAATAAAAGCCTTAAAAGAAAACATGATACTTAAAAGAAATAAAAACACACAATTCTTAGAATTATTTTAAAAACACCGCAAAATTATATTTCATAACGTAGTAATTATGATTTTTGCAATTGTTAGAAATTAGAATTAAAAATATATTTGGAATTTTTTCGACTAATTATATTTCTTTTAATTCATTTTATAGCAGTTTGTGTTCTGTGCATCTAGAAACATGTTCTATTTGTGCTTTGTGCCCTTACTCACTGTGTTCACTCTTAAAAATCATTACAGTCCTATGATACCACCGTTAATTTTTTTAAAGGTAATATTTCTATTTTATGCCAATTTAAAATAGAAAATGTTTCTATTTTGTGCCATACTTGCAAAGATAGCAAGAAAGTACTTGTCTGCAGCAGCGTTGATAGTGAACGTTTATTTTCAGAAAGAAGCAGGGAATGTTTATGAACCAAAACTTAATAGGCTGCAACCTGAAAATGCAGAACGCCTAATTTTCCTGTACCGTAACTTACCTCTAACTTTGATTACAAAGAATAATTAGTTTGTTTTTAAACAATATTTCATATGGTGTAAAACTTAAGAAATTAAAATACTGCAAAATTTGAATATTCATCCAAGGGTCATTCCGTGTCAAATCAACCAATGATCTGAACCTTGACATCATGGAAAATGATAATTTTTGGTACAATAGTAGTACCAGTGAAGCTGACAAAAACTGTAAATATTAGATTTTTTGGGCTCTTAGTTTTCAGTTATTGACTTTCTTAAAAGCGAAATCTGCCAAATTTGGCAAAAAAAAAAAGTATTTGACCTAGAGATCTCAAATTGGTGTCATTTTTTTTTTCTTTTAATGGGTCTTAATTTGATATGACTATGCTATTTTCTAAAAACAATTTCTCTTTTAGTTTGTAATTATTTTAGAAACTCCAATTTTAAAAAAGAGTTAAATACCATAATCATGCTGTATATCAAATTAAGGCCCATCGAAAACAAAAGACTGCACTAATTTGAGCTCTCTTGGTCAAATAGTTTTTGATCTACCACTGTTTAAAGATTTCAAAACTTTACCAGATTTGGCTTTTTTAAAAAAGTGAATAACTGAAAATCTAACAGCACCAAAAATCTGAAATTTTACATTTTTTTTAAACCTTACTGGTACTATCACTGTACCAAAAATGATCAATTTTTTAGATATCAAGGTTCAAACCATTAAGTGATTTGACACAAAATGACATACATTTAGTACATAACTCATTAGCCAGTTTTTTCATACATTCAGCCCACATATGTTCTCAATTTTTACAATTTGCTAGCTACACACTTAATATTCAGAGTGGCCACTCAACCGGGGGTCAGGGAATTTTGTGAAAATTCTGTTTTTTTTTATATATATATATATATATATACTAGTTGTCCTTATAAAAACAGGACTACCCAGTTTGTATGCCATTTTCGAAAAATTTCGCCAAGTATTATGCTGTACTCGTAACTTCTAAATAAAGGCTGCCATGTGTGTGTGTGTCCATTTAATTCCGTATAAAAACAAAAATGTGGAGTTTGTGCTCCATTTTGGACAACTGTTGCCAAGAATATTATATACATTTTACAATATTTTTTCTATTTTGATGACATTCTTTTGACATTGCTGAATTGACATTAATTATTCAATGGCTGTGGCTTGTTACAGTGTAGTTTTTGTATATCTTTAATGTCTGTCATTGTGAACAATTTGCAATGCCCATATTTAAGGACATCAGTTTAGACTATTTCTTTTTATTGTCTTCAGTGAAAAAAAACATTAAATTCTTTTAAATATTTCAGTAGTCCAGTTTTGCTGCATTTACATGTATTTTTTATTAAAAATGTCAAAATTTATTTGTAAAAACAAAAAATGTGTATTTTTTTCTCCTGATTTAATATAACTTTTTTTGAATAGTAGAGTTAAATTGTTAAGATTCTTTAATCAAATTTGTAACTAAATAGGGATGAGCACGCATTTTATGTTAAAATTACTGGTCTGGAATTTCTTTTTAATTCACCTGGAAAAGTCAGGGAATTTCAATGTGTCTGAAGAGTGGCCACCCTGATATTTCACATGCCACTCAATTTAATTTTATATTTACAATTATAATTACAAAACGTTCAAGAACTTTTAAAATAAGTTCTTCTCCAAACTGAGTGAAGATAATTTGATTTCTTCCTTGCTCAAGAGTACAAACTCTCCCAGTTGCAGTAACAGGCTCTACTTTTTGCAAAATGGTCTCACCTGGCACATTCAATACGTCACTCGGTTGAGGATGAAAGTAAGAAAAGGTCCCTTAGGATGTAGGAAGCTTACTTTATAGTCGCTCGTAACATTATTCTTCTCAAGAATACATGCAAGCCACAAAGATCCTTTATAGACTATATAGTGCCAAATCCAGATTCAATTTTTACTAAATTAGTTAGTGTAATATAGTCGAATGCTGTCACACGTTCAGTAAACCGGTGTTCACTACAGTAATAATGCTTAACAAGAAGCCGATTTTCAGAAATTGGGTAAAAAGAATGAAGTTTTTGAGTATAGCACAGTTGATGAGTATGAAGAAGTTAAAGTAATACTGCCGCCACAGTTGAATGACTTTAAGGCAATCATGGGTACTCAAAAACTTCATTCTTTTTACCCAATTTCTGAAAATATACTTCATGTTAAGCATAATTACTGTAGTGAACACCAATTTACTGAACATGTGACAGCATTAGACTATATTACACCAACTAATTGAGCAAAAATTGAATCTGGATTTGTCACTATACTCTATAAAGGATCTTGGTAGCTTGCATGTATTCTTGAAAAGACGAGCGACTATAAAGTAAGCTTCCTACATCCTAAAGGACCTTCTCCTTCTAAAAGTTCTTGAAAAGTAACGTTTTGTAAGTGATTGTAAATACAAGATTAAATTTTGAGTGACATATGTGAGATATTAAGTGTGTAGCAAATTGTTAAAATTGAAAAGAACATATGTGGGCTGAATGTTTGAAACAACTGGTTAATGAGTTATGTACTAAGTATATGTTATTCCGTGTCAAATCAATTAATGGTTTGAACCTTGATACCTCAGAAATTGATCATTTTTGGTACAGTGATAGTACCAGTAAAGTTTACAAAAACTGTAAACTTTCAGATTTTGGGGTCTTTTAGATTTTCAGTTATTTACTTTTTAAAAAAAGCCAAATCTGGCAAAGTTTAGAAATCTTTAAACGGTTGTAAATCAAAAAATATTTTACACAGAGAGCTCAATTTAGTGTCGTGCTTTTGTTTTCAATGAGCCTTAACTTGATATACAACATGATTACGGTATTCTAACTCTTTTTTTTTAAATTGGAGTTTTTAAAAAATTACAAACTAAAAAAAAAATTTTTATTTAGAAAATAAAAAAAAAAACTGATTTTGAAGCTTTTCAAAAAATTCAAATTTGAAATAGCATAGTTATGTTATATATCAAATTAGGACTCATTAAAAGCAAAAGAAAATGACACTAAATTAAGCTCTCTAGGTTAAATAGTTTTTGATCTACAGCTGTTTAAAATGATTTCAAAACTTTGGCAGATTTCGCTTTTTTGAAAGTCAATAACTGAAAAACTAAGAGCCCCAAAAACTGAAATTTTGCAATTTTTGTTGTCCTTATAGTTACAATAAATAAACACTTCTCAACTATGTTGTAAAGTGTTAAAAAGGAAAAGATTTCATTTTGAACAAGAGAACATTTTGAAATTGACACTGAAAAAAATGTGAAAACATGAATAGTCGAATTTTCATAAAGAAAATAAAATCGTGCAGAAAAGTCTCATTTATAAGCATTTAAAAAACGATATTTCGGTATAATTTTTTTAAATACATGAGTTGGAAGAATTAAAAAAAAATATATACTAGGAAGAAATTTTAAAATAATATGCTACTTAGAACAAATTAAAAAAAAAAGTTGATACAGGGGTGAAATGTTAAAAAACACAATACTAAATTAAAATAATTTGATACTTTAAGAAAATAAAAAAAAAATACCTGGAAGAAGTTAAAAAAGCCTTATACTTAAAAGAAAATAAACATGATACGTACAAGAAATAAAAACACACATAATTCTGGGAATTTTTTTAAAAACATTACACACAAAATTATATTTCATAATGTAGTAGATTATAATTTTTGCAATTTTTAGAAATAATTGTGAAACAGTTTGTGTTCTGTGTATCTAGAACAGGGGTGGCCAACCCAAATGACCCTGCGGGCCACTTCGGAAAAACATTATAATCCCGCGGGCCGCATATATATATATATATATATATATATTATTGCCAATGGCCAGGCACTTGACTCATCGTCATTCGCCCATAATTCGGGCATTTATTAAATGATCCATTTAGCCGTCCTAGGGACGTTGCCCCGGGCGCACCAGAGGAGGGCGGAACACACTGCGCCCACAACACAACAACATCCATGCCTTACGTGGGGCTCGAACCCACAATGTGGCGCTCGAGCGATTGCTTTGGAAGCGCATGCCTTGACCACTCGACCACCACGTCGGCCCGAGGGCCGCATATAAAAATATATATCTTTATATTAGATTTGGATACATTACAAACATTTATTGGAGTGAAAATTTAAAACAGAATGAATTATTATTATTGTTTTCATTATTTTTCATGTATGCAAACATACATAATATAATAATAATAATGCAATGATCGAATAATGTTTAATTTATTTAATTAGTGAGATATTTGTTTCTCAACTCTTTCACTTAGTTTTTGCAAGTCGATCTCAATGCGTGAATTTGCACATCGTAATTGATGTTGCAGGTTTTCGTCCTTTAAGTTCGAACGCGATTTATGTTTGATAAATTTCATTTTTGAAAAAAACGATTCACAGGTGTAAGTTGATCCAAAAGCGCTCACAACTTTTTGTGCCAGCTCTCTCAAATTGGAAAATTTTTCTTTTGTGACATAAGTGTTATAAAAATCTATTTTTCATTCTGATGTTTCAAAAATGTGTTTTAATTCATTATTGCATTGTAAGTCAACCAGTTCCATTTGGAGATATTCTGGGGCCAACTCGACATCGACGTGAAAGGGAGATGAATATATTTCAAATAATTTTTTGTATTTGTCTAAATTAGTGAAACGACTCTCAAAAAGTAGCTGCAAGTTTGCTTATTTCTTTTGCGTATTTGATGTAACTGACACATTTTGAATTTTTTAATTCTTTCATCAATGGAAAGTGTTGAACGTTATTATTTTTCAATTGAGATTCAGATAGCAGTAGTTTCTTCTGAAATGCTTTGATGTGATTAAATGCATCGATTATTAAATTATCTTTTCCTTGTAATGATGTATTTAATTGATTGAGTTTTTCGATGATATCTACTAAAAAGCATAAATCCAATAACCATTCATCATTTCTTAATTCTGGTACTGGTATTTGCTTGTCATTCATAAACAAGTCAATTTCTTGACGTAACTTATAAAATCGCTGTAAACATCTTCCACGACTCAAGCATCTGACACGACTGAAGTATACAACGTCACCATATTCACAATCTAATTCTTTTACGAACTCCTTAAATTGTCGATGCTAGAGTGCATGTGATCGAATGTAATTCACTGTTTTTATGACTACTTGCATAACATGATTCATCGATAATACTTGGGCACATAGATTTTGTTGATGAATCACAATGCAATACTGCCCACTTCTAAGTATGTATAAAAACAGAAGCAACGTGATAAAATAGAAACAGTTATGGGATTTATCTGTTACAAAACACTACACTAAAAACAAAAATATTGCACAAAATAATCGTATTTTGTAAAGTTGTAATGAATCTCGCGGGCCGCAAAATTATTCAAGGCGGGCCGCATGCGGCCCACGGGCCGCGGGTTGGCCACCCCTGATCTAGAAACATGTTCTACTTGGGCTCTGTGCCCTTACTCACTGTTTTCACTCATAAAAATCATTACAGTTGCATGATACCACCATTGATCAGAGATGTGTAGTTTTAGCATGCACATATATAATTTAAGATAGCCTATAAACTTAATTACAATATTATTAATATTGTTTTTTGATATATTTTTAGTATTGAAGTTTACTTTTAAAAAATTAACTCTTTAAAAATTGCAAAAATGCTTTAAGTATTATGTGTTTTAATATATCCCAAAATTTTAATCTGTATTTTTAAGTTATTTTCAATTTAAAATAGCCTATCTTTTAGATTTAAAATTATATTTTATAATGTAGTAGATTATAATTTTTGCAATATTTAGAAATAATTAGAATTAAAAATATATTTAAATATAAACTGAAAATAAAGGAAAAAACATTTTTGCATTAAAATTATTGTATTAACAATATATAATATAAATTAAAATAAAAATTTTATTACATATGAACAGAGTGATTCTATAGTATTCTGAATTTTGCATACATGACACATTTGATATATCGTATCTTTGTAAAAATATGATTTAGATGAATGTATTTTAAATTTTAAAGATACGGTTTCAGATTGTGTTGATTTCAAATTTATAAATTCAAGTACATTATTGAAATCAACACAATCTGAAAATTTGACATCTATTGTAAAAATATATTCACCCAACTCAATATTTTTGTTTTACAAAGATGCATAAAACTTGGTAAATATCATGTCTGCAACATGCACTATTCTGTAGAGTTGTCCAATGTGTGATAAATATGTATATAAACACGTAATAAATACGTGTAGAAACACAATATAAACATGTAATAAATATGTGTAGAAACACAATATAAACATGCAATAAATACATGTAGAAACACAATATAAATATGTATGGGAATACATTACAAATGCATATGGGAACGCATAAATACATATGGGAACACGTTATAAACATGTATGTGGATATACGTAAGAAACACATATGTGAATATACGTAATATACACATATATGATATGTAATAAACATGTATCTGGATACGTAATAATAACGTATGTGGATACACGTAATATACACGTATGTGATACGTAATTAACATGTATCTGGATACGTAATAATAACGTGGATATACATAATAATAACGTATGTGGATACGTAATATACACGTATGTAGATACGCAATAATAATGTATGTGGGTATACGTAATAATAACGTATATGGATACGTAATAAACACGTATAAGGATACGTAATAATAATGTATAAGGATACATAATAATAACCTTTTTTATAACGGTTGGTATACCGTATTCTAACGTACCGTTTTTGTGTAATAATTATGTATGGCCTGACACGTAAAGATTGCGTATTGCTTGATACGTTAGAATTACGTATTTGTGCTACCTGGGTTAATTAATATAAAATGTGCAAGATTAAATCAAAACAATAATTAAAACGCTAACACTAAGAGTTTTGTCTTTTTAGGGGGGGGGGGGGGGGGAGAGAGGCATGTACTTATGCCTAACTAGTAAACGATTTAATTGATGCTTTTATAGTAAAGAACTTATATTATTGCTAAACACTTGATTTTATTAGTGTTTTTTAGATCAAAAACAGAATTTATATCAAATCAAAATTCAATGTAAACATATAAAAATATAGAAACTAATCGTTTAACACACACAATATGATATACTTTCAGAATAATAAATTAAATGTATTATAGTATATTGATTCATGATGAGAAATATACGAGCAAGCGCCTGTTTATTTTCTTAAATCGTACCCCCTCCCCATTTTTTGAATGTAATAAAATTTAATTAATAAAATGTAATGTAATAAATTTAATTAATATAAAATGTGCGAGATTAAATCCTGTTAGATTTTTCAAAAATTACAAGAACATCATTAGAAAATATATAAAGATACAAATAACTTGCTGTAAAATGAAATGAATAAATAGTATACTGTACTTTCGTTTTTCAAGATTTAAAAATCCTACATAATGGAACTTCATGAACTAAACTAATGTTTCAAGAAAGTTTAAGCCAAAGTTTACATAAAAAGATACGTAAGAAACAACAAAAGATCAACAAGGACCACGTTGTATCAGATTGAAATAGAAATAATAAAATATTTCGCCGACACTCTCAGGCGGCGGTTTGTGGCGCGTTCTGCAAGTTCACTCCATCTGACGTCACAGATCGTGTTCGTGGCACCCCCCTGGTAAATCTCACCTGGTCGCCTGGTAAGTTGTACAAATTTGAATCTAACTCAAAAACTAATGGACCGAATGTCATAAAATTTGGTAGGTCAGTCACTTGGATGTGACCCTAGTGCTGATTAGTTTTTGGTACGATTCGTTAAAACAGAACCCGCCTTTTTTTAGAAAATTGCCTGCAAAAATCGACAAAATCTAAAGAAAAAAGACTACGTATGCTGAAATGTATCAATTAAATTCTTGTTTCATACGCAATTTTTGACGAGGAAAAGAATATAACACACTCCATTATACTTTAGGACTAATCGTTTTCAAGATATTTGAGATTTCTTGCATTTTTATTAAGCCGCTAGAGGTCAGCAGGAGTTTAAACCTTGAATGAAATACGAAACAACTAAAATATCTCGAGAACGGATAATCCTAGTGTAATGGGGTTGGTCTTATTCATTTCATCGTTAAAAATTACCTATAAAACAAGCATTTAATGGATATATTTCAGCATACGTAGTTTTTTATTTCAAATTTAGACGATTTTTTCGGGCCATTTTGGAAAAAAAGCCAGATTATTTTTTTTCGAATTGTACCAAAATCTGATCAGCACCAGGGTAACCCACAAAAAGACTTATCTACCCAATTTTGTGAAATTCAGTCCACTAGTTTTTCAGCTAGAGTGGATACAGGTTTTTGCGGGCCATTTCACAAAAAAAGGCGGGTTCTTTTATCCCGAATCGTACCCGAAAATAATCAGCACCAGATTCGCACACAAGTGATTTACCTACCAAATTTATGAAATTCGGTCCATTAGTTTTTTGGTTAGAGTGGATACAAAATCTGCACAGACAGACAGACACACACAAAGACGTTACAGACACAAAGACAGATGTTACGCTGAAAATAGTTTTTTCGTATTCTAGAAGTCTCTAAACGTGTAGATCCGTCGAAAACTCGAGTTGCAATTTTTGGTATGATTCCAATAGTTTCGCTATATTACAGTGCCTGGAAGAGACTTTTATGCACTGTACCTATACATTACCATGTATTGCAGGGAAAATTGCTTTAAACAAGATATATTTTCAGACTACGATTGTTTTAGTGACATGGCATTTTTTAAAGGTATCAATTATTGTACATTTCCCAACTAATAATTACAAGAAACTAATTGATTTTCAAAGAAAAACCAATAGCAGGTTAATTTTTTTTTATTGTTTAACATAAATTACAGTCTGACAAAAGCCATGTTTTAAAAATCATTATATTTCACAAACATGTAACAAACACAATATTTTTAAAGAACAGTTTAAAGGATCAAGACATTAAATGACATAAATTCAAGTACAGTCTGCAATATTCAGTGTCAATGAGAAGTTTGAATATACCTATAAGAAATTCTTAATTTCACAATAAATCATGTTCCACACTAAAAAGTATAGAATAATGCTATCAATGCATATAACAGCATACATAAACCGGTATCTTGTTTTTATGTGCTTATCAATATGGAATAGTCATTACATAAAAAAATTAGCAAATCTTTATAGAAACCGATATATTCAGTCCTACTATGCAATAAGCATAGTATTGTACGATAATTTAGTATATCTTTATGGGGACAGACAAATTTAGCCCTATGAAGCAGCAGATTTCTTTAAAGTTTGGGCTGTTAGTTTTGTGAGTATTACACTGCCCATTGCTGCTCTGGGCTGAATATAAAAGAAGTTTAATATTAGTTGTGTGGCAGAACTGAAGTACCTCCAAAAAGGTTCATAAAATTGTAGCAGAGCATGCATTTTTATTGTTATTGCAGGGATTATGTATTTCATGTTGATGAGCACAGTAAAAGAGCAAAACTAGTTCATGGATGCTGTTACCTATTATGGGTGTTGAAGACCCAGACCGTCCGACTCGTCAACAAGGACTTGAGCATCTATTTGGACGGCCGTCCTATTATGGGTGTGTAATTGTAAATTTAGAAAAATGTGCAATAAGCTATGACTAAAGTACTATTATACAGATACTATTTATGATATTTAAAAATAAATTCTCTTGAGAGCTGTCTTTGAATTTCGCCAAATTTTATAATGGCCTTCTTTTTTTTTTTTTGTATAGACATATTAATCTCTAAATATGGTAAGCTCAGCAAAATAATATTAAAAGAGCTTTTTAAAATAATTGTTATTGCTATTAAAATTATCTGTGGTTAATAACAGTTTAGAAAAATTATGTTTTTTTAAAGTTAAAATTATAGAATGGAACATCTGAAATTTTGAGTTTCTTCAGAAATATTTTAAAAGCAATTAAAACAAACAACATAAAACAAATAACTCCTTTTGTGGTTTGGTATTACAACTGAATTTTGGAGTATAAAAACCACATTTTTAATTATTCATCTATGTTCAGAATTTTGAACTATAAAAACCTCATTTTTAATGGTTAATCTTAGCCATTGACTTAAACGCAAGTTAGGATCATTAAAATGTAGAAATATAAGCAGTAAGAATTAGCTAAATGAAATAATTAAAAGAATAATTTAATACTATTTTATATGCTGTATTATACCATTAACTTCAAAAATAGACAGATTTGGATATTGTCTATTTTCCACTTATTTGGCTAAGTTCTAAAATTTTTATAGACTGCCCTTTGACATCACATTGCAGAAAGTTCTTGTTTAGAACATAAACTAGGTGTTTACAGTATGCGAATGGGGAATACCTTAATCAAATTTATCAAAGAAAATATTATAGCTGTTTATTGTAATGCATAACTTATCTATTAGCAGATAAAAATCTGAAATATATATTTTAAAGCCAACTGTAAATCTATTTTTAGAGCATTTATCATCGAGTTTGGCAAAATATTCAGATAGATTCCTACATTGTTCAAAAATTTCAGCAGCACCAAGCTTTGCAGATTTAATATGATTGCAAAGATTTTTACCAATTTTATGCATTTCTGATTTTCCCCCATTAAAAATTATTGTAAAAATCAGGTCATTCTCATTAATAGGCACAGCTGTAAATTTAACAAGTAATTGTGTGCAAAAATCTATTTCTTTTTTTAGATTTTGTAATGAATCATTATTACTTTTAAAAAGCGAAGCTTTTTTTAACCACAGTTTATCTTTAGAATTATAAATCTCTAAGAAATTTTTTTTTAATTTTTCTACATATGTGTTAACTTCTATAAATACATCAGTTATTACTAACATGGTGTCATCCAAATCTTTAATTGGTTGAGACATATTTGTTGCATCTGTGGGTGGCTCTTTATTCTGTAAAAAAAAAAAAAATATTATTAATCAAATGTATTGATATAGTGGACTGTTTTATTTTCATTTATTTGAACATAATTTATTTAATCACTAAAAAATGCACCCAGCATTTCTCGGAATTTAAAATGCAAACTGATAAAAGCTACAGCGGAGCTGGCTGCGTATTCCTGAGCACGGTTAATTCTCAGTGTGTGAAAGTGTTCTCAGTTTCAGCAAAAGCTCCTTTTCCGTGCGTTGCAGTGGCCTCAGTGGGTAAAACAGCTTCAAACTAGTATCCGCTCCGTAATGGGGAAATGTTATGTTCATTAAAATAAAATACAAAGACATGGATCGGTTAAGATTTATATAATTCATCAACGGATGGATTTATGAAATTTATATTTTCTGGAGTTGTCTGTGATATATTTAGGTGATGCTGTTAAAATACAAATGTTGGATGACACGTCATTGTTTTAAATCGTTATATGAAAAATTTTGTAAAAACAGGCAGGTAATTTTTCCCGAATCGTACCAAAATCTAATCAGCACTAGGGTAATCCACAAAAGATTTATCTACCGAATTTTGTGAAATTCGGTCCATTAGTTTTTCAGCTAGAGTGGATACAGGCTTTTGCGGGCCATTTTGCAAAAAAAGTCGGGTATTTTTATCCCAAAACTAATCAGCACCAGATTCGCACACAAGAGATTTACCTACCAAATTTTATGAAATTCGGTCAATTAGTTTTTTTGTTAGAGTTGATACAAAATCTGCACAGACAGACAGCCACACACACACACACGTCGCGCTAAAAATTGTTTTTTCTTATTCTAGAGGTCTCGATAAGTGTAGATCCGTTGAAAACTCGAGTTGCAATTTTTGGTATGATTCCAATACTTTTCCTATACTACAGTGCCTAGAAGAGACTTTTATGCACTGAACCTATACATTACCATATATTGCAAGGAAAATAAAATTGCTTTAAATAAAATAGATTTTCAGACTACGATTGGTTTAGTGACATGATATTTTTTAAAGGTTTCAATTATTGTTCAAGATATATTTAATCCTGCAATTTGTTTGAATGCATTGTACATTTCTCAATCAATAATTACAAGAAACTAATTGATTTTCAGAGAGAAAACAATAGCAGGTCAATTTTTACTTTCCCTGCAATACATGGTAATGTATAGGGAAAGTATTGGAATCATGCCGAAAATCGGAACTCGAGTTTTTGACGGATCTACACGTTTCGAGATCTCTAGAATACAAAAAACCTATTTTTAGCATGACGTCTGTGTGCGTCTGTCTGTCTGTCTCTGCAATGTATGTATCCACTCTAACTCATAAACTAATGGACCGAATTTCATAAAATTTGGTAGGTAAGTCACTTGGATGCGACTATTCTGATGATTAGTTTTTGGTACGATTCGTAAAAACAGAAACCGCCTTTTTTGCGAAATGGCCAGTAAAATTTTCATTTATCCGCTCTAGTTAGAATACTAATTGACCAAATTTCACAGAATTTGGTAGGTACGTTCCTTGTTGAATACTCTGGTGCTGATTAGAATTTGGTACGATTTGGAAAAGAAGAACCCGCCTTTTTTTTACGAAATGGTTCCGCAAAAATTTAATGTATTTACCCTAGCTAAAATACTAATTGACCAAATTTCACAATATTTTGTAGATAAGTTACTTGTAGGACACTCTGGTGCTGATTCGATTTTGGTACGATTCAGAAAAAAACCCTGCCCTTTTTTACGAAATGGCCCGCAAAAATCTAAAGAAAAAAGACTACGTATGCTGAAATGTATCAATTAAATTCTTGTTTCATACGCAATTTTTGACGAGGAAAAGAATATAATACACTCCATTATACATTAGGACTAACTGTTTTCAAGATATTTGAGATTTCTTGCATTTTTGTTAAGCCGCTATCGGAAAAATGTCCAATTACCAAATGAAAACAAAACTTGAATTAAAAATGCAAATTTATTGTTATTTGGTGCAATTAAATTCAATCTAATGAATTATTAAAGAAAATATGAATGTAAGTCTGCAGGGAAAATCATGTGCAGCCTACATCAGATTTTTTATATGGTTATATGAAAATCCGATAGCCTTAAAACACACGAAGAGTATAAATATTTTAAAAGTTCATAAAACTTTGTCTATTAATTGTAAATATTCCATTCAAAATTTGTTCAAAAGAGAATTCTTCGATCTTTACGACGATGTAAAGATGGAAACTCTGTGATAATAAATTAGGTCACTAAGCAATAGATTTGTGTGACTATCGGTCAAAATCGTTTTAAATCGAGCAGAAACATATAATTTAGAAACTAATTTGAAATTAAAAAAAAAATAGAACCGAGGGGCATCGTCCTGAAGTACCTGTGTACAAATGTAATGGTCGTACGATGCTTAGATTTCCCACTACCGAGTGCACACACACACCATTCTTTATTATGTAAGAAGGGGAAACAATATGGCAAATGTGGAAGAGAATAATAACCAGCAAGAGAAATCAAGCCAACCTGCTATAATTCTAATAGAGCACTGTTCCTAATTGTGTCGAAATGCAAAAACTAATGCTTCAGCAGGAGTTTAGAACTAGAGTGATAGATATATTGGCAATTTCAATGCTCTAAACAAAGTGCAGATTGGTGTAAAGAATATGTCTTTTGGCACATTTGTCAAGTACCCTTACTTAAAGTAGTTATTTAAATGTCTGGGGTGCATTAAAATACTGTAGAAAACATATTTACGAACTTACACAATTCCACACTTGTTGATAATTCCACGTAGAAATAAATTTTGTTGCTGAAGGAAATAAGAAAAAAATCTGATTGACATCGCGGTAAATCTTGGAGTAATCGAACCAGTAGAAGAACTGACTGAATGGTGCTTAGGATTGGTTTGGGCTCTAAAACCGAATGTTACTATATGCATGTGTGCCGAGTATGTGTGTGTTAACAAGTATGTACTCTGTGGGGTTCTTTCCAAGGCAGCAACAGAAACTGCCTTAAGGAGACTTAATAAAAGCCAAATACTTTTTCAAAAATAGACGTGAATCATGGATTTTGCCAATGCCAGCTTGACAAAGAATCACAGGTACTAAACAGTGCATTTAGTACGATTGGCGCATTTAGTATGATTGACGCATTTAGTACGATTGCGCAATTCAAAGAATTCTCATGTAATCCTGGCAGTCCACAATCCTTCTCCATCCATCCCCATCCTCTAAATATTAACCATTAGATGGACTAATAAGCCAGCTTATTAATTACTTTGACACATTCAGAATGATTGTGCAATTTAGGGAATGCTGGTGGTGTCTTGTGAGTCTGAAAGAACCCTTTTCTATCTAGCTCCATCCCTAAATATTAATCATTATATTGACTAATATAGATTATTTTCACATTTTGGTTAATTATTAAGGTCAATTTTTTAATTATTTTTACATAAATAGTGCGATTGCACAATTTAATATTATTTACTGATGAAAGCAATATTATTTGTTCCCATAATAATACTGTGCTAAAATGCATATTCTGTGTTAGAAAATATGGAGCTGATTTTATGCTAAATTTGAGTGCAGACACATTACATTTTTTATTACTTAAAAGATAAAGAATATACAAAAAATTTTTTATTTTTCATGCTTTAGGAAAAAATTATCAGATATAGAGCAGGCTGATAAAACAAAAACTAAACAATTAAATTTAGTTTAAGATAAACATATTTTGTTTTCTTATGGATTTGAAATTTTTGTTTTTTGTTCAGTACTGAAATCTAATGTATTTATATTATGTTTGTTTAGTTATAACGTTAATTAAATTTAAACATTTTATATAAAAATATATATAAAAAATTGGTAATGTTTGATCAAATATTATTCTGATTATCATTCCGAATTTTTTTTTATTGCAAATCGGACCACTCACGCCATTACTGAAAGATTGAAAGATTACTGAAAATTTCCTGTCTAGACTCAGTATAAAGTGATGCTAATACAAGCAATAAAACCTGCTACCAAAATAGAAACTTAAGAATAAGAATACAAGTTATACCTCGCTCTTATCCTGATGTGAATCCATATTACCATCCTCGTTGCTTTCTTGATTTTTAACTGAGTTTTTCTTCTTCTTTCTCTTGTTCTTCTTTTTGGCTAATGGAGAAATTAAAATACCATTTTAAAACATTAAAAACATTACTAAGTGTAACATTTCAAAATTGAAGTTTAGTACTGAAATACAGAAGCAAATAATAAAATACATGACTGAAGTCTAAAAATGTGTCAACTGGACTTTAGATTAAAAAAACAAATACACGAATTGTATTACTTTCCAAATATTATCAAAATCTAATCAGCATCAGGGTAACGCATAAACGATATGATACCTACCAAATTTTATGAAATTTCATTAAATAGTTTCTAACTAGGGTGGACACATACATTGCATAGACGAACGCAGACGTCACATGCTAAAAGCAATTTTTCATGTAAGAGACCAAAAGAAACAGAAAATGCCTGTAGGCAAATGCTGTTAATGACTTTTCCAATTTTGGAGAAGGAGTAAAAAAAACCCTTAAGTTTATTCTGGCAAACTCTGGTCTTAATACTCAAGCATGGCAAAAACAGATATGCCAAAAATGTTGGCTGAATTTGACTAAAAGCACATTGTTTAAGTCTACTTTAGAATAGTTTAAACCTAAATTTTAAATAAAAAAATAATATTTTAGGGGAAAGTTAGAGATGAGGTTTTTTTTGTTCCCCACAAATAAGAAATGTATCGCAAAATCTGATGCAATACTAGTGAAATTGGATCTTATATGTTAATCAAACAGAATGGATGATTAGTTTAGTGCAATTTCTATAAGTCTTACAGGATTCCCTCTAATTTAACAAAATGAAAATTAATGACTTTTCAAGGGCCGACTTTTAATTTTTAAGGATCCAATTTTTAAAAATGAAGAATATAAATACCTGTCTAATGTTACCAGTAAGGCCCCTAACTAGCAAAAATAATAATTTAAGGTTTTAAATCCTCAATCCTTATATATCGCTGTGCCTTCAAATAAATTAGAGTTTCAAAACTTTAAATATTATCTTTATACTGATATTTTGATTAGGCATAGTGAAACATTTCATACATGAATTTTTAATAAAATGTATTTATTCTACCTACAAACAGCTACCGAATTTTGCATATAACATGTTAAATAACCAAAGAAAGCACAGCAGTATTGAATTTATGTGGTCTCAATTAAAATTGTAGAAAAATAATGGTTGTATAGAAAACTTATTCAATGAAATATAAAATAAAAATACCTAAAACAAATTAAGGAAACTACAAACAAATGTTTAATACACAAGTAATAACCAACGAAGTCTAATTTTAACGTATGCAGAATGTAACCACATCAAGCTGTAAGATGAGTTGTATCAGAATTGCTGAATTTTTTAACGCGAAATTTTTTAGCTCTGGAGTCTGGAATACAATTGATATGAATGAAACATTCATTGATTTTACATAGAGGAAGTAGACGATTTTGTATTGCCTTTTTCAATGAAGTTTTAAGCATGAAGTTAGAAAGTATTTTTACCTCCATGGGTTTAAATTTTTAAGTAAAATAAATTAAAATAGTATTGTGCTAATTTTAAAAATATCGCCGCTGAATGAAAGCAAAGAAATAAAAATGTATGAATGAAACATACACTGTTTTTATATAGAGCCAGACGATTTATATTTCGATGACGCCATTTGAAAAAAGTTAATTTTTTTTCGATGAAGTTTTAAGTTTTCAAATGTAATAAATTATTTTAGTATTGTGATAATTTAAAAAATATATCCGTTAGATGTATCGCATTTTAGAGATGTTTATATAAAATTGCATTACAGTTGGAAAGTGTCGAAAGCCCAGGCCGACCGACTCATCCGAAGACTGAGAGCAGCAATTTGGGCGGTTGGATAGTTGGAAAGTGTTTCATAATCAATGCTTAATGCATGATTGATTTTTCTTTTTTAACTTCAACTCAACTTGCATAATAATGTTGATGATATAGATCAGAAGTTTAAATTTCATAGATTCATATATATTTGCTATAGCAGTAAGGACAAAATGACTCTCATTTCTCAAAAGAGTCAATCAAAAGTGCAGCAAAATTGAAAATGATGGGGATAATTTAATTCAACATTTAATGTGGGCAGCACACGACTTTCCCCACAGGAACACATTATCTTTCTTTCATAATTCATTAAATTGAATTTAATTGAACAAAATAAAACATGGATAGGTATTTAAAATCACACTGAATATGTGGTTTTGCTTAAATTTCCGTTTACATTTGACGACTGGACGCATTTACACAAAGGTGGCATTGTAAATACGAAAAATTATTGAATTTGACACTAAAATCAGAGGGCGTGGATGCTACACCCACTTACCCTTGATAACTCAAATCACATTTGATTAAAATGTCAGTTACACTAACGTTAAAGCTGCAAAACAGAACCAAAGTTTTTAATTGATGTAAATATTTACACAAACCAATTTCCTTTGAGGGATTTATTTGTTCTTCCAAAATTTGCTGTTGATTATGCTCAGGAATCTCACTCTTTAGCACACCTGGAGCTTGTGCATTTTTTCCTATGGGTTCAGATTGAGCAGTACTAAAATAAGAAAATACTGTCTTTTACGATAAATCATTTTATAAATATAATATTAAAACTGAGGATCAAATGTCACTGAGGCATGCACTATATAGACTTTAAATCTCCAAACACTATAAACTAATTTTTTAATATTATATGTTATTTTAAATTATTATTGGATTTATAGATTACAATTTTAATGAACTAATTACATATTTTTAGTAAGGAATTTACTTATTGTATCTTGCTGCTTCAACCGGGTATCGAACCATAGATCTTCGTATTAGCACAGTGCCTAGAAGTAACTCATAGGCTCTGTTCTAGGCACTGTAGTTCTGGTAAGCCTACGCTCTACCATTAGATTACTGGGACAGACTTGCAAGCTTTAATGTTCGAAGTTAACCCTGCAACTTAGTATTATACGAACCTCTGTTGGTTGTTTTGAAATGGCTACATTTCAGAATATTTCATTTTCACCTGATCCGAAATTACATGATTGCAATTGTTTTATTCGGGGTAACAAAACAGCATAAACAATCTATTGAAATGTAGATTTAATTACATTAAAATACTACGAAATTAATTAATGAAATACCAAGAAATACTTTAAAAGAAAATAAACTTTGATATTTTTTTGCATGTTATTAACTTAAATTTGCAAAGTTTTTTACTTTTTAATAAACTCAACTTTAAAATGTGTTTTTAAAGTTTCCGGTTTAAATGTCTCTTTCTTTTACTTTTAATAATTTAAATTTGAAAACTATCTTAAAAGCATTGTACACACAAAAAGGCTAACTAAAAAGGAGCACGTACAAACAATAAAAGGCCAGAACGCTTTCGGGCATCATCATACCCTTCATCAGTGGCGATATGAAAAATTACCATAGAAACAAGCTTATATATAGAAACCAAATCAGCAGACAAATTTGTATAAATCAGCTGTGGAATAATGATAATTAAATGGTATTATAAACAAGCTATTAAAGATTAAACAATTACAAAATTACAATAAAAAGTGTTATAAACGGGAGATTTAAAATTTAAACATGACCAAATTTCAGCCAAGTATAAATTACATTTAAATGAAACATCACAGATAACTGTGTAGAGGTTTGACGATTGAATAAGATAGTAATATTCGTGTCAGCAGGCTTAAATTTAAATTCATGGCAAAATTGAATGAGGGGACAGAAAAGAAGAAGTCAAGTGAGGTTTTTTTATTAAGGATTTTTAAAAGGGACCAAAATTTCTCTTAAACAGAGCCTTACAATGGCTTCATATTTACAAAATTATACTAAAAAGATTGGCAATACATACATAAATAAGGGAACTTTCTTGAGAATAGACTTTTGCAACATCAAGGGGTCAGCTTCTGACAGACTTTCCATACCAGTCAGCAAAGGAACCTGTAATGTCACTTTAAAGATTAAACAAAACCTGCCTTTTTTAAGAAATGGTCCTTAAAAATCTAAACTAAAAAACTACGTATACTCAAATGTATCAGTTAAATGCATGTTTTGTATGTAATTTTGGATGAGGAAAGAATAAAACCATTCTCATTACTCTAGGATTAACCGTTCTCGAGATATTTTAGTTTATTCGAATTTTTGCCACGCCGGTTTTCAAAATACAATAAAAACGAAAATTGATTTATGAGTGTTTTTTCAATTAATTTTACATCTTATTTAGTGTAATTAAACTAAATTTAATGAATTATTAATGACATAAAGAGACAATAAATTTGATTCTGCAGGGAAAGTCATGTACTGCTCACATCATATTTTTACTTTCTCTACACTACATGGTTATGTATAGGGAAAATATTGGAATTGTGTCAAAAATCGCACGTCGAGTTTTCGACGGATCTACACATTTCGAGTACCTTAGAACACGAAAAAACAATTTTCAGAGCGACATCTGTGTGTGTGTCTGTTTGTGTAATGTATGTGTGAAAAAAATATACAATTACTAAATAAAAACAAAAATTGAATTAAAAGTGCAAATTCAGTATTATTTTGTGCAATTAAACCCAATTTAATGAATTATTATAGAAATAAAGAGAAAATGAATTTGAGACTGTAGGAAAGTCATGTGCTGTCCACATCAGATTTTTTAAACATAGGTTTCTATCTTAATATATTTTAGTTTCCAGAAAGAGAAACTGATTTTCGTTATCTGTAAGTGTTAATTTAACATCATTTGTTCTATTGTTTTACAACATCTTACTGGCTGTACTGCAGTACATGGGCCACCACTTGGCCCAGTAAGAGCTATAACAATAGAACTATGACCAATAAATAGGTTGTAAAAAGTGGTGAAAACGCTTCAAATTTTAGGAAGTTTTACAAGTTTATTTTACAATTTTATTTAAAGCTAAATATTTTTCTTGCTAGACTGCATGAAGTGTGTCTTTTCATCGGTTTTTCCTTAAAATTAGTGCCCTTTAAAAGGAGTGTATGGTCATAATTAGCAGTAATTGGTTAATTTCTGTTCCTGTGGCAGCAGTCACAATTTGTAACTTTGTTTACCTTTTGGAACATAGTTGCTACTATTGTAATTGTCCACTAATGAACTTTAAAGAAAGAATCTAACTTTTTTGGACACTGTTTGCAATTAGTGTAATTGTTCATGTATGTTTAAGTTTTAAATATAACGGTGTTTTTTTTTTTTTTGGGGGGGGGGGGGGGGGGCATTATTTGCCACTATTGTTTTGTTGACTGGGAATAAATATCCATTAATAAATAAATATATTTTAACTCAAAAGCTTTGTTATGTTTTTAGTTTATTAGTTTATTATTTTTTACTCCTATTGTCGCAAAATTTACACTTTTAGCAGAGTATAGACTTTAGGTAAATTTAGTATTTCATTAATAACCACTATTGATGTGAGGAACCAATTTTTGAATAAGGTACTATAAATGAATTTAAATATTTCACCTTTAAAATTTAAAAATATTCTCCCGTTTTTTAACACTTTACAACATAGTTGAAAAGTGTTTATGACTTTTTTCATTCTGTCTGTCCGTTAGCACGATAACTGCTGTAAAAACGACTTTATCAAAATGAAATTTTAGTATGTTTTTCAGATGGTCTGTGGGACCTATGGGAATATAAGTAAATAATATCACCCAATCAGTTTTTTATTGAACCCGGGTTGAAAAAATGAAATACATTGAACCCTATGGGACCTAATTTTTCAAACATTTTTTAAGCAAATTTAAAATTCACAAATTGCTTTGAAATTTTCAGGAATCATTCACATTATCCCATAAAATATATATAAAAAATTTCAGTAAAATATGTTAAGTAGTTTTTTAATTAAAAATTATTTAATATAGGGAAAAAAACAAATTCAATTAAATTCTGACTTTTGGGATATCCTCCAGAAAGAAAAAAAGAGATATATTATATAATAAATATCTTTCCAAAACTTTAATCATTTAGTATATGAGAAAGACTTCACGTTTTAAAATAAAATTGGCAGATAACAATTTTTCAAATTTTTTTTTTTATTTTATATAACTCTTCATGATATACTTATTATACACTTTCCTACGTCCTAGAGAGTTAAAATTTGGTACACAGCTTAAATTTGTTGAACATTTTATTCTACAAAAATTTGGTGGATCTTTAAACGCAAAAAAACTAGAATATCTCAAGAACGGCTAGTCTTAGAGTAATCGGGTTAGTCTTATTCTTTTTGTTATCAAAAATCACGTATAAAATAGGAATTTAATTGATATAATTGAGAACATGTAGTCCTTTATTTTTATATTTAACGATTTTTGATATTTTTATACGATATTTTTATATTTAACCTTTTTCCTGAATCGTACTAGAATAACCTACAAATGATTTATGTACCAAATTTTGTTAAATTTGGTATATAAATCACTTGTAGGTCATTGAAATATTATACACCAAATTTTGTTAAATTTGTTCCATTAGTTTTTAGCTAGAGTGGATAAAGGCAATTTCTGCTGGCCATTTCACAAAGAAGGCAGATTCCTTTATTACGAATCGTACTATAATCTAATGAACATCAGGATTTCCCACAAAAAACATAGCTACCAAATTTTATGAAATTCAGTCCATTAGTTTTTCAATTAGAGTGGATGTAATATCACAGACACACAGAAACATACACAGATACACTCTTACACACACTGATTTCTTCCTAAAAATAGTTTTTTCGTGTTCTAGAAGTCCAAAACGTGTAGATCCTTCGAAAATTCGAGTTCCGATCTTCGGCACGATTCCAATATTTTGAATACATACACACACACATATATTATCTGCGTATTTGTGTATTATCTGTGTATCTAAATTCCGTTCCTATGCAATTACAATAGTTGTGATTTTAAATGATCCCTAAACTTTTATTATTTCTTCAACGAAGCCTGATTTTAACTTATGCAGAATGCAAATATTTGAAGCGATTGTAAGGTGAGTTACATAAGAATTGCTGAATTTTTTTCACACAAAATTATTTAGCTCTGGAGTCTGGAATACAAGTTATATGGATGAAATTCATTGATTTTGCATAGAGAATCAGATGATTTATATTTCGATACGGTTTTAAATATTTAAGTATAATAAATTACTGTAGTACTGTGATAATGTAAAAGATATCACCACTGAATGTATCACATTTTAAAATTTTTTAAATGAAATTGCATTTCAGTTGGAACGTGTTTCATAATCAATGCTTATGTATGATTGATCTTTCTTGTTTATTTGTACATGGCTGGATAAGTTCCCGTGGCACAACTATTTTGTTAGTCCAAATATTCTTTGAGACAATTAACGTATTTAGAACTTGTTTGTACCTCAGATTTTTAGGAATCAGCTCAATATACGATTTTAAATTTGAGTCCAATTATAGGTGTCCAATTAAAAGTGAATGTTTTTAAAAAAAATCTATTTAATCATCAAAACCCGCACGTTTCGTGTATACGCTCATCCAACTACAACACTCAGACATGGGAAACAAGAGCCGTGGACATCAACTCCAGCCAGTTCTTAAATTCCCTCTTAATATCCACAGACACATGCGAGTCATACCTCCCATTCATTATTACTATTTCTTATACAACTTCCTATCAAAAAATATGATGTGGACAGCACATGACTTTCTTATATAATGCAATGAATTTTCTACTTTTACAGTAAAAGAAAATAGGTTATTCTTATAGTTGATAATTATACTCTTTCCAAGATATTGAATTTTTGTCAGTGAGTCGTCATTTTCATTGATTTAGCTTCATTTTTATCCATTTGGCGAGTTTTTTTCCACCAAATTTGTCGCCTAAATCTAGCCAAACGTTATGGACGGAAAAATAAGTTATTCTTACAGCAGATAAATGACTATTGGCATTCAAATACAAAAGTGTTACTCGAAGTACCTTTTTTCATGAATGGAACGAGCTAAATCCCCGAGAATGATGTCATCAAATTTATCCCATGGTATTACATATGAAAAGTGAACATGTTTCTCAATAGGAAATATTCTTTTTATTTTATATGATTTTTTGATATTTTTTTTTTAAATGTGCAATATCTCGAGAATGGTTCGTGTTAGCGTTCTAAAATTTATGTCAATCGTATTCTAATAAAAATTTACATAAGAAATGTCTATTTGCGTAACTTTATTAGAGGTTTTAATTTTTTGACGATTTTTTCAAAATTTCACTCGAAAATTTAGGAGTTCTGAACATTCGATTGCTTATAAAAACGATAGGCTTCCAGTGTTTACGGATTGTAATTTTTGTACCAATTTTCGTTCGAATCGGTCCATTCGTTCGTCAGTTATCATCTTCACAGACTCACTGACACACGCACACACACACATCACTTTAAAAATGTTCTATTCGTGATCAGGGATGCTTGACACGTGCTCTAATGTCGAAAACTCAAATACGAATTTTCGACCCCGTCACAATACTTTCCTTATACATTATGTGTATAAGGAAATTAAAAATACTTGCTATATCATCCCACAACACAACGCAATTTATTTATGCTTCCCGACACCCTCAAACAAATGAATTTATCAAATTGAATACAAACTTTTTATTTCAAGCTTTCAATTTCTGGTCATTTCATGGACTGATTCTCTCAAACTTCATGGGCCATTAGAATGCTTCTTAAAAATATAATTCATAGTTTTATGAGTAATCTTCTGACACATTATGGATTCAAAAATTTTTGCAAAGACTGACAAGATAGCAATTGGCCTATAACTTTTTACACAAGATTTATCACCCTTTTTGAGCACTGGAATTATTTTTTACCTCACCTCTTTCAAATTTCAGGAAAGATCATACTATTAATAGATAGATTAAAAATAATCAGTAGAGGGTAAATAAGGGTATTAACATTAACCTTAATAATGTAAGAAGGCACAAGGTCCAACCCCACAGAACACGAGCCCCTTAGTTTTTTAGTCATTTGAGTTTATAAAAGGATAATAATCTTTATTTCAATCACATTGGTAATCAAGATGATTAGCTGAGAAATATAATCTAAACGCCTCTGCAATTTTATGCCTAGTGTCCAATTTCATGCCATCCATATACATTAATCCATCAGAATCACTCTCTGAATTCCTGTTATGGCAGTACAACTAAAATGACTTGGGTTTAGACGTTCAGCTTTTTACTTTCCTTATATACATAATGTATAAGGAAAGTATTGTGACGGGGTCGAAAATTCGAATTCGAGTTTTCGACGGGAGAGCATGTTTCAAGCATCCCTGATCACGAATCAAACATTTTTGAAGTGATGTCTGTGTGTGTGTGTGTGTGAAAGTATGTGTGTGTGTCAGTGAGTCTGTGGAGACGATAACTGACGAACGAATGGACGAATTCGAACCAAATTTGGTACAAAAATCACAATCCGTAAACACTGGAAGCCTATTGTTTTTATAGGCAATCGAATGTTCAGAACCCCCCTAAATTTTCGAATGAAATTTTGAAAAAATCGTCAAAAAATCAAAACCGCTAATAAAGTTACGCAAATAGACATTTCTTATGTAATTTTTCATTAGAAAACGATTGGCATAAATTTTAGAACACTAACATGAACCGTTCTCGAGATATTGTACATTTTTAAAAAAAATTATGAAAATTCACATAAAAAAAAAAATTCCTATTGAGAAACATGTCCACTTTTCATATGTAATACCATGGGATAAATTGAGTGACATCATTCTCGTGGACCTAGCTCGTTCCATTCATGAAAAAATATACTTTGAATAATACTTTTGTATTTGAACGCCAAAAGTCATTTATCTGCTGTAAGAATAACTTTTTTCTTAGTGCATAACGCTTGATGATTTTGGCGACGAATTTGGCGGAATGTCGCCAACTTGGCGACTTTTTTGAAATGTTGCCAAATTAATGAAAATCTCGCCAAATGGATAAAAATGATGCTAAATCAATGAAAATGACGACTAATTGTCGAAAATTCAAAATCTTGGAAAGAATATTAATATCTACTATAAGAAAAACCTATTTTGAAGAAATCATCGACTCATTGAAGAAAATTTAATATCTTGGAAGGAATATAAGTATCTACTATAAAAATAACATTTTTTTAAACTGTAAAAGTAGTAAATTCTTTACATTATATAAGGAAAGTCATGTGTTGCCCACATCAGATTTTTTTAATGATATTCATGAAAATGTTATGAAACACTCATATTTAACGCGAAACTTTAACTGTTTTAAATCATACTGAATGTCTATTTTCCCAACTGACATACCATCCCAGATTTTAATAGGAGGTTATAATACTCACTGAATACGACTCGACTACTCTCAGAATGATTGTGTGTGCCACACGATTTTTTTATGCCAAGTTCCA
This sequence comes from Amaurobius ferox, assembly GCA_951213105.1. Taxonomy (NCBI): domain Eukaryota; kingdom Metazoa; phylum Arthropoda; class Arachnida; order Araneae; family Amaurobiidae; genus Amaurobius; species Amaurobius ferox. Next base: position 46,057,345 of record OX578152.1, read on the forward strand.
GAACCTGATGAATCCGTTTCGACTGTTTTTAGCTAAGAAAAATGTATGTATTGATTTCTTTTCAAATATATGGGAAATGGAGAATTCAAGACTTTGCTATAGTTAAGGAAGTATTTAAAATGAATAGGTGTAATGAATTGTCAATGAATGCAATACTTAGGAGAAATTTTAAAATAGGAGAATGCAAAGTACTGAAAGCCTCACAAGCTAACCACTACGTTGTGCACAGATGTGACATACATATATATGGAGCAAATGTGTGACATAGATATTCCTACCAAAGTCTTCTAAAAGTCCAAAGAATGGAATCCATATTTTTAATAGTAAATTGGGTAATTTTAAAGAGTAATCTAAAATGTTATGTGTTAGAACACTCTCTGTTTCAACACATGGCGTCATCTGATAAGACAATCTTATCGAGTGACGTTATCCAATAAGATAAACTTATCGCATGACGTCACCGGATAAGATCAGATGATAAGATAACGCTATAGTGACGTCATCCCTCTGTGACGTCACTGCTGCTCCTGCGGAGCTTGAACTGTTGTTTCTATACTACTAATGGTGCTACTGGTCTTGACATGAAATTTAACTGCATAAGTTTGACTTCAATTCTGTCCAGATTTATTTCGAAATGAGAACTTCCGCACTGCTCGCGACAATAATATTTGAGCCAAGAAAACAGCATGCCTTTAAATGAATTAATTTAAACAAATTTTATTGTTTTGAGGATTCTACAGTTCTTGAATGAATTTGTAACACAGAATAGGGAAACCACCGTTGTTTGAAGTAACATGCGGCAAATGACTAACTAACTTTAAAAAAATGCACAAAAAGAATTGAAAAAAACTTGTAAATAAGATTATGAAATTAGGCAGTACAGAGTAGAAATGAAAAAAATAAGTTGTTTCGAGAACTAAATAAAATGAAATAATCAAAAAGTTTAAAAATTAAAAATATATTTTTTTATTTGTGTGTTTAATTTTTTTAAATATAATTTCATACAAGACGAAAGACATTAAACACAATGGAAATGAGGAAATGACAAATAACTGGTCTCGGAAAATTGTATGAGCTGCTTCATCGATTTAATCCAAGTAACATTAGATCAAACTGCTTTAAAAATACCAAATAAATAAAGGGCAAGGAATAAAAAATATAACAAACAACGAAGGTAGCAATCGGTTTCCGAAGTGCATGAATTATTTTCATCAATTAAATAACAATAACATTCAATAAAACTTCTTTAAATATACCAGGCTTTATAGTTAAGAATAAAATGATAAACAGTTTCGGAAGTTGTATGAGCTACCTTCGTCAGCTTAATTCAAATAACAATCGATCACACTTATGTAAAAATACAAGTGAATAAAATACTTCAGAAATATGAACAACATAATAAAAGCTGATGGAAGCAAACGATTTAGAAAGCTATATGTCAACTTCATCAATTAAATAAATACACACAACGTTTGATCCAAAATTGAAAAAATACTTTTGGTGTTTTTTCTTAAATTGTTTTTTTGCCAACAGGTTAGTTACGATTATGTAATTATTGAATTCGGCCACTTTTGTTCTATTCACGTTAAATACAAAAAATAACTAATTTTGCCTTTAATTTTTACATAATGGCTCTTGATATAATTTTTACATAAAGTCATATAACATTAAAAACAAAATATTTCCTATTGAGAAATATGTTCACTTTTCATATGTTATACCATGCCATAATTTTGGTGAAATCATTCTCGTGGATCTAGCTCGTTCCATTCATGAAAAAAGATACTCTGAGTAATAATTTTGTATTTAAACACCAATAGTCATTTATCTGCTGTAAGAATAACTTATTTCTCCGTCCATAACGCTTGTTGAGCTTTTGGCGATGAAATTGGTGGAATGTCGCCAACTTGGTGACTTTTTAAAAGTTGCTAAATTTACGAACAACTTGCCAAATGGATAAAAATGACGCTAAATCACTGAAAATGATGACTCATTGACGAAAACTCAATGTCTTGGAAAGAATATAAATATCTACTATAAAAATGATCTACTTTTTTTTTACTGTAAAAGAAGTAAAATTCATTGCATTATATAAGGAAAGTCATGTGCTGGCCACATCAGATTTTTTTCAACAAGATTAATATACTTCTTATATTCTTCCTCAATACCCAATTTAATTTTATCCCTGAGATACTTATAATAATCCAAATCATCAGTGCAATTGAGCCTCTTATACTTCTTCATGATAATGCAGCATACAGCTGTTTCAGGGATATGCTGGATCCTCTTCGTCAGTGCAAGAGAACCAACAAACTTTGTATGTTGGTTCTCTTTTCACTGATGAAGGGGATCCAATGTATTCTAGAAACAGCTGTATGCTGCATTATCATTTTATTTGTGCTTATATACATTGCTCACCCATTCCTCTTTTGGACTTCAGGCTTTTTGGTTTACCTTACACTATTTAATGCTTAATGTTGTGTTCTTAAGATAATTATAATGCACATATTACCAAAGTTTTAGAATGTAAAGGCACACATGTAATGCCTTATAGGGATACTTTAAAGAAAAACTTTAATTTTTGTTTGAGTAAAAATAAATGACAAAGTTTTAATGCATATTTTCATTTCATTATCTTTTCTTTGCTGTTATATTTCTCCAAAATAAAATTTAAAAGTAACAAGATTAAGTTAGGAATCTAGTGCCAAGCAAAAGAGAATAAACATCCCCCACACCACTTCTTTCTTCCATTAAAAGAAAGTAGAGCTATAAAGAAAAAATTGTTCAACAATTACATACAGCTCAAACTGCTGCTGATAGTAATGTAATACAACTAGAATAACTTCATTAAAAGCCACAAACACAAAATTAATAGCATTGACCAGTTTCAAAGACAAAAACAGCCTTCTTCATCAGGACACAAAAAGCATAACATGCACTCGGGAGAAAAAGATTGGCAACTGATGAACAAACAACAATTGTGACTGAAGCACCCTTCCCTATTTCAGTCATGTTTGTTATTCTTCACTGATCTTTCTCTCATGAGTGAAGGCTGGTTGTCTTATGTGTCCCAACAAAAAAGGCTGTTCTTGCCTTTGAAACTAGTTGATACTATTAATATTGCATTGCATGCTACTTTTAAGAAAATTATTTAAGTATAATTATATTCTTCCTTCTATGAAATAAATACTTTCAAATCTATTTTTGTTTTCAACTTCAATTTTTCAATATTTAGTGTAAATTTAGGTCAAAAATTTCTAAAAATTTGAACTCAACATTTTTGCTCTAAAAAATATTTATAGTTCGTTCGCATCATTTACAGGGACAGGCGTTTATGTTGAGTCAGTCAAAACACAGGCTGAGAATGGGAAAAATTGTCCAGGTTGAGAATTTGATAAGATATGGGATGCTTATTTCCCTCATATTATTTAAAAAAAAATTCTTTTCTCCACTTATCATATAAACTTGTTCAAAGCTCAACCTTATTTTAATTCACAGTTATGATGATTTACTTTTAATATTTTGAGATTTTTAGAATGCTTGAAATTTCAAGAGGTACCACACATGTTTTTTTGCCAGTTTATTTAAATACTGTAGACTATCTATAAAAAAAGTTTAATTTATTTTCTGAATTTAGGCTGCAAGAATCTTATAATTATGCTTCACTATGTTTAATAGACTTTGAAAAATGTACATTCTTAAATCAGGTTATTTTGCAATAATATGATATAGTATTATTGATCTGAAAAAAGTCAAAACATTAAAAAGTTCAGAAACTTCTAAAAATGTGAATATATAGTGATGTACTATATATACAATCTAATTCTTGATGGACTATATTGCAATTAAAGGTGAATATCAATTTGGCCTTTTCATTCCTATGCATATTCAATTATAAAATTCTTATATTTTTATAATTTACTAGAACAAATTACCTGGCCTTCCTTTCCCAGGTCCTAAACCTGCTACCTAAATAATAGATAAAACCACTTAATTTCCAAATCGCCTGTTTTGAAATAACATTTTTCTTTCATTTCAATCCAACTCCTTTAGATTCAATGTATGTATAATCGCATACATTTGTCATGCTTGTGCACAAACATCCACTTCTCCCCATAGCAACGCGCCTAGCAAACTGGAAAAAGAACAATATCCATTCTTTTTATTCTTATATTCTTGGTTGATAATTAACAGAAAATCAGAAAGTAGACTAATTCAAAATAAATTAATCTGAGTGTGGCTCAACTGTACTTTCTCATACCAGAATCCATTTTTAGAATCTTTATATTTTTCAAATTTTAAAAATCAGTATCACAGATTCAAATGATCACAACTATAGAGTGTTACCCTCAACTTTAAAGGCTTTGAAAAAAATCTTCTGATTGATACTCTCTACTTGAAAATATACTATATAATTCAACTATGCCCAGGTAATATCTAATCACCTGTTAAACATTGATATACTTACCTTTTCTAATTGACTGATTTGTTGGATTGTAGATTGCATAGCCACCTTTTCAGCATGCAAGGCATCTCGTTCTGACCGAATCTACCAGAATAACAGAACACATTATAAACTAATACATTAGATAAACTAGAAACATAGTATAGATGTTAGAAGTACACATATATAGAGGCGGTGTTCCAAACAGGAGTAGATTCCAGGGAAGGTCTAAGGGTCAGCCAACCTCTTGTTTGTAACAGTGTCGGCTGGGCCTGTTAGTATAAATATGTCATTTTGAAAATATAGATATAACATTTCATTCACTTGATATTGACCTCCTCTAGTGAAGGTAATGGCATTTTAAGGTCATTATCTGCATTATCTGTGTCTAAGAACAAATTATGAAAGTAATGAATATTCTTTTGAGAACAAAAACCTTACTTGCAGCATTTCTTAAATAGAAACCATGGGGCTGTGGCCAATCATTCAAAAGATATTTAGTGGTTCAATATATTTGAAACATGTATAAGTAAAGCTGTAAAACTTAGTATTGATTAAAATATAAGTTTTAAAGAAGAACTCGTATAGATGAGCCAAACATTTTTGCTGAATAGAGATACTCACAAAATACACAAAACAAAATGGTCTTCTATGTTAAATTAGAAGCTTAAATATAACAAGACATCAGAACTTTTAGCTCAAGATGAATAATAAATGTATTTATAGATGTACCTGCTTTAATTCTAAGTCTTTAATTCTTAACTTTTCTATCCATAAAACTTCTTGTGACTTAAAACTTTCTTGCAGTTTTAATAATGTGGATTCCTGAAAGTTAAATAACGGTTCATAAGATAACATTTCATAACCACATACTAAATTTTATAACTATATACTAATAAATAATAACTACATATTTTATAAATACATACTAAAATTAACCAGAATAGAATTTTCAGTTTTTGTATACTTGTTATTAAAATAAATGCTGTCACACCTACAGATTTAATGGAATATCTGAATATGAAAAACCATTTCAAATTTAAACACATAAAAATAACTCATAATTCTGTTAATATTTTCCCCCAATCACTGTATGTTTTCTTATTTTCAACATTTACAGGCATTTTAAGCTAAAAATCAATTATAGCACTTTTCAATACTTTGAATTGAAGTTTGATTGTCAACAAATGATTTTGGTGTTTCAAATGCAACTCGGTTACTATAGTTATCACAATGGAATCAAAAACTATAAATTCATTAATAAAATATTATAAAAATAAAATAGTTTGCTGTAACTATGAATTAAAATATCTCAAAAATGATTGATTGTACATCAATAGAGACAATCAAGAAAATTTAGAACTCTTTTATGCATAATGGTATAAAACTGAATTTTATGTGCTTAGCCATTCTCGTGTTTTTGCTGAAAGAATGTTAGAACAAATATTCTGAAATTTATAAATTACTTATCAGTCAAATCCCATGTGTATGTAAAGTGCAAAATTAAGTTTCTACCTTTACCAGTTTGGACTGTAATTCAAACCTTTGTCAGTCATGGATATTGAGGGATTACAGCACATAAATTTTCCACTGTTTAATTTTTATTCTATAAAAAACTTTGAGATGAAATTCCTAAATATTTAAAAAATTAAAAACATTTTACACATTTAAACTCTTTGAAGTTAATGTGGAAACATTTAAATTATCAATCCTACATTTATCAATATGCAATGAATATAGAAACTATTTATAATTATATTGAATGCTTTCAAGAGACAAAACCTTTAACATCGAATTCCAGTTACTCAATTGAATCAAAACCCTGAATAAGAACAAATAGTACAAAAAGCAAATTTGGAGGAAATTGATATCAAAAGAACATTGCATGTTCTAGGTGAGGAATCTGTCTGACCTGCACCTTCTTCCAAACACAGAAATCCATAGAGAATGTGCTTTAGACCAGTGGTTTGTCAGTGTCTGCAAGCCTTCCATTAACAGTCTATAGAGTGCTCATTTTACAAATAGAAAACTCACGATTTTAGCTAACAACCAAAAAAATTCTAATTGAAAGCTGATTCAAAAAGTTTCAATCACAGATAATTACAATAAATGTACGTATACCAGATTATTATGTCCAAACATTCATATCTGTTTATTGTATTAAAGGATAATTTGACTGTAATTGCATTGGAGCTAGATGCTGATGACTTGGAAGATGATTTTTCAAACTTCAAAATCTCTTGCTTCCTTTTGGATTAAAGGCTTCTACAGACCAGCATAAAATACTATCAGAAGCAGCAGCAATGAAAATTTCATGCTTGTTGAGACAAAATTAGTGTCTGTTCACACTGGAGCAGGGTACGGTCCCTGTGGATGCCTCCCCCACTGGGTTCCGGTCTAAATTGGGTGGCACTTCCCGACCGTCCAAACAGTTACCTTACACCTTTCTGGTAGGTCGGACGGTCTGGGTTTCAACAACAACAACAACACTGGAGCAGGGCTGTAGTGGAGGGTATATGGCGGTATACGCTGTATACCCTCTGGTTTTTCCAGCAAATTCTGTATAACATCTGCTTTTTCTTAAAAGCTACGTACATGCTTTGTTTTTCCTAGAAAAGTCGCCACCCCCCTGGTTTATGGATTTCCTATATATATACATGTATATGCGTGTGTGTATGTACATGCCCCCCCCCCCCATGGAAAGTGTAAGTAGTAAGTACATGTTTCGCCTCCCCCTAGAAAAAATTCTGCAGGCACCCATGGTATACCCTCTGTTTTTTTTATGACTACAGCACTGCACTGGAGTATCACTTTTTTCACAGTGTCACAATGTACTTATCATCGAATGAAGAAAAGGCCCATTTCTTACTTGCCTTATACGAAATGCCATATAAATAATTTATGGTTCCATAAAAAAATAACCCTATTAGCGAAAGATATGCCTATCCATCCCTCCTTGTAATATCTATTCTATTAGTCTTAAAAAAAGTCAAACTCTTTGTTCTCTTACCTTACTTCTGTTTACTAATATTTACTAAATTTGCATTTATAATTAGTATTGTATGTAATTATATATAATTAGTTACTTATAACTAATTAAGTAACTATATAATTGAAGTGAAGCAAGTTCCAAATGTAGTTTCCTGAAATCTGTTTGTGTGCAAGTTTCATTGTCTCATTGACATAATAAAACTCAACAGATTTGAAAAAAGTTTTGTAAATAACTTGAACTAATCATGTTTTAGATCATGATGAAGCTTGAATTTTGATCTGTGTACTGATATATCTAAGGTCACATTTCAGATAATGCTAGGTCACCATTAATATTGGTTGTAAGGGTTGTTGTTGTTGAGACCCAGACCGTCCGACCTACCAGAAAGGTGTAAGGTAACAGTTTGGACGGCCGGGAAGTGCCACCCAATTTAGACCGGAACCCAGTGGGGGAGGCATCCACAGGGACCGTACCCTCCTTCCCCTACCACCAACCTCTTGGTAGGACTTACGGACTCACATGTTTAACGTGATCGTACTCCGCGTGAACACGGCGGCAGTTTTGGCAGTGGCTGGAATCGAACCCGGGCCTATCGAGTGCAACTCCAACGCGCTAACCAATGGGCTACCACGCCCATGCAAGGGTGAAGTGACTAAGGCTTAATGAATACAAATACAATACATAAATGACAATTTTTGTATCATTGATTTTATTAAATATATTTTTTTTATAATATATATATTTTAAATATTTCATTTTACCCTATATTTCCCATGTTAAAAATTTTAGAAAATTCATCAGTCCACAATAAAACAATACAGAAATTAAACCCTTATCGCATGTCATGCTTACTCCATAAGACATTCTAGTAACATCTACATACAGTATTCAGATGATTTATACAAAACTAAGTTTAAAATTAAAAAAAAAAAAAAAAAGACTCATAATCTGCAGAAAACTCAAATAAGACAATGTACTTTAGATCTTTACTTATGGTGTTGATTTAACCCTTTCGGGACGGCGGCATTCTGAAACTACCATGGTCTGAAGGACGGAGCTCTTCGCTTCTGAACTTTTCCTAAAGGACGGCTAATTTGTTGCGCTAAGCCTAACTCTCGAAATAAATTCACTAAAAATCACCTCTTCAACACAGAAATCTACTTTTTTCAGAAATAATAGAAATACTTATTTTCTATTTGATATATATTTTTGACGAATCGCAATGCAAAATACTCGTTAATTGCTTTTACTATGAATTCTACTATTCATCATCAAAAAATCTGCTAAAAAAAATTAATTTCTTTATCTAAATTAGGCGACATAATATTGTGATTGATTCCAAGTATGCTAAAAAACTCAAAAGAATTAAAATCTTTAAAATCTCCTGTTCAAAAACATAATTTGCAGAAACAGCTACTGAAGCTGGTGACGTTGTAAAAATAGTACACTCAGAATCTGAAGAATCATTTGCATTTTCATATTAATCTTCAGAAATACCACAGTTCCACGAATCTTTACTATGTGCATCACTTTTATTACTGCCCGGTTCGTTTATCATACGAGTATATTATTCCACAGAAAAATAACATCCTGGCCCAGCCATTCTCTGATCCGAAATAATCTAATAAGAATTAAAATCTTTCAAATCTCCTGTCCAAAAACATAATTCGCAGAAACAGCTACTGAAGCTGGCGAGGTTGCAATAATAGTACACTCAGAATCTGAAGAATCATTTGCATTTTCATATTAATCTTCAGAAATACCACAGTTTCATGAATCTTTACTGTGTGCATCACTTTTATTACTGCCCGGTTCGTTTATCATATGAGTATATTTTTCCACAGAAAAAAAACATCCTGGCCCAGCCATTCTCTGATCCAAAATAATCTAATAATTTCACTGCCGCACATTCCTTTAAAACCCAAACTAAAGAAAAATACTCTCTTACATTCCTATAATTCACCAAAGAAATCATTAAGCTAAAATCAAAATGAGACCCGAAACTCAATTATAAAACTGTAGATGCTGTAAAAAGTGCTCTGTTTGTTTATATTACAAAACCATGTTTCACTGCTCCAAATAGAGAAATAATTTATTGGATCCACCCCTAACCAAGGTCAAGTATCTTCAAAATACATTGGAGTTGTTCGCATGGACATTTAACGTCATCTAGTAGACAAATAAATTCACATGAAATGTCCCATATGAAAACGCACTCACATGGCCGTCGTTTGTTAGGGTAAATTTTTCCGAATGCGAATATGTGACTATCATCCTTGAATGCAAGTTCGCAGCCGAAGCGCGGGTGCACCAACCATTGCGAAAGGGTTAGTTTAACACCTTAGAATAGCAAATTTAAATAGATTCTGTAAGTTTCTTCTTTGTATAGAGAAATAAGTCTTAGCGAGGAGTGGTTGCCTTTATACTAACATACAAGCTTTTAATCTGATAAAAGTCAATAAATTTAATTACAGTTTATTTTCCCTTATTGTGTCAGAATCTTAAATGTATGTACAGCTCAAACTGCTGCTAAAGTAAGAGAACTAAAATAACTTTGTTAAAAGCAACATACAACACAAAAATAATATCGTCAACCAGTTTTAAAAGCAAAAAACAGCCTTCATCATTAGGAAACAAGCTGAGCAATCAATACTTGTGAGAGCTAGATCAGTAGGCAACTAATGTTGGAACAATAAATGCAACTGAAGCAGTGAAAAAAGTGGAGAAAAAGAGGCAAAAACTAAGGAGGAAAAAACAAAAGGTGAGACACAATGAATTAATGAATGAATGATAAAATATCAAACAAGAAAGCAAACATCATCTGATTTGGACAACTTATGCAGCTTCTGAAACCAGTTAGGTACTTTTTTTAATTCACACACACATTTATATTCATAGTTTTACTCACAGAACAAGTGCTTTTAATCCTTTGTTGGATGTTCATTTTTTTCTTTGGTATTTTACCATTCATTCATTGTATCCTACCACTTGTTCCTTCCATCTTGGTTTTTACCTTTTTTTTCTCCTCTCACCAACTTCCTTTCACTACTTCAGTCACATTTGCTATTTATCAGCGGTCGATCTAGCTCTCACAAGCAAAGTTATGCGATTTGTGTGTCCTTGCAAAGAATGCTGTATTTTGTCTTCAAAACCAGTTGGCACTACTAATTTCGTGCTGTATGTTGCTTTTAATGAAGTTATTTTAGTTTTATTACAAAATAAATTTAAATCTAATTTAATTGTTCTGGATTAACAATAAAATGCAAAAATGAATAAACTGAATGAAGAAATAAATTACCCTTTCTGCAAGCACTTGCATATAGTGCTCATGTTTCAAATATTCATTTTCTTTTTCTTCAAGAAGTTTTTCTATACTAATCCGAGAGTCACTATTTTCAATAACTGCTAGCTGCTCAAATTCTAACAACCAATTTTCAAAAGGCTGCAAAAATATAAAACAAAATTATAAAATATATTAGAAAATTCTGAAGATGGAATTAAATTATAAAAAATGGTCTTTTATTGTTTCCTAACAATATCAAAATTACATTTGCTTAAATCAATGCTTCCATCCAGGCTTCATGAACCAATTTAGTTCCATCATGCAGGCTGGGTCAGATCACTTTAATAAGATTTTAGATCAGGCTAAAATTTGTATAATTTTTTTTTTTTATGATACATTTCAGCTAGCGAAATGTAAAAAAGCATTTTTTAATAGAGAAAAATTTATAGCACCTACCAATCACAGGGCTACTACAGTGAAGAAGAAAGTGGATATTAATAAATGGATCATATTATGCAAATGGGAGTTTTACATTTCCCAAGTAAAAAGTTTCCATAACATAGGACTGAATTTGGATACAACCTTTTTATTAAAAAGGAATATTGAAATGCTTGACACTTAAAAATTGAAAAGCAAATTATATTTTTAATATTTAAAAATGTAGTTTTTTATTTAATATAATCCCCATGTGTCCCTCCCCCCCAACTGTCAAATAAAAAATCACAACTTAATAAGCTTTAATTTTGTCATTTTCTTTTAATTTAATGTTTTATATTTAATAAGATCAGTGATGGCCAAACTTTTTATGGCATGTGCCAGGGTGAGGCTATTGTACCTTGAGTGTGCCATTCAAATCATCCTTTCTACCTAATCAGGTTTCTATTAGATTTAAATAACAATACAATTGTTTAATTGCATGAAGTTTATTATGATTATATCATTCTTAGAGAACAAAACAATGAACAACACTTATTTGTAACTCACAATGAAACTGCAATTTATAAAATTTTAATGTGATTTTTTAATTTGCCAATTTTTTACAATTTTCTATTATGTATGGGTTTACTTTTGAAGCAAGCAAGACTTTTACAGAAAATGATTGTTCACAAACATAGGTTGAGAGAAACCTATTAAAGTACCTCGTTGCTAAGTTATAAAATCAGGAACTGAAGAAATGAAAATAATTTTTTTATAATTGTATTTAAGTGCAATATTACGCTGACGGTCAATCATTTCTATCTGCATGTCTGGAGAATAGTAAGAGGACCCAACATCAATCGAAAAGGGATTTGCAAAAAGTTTAATATTTTTCTTATCCCTCTCGAAATGACAAAAGTTTACTGTAAAGGAATCAAGTAAAACAGATATTAAGCTTTTGTACCTCTCATAATTTAGGGCATTTTTAGATATTTTTGCTTGTTCTTACATTCAAATGAATTAAAATACTTTCTTTTGAAAAAAATCATTAGAAAAAAACAAAACTTTAGTCAAAAATGATATAAGACACCAATATTGGAAAAAAAGCAGTCTTTTTCCCATACCACACAAAATCAATTTTAACAATGGTACACCCTACACAGTGCTGCCCTCGAGCCAGTTCATGTTAGATGCATAATAGATTAAAAGACAACTGTTGGCTGTATTACTCTTTCAAATTTAATTTAGTATGATGTCTAAATTTCTTATCTCATCCCATAATAAATGCATTTTCTGAAAACATTAGGTTTCTACATGCCACACAATACAATTCTGTATACCACTTAGCACGAGTTGGCTGCCACTAAATTAAATAATTTTAAACAAGAAAGAGAGATCAATCATGCATAAAGCATTGATTATGCACTTTCCAACTTCAATGCAATTTTATACAAACATCTCTAAAATGCAATACATTTAACGGTAATATTTTTAAAATTATCACAATTAATTCATTATATTTGAAAACTTCATCGAAAAAAATGAACTTCATTCAAATGACGGCATTGAAATATAAATTGCCTGGTTTAAACATCCCTAAAATGCGATACATTCCTCGGTAATAATTTTAAAATTATCATAACACTACAATAATTTATTATATTTGAAAACTTCATTGAAAACAAATGAACTTTATTCAAATGACGTCGTCGAAATATAAATCGCCTCTATATAAAAGCAGCATTTCATTTATAAACATTTTTCCAATCATTTCATTCATCACAATACTATAACTTATTTTATTTAAAATTTGAAAAATTGTTATCTACCATATTTATTTTAAAATGTGAAACCTTTCTCATATATAAAATAATTAAACTCTTAGAAAGATATTTATTATATAATATATCTCTTTTTCTTTCTGGAGGATATAACGAGAGTCAGAATTTAATTGAATTTGTTTTTCTCCCTATATTAAATAATTTTTATTTAAAAAACTACCTAACATTTTACTGACATTTTTTTTATATATTTTATGGTATAATTTGAATATTTCCTAAAATTTTCGAAGACATTTGTGAATTTTAAATATGCTTAAAAAATGTTTGAAACATTAGGTCCCATAGGATTCAATGCATTTCATTTTATCAACCTGGGTTCAATAAAAAACTAATTGGGTGATAGTATTCATTTATATTCCCATAGGTCCCACAGACCGTCTGAAAAACATACTAAAATTTTATTTTGATAAAGCTATTTTTATGACAGTTATCGTGCTAACGGACAGACAGAGAGAGACAGAATAACAAAGTCATAAACACTTTCAACTACGTTATAAAGTGTTAATAAACAGTAACAAAAAATCTGCATTACATTAGAAAAATATGTTAAATTAATTTTCTTTTTTAAAGATGTAATAGGATGTTAGTTCTAAGTATGAAAATGCGAAGTTACAATTAAAGAAAAACATATCATTCCGATACGAAAAACTCTAGCAACATATAAAAGTACAAAAAACACAATAATACAGCATACAACTGTTTCAAGGATATGCTGGATCCCTTTTGTCAATGCAAGAGAACAAACAATCCAAAGTCCAAAAGAGGGGCGAAAACCCTTACAGCTGTATGCTGCATTAATGTGTTATTTGTGCTTTTATATATACATTGCTCAAGTTTTTCTTATCTTTCACATAAAGTATATTGTATCTATTGAAATCATTCAGATTTTTTTATGAAATATATGTAAAATTTATTGATTTTTTTTAATCAAAAATACCCTAAATGTAAAATTATATCTATGATACAAAAGAAGAGTTTATAAATTGGATACAACTACATTTTTTAGTGAAAAAACAAATAAATATGCAATATTTACATAATACTTTCCCTATAGTCATCTAGTTTCATTAAAAAATATCTTGGATGCAATTTTGCATTATTCGAACAAGCTTTTTTTCCTTCCTTTAGATTTTTACTAATAGCTAATGATTACATAAAAAAAAATCTAGTGAAACTAAAAAAATTAAAATACTTGTTAAAAAAAAGTAAATGAGAGAAAACAGAAAAAAAGGCACTCAGAATTACTAAAGAGCAAAAAAGAAAGAATGCTTTAAATACGGTAATAGAAAAAAGGGGTTTGGTAAAACTTATAGACCGTTTTTATATTTAAAATTTAGTTTAGGAAATATTTAATGTCAAAGAGTATTTGAGCTGCAAGTTTGTATCCTGGGCAGACTAGCAATAGCAAGACCTCGAACTTATGTTGGAATGTACCTACATAGCTGAATTTTTGCAGGACAGAGCCTTTCTTTTAAATGCATATTTAATTAATGAGTTATTCAATTTTTTATGCACTTCTGAAGTGAAAATGTTTCTTCTCTACAGGGGAAGATCTAATTGGTTGAGCCAATTGCTATCTTTTTTCCCAATTGGTTTCTGGGAGAAGCGTTGCAAAATGGCATCACAAAAGTGCTTGTAAGGCAAACTCAGCGAATAGGAGGCGAAGCTTTCCGATTCACATAGGGAAATAGGGGGTTGGGGAGTGTAGTGAGAAGGGGATGGAGCCCCCTACTTCTAAAAAATATAAATTACTGAAGAAAGAGAAATCACTTAACAGCAAAACACATCTGAGTCAATAAAAATCAACAATACTGTTTGAAAATGAGCAGAAAAAGAGATGGTCATGTTATTTTACAAGATACATGCCAGAAAGTAGTATTTTATGAAGATGATTAAAGTTTAAGAGAGAATGTGTTCCAATAAGAGATACCACGACAGAACAAAAAGAAAATTTAAAAAAAAATTGTGATGCACTTTTAAATTTGCATATGAAATTCCTACATCAACATTCAGAGTGCAAAATTAGTTACATAAAATTTTCTAACCGAGGCCATTTTGGATTGGTTCCCCTACCGTCATTGACAAAGATAGTCATATAATACTGTATATTCAGATAAAGAAATGCTACTTATAAGTATTAAACAAAAAAAAGTTGTAAAAAAAAAGCTGTAATGAACTAATTTTACATGAGTGCTACCCTAAATATAAAGATGGTTGCTTAGAAAGTAAATGTGATACTTCTAAAATGAAAACCATTCATTTTGAACTTTTTGACACACGTATTGAATGTTTGTATTTATGGTGACAAACTACTACGAAACTCATGCAAACATATATGAAATTGAAAAATCCAATGGGAAAGCCAAGAAGAAAAGAATCAATAGTAATAATACTAAACATGGTTGACAGTTTTCAAGAATTGTTTGTTCTATAAACATATTGCTAACCTATTTCATCAGCAAAATTAAGTGAACAAATTAAAAATTAATTTAATTGTAATGAAATGTTAATGTATATTGTCTATAGCCAAAATTATACCTGCAAATATGCTGAAAAGATCCCTCTACATTTTGCAGGAAGTCAACAAATACTCTTGCACACTGAATGCATTTATAACACAGAAGATAAAGTAAACATACAATCTTTCTTTTAATATGAAAAAATGGTTATATCTAAAAACATATTGCTAACCTATTTCATCAGCAAAATTAAGTAAAAAAATTAAAAATTAATTTAAATGTAATGAAATGTTAATGTATATTGTCTATAGCCAAAATTATACCTGCAAATATGCTGAAAAGATCCTTCTACATTTTACAGGAAGTCAACAAATAACCTTGCACACTGGGTGCATTTATAACACAGAAGATAAAGTAAATATAGAATCTTTCTTTTAATACGAAAAATTAGTTATATATAAAAGATATGCATTCTATTCTACTCAGAAGATAATTTTTAATTGGAATATCTAATTATTTTAGCCAAGTCAAATGACTATCATTCCCTATGAGATGGTAAATGCATGAACATTTTTTATCCTAATCTATGGTCTAGTTACCCATTACAAGAATATCAAATTTAATAAATATTGCTTAATTCTTTTGAAACATATTGATAGATTAAACATAGATTTTTTTCCAAATTTAAGTGATATGACATTAACTTATTAAACTGTAGCACATATTTTATTTAAATACTTACCAGGGAACTGTCAATAGAAACACTAGGACATATCCTTTGCAGACTTTCTCTTATTTCTGACTGAGACCTTGAAAGATCAGACTTCATCTCCTACAATGAAATTAGAGAGCAAGAGATTTACTAAATTATGAGGACAAATTTACAATAAAAATAAATATGAGCATATTAAATATGTAACCCATATTCACTTATGTATCCTGCAAAAAACTATTTTTACATGAATAAAGTCTATGGTTGAGGGTATCTAGCTGAAATTGAAACATTGCGAAAAATGTAAACACTTTGGATGCTTATATCTCCCAGCCCAATAGATAACAAGATAGATAAATCATGCATAAAGCATTGATTATGAAACACTTTCCATTTAAACAGCTCTAAAATGCAATACATTCAGCACTGATATTTTTTAAATTATCACAGTACTACAATAATTTATTAAACTTGGACACTTAAAACCTCATCATAAAAGACAATGTTATAAATAGTCTGTTTCTTTATGTAAAATCAGTGTTTCATTCATATCACATATTTCAAACTCCAGAGTCAAATAATTTTGTATGAAAAAAATTCAGCAATTCTTATATAACTCATCTTACAATCGCTTGATTTGTTTACATTCTGCATGCTATAGAAATTAGGCTCCATTGCAGTAATAATCAAAGTTTAGTGATCATTTAAAATCAAAAATACTGTGGATTGGCACAGAATTTAGATACACAGATAATATGCAAAAATAAAGCAGTTTTATGATGGATGCAACACTAAATATAAATTTAAAAGGTCTTCAAACATCATGACTTTTGCACAGGGGAAAATAAATGGATGCCATATTTAAATTTTGAAATGAGTCACATGATCTCTTCACATAATATGGGTGTAATTATTTAAATTTTTATTTTAAAAATTATTTAATTTTTTACTGAAATTTTTTTACACATTTTAAATGATAATTAGAATATTTCCTAAAATTTTCAAAGCAATTTGTGAATTTTAACTCAGCTTAAAATGTGTTTGAAAAATTATGTCACACAAGGTTCAATGTAGTTCATTTTTTCAACCTGAGTTAAATCCAAAACTAATTGCTTGATGATATATATTTTCATTCCCATATGTAACACAGACCGTCCCAACAATATACTAAAATTTCATTTTGATAAAGTCATTAAAACAGTCATTCATGCCATAAAGGCAGTTATGTAAATGGACAAACAGAATGACTTACAACAGTTAAACACTTTACAAATATGTTGGAAAATGTTAAAATGTCAACAATTTCTATTTGTTTTATTAAAAATAGGGTACTATTTATGAATATACTAAAACAATTTTAATTTTAATTTTTCAACTTTTTTTTTAAACAATAACTTTTTATTCGAGCATGTTTTTGCTTCACTTTGCTTACTTTCAACCATAATCTTCTTAACTATAAAATATGAGTAAAAACAGTAAGTAACAAAAATGTTCAGTAGAAAATCCAGTTTCTAGTTCAATAATTTGTTTATACAAATCTTCGTTTTTTTTAGCAATGACTAGCTTAAGATTGAAAATTGTTAGTAATGAAAAGTAAGGGGTAATCTGTAGACCTATAAAGATATATAAATAGATTTCAGATTAGGTTCTTAGTTTTAGTTCATTTGCCATAAATTATTTCAATTTTCTTTCAACGTACACCAGAAGGTAAATTGTCGCAACTAATGAGAAAAAAATAGCAATTATATGAATTTCATAAATTAAACAGCTTTCTCTTTCATCCTTTTTTTCTGGGTGAGAATTTATGCATGTTTGTGTGTGAGGGGTGTGTGCCAATTTTACATTTTGACCCAGATCACCATTCTTCACTATATCAATACCTCTGCTTTAATGCAAACTATGAAAAAAATGAGATAAAATCTAATATCTGATAATTACAATAAATAAAACTACTTATTTATTTATTACCCAGACCATCGAGCTCACCCAAAAGGTATAGAACAATTAAGAGGGACAACTGGGGAAAAACTACTGCTTGTAAGAAAACTTACAAAATTTCCTTGCAAACAGCAGACATATCTGTTAGATGACAATAATCATTTTGAGAGCATTGTAAGCCCCCTTCTTTAAACAAAGAGAACAGTATGCACCCTTAACAACTGGTAAGAATGAACTGCTAAGCAGTTTAGCCTTGCAGCAGTTCGTTAACATTTTTATAAATAAGAGATATTCAGCCTTAAAACAGTGAAAAATCATGGAACAGAACACTTTCAACTGTTATATAAATCTTGGAACAGTTTGGTAGAACTGAATATAATTAAATATTTGTTATTTAAATCAATATTTATGTCATAAAATACCACTATTATTAAAATATCTATCGAAACTATTTATAAACATAACAAATGCCCCTTATTTATTAAGACTATTCTAACTTTAAACCTACCTCTACAGTCTTCTGCATTTCAGCTATCCTCTGGTCTGAGGACTTTTGTAGTTCAGTTACTTTAGTAATTTCTGATGATAATTGTCTATTTTTTTCTATTTCTTTATTGTAGTCTAATAACCTTTGCTTTGATTCAATTTCAGCTTTTTTTAGTTTTTCTGTAAGCTCTGGTGAGGTTTCACTTTTTGTGAATCCATTTCTTTGTGAATCCATTCCTTCTGATTCCATTTCTGTGATTCTTTGTTCAACATCTTTTACAGCATTTTTCAATGCTTCCATAGCCTTCCAATTCTTCTCTCGACGTTCTTGAAAATATGATTAAAGGTAGATTATTACTACATATTCATTCGTAAGACTCAATATGAATTGAAGTACTAATTTTATAAACTAAAAATACCATTTAATTGGATTAAAAAAAAATAATTCTGTATTTGAATTTTTCCAATACTATACATGGAAATTCGTAGCGTTATCATAGAGATAATAACTCTTAAGAAGATTATGTTTCTGTCAAAAAGCCACATACTTTTTATAGTATGCTCACTTTTGATGCCATTTAAAAAAGTATTTTACTTTACATTCACTTGAAACATATTGTCCTAAAAATATGATTCATTCTAAATTTTAAAAAAGTTCCTTACAATACTACACCTTGCACTCTTTATTGAAATTCTGAGTGTAAACATGGCAGAAATCAATAAGCATACTGATCCCTGTAAAGTATTAGTTTTAAAGTAATGAGAAAAATCTAAAAATACTGTTTGAAAAAATTATAAATCGGAGAATTTTTTGTTCGAACATTCTTTCAGCTATATCTTGATGTGCATATCTGACAATTATACATTTTGGCTCTCTGCTAGGAAGCATAAATTGAGGTTCATGTAAAAGTCATTCAGTATTTCTAAGAGATAAAAACAGACTACAGTTTATCACATTCATCAAATATACCGACACCACTAATCTATAGAGGTTAGAAATGAAAAACATTAATCCACCACCAAAGGTAAAAGGGACATGCAGAACGTTGGGCAAAAATGAACATACCTGTCATTTTGTGCCTTCCCTAGGTTGCAAAGAATCAGAAACATACAATTAGAGGGGAAATATGAATAGACAATGCAATAACATTCAAATCCAAGAAAAGATAGTGATCATGCAAGAAATATGAATTCATGCATGGATGCAAGAGTTGTTAGAAGATTAATCTTACCATTTTCTTTTTTGATTTCTCTGAACTCTTTGTCTTTGGTTGAGACTGGAATACATGTGGTAAGGTGTTAAAAAAGTGGTGTTAGGATTATTGAGTTATCACTCAGGTTTAAGGGTATTACAAGGGTTTAAGGGTATACTTGGTTAGATATTAAGAAAATAGTTGGTTATAAATTTGGTAAGGAAGTTTTATAACTTAAATCACTGTATGTATTGAAGATCCAACCTATTTGTTAAACACTTACCATGATAATCATTACTTACGTAAGGCAACTTTTACTTACATGGGTTAAATCAACCTAAGCTGTTTTAAAATCTTACTTATGTCATAAAGCTGCAAATTAAGACTGTATTACTGGTAAGTGGCTCCTAAAAATTACAGGTCAAAAATGTTTACTCTGAATCTGTTATTTTACATATATTTTTTTTTTGTTGTTACTAGAAAATGTGCCTACTACTGCCCAGGATTTAAATGTAAAGATTGATTAAATTACACCAAAAGTACAGTGAATTTTTGAAAACCAACTGCTTTGACGATTAGCCTGCTTAGAAAGAAAAATAAATAACTTGCTATGTGGACATAATACACCTTAAATAAGCATATGGAGTGCATGTAATCTAAGTACATGGTCTTTTACCTCAAAAAGTATAGTCTTTAAAACTAAGCTCTAGCATAATTAGAAGCCAAGATTCAACATTATCAAACTAATATATTTTATGTTGCTTTCAGGACACAAAACAGCACTATGATTAATTCAAAATGAAAAAAAAGGTTCCTTTACCAGAGAAGTAACATTCTAAAAATTAAATGCTATCTCAGCAATTTTATCTTGATTTTGTAATTTTTTAGGACAATACATAACACAGTTAGAATTTTGCATTTTAAATCCTAGTTAGTGTCACGACAGCTATCTGGAAAGCTTGTAGATGATGGTGTATGGAATACTCATCTGCAGCTGCAATAAATACATTAATTTGACAAAATTTCAAAAAATGGCAGTTATTTGACTTTAAAAGTTCATAACTTTTAAACTAATTTGAATTTAAAGAAAACTAGATGTCTGTTCAACTACCAAAGTACCCAATTTTGTGATTCTTTGAAACTTTGATTTTCCGCTACAGAAGACACACATATATCTTCTTTTATTATATGCAAGATTAAGAAGACGCATGTTATAAAATCTAAAGTTTTAAATAGTTATACAATTTTTGTAAGAGAGTGTGTACAAAACAAACAAAACAGGCCAATGAAAAAAAGCTTATGCATAATCTCTTATTATTGTTATCCATCTCTAAAGCATTTAATAATTCATTAAGTAACAACATTTGTTTATTTTTTAAGTAAATTTGACCATGGAATCATGCTTCTACTGCAACAACAAAATGGACCGGTTTTACCTTTTAAAGATCAACACCAAACATAAGCACTACAGCAATGGCAACAAAAAAAAATGAGCATATGTGGTACATAACAAAATTTAGTGCCATAACAGTAATAGTTATTTTGTGCTACAACATTGACAAGAACTTGTTCCATTATACAAATCCGATGAAGAACCTCAAAACCTTTTGATATAATAGTTTACAAATCTAAAAATGAATTAGAGCTGCAAATCACTATTTTCATGGATTAAGAAATTTTTCAGATAACACTTGGTTGGGAGAAAAAGAAAATTACAACTATATATATGTACTTATGAAGCCTACCTTAATTTACACTTCACAAGCCTGGACTGTAAGACATGACAAAAAAGCGTTTTGTATCTTTGAGACAAAACTTTTGTGCAATATTTTTGGTGGAATTCAAAAAAATAATATTTGAAGATGATACAATTTCAAACTATAAATATGGTACAATTTCAAACTATAAAGATAATATAAAGATTAACTGATATAATCAAATACCTTAAAATCAACAAAATGAAATGGGCAGGACATCTGCTTTGAATGGATAACAATAAAACCACAAAAGCAATATTTATGTCTACACTGATCCGGAAAAGACCTGGAAGACTGACATTGAGATAGATTGATTATATGGACAAGGAATTTGAGATGTTAAATATAAAAAATTAGAGAAATATTGTGCCAAAGGGAACCAAAAGCTTCGAAAGAACTTCTAAGAAAGGCAAAGTCCCACACCTCCTATTGGTAGATTTGTAATTGTAAACTAACAACAGAGATAAATTTATCAATTGTATTTTTTGCAATTTGTGATAAAAAAATTCATTTTAGCAAATGCAAACAAACTTTGGAATTTCTTGGTGCCCAAAGTCACCACAATTAAGCGACTCAGACCTTCAAATTATAACAATGGCTTTCTATTATTTCATAACAATATGATGTTGATCCCATCACATACTTCCGTTTCATCTAAATCACATTTCTTTCAAGATTTACTCTACTCTGCACCCTAAGATACTTCACATCAAAAAACCATGGAAATGCCCACATGGCCAGACACTTGAGGTTCGGAAATCAAACCCTCATTCATGTTGTCATTTATTGTTGAAAAGTGATGTCTTAGATCACTTGGGCAGTAGACCTAAAGAAATCAAAATACTAATTATGTCAAAAAGATTTAATCTATGAGAGATAGAAACAAAATGTTACCCAACAAATTTGTGAAACTATTAGTAGTAAACACTAAACAAATTATTATAAAAATGAAAAATATTAAAATAAAATTAATATCAGACAGTACCAAATTATTTCCTTTTTACAGCTATTTATGGTGAGTTATTCAGAGTACTAATCTGCAGCTTTATCCCATGGACTATTTAGAAAACTAAATTAACATAATTCACCTGTTTTTCGTGTACTTGTACTTTATATTAATGTTTTGAAGATACTTGAAATTCTTATTTGGAAACTGAGTGATAACTCAGTGGTAGAACTAAGAATTTTTAAAAGTTAAAAAAGTAAATATATATATCCTTTCTAGCCATCAACTTTGTGTTAAGAAAAACAAAAATAACCTTCAAGTACCTCATTATTTGTGACTGGACTTGCTTTGGTTGCTGATGTAGTACCATTAGCTATAGAAACCTAAAAGAGAAAAACATTGGTTTTGAAATGTTCAACAGATTTTAATAAATGTTTAATTTTATTTTTCAACATTCAAAAAGGCAGGAGCTCCTAATTGATTAATTTAACAATATCTTCCATGTTTCATGATTCAAAGGTCAACCATAGGATATTATGAATACCATAAATGCAGAAACAACTTGCAATTAATAAAAATTATGCTAATTTGAGATACTAAAGTCAGCTACAAATAACAGTGGTTTAAGATGCAACTCCAACTGCATAAAAATGATAGTTCATTTTATTATTATCCTGATACTGGCAATCTATATCCATAAATATGAATGCTTGTATGTTTATAGAAATTTATGAAAAATCTATTGAATTCTTGGACATCACATTTTGAACCAATGAACTAAATCAACATAAAATGCAGTGCAAATAAATATAAGAAAGCGTTGGAAATCATTGAATTTCCTTCTTCAGTGCAACAAGCCTGGACCTGAAAGACCAAATGAGCACAGACTAACCAGTCTAACAGAAAATGGCTAAATGACAGACCCCAAAATGGTATCACTCCCTCGTGTGATGAAAGGGAAATAAAACAAGAATAGAAAGTCAGAGAAATATGAACTTGAGAAGCTTTTCAAGTTCATATTTCTTTGTTAATTAGTTAATTTTCTAATTTTCTTCCCTCGTTTCACTTTCCTTTGAAGCACTAGGTTCTAAAATGTTCAAAATGTGTAAATCTATTAAAAACTAATTATAATTTTCAACTCCATTCTGAAACTTTTTCTATATATTACTATGTATGATAAAAAAGTTAAAATGAAATTCCCCACAAGTTCACTTAATCGGAATTTAATTTCCCAGAGAATTTTAGATTTTCTCCGATATCCAAAGCACATAAACCCTGCATTACCAATATTAGAATGCCCTACAGATTATCATGTTTTATGTTTAGGAACACAGACTGATCAGTGCTATTTGATACAAATAAACTAGATCTTAATGAATATTTATTTAATCTTTTAACCAGCACATATACTTGCATTTCCTGCAATTTAAAACATGAGCAAATTTAATTGTATTCTAAATCGTATTGTCATGCTAAAATTTTCCTTACATAATAAAGAAATAGATTATGTACAAAAATTGCTATTCTTTCTATAAAAAGTTAACTTTAAATTATGCAAATTTATAAAAAAATTAAAATATTTTGGTCCCTTCTGCTTACCAATTTACCAAAAACAATAAATTAGTCATGCCAAATAAAAAGCTGAAATAAGTAGCAAAAAATATTACTATACTGTTTTTTGTTTTTATTCCTGTAATAACAACACAATCAAAAATATATATTGTTTGAAAATTCTTTGCCAAAACATAAATGAATTATCAATAATAATTCCCTTAATATTTTATCCTGTAGAATTGGGTGAAGGATTTAAATAAAATAGCTTTTTGGAGCACATTAGAAAATTGATCTGTTAAAAAAAATTCCAAATATGACATTATCAACATAGATGAAGTTCCACTAAGTTTTGAGTGCCCTCCTAATTGAACTGTTGCCACTGTAAGAACAAGCAGTATCCCAGTGTGCACAAGGAAATGAAAAGACTTCATTTGCAGTGGTATTAGAATATGCTGCAAATATAGAAAAACTGTGGCCAATGATTACATTTAAGAGGAAAACCTTCAACATAAAATCGAAATTAGAGCAAACAAAAATAGTTGGATGAACAAAGAGATTGTAGTTTCCTGGCTAATGACCACAGAAAAATACCTGCATCTTTGAGCCTAGTGCACTGTTGAAAATGAACTCAATGAAAGATATCAAAGAAACTGTTATAAATGCAACAAAACATCTGGTGCTAACTGTTATTATACCTGTTATTATACCTAGAGGACCAACAAAAAATAGCATCCTTTAGATGTAAGGACCAATAGATCTTAAAATCAAAGTGAAAAAATTGTTGGTAAAAATGGATGACCAAAGAAATCAATTCTTTCACAAATTGTGGAATGTACGTTATGCATAGAATGCCAAAGTGCATCAGTGGATCGAAAGATCATGGGACTATCAAAAACACCTATTGACTATCAAAAACACCTTCAGAAAATATAAACGGAAATTAGAAAATTTGACATATGAACTGAATATTGCAACTGAATTTGGGGACAATAACTGTTCCTCGTTGAGTGAAGATGTTTTAAATAAACTTAATTTTGATACAGAGAACTCAGAATTTGGTGGTTCTGCATAAGAAGCATTCTGCTTATGAAAAATAAGCAGAAATAAAAATATTTTTTGCCAAAATTTGTTTTTCTGAAGTACAGATATTTTATTGAACATTGTTACTGTCTCACTCATCAGCTTTTTTGCCAAAATTTGTTTTTCTGAAGTACAGATATTTTATTGAACATTGTTACCGTCTAACTCATCAGCTAAGTTCCTTCATTTTATCTACTTTTGCATAGATATGAGGAAACAATCAGGTGCTCTGATTTTAACTGCAAATAATATGGTGCTGCAAATTATATTTTATCTCGCTCTCTAAAAAATATGCATAAGGATTATGCATCATTGGGGATTATCACTGTATATAATAAAAATGCATAATAAAACCTATATACAGGGTGTCCAGTGCTATCGGTGCCCAACGGCTATTTCCTCAACTGTTAGTCACAGAAATATACTTCCAATTGCAAAAATGTTTTAAATTTTAAAATCTATTATCTTAGAAACAGTTTAAATCAATAAATGCATTTCTGAAAGAAACACGAAATATAAATTTTTATACAGTCCCCTGGTCCTACCAATTAAATTTACATAAATCATCCTCATACAATTTCATGCAAAATAAAAAAAAAATCTTCCATTTACAACCAAAATTCACCGAGTTATGAAGCATTAAACTCTATGACTTAAGTCGCTGTTTCGCACATAAAAATGTCCCGCTTCAGGCAACCAACCAATCAGGGACTGTATTGGTCATTTCTCAGCACAAAAAGTGCTCAACTTTAAACAGCTATAAGTCTGTCAATTTTGGTCGTAAAAAGATTATTTTTTTTTTATTATTTTACATAAAATTGTATGAGGATGATTTTCCTAAATATAATTGATAGGACCGGGGGACTGTAATAAAAAGTTATATTTCGTATTTCTTTCAAAAATGCATTTATTGATTTAAACTGTTTCTAAGGTAATAGATTTTAAAATTTAAAACATTTTTGTGACTAATAGTTGAAGAAATAGTCATTGGGCACCGATAGCACTGGACACCCTGTGTATGTGTGTATATATATATATATATAATATGAAAGTCCAATGATAGAATAGAGAAGTTGTAACTCATTAAACCCTAACTTAAAAAATACCAACAACTTAAAAAGAAGGATAAAATAGAGAATCTTCAATTAAGAGGAGAATAAAATGCATATATCTAGTCATTAAGCTAAATATATTCAACAAATATCAATAGTGAGAATTAGAAAATTGGAAAACATAAAATAACCTAGCATTAAAGTTATACACGTGGATAAGCACTACGTCTAAAAAGTTGTACGTTTTGAACAAATTCTTTTTCAAGTTCAAGTATCTATTCAAAATGAACAAAAAATGCTTGTTTCTGAAGACAGATATAGATAATATCTATAAACTCTGTCTACTTGGACTACAAGCAAAAAGATTGAAAAATAAAATAGGAATATAAAAATATCTGAGAAAATTCTGCATCTTAACCATGAGCAATAAAAGACAAGACCACTGTTGCCAATCTCAGGAGTTAAAAGTGGAGATCTACTGTTGCCAATCATGAGATATAAATAACAGCGCAAAAATACAATAAAATGTGATATATTCTCCAGTAAAAGCTATGTAATAAAGGGGCATGTAAAATATTATAAGAGGATGTAAATACATTATAATGCTAATTCAAGAGAATGTTGACTATTAACTAATATATATATATCACGATATATAATAAAAATATAATTGAAAATTATAGTGTTGCTAAACAGTTTATATTCTCCTCAAGAGATCAGTACTGCAAAAATGTATAATTAAAATTAACAATAGATAAAAATGACTGGTGGCCAAGCATATAAACAATGAATTACTGTAATGATCTTCAAATAAAGTTACAGAAAAAAATCATTTGCCTGTTTCATGGATGGGTTAATTTTCCATTTTTAGTGACATTTTGACAATCTTGTGCCTAGAAATTGGAAACATCATCATGATTACTCATCATAAAGAATAACCATATAAAATTTGAAACCATAATAACCATAAGAGATCCAAAGAATGTATTATACAGAATAACCATATTAATTTTGTATTTTAAATGACATTGACAATTCTGCACTGGAAACATCATCACAATTAATCATAGCAAAAAATAACCATATTTAATTTGAAACAAATACAGTCAATTTTATAAATATGAGAGTTGATAGAAACAAACTAAACATTCATAAAAGAATTTTTTTCCTAATAAACATAATATACCTGTGCCGCTTCAAGCTGCTCAGGTTGCTGCATTGCAAAAATGAGTGAGTGAATATCTTTTTAATTTTATGGCAAAACAATCATAAAATTAAATGTCCAAGATTTTAACTTTGGTTTCAGTTACAATATACTACAACAGAAAAGAAATTTATACTAGATACTGGAAATTTATACTGGATAAAAGTATTATTCTTCTACTTTGCAGTTAGTTCTCACATCAACTACATTTTGCCTAGAACTGAAGTTTTCACACATTGTCTCTATATAATATAAACAATTTCAAACATTCACAGATGGTATCTGAGATATGAACTTGTATTTGTAAGCAAGGACAATAAGAATAAACTTTGGTCAGGGCATTTTTGAAACAATTATTTCACTCAAAGATACTTTATGTAATCAGTAACAGCACAATGGTTCTTCAGAGTTTGCTCATACACTTTTATGGTTAATTTGCTCATGTTTATTTGCATCAAAATGGTACAAGGAACTACTAATAACTACTTGGGTGTTGCAAACAAAGAAATGTGGTTTTAACAATACAGAATATATCGTAATATATGTATTTCTTTTTATTTGCATGAACCTCCTACTACATGGGTTGCTGCCAAAGTTAAAATTCCAATCTCATTGCAGATAATAACATCCATGAACCAATTTCGTACTCATGTACTCATCAGCATAAAATAGCTAATACCTGCAATGGCAGCAAGAAAATTTAGTTTGTGCCACAATTTTTACAAACCTTTATGGAGACCAACAAATTCAGACATGGGGCTGGACTCAGCTGGATTCAAGTTTTTTAGCATAGGCTGTGCGGGACGGCAACAGCCAAGTTTACATTCACAGAATCCGCTTATAGGGGCATTTTCAAAGTTAGGATCATGCTCTTATCGCAGACAGCAGAGTCTATGGATCAATTTTGTGCTTATGTGCTAGTCAGCATGGAATAGTAAATACATGCTTTGATAGCAAGAAAACTTAATGTGTGCCACAATTTTGTTATACAAAACCAGTCCATGATAGCATGATCCTATATTCCCTTGGTCATTGTTGCATGCCATGAGTAGTTGCTCAAAGTGTGCATGCACCCTATTGATTAAAAACTAGAGATGGGCAAATACTATCCCCTAATACTTTGAATACTAGAAAATATTGGAGATCTCTATAACATCACAAGAAGAAATTCAAATACCTTGAATATCTTGTAATGATTAACAGCAGGTTCTGAAATAAAAACGTCAGGATACTCAAGAAATTCAAAAGCACCTAGAAGAAAAATTGCTTCCAACAAATGAAACCATTTTCAATTACTGTGAAAAGGAAAGTTTGCAACCACACTTGAAGGAATTATTTTTGAAGTATTTAACCATATAGTTTTTAAAAGCGAATCTTCAGCACCCTTGGTTTAATTTGCAACAAATAAAATAAAAAAAAAAGATATCCTGAACCTGTTCGAATGCTTGTTTTCTTAAATAAAAATCTGCAGTAGATGAGAATCACTCAATATCTCAAAAACGGTTCATGCTAGTGTTCTGAAGCTTGTATTGTTCATTTTCTAATGAAAATTTACATATGAAATGATCAGTTATTTAGCATTATTAAAACTAGTTTTCTAATACTTTTTCAAAAATTTGTCAGAAAATTAGAAAGCAGGGAGGGGGGGTGGGCCTTTTGAACATTTGATTACATTTAAAATCAATCAGGTTCCAGTATTCGCTGTTTGTAATAATCATACAAAATTATTTTCAAAACACTTTTTTCATTCTTTAGATATCACTTCCACATACTAAAGGACACACACATACATAAACATGCACACACAAAAACATTCGAGCCCCTCGAAAGCACTCGATTAAAGTTCAGGGTTGCTTAAAATGTGCTTTTCTGTTAGAAACTCTTATTCGAATTTTCAACCCTGCCACAATACTTTACATTATACTATGCATATGTTATTTTGGGAAACTTTCACTTATGACAAAAAGTTGTGAACTACTGATAAACATAATATGCATAATGAATCCTAGGATACCTTTGTTACTGTACAACATATAAGTATTTCACCCTTTCAATGGAATTTAGAACATTCTCTGTTCAACACATTAAAACTCAAACATACCTTGTGTAAACTGTCTAGCCTACTCAATTCTTTTTGAAGTTCTGTAATTTGCTTTTCCTTATCCTCTATTTGGTCTCTAAGATTGAGGCAATTCTTGTGAACCTGCATAAGAAAAAATAAACAAATATTTATAAATTGCATTAGAAAGGGTTCTTTTTAAGCACCTTTTAATGACTACAGAAAAAAAAATTAAGTGCTGTAAGAAAAGTATGTTACATTACTGCATTATATTTTAGTACGGTTTATCAAACTTGACATTATATAATGTTTAATTTCAACTAACTGATATCTCGAGGAATACTTCAAAACATTTCTGCCATCATGTTTCTTAAATTTGAGCATTGACATATTTTGGATCTTGATTTAAAAATATTTAGTATTTTGAAGATATTTTATGTGATGATTGATCACAAGTAAAAAACTTTTAGTTTATCAGAGTTATATTATAGGCTTTTACAAATAAATCAAAAATGGGAGAAAATTTTTCTAATTGGAAGATCAGGCAGTTATGAATATAACTGTACACTAAAATGAAATAAATGTTACGCAAAAAGGCCCTGTGATTTTTCAGGAACGCTGTAGATCTTACAGCAAATAATCTATTATTAGATTCAGAGAATCGTGCGAATTCCATATGGCGATGGGAAAAATTCCACACTTTGAAATCTGATAGTCACTCTTGGATAGGAGACAATTTTTCCTACTTTTATTGTTCTTAACTGCGATATCTAAGAAAATTAAGTACTTTGGGTACAAATTTAAGCAGTTTGGTCCCTAAAAATTGAAATCTGGAATTAAATAGTTTTTAATTATGGACCCCAAGCTCCTTGAAACAACTATATGCTGTGTTTAACTTGTACTTAATTCTGATGTTTATGTTTCCCATTATACTATCACACTGTTTGACTCAAGTTCTTTCAAATATTCCTTTTCACAGGATTTTAATAAAAAAAAATAATAATTTCATAAGACAGTATAAATTTCTTCAAGAACCCAATTTTACAATGAATAGTTAAATTGAAAGTTAATTGGTATATTGGTACACATATCCCAAGTTATGACATCACAACATAGGTTCTGGAAAAACATTGCTTATGGTCAGGGTTTAAAACTGCATTAACTTTTTTAGCATTTTGCCAAAATATTTTCTGTAATTTTAGCTAAAATGCTAGAGCTCAAAATTACCCTATTCTTAAAAGGTTGAATGTTAATATCTCTGTGCAAAACTTAATAATTCAATTTGGAAAAATAATAAAGGAACAAAGTGCATTGCCTTAAAGATCTTGAAGCTTTCTGAGGTGTGCCTCAGGGGCAATGTGGTTCTCCATATTTGGAACTGTATGTCATACTTGTACAAGACAAAATTTAAAAACTAAATTTTTCATTGTTATTGAACTAAATATTGATTTTGGCACAGAACTTTATCTTTAGGCACACATACAAATAAATTATGAATAAAAAATGAATTTTTCTAACAAAGTGAATTGAAATAAACCAGAAAGAATTAAGGGGGTCAAACACACCTCTTCATATTTCTGTTCAAATTGTGACTTCTCATTTTCTGCATTTTCAAGAGTATTCTGCAACAACTTTAATTTTTCTTGCAGCTAAAAGAAAAATATCCACTTAGAATATTCAGATCAAAATCATATCTGATACGATAAATGCAAAATTATATATACATATTAACCCATACCTTTTACTATGCATTTTTATTAGATTTATTTATTAACTAAAGATTATAAGAAAATGTAGGACCATAATTTCCAAAAAAAGATCTGGGGAATTTTAATTAAAAAGATAATACTTCATTGTATGTGATATTTATGATGCTAGTGTATGCATCAAGGTTCTTTTATTTTATTTTCCATGACCTGGATGGAAAATCAATAGCAAAGTCGTCAATGGAATTATTTGATGATGTTCATTATTTCTCTATATGCTTGCAATTGGATATGACAAACATCAAAATCTGCAGAACGATCCACAGTGTTACATTATACCAAATTATTGAAAACACAATTATAGCCCCACCTTCTTGTCATATGATTGAAAAACATTGCAGCCGGATTTGCTGCTCTCCCACCCTGGTTTAGAAAGAGACATTAAACATGAGTTAAAGAATGCCCCTGAGGAAACGGGCCATCGAATTCTGTTAATAACCATCAGTAGAACTCATTCAATATATTGAGCACCTCGTTATATGCGATGAAACTTGGGAAAAGTGGATTGGACTGGGCTACTTGCTGACTTATGACCGAGAGGTCGGAAACGGGCATAGGATAAAAAAAAAAAAAACCAAATTCAACCAATTGCACAGATTTCCACTTTATAATAACATTTAAGGAAGCAATTTTTAAAATGTTAATATACCAAAATGCATCTCCCAAGTTTTTACATAAGCAAAATTATAGAAATAAGAACTGATTGCATGAAAACTATAGCTCATTGGTATTGGCGAAATCTTCAGCATATATGTTGCAAGTTTAAATACAGGAATGGTAGGTAAGAAAAAAAATCTGTTAGGTTGACAGTATTTTAGGTGTATTATTCATAATATTTTGACAGTATTTTAGGTGTATTATTCATAATATTTTGAAGTTCTATGCTTCTTGACCTGTAAGTAATGAGAGAAATCTAAAAATACTGTTTGGAAAAATTATAAATCGGGGAATTTTTTGTTCCAACATTCTTTCAGCTATATCTTGATAACAATTAGACACACAAATTTGGTATTTTTTACTATCATGTACAACAAAGAAATATCCTAATTTTTTTAATTAACTATTAGTGTACAACCAACCATTCTTGAGATATTTCTTAAGTTACAATAGAGGATTTTTTTAGTATATTTTATCATAGAAATTATTTAGGTTTTGATTCTATTGTGGAAACTATGATAACAGAGTTATGTTTCAAATGCCAAAATGGTTTGTTGATTAGCTTAAAATGTCTGAAAACATTAAAAATAAGGAAACAGTACTCGGAGGTGAAATATTATTTTACATACCATAATTTTCATATTAACAAAACTCTAAAATGTGCACCATTTTTATGCTTGAATTTAAAACGGTTTTGAAATGAAATTTGAAAAAAACAATTTAAAATTAATTTTAATAGTTCTTATTTTTGTTATAGATGTCCCATTTGGTAATGGCTAGCTATTTTGTCCACATGAAACATGACTAAAAACGACTAGTATGCTCAACACAATTACTGTTTAAATATTTAATAGAATTATTAATAAACACAAATACACTATTTAATCAATAAATACAATACACTTTGTACGAAGGATAAGGAAACCTTGAGCAATGTGATAATACAACATACAGCTGTTTCGAGGATATGTTGAATCCCCTTCATCAGTGTAAGAGAACCAACAAACAGAACGTTTGTTGGTTCTCTTTTCACTGATGAAAGGGATCCAATGTATTCTAGAAACAGCTGTATGCTGCATTATCATTTTATTTGTGCTTATATACATTGCTCACTCATTCCTCTTTTGGACTTCAGGTTTGTTGGTTTCCCTTACACTATTTAATGTCTAATGTTGTGTTCTTGCCAGTATCTTTCGAATCTATAAGAAAAATTGGATAGTGCAGCGCACACGTCTAGATGATTTGCCATCATTGATTGTCCAGAGTCACATAAAGTACATGATGGTAAATCAACAAGTCCAATACGGTATAAATGAGCCTGTAGACAATCATGCCCCATCAAAAGTCGAAAAGAAACAACAGCAATAGCCCGCGGGAGGTTTGGTACAACAGAAGGATCCACAGAGAGTACACTCCATGACTTTCCAGTACTTGCATGAGAGGCAAAATCTTTGAAAGGGCCTGGTCTTTGACCTGGTGTAATCTTTTGAATATTTTTCCTATTTCATTTTTCATTTTAATGCTCTGTAGACTTAAAAATTCAAATTATCACTTAGTATCCAGTGGCCACTTTATCACAGGTATTTTTTGTGTAAATATATACATACATACATACACACTACACATATGCATGTTAGAAAAATGTTTTTAGTTTCAAACAACTTTATATAAACAGAAAAAGAAAATCTTAATATAATTAACAAAAAAAGAATCCAAAAAGCTCAAAATCACATTTAAAATTTTTGAAGCATTGTAAAATAAAATACGGCCATAAGAGCAAAAATCTAGCTGGTAAATTAGTAGTTATTGCATGTAATAAACAAGGATTGCATGCACCCGCGCAACGGGCGGGCTTAAAGCAAATAACGCTAATAAAAGCCAATTTATTTTGGGAAAAGTATTTATCTGTTAGTCCTAAACCCTCATAGTGGGCTGGAACGCGATTGACAGCTATTTCAAATTTATGCAGATGTGGCCGCGCAGCGTGTATATCGTTATTACATGCAGTAGAATTGTCGTTATTGCATATATCGTACGTGGATTGCATGCACCCGTTAATAAAAGATTCCTTTTATACGCAACAGCTGTATCATTACCCGTGTGCCCGCATTGTGGTCGGAAACGCGATTGACAGCTACTTAATGAGTTAGCCGTAACTTCCGCGCGTAGCTGAGGTGTGTGATCGACAGCAACTTTATAAACTGCATCATTAGCCGTGAATTGCGCATGTTGCTACATCGTTAGCCATAACTTGCACGCGTAGCTGAGGTGTGCGATTGACAGCTACTTCATGAACTGCACCGTTAGTCATAACTTGCACGCGTAACGGAAACGTGAGATCAACAGTCACTTGATGAACTATATCGTTAGCCGTAACTTGCGCGCGTAGCTGAGATAGATAGCTACTTCATCAACTGTACCGTTAGCCGTGACTTGGCCGCGTAGCTGAGGTGTGTAATTGACAACTGCTATATCAACTGCACCGTTAGACATGACTTGCGCGCGTAACGAAGGCGTGCGATCGACATAGGCGCCGAGTTTTCAAAATCTCAGGGGGGGGGCACGATCCGATAAAGTCATATAAAAGATTCACAAAGACGATAAAGATATAACAACTTACAAGGCCGCCTTGAAGAAAGCAAGCATATGTCAGTTAGGTGACTACAATTAGTTCGAGGTCATTTTAAACCCCTTCTTCAGACCAAAAGAATAGTATGCGCCCTTAACAACCGCCAAGAATGAACTGCCCAAAGAACGGCAATAGTGGTTGTTAAGAGCGCATACTGTTATTTTGGTCTAAAAAAAGGGGGATTATAATGCCATCGAAGCAACTGTAGTTACCTAACTGACATATATATGTTTTCCTCAAGGAAGTTTTGTAAGTTATTGTCTTACAAGCAGCAGTTTTGGAATGAGATAACCGAGTGGTTAAGTCACGGTGATTGTACTCGGAGGACCTGAGTTCGATTTCTGACTTTGCGTAAACTGTTCCCGTGTACGAGCACGTTAAATTTGTGGGTTTGAAAGTCTTTCTGAGAGGTTGATAGCAAAGGAAGGAGGGTCGGTCCCTGTGGATGTCGCCCCCACTGGGTTCCAGTCTAAATTAGATGGTATTGTCTCGGCGGTCTAAACGATATCTTACACCTTTGGGTAGGTCGGACGGGCTGGGTCGAATGAAAGATATCAGCAGTTTTATTTATTGTATGATAAACATTTTTAATCTTTTTAGGTCTATTTATATTTGTAAGCTAAGAGTCGATTAGGAAAATCCATATAGTTCCTATGCATCAATATTATAATATATAATAATTACAATGGATTTTAATATAAGAATTAACTAGTAGCAAAGCTGTTAATTAATTTTTAAAAATCTGAAAGTTAATACACGTTAACGCTTAATATCAACTCTTAACTACCTATCAGTTGATTTTGACACAATAAATTAAAACAATGAACGCAGCAATAATACAAAAGTATCCAAATACTACTGCCTATATTTAAATAGTTTTAAATTAAATATGTAAATAAATTGATCATCAGTATAATCACACATACAGCTAAATTAAAAAAATCTTTAAAACAAAGCAATTTATAAAAAAAAATATCATAAATAATATTTTTATGCAAAATTTGAATGATAAGTTGGTTGAAATTTCTTATCACAACTATAACTTTGAAATTTTTATCAGGGGGGTGGGCTGAGTATACCTAGTCTGTGTGTAGGGGGGAGGGGGCTTAGTGCCCTGTGGCTCTTGCCTGACTACGGTGCTGTGCCAAACGTCCGGTGCTCGCCAGGAATGAAGTTACCCGCGGGGTTTGCAACTTCGAACGGAATGGATACCACCTGTAAAGACAGCACTGGTATATAGAATCCAGGAGTCATTACAGATAAGATCTCTTTAGGTAGACAAAATAAGTCATCTCTACTGCGTGGTAATCATTTATAGTTATTACTGGAGCCAAACAGCTATTTTTTGGAAATGCCAATAACATGGCTGTAAATATTCCATTTCTCTTCGCATTAGGTGGTCAGTTGAAAAAATTCTGGTAACCAGGTATTTTTGTCATTAGCGTAAACATGTTTCCTGGGAGTAAAGATGAGCTTGGTTTGTGTGCGAGATAGTTTAGGGAGCTATGGTAAAGAAGATGGGAACAAGACTGAACTGAAATGTGACATTTACGTGGATAGATTTTCTTTCAATTATTTTTATGTTAAAAAAATTTCATTTTTTGGTATTTAGTAAAATATGCAGTTAGAAAAAAAATCTCGAAACTTCCCAGAGGGGGCAAAGCCCCCTCTGGAAAAGTTCAGCGGGGTCTCGTGCCCCTCTGCCCCCCCCCCCCCCCCCCCCCGTAGTCAGCGCCTATGGCGATCGACATCTACTCCATGAACTGCACCGGTAACCCCGATTTATGCCTGTAGCTGAGGTATGCGATAGACAGCTACTTAATGAACTGAACCATTAGTTATGACTTGAGCGCATAACGAAGACGTGCGATCGACAGCTACTTCATGAACTACATCGTTAGCCGTAATTTGCGCGCGTAGTTGAGATAGACAGCTACTTCATTAAATGTACCGTTAGCCGTGACTTGCCCGCGTAGCTGAGGTGTGCGAATGACAGCTATTTCATCAACTGCACCGTTAGTCATGACTTGCGCAAGTAACGAAGGCGTGCGATCGACATCTATTCCATGAAATGCACCGCTAGCCACGATTTATGCGTGTAGCTGAGGTGTGCGATAGACAGCTACTTCATGAACTGAACCATTAGTCATGACTTGAGCGCGTAACGGAGACGTGTGATCGACAGCTACTTCATGAACTACATCGTTAGCCGTAACTTGCGCGCGTAGCTGAGGTACAAGATCAACACTTCATAAACTGCACACTTAGCTGTGACTTGCGCACGTAACGTAGGTGTGCGATCGACAGTTACTTTATGAACTGCCCTGTTATTTGTGGCTTGCGTCGCAGAGGTGCACTATCGACAACTACTTCAAGAAAGGTATTGCAAGTTTAAAAACTTTTTAGGCAGTAATTAAATAATATGAGGGAAATAAGTTATCCTATATTTCATCAAAGCTACTGCAACGCGTTAATCTAGACACAGCTATTTCCCTTCAATCATTCTCTGTTTTGATAGAATCAACAAAAACACATGCACAAGTTCCTGCGGCTCAAAAGAACTCTAGTCCAGAAAACTATATTTTTAAATATTGGTTTTTGAGCAAAAAGTCTTACAGAGTTCAAATCTTTGGTACTTTTCATCCCAGATGCATACTAAACATGGAATAATTTGACAAAATTTTAAGTTTAAAAAGAAATGAAAACTGTTTAAAAGTTTTATCTGTTGGAAGCGGGAATGTGTTTATTTAACATTCTTTACATTTCTGCTCTTTCATTGTTTTTAATTTATTTTTTATGGGGAGCGTGGCGATCCAATTGCGGGACCTCCCTACTATGCCGTATTTTATTTTATCCATTGCTTTTCTTCATAAACTGCTATGTCGTCCAGACCCCTACGCAATGCATCCTTTTGAAGAGATATCCTTTAATATCATCAATGCCTAGAGAGGTTGCTAACAGCAGACAAAAATTCCTTCTCTACTCTCCTGTTTTGACATGACGTTGATCAAATATTACGTAATGAGGGCAGGGCCGGCTCAAGGATATTTTCGTGTGTGGGCAAGACAGTTTGGAGCCGCCTTTCATATATATATATATATATATATATATACACACACACACACATATTGAGCTACAGTCACGAAACTGGGCATGCAAATTTCATTTTAAGAGGTATGCAAATGATCAAACTGTCAACGCCAATGACGTTATAGGGCTCATGCAACACGCATGGGAATGACGTATAGTGCAGCATTTATAACGTCTGATGTTCTTACTTACGAGCAACTGAAACTGGATTTTCTGCTTTGATACTGAAAATTGTGTACAAAGATGCCTTTGAGACATACTCGACAGCACTAAGAACAATTGTCGGATTTAAAGAGAAGTCGCATCCATGGCCCAAGGGAAACTGGTCCAACAGACGTATCAGTCGCTATCTTGGTCAGAACGATATGGTAGTTGTTCGGTGATGGAAATAGTGGATCAATGAAGACCCATGTAACCGTCGCAGATGCTTAGAATGCCCCAGACAGACAACTGCTGGAGTGGATCGTGCAGTCAAGGAGTTACATCTACACCAATAGCATGGTTACCAGACATTCGAATCTTATCAGCCATCACCCGTGAATCCTGTATCAATGTATATTATTCGGAGACGACTGATGGGATTAACTGTCGACGTCCATTAACGCGCCTACCACTGATCCCTTAACATAGGCAGAGACGTCTGAATTGGTATTTAGCTCGGTCAAACTAGACAGTGTCTGATTGGAGGCATGTTTAGAGACAAATTCCGCTTCGTCAGTACTGATGACCGACGCATAGGTGTGCGCATGAGGACTGGACTTTTTTTCGTGATTATACGAGAAAGCTATTAAGAGCAAAGCATCTTAGATAGGCAAGGAGAGAATAATCTCCCTTAGAAACAGGATCGCCATCACCTTACGCAAATTATTTTATTTCATTGACCTATCAAATTTTATTCTCATCTAAATTTCGAGCTTTAATTAGCGGTTTAGAAAATGTAATGCCTTACATTTCTTTCTACATGCATACATGCATAATGCAGCAGTAATTTATAATACATAACTGAATTTTGGACTTTATTTGCAATTTCCCTGCACACAAATGATGTATAGGAAAATATAATGATGGGGTCGTAAACTCGAATTTTCGACGGATGAATATACGTTTTGGGCATCCTTTAACCCACATCAATTATTTTAAAGGGATGTCTGGTCTGTGCGTGAGTGTAATGTATATATGGATGTGTATAGGAGTCTAGAGAGACAAAATTTCTAGAACGAATGGAGTGAAGTGAACAAAATTTATGATTAAAGGAAAATGAACAAGCGGAAGGTCGCAAATTTTCAAACTTCTTTTAAATCATAAAAAAAAATCTGATGTAGGCAACACATGACTTTCCTTATATAATGTAATGAATTTACTACTTTTACAGTAAAAAAAATAGGTTTTTCTTATAGTAGATACTTATATTCTTTCCAAGATATTGAATTTTCGACAATTAGTGGTCATTTTCATTGATTTAGCGTCATTTTTATCCATTCGGCAAGATTTTCGTTAATTTGGCAACATTTCAAAAAGTCGCCAAGTTAGCGACATTCCGCCAACTTCGTCGCCAAAATCTTGCCAAGCGTTATGGACGAAGAAATAAGTTATTCTTACAGCAGATAAATGATTATTGACGTTCAAATACAAAAGTATTACTCAAAGTATCTTTTTTCATGAATGGAACGAGCTAGATCCACGAGAATGATGTCACCCAATTTATTGCATGATATTACATATGAAAAGTGAACATGTTTCTCAATAGGATTTTTTTTTCCATTTTATATGACTTTTTGATAATTTTTTTTAACAATGTGCAATATCTCGAGAACGGTTCATGTTAGCGTTCTAAAATTTATGTCAAACGTTTTCTAATGAAAAATTACATAAGGTATGTCTATTTGCGTAACTTTATTAGTGGTTTTGATCTTTTGACGATTTTTTCAAAATTTCATTCGAAAATTTAGGGGGGTTCTGAACATTCGATTGCGTACAAAAACAATAGGCTTCCAGTGTTTACGGATTGTGATTTTTGTACCAAATTTGGTTCGAATCGGTCCATTCGTTCGTCAGTTATCGTCTCCACAGACCCACTGACACACATACTTTCACACACACACACAGACATCACTTCAAAAATGTTTGATTCGTGATCAGGGATGCTTGAAACGTGCTCTCCCGTCGAAAACTCGAATTCGAATTTTCGACCCCGTCACAATACTTTCCTTATACATTATGTATATAAGGAAAGTAAAAAACGGCATTCAAAAATATTAAATAAACAACATATTAAATGTAAGTTTACGTGAATAACATCTATGTTTGGGGTTTCTGTGTAGGGGAAACGAAGCGTTACGAAAAATGTAAGCCTTTTGGGCGCTTATTATAATAATTTCAATATTTTAATATTCAGAACTTTTTTTTAGAAAACAAAAAGTGTCTGTCCGAGCGAGTGTTTTTATTATTCTTGTTTTCATTTTAAACTATAAAATAAAGATATAAATAGTAAATGACAAAAATACGTACTAGGAAATTTAGTATCAAAATTTATATTTATTATTAAGAAAAGCTTTTATAGTTCTCGAGTAATCGTCTTGCCAAATTGAAGAAGATTGAAATTTTTCAATTTTTCAAGTTAATAACATCTCAAAAACCTAAGAAACTAGCTTTAAACAATAAGCATGAATTTGTAGCTCTGTGAAAGCCCTACAGGTATATATAATTGGATTTTGGATAGAACTCTATTTTCTTTTCGGGAGTGAGGGGAGGCTTAAACTTTGAAACATAAAAATGAGGTTTTTTCCATGTTTCATACTTTCACTCGAAATATCTACGAAAGTATAAACGATCGATAAAATTATTAAGTGATAAAAATATGTATAAGGAAAGGTTTAGTTTCTAAATTTATATATATATTTAAAAAAAATTTATAGTTTTCGAGTAATCATCTTGTCAAGTGGAAGAAGTTTGAAAATTTGAAGTACTTCAAGGTTGTAAATCTTATAGCTTAAAAACTAAAAGTGATAACTATACACAATTAGTATGAATTTATTGCTCTTTAGAAATCCTACAAGTGTATATAATTGGATTTTGGGTCACTTTCTTGGTTTTTGAAGTATAGTGGTTATAATTTCGATATTTTAACATATCGAAATTATAACCACTATACTTCAAAAACCAAGTTTTCCCATGGGTGGGAAAGCTTTAATATTTGAAATGCCACGATTGTTGCAACTCAGTTTGGTTACTTACTCTTTTGTGAAATATTGGTGCACAAGCACGACATATTTTGTTTTGTTTAAAAACAATTAGGATGTCAAATGAATATGGGGATTCTAAGGATGCTTAATGATTGGTGAGGTTTGAACAGAATAGGCAGAAATATACATACGAAAATATACGTGGAAATATACATACGGAAATATACATAATAATGGAATACTATCCAAATTACAACAAAATTTTACACTTTGACTAATTTAACATTTGTTTTATTGTATCACTGGAACGAATTACCCGGTGTTGACCGGGAAGAAAATAACCCCCCGTTACTTAATACATTTATAAAAAATCTGATATGGGCAACACATGACTTTCTTTAAGTAATGCAATGAATTTACTACATTCACAATTAAAAAAATGTTATTCTTATAGTAGATACCTATATTACTTTCCAAGACATTGAATTTTCTTCAATTAGTCGTCATTTTCATTGATTTAGCGTCATATTTATCCATTTGGCGAGATTTTCGTTAATTTGGCAACATTTAAAAGTGTCGCCAAGTTGGCGACATTCCGCTAAATTCGTTGCCAAAATCTCGCCAAGTGTTATAGATGGAAAAATAAGTTATTCTTACAGCAGATAAATGCCTATTGGCGTTCAAATACAAAAGTATTACTGAAAGTATCTTTTCTCGTGAATAGAACGACTTAGATCCATGAGAATGATGTCATCAAATTTATCGCATGATATTACATATTAAAAGTAAGCATGTTTCTCAACAGTTAATATTTATTTTTAATTTATGGGATTTTTTTGATAAATTTATTTCAAAAATGTGCAATATCTCGAGAACGGTTCATACTAGTGTTCTAAAGTTTATGTCAATCGTTTTCTAAGGAAAAATTACATAAGAAATCTCTATTTGCGTAACTTTATTAAAGGTTTTGCTTTTTCAATGTTTTTTTCAAAATTTCACTCGAATATTTAGGCAGGTTCTGAACATTCGATTGTGTTTTAAAACAATGGGATTCCAGTATTCATGGATTGTGATTTTTGTACCAAATTTCATTCGAATCGCTCCATTCGTTCATGAGATATCGTCTCCAAAGGCTCACTGACACACACACAGACATCACCTCAAAAATGTTCGATTCGTGATCAGGGTTGCTTGAAACGTGCTCTCCCGTCGAAAACTCGAATTCAAATTTTCGATCCCGTCACAATACTTTCCATATACATTATGTATATAAGGAAAGTAATAACACTACTCAATTTTCTTCAAATCCTAAACCGACGCCAAATTACCAGTACGCTATCCACGAAGCGAAAAGAAAGTAAACTCTCTCCGTAATGCAGAATATAAATGAATGATAGATTAATAACCTCTAGGAGATGAACGTGGCATTAGATCGTTACGGTAGCTGTTAAATCGTATGATTAGCTGTTAGATCATATCGATGACTGGAGGTTCTTCAACTGTTAAATCGAGAATAAAGCTGCTAGGTCATATCGGTAGCTGAAGATTATCTGATTTTGGAATTTAAAAATTCGTTAAAATTCGAATGTAAATTTTGATAAAAGGCCTTTGAGATGCATTAGTTCAGATATAGATGCGACTGTGTAGAAGACCCAGACCGTCCGACTCGTCCAGAGGACTAAGAGCAACTATTTGGACGGCCGGAGATGCGACTGTGTTGAAGACCCAGACCGTCCGACTCGTCCAGAGGACTTAGAGTAACTAGTTGGACGGCCGGGAAGGAAGAGATGCGACTGTGTGAAAAAATTCAATGAGATAGATATCGGTCGGCATTGTGGACAAACAAACAGATAGATTCTTCTTTTTATTATTATAGATTCACAGTGGGTGAAGACATTAGGAAAGAAAGGTGGAGGGGGTAAAAATTAAAAA
Source organism: Amaurobius ferox (assembly GCA_951213105.1). NCBI lineage: Eukaryota > Metazoa > Arthropoda > Arachnida > Araneae > Amaurobiidae > Amaurobius > Amaurobius ferox. The sequence goes on from OX578152.1 coordinate 46,100,018, forward strand.
TATTCTAATTTTCTACCGAAAGATAAAGTGCATAACAAAACTAAGAGAGGGGAAAAAATCATATTTGCAATCATTAGAGAACAAGACGGTAAAAAATGCAATGTTTGTTTTCGTAATTTAAAAAAAATAACAAACGAAAACATCTGAAAATAATTTAGAGATATATGGGCCTAACAGAAACACAAGGAAATATCCAAATGCTTCCAAATTCATTAAAAAAGGATAGGAGGGGGGGGGGGGGGGAGGTTAGAAATTAAAAAATATGAACTTTCGAGTGGGGTAATAAAAATAGGGTGTATTAAGAATTAAAAAAAAAACCTTCGTTGGAAAAGAGGACCGTCAATGTTTAATTTTTTCTCGGTTTCGAAAAAAAAAAATAGACAAAAAAATACCACATATCATACAATACAACTTTATATAAGAATAATAATAAATCGAATATTGACTAGAACATGGGGATATTAAATGAATTGTTTGAGTAGAAATAAAAAAAAAATCACAATATCAAAATGTATATTACAAATTTTAAGATTGTTTAATTAACATTTTACTTAAAAGTGTATTAAATTATAATTATAACTAAAAGTGTAATTATGCAAAAAAATAGTATTTACAGATTATTGAACGTATATCTAGACAGAAATTTGTATGCATGAGCAAAAGAATATGTATAATTCTCAGATTGAGTCTATAGAATATATTTATTAATTTATAAAACAGCTCTAACAATTTATAAACAACTTTTGCACTTTCATGCAAATATTCATAAAAGAATATTTTACTTCGCAAAAATATTTTGTACCATTTTATTTTTCGTTTTGGATTGAAACTGGAAAAAATACAAAATTAAGATCATTTTACACCATTGCTTAATTATTTGCCTCTGAAATTCCTCATAGAACAGCCATAGTATTATGGATAAAAACATGAAAAAATTATTCTTTTATCAGTATTATTCTGGGGCTAATGTCATAGACTAAATTCAGTACCAAATTAATTTTATTTGTTGAAACACATTAAAAATTGACAAAAAATGTAGTCAATTAAGAAATTTTGCAAAAATATTTTAAATAATTGAAAGAAAAGTTTACCCCAATAGTTAGAACTTAAAAGACAGCCATAGTTGTCGATGGATTTGTGAATGTCGCACAACAGCATAACACAACACTTTGAACACTAAGAAGTAGATTTTTACTTCTAGTCACTGTGTTTGTTATCTGCATGGCCTCCATCCAGCTAGGCTGAATACCTAAATGATCTAAAACGGTAGACGATCAAAAGAATGACCATCTGGACTAATCTCCTCCCTCCCTTCCTTTTAGAAGTGCGATCACAGAGACCGCATCCATGTGTTTGCAATTTGAATTTGAAACCAGGAAAAAATTCTGAGAATCGCCTCTTGGGTTTTTCCTAGGATTTGGGAAAGCAAAGTCCCCTAAGGGATTGCAGGCTGCACCCAGCTGCAAGTTGTTTAAAATCTAGTAATCTCTCAAGTGTTTGAGCGTACGTACTTTCAAGTAGATCTGTACATTGCTTCAAAAAAGATATAATTATGGGGGAAAAACGAGTTTCTCCTTTTTATATTTTAATACTATCTGAAAAAATAAATTCGTTTATATTAAAGTGGCACAAAATTGGTTCATTTTCAAAAATTTTTTAATACGACCACAAAAGTCATTCTTACTACACCTAATTTCACTTCCAAATGGCCGCCCCTAATTCGGCCGCTGTGGGCAATTGCCCACGCCGCCCACGCCTTAAACCGGGCCTGAATGAGGGGCGTAAGAGTATCATAATCCGACTAACTATATTTGTATTATTGGATTTAGACCTAAAATTCTTCAAAATTTTTGCCCACAATTGATTCCCAACAAAGAATAGTTGAGCAAAATTTTAACTTTGTAAAGAGAAACTTCGTGATTTATATAGTAAATATGAGGAAACACACTATTCAACAATCAAACCCGTCTTTTTCTATTTTATTCCTTTGAGAGGTTAAAGGCTTCTAGGTTTGTTGCACTGGAGATTTAAGGCCCCGCTAACCGTTCAATGGAACTCAAATCCGCGACAATCTGTTCCCTAGATGTCGCTGGTAAAAATGGTATGGTTGCAAGAATTCAACTTTTAGCTCTGTTTTCACAGTCTCTTTTCCTAATTGAGCTGTCCATCATCGAAATGACTTTCCCACCCAAAAGTAAGCCTCTCTTTGTATCCTATTTGGTGACGCACTAAAGCCATAAATTCCCGTACCCTTATCCCGGGTGACGGAGTGTCACGATACAATGCCTTGTGGTCATTGAATAAACCAGTTCAGTTTCAGCCCTCTGAAGAGAAAGAAAGAGTTTTGAATTGCTCTTGTCTGATGCCATATCGTACTGATGATTAGATTATTTTATTGGAAATTTGCGTAAATTTTCAAATAAAGTTTATTTGAAAGTTGGAGCCAGCTGCAGAATTACTTTAACATTTATTAATAACACCAAATTGGGTTTAAAATTGGAAAATTGATGTGAAAGGCAATGTAAGATTCCTGTTTATTGAATTGTTATTACATACATCGTTCCATAAGAAAAAATCTGATGTGGGCAACACATGACTTTCCTTATATAATGCAATGAATTTACTACTTTTACAGTTAAAAAAATATTATTCTTATAGTAGATACTTATATTCTTTCCAAGATATTGAATTTTCTTCAATTAGTTGTAATTCCGATTGATTTAGCGTCATTTTTATCCATTTGGCGAGATTTTTGTTAATTAGGCAACAATTAAAAAAGTTGCCAAGTTGGCGACATCTCGCCAAATTCGTCGCCAAAATTTCGCCAAGCATTATGGACGAAGAAATAAGTTATTCTTACAGCAGATAAATAACTATTGGCGTTCAAATACAAAAGTATTACTCAAAGTATCATTTTTCATGACTGGAACGAGCTAGATCCACGAGAATGATGTCACCCAATTTATCGCATAGTGTTACACATGAAAAGTAAACATGGTTCTCAATAGGAAATATATTTTTTATTTTATGACTTTTTGATAATTTTTTTGAAAAATGTGCAATATCTCGAGAACGGTTCATGTTAGCGTTCTAAAATGTATGTCAATCGTTTTCTAATGAAAAATTACATAAGAAATGTCTATTTGCGTAACTTTATTAGCGGTTTTGATTTTTTGACGAATTTTTCAAAATTTCACTCAAAAATTTAGGGGGGTTCTGTACATTCGATTGCGCATAAAAACAATAGACTTCCAGTATTTACGGATTGTGATTTTTGTACCAAATTTCGTTCGAATCGGCCCATTCGTTCGTCAGTTATCGTCTCCACAGACTCACTGACACACACACATACTTTCACACACACACACACACACACACAGACATCACTTCAAAAATGCTTGATTCATGATCAGGGATGCTTGAAACGTGCTCTCCCGTCGAAAACTCGAATTCGAATTTTCGACCCCGTCACAATACTTTCCTTATACATTATGTATATAAGGAAAGTAAAAAGAAATCTTCCACTTCAAAAATACTAGAGGAAAATATTTTATCTCTATCGGCAACTAGTGTTTATTTAAATCTTTAAATCAACAGTAATTGAAATAGACATCGAGATTGTCGATGTTGGCGTATTTCAAAAATTTTAGAGTATACACGCAAGACTTAAGTCACTGGTGGAGGGGGGGGGGGGGGTCGATGCCAGACTAACTGATCTCCGTTGACACTGCAAATTTCTACCATTTGCAATGCTCAAATTTCATCGTGAACAAGTTCAGAGTCCATGTCAGAAGCTCATGACAGAAACACAAGATTGCAGCCAACCAGTGGCCAGAGAGGACTGACCCCCCTCCATGATAAAATATACTAAGCCTTCCCTGATGAAAGAAAATATTCGATTTTCATCGGTGACATGGAATTTAATACAAGATCTAACCCAAATGTTGCATAAAAAGTTGCTTTGTAATTATTTCTTTATAAACTAGAGGGCTCCACCACCATCCCAAACTAATAGATCGAATTTCACAAAATTTGGTAGATAAGTCACTTGTGGGTTACCCTGGTGCTAATTGGATTTTGGTACGATTCCGAAAAAGTAACCTACCCTTTCTTGTAAAATGACCCGAAAAACCCCCAAACTCTAAAATAAAAAACTACGTATGCTCAAATATATTAATTAAATGTTTGTTTTATACACAATTTTTAACAATGAAAAGAATAAGACCAACTCCATTACATCAGGGCTAGCCGTTCTCGAGATATTTTAGTTTTTTCGCATTTACGCTGGGCCACTGTTGAAAAAATGTCCAGTTACCAACACAGAACGAAAATTGAATTAAAAATGCCAATTCAGTGTCATTTTTTAAAATAATTGTGGACGTAATTTTCTGTAATTAAACTCAATATAATGAATTATTGAAGAAATGGGGAACGTGAATATGAGTCTGCAGGAAAAGTCATGTGCTGCCCACATCAGATTTTTTAATGTGCAACAGGAATTTTTCACTGTCATACATATATTCTTACTTTACCTGCAATACATGGCAATATATAGGGAAAATATTGAAATCGTGCCGAAAATCACAATTCGAGTTTTCGACGGATCGACACATTTTGAGATCTGTAGAACGCGAAAAAAAAAATCTGATGTGGGCAGCACATGACTTTCGCTGCAGACTTATATCGACGTTCTCTTTATTTTAATTAAATGTAATTCACTTTTAATTCAATTTTCGTTCTCATTTGATAACTGGACTTATTTTCAAAGGTGCCGTAGAGAAAATACGAAAAAACTAAAATATCTCGAGAATGGCTAGTCCTACTGTAATGGGGTTGGTCTTATTCTTTTCTTCGTTAAAAATTACGTATTAAACAAGCATTTAATGGATATATTTGATTATACATAGTTTTTTATTTTAGATTTTGCCGATTTTTGCGGGTCATTTTGCAAAAAAAGGCAGATTATTTTTTTCTGAATCCTACCAAATTCTAATCAGCACCAGTTGACCCACAAGTAACTTATCTCCCAAATTTTGTGAAATTCGGTCCATTAGTTTTACAGCTAGAGTGGATATAAGCTTTTGTGGACCATTTCGCAAAAAAAGGCGGGTTCTTTTATCTCGAATCGTATCCAAAACTAATCAGCTCTAGACTCGCCCACAAGTGACTTACCTAACAGATTTTATGAAATTCGGTCAATTAGTTTAGTTAGAGTGGATACAAAATCTGCACAGACAGACAGACACAGTGACAGATGTCACGCTAAAAATGGTTTTTTCGTATTCTAGAGGTCTTGAAACGTGTAGATCCGTTGAAAACTCGAGTTGCGATTTTCGACATGATTTCAATACTTTCCGTATACATTACCATGTATTGCAGGGAAAGTAATATATTTTAAGCATAATGTGTGTGTTTGTATGCAGATATTGTATCCACTCTAACTGAAAAACTAATTGAGTGAATTTCATAAAATTTGATAAGTCTCTTGTGGGTGACCCTGGTGCTGATTTGATTTTGGTACGATTCGGGATATACAGATCCTGCCCTTTTTACTTTCCCTGTAATACATGGTAATGTATAGGGAAGGTATTGGAATTATGTCGAAAATCGCAACTCGAGTTTTCGACGGATTTACACGTTTCGAGATCTCTAGAATACAAAAAACTATTTTTAGCATGACGTCTGTGTGTGTGTGTCTATCTGTGTGTATGTCTGTGTGTACGTGCAATGTATGTATACACTAACTCAAAAACTAATGGACCTAATTTCATAGAATTTGGTAGGTAAGTCACTTGGATGTGACCCTGATGCTGATTAGTTTTTGGTACGATTCGTAAAAACAGAATCCGCCTTCTTTTGCGAAATGGTCCTCGAACATGTCATTTATCCGCTCTAGCTAAAACACTAATTGATCAAATTTCACAAAATTTCGTAGATAAGTTACTTGTGGGATACTCTAGTGTTGATTAGATTTTGGTACGATTCGGAAAAGAACAATTTTTTTTTTTTTTTTTACAAAATGGCCCTCAAAAATTTCATGTATCCACCCTAGCTAAAATACTAATTGACTAAATTTCACAAAATTTGGTAGATAAGTTGCTTGTGAGATACTCTGGTGCTGATTAGATTAAGGTATAATTCGGAAAAAAACAACTTGCCTTTTTTTACTTAAATTCTTGTTTTATACGCAATTTTTGACGAGGAAAAGAATATAACAAACTCCATTATGCTTTAGGTCTAACCGTTTTCAAGATATTTGAGATTTCTTGCATTTTTATTACACTGATTTCGGAAAAATGTCCAATTACCAAATAAAAACAAAAATTGAATTAAAAATGCAAATTTAGTATTATTTGGTGCAATTAAACTCGATCTAACGAATTATTAAAAAATAAAGAAAATATGAATTGGAATCTACGTCACCTTTGAAAATAAGTCCGGTTACCGAATGAGAACGAAAATTGAATTAAAAGTGAAACAAATTTAATTAAAATAAAGAGAACGTTAATATAAGTCTGCAGGGAAAGTCATGTGCTGCCCACATAAGATTTTTACTTTCCCTGCAATACATGGTAATGTATAGGGAAAGTATTGGAATCATGTCGAAAATCGCAACTCGAGTTTTCGACGGATCTACACGTTTCAAGACCTCTAGAATACGAAAAAAACATTTTTAGCGTGACGTCTGTGTGTGTGTCTGTCTGTCTGTGCAGATTTTGTATCCACTGTAACTAAAAAACTAATGGACCTAATTTCACAAAATTTGGTAGGTAAGTCTGGTGTTGATTCGTTTTGGGTACGATTCGGGATAAAAGAACCCGCCAATTTTTGCGAAATGGTCCGCAAATGCTTGTATCCACTCTAACTAAAAAATACTCTAACTAATAAATATTTGTTTCGTGTTCTAAAGGTCCAAAACGTGTATAGATCAGTCGAACACTCGAGTTGCGATTATTGACACGATTCCAATACTTTACCTATATATTATATACCATATATTGTAGGGAAAGTAAAAAATCTTATGTGAGCAGCACATGACTTTGCTTACAAATTAAAATTCATTTTCTTCTTACTTTCCCTGCAATACATGAAAGATATTGGAATCATATCAAAAATCGCTATTCGAATTTTCAACGGATCTACAAGTTTCGAGACCCCTAGAACATGAAAAAAAAAAGCATTTTCAGCGTAACGTCTGTGTGTGTGTCTGTCTGTGCAATGTATGTATCTACTCTCACTGTAAAAGTAATTGACCAAATTTCAAAAATTATTCAAGGTAAATAACTTGTGGTGATCCTGGTGCTAATTAGATTTTGGTATGATTCGGGAAAAAAGAGCCTACCTCCTTTTGAGAAATGACCACAAAAATCGCATGTATCCACTATAGCTAAAAATACTAATTTATCAAATTTCACAAAATTTGTTAGATAAATCTCTTGTAGGTTACCCTGGAAAGATTTGGGAAAACAGTACCATTTTTTTTTTCTTTTTGCAAAATGCTACGCAAAAATCATTAAAATATAAAATAAAAGTTCACGTATTCTCAAATATATCAATTAAATGTTGGTTTTGCAAGTAATTTTTGACGATAAAAAGAATAAGACCAACCCCATTATTCTAGCATTAGCCGTTTTCCAGATATTTTAGTTTTTCGCGTGTTTACTACGCCGCCTTTTAAAATATGTCCAGATAACACACACACAAAAAACCAAAATTGGATTAAAAGTGTAAATTCGGTGTTTTGTACAATTAAATTCAATTTAATGAATTATTAAATAAATAAGGAGAAGATGAATTAAAGTTTATAGGGAAATTCATGTGCTGCCCACATCACATTTTTTTTTAATTTCTCTGCAGTACATCGTAATATATAGGGAAGTATTGAAATCATGTCGAAAATCCCAACTCGAGTTTTCGACGGATCTACACGTTTTGAGACCTCTAGAACAAGTAAACACTCTTTTTAGCGTGACGTCTGTGTGCGTACAGATTTTGTATTCACTCTAACTCAAAATTTAATTGACCGAATTTCATTAAATTTTATAGGTAAATTATTTGTGGGTGACCCTGGTTCTGATTAGATTTTGATACAATTCGGGATAAAAGAACCTTTTTTTTTTGCCAAAGTTCCAGCAAAAAATGCCTGTAAATGTGTAATTGTAATTATTGAACGTCCTTATTTTTTTCTTTAAATTCATAAAAAGGGGGGGAGGGGATGTTCGTCCTAACCGAGTTTTAAATCAATAGGGTTTCACTAATCACTGAGTGCGATAGTTGTATTAAATTATTTCTAAAACGCTTCATTCGTTTATGAGATATCGCGGCCGCAGGCTCACACAGATTACTTCAAATACGTTCGATTCGAGTTCAGGGATACCTGAAACGTACTCTTCCGTCAAAAACTCGTATTTGAATTTTAAACCATGCCACAGTACTTTGGAAATAATTTGGTACGATTCTCACACTCGATGATTAGTGGAATCCTATTGATTTAGTTGTTAGGATCCCCCCCCCCTCAATATTATTCCCTGTGTATTATATATTATGTATATAGGGAAAGTAAAAATATATTGTGATGAACTGAAAAGGAAAATAATGCACACTTGCTACGGCTCCCGTGGGCTAAAAATCTTAAACCCACTTTTGTAGACAGTCTATACATTCTGAAAACTAATTATGTAATGCTTTCAGCAAGAAGTACTGCAATATTGGTAGAAAAAAAAAAAGAATTGGAAAGACAAATATTTCTTTCAAAAATGAAAAACAGATTTGTATCAACAGCAAAAGGGTTTGAACTGAAATCTTGCACAAAACTACTTTGGAAACTTCTACGAATTCTGGGGAAAAACTCTATTGTCCCAGTCCCCCATGAAACCACAGAACCAGAGAGTTGTTGCTTCTAGAAGCAGGGAACTATAGAGGGCTGTACTTTCCTTGATTACGGCTGTCAAGCAAATACATTATCACCCTCCCCACATAAAGATCTATTGCTGACAGACAGAGATTGTACAACCCACAACGTGTGACTTACAGGGTTGCCGTAAACTTATCTTAATTCTGTTCTACATATCTGCACTTGAAATAGTTTTTGGATCATTAAAAATAGATTTTATAATGACAACATTATAATATTTGCTGATATCAATAGAAAAATGTATTACTATTTTTTTTTTGTAGGCCAAATATTCAAATTTTCTTTCAAACTTGCTACAGAAGCCTCCTAATGGCAAATTCCGTTGTGTTGTTAACATTTAAATTCATTTTTGAAACACTTTAAATTTAAATATTAAAAAAAATCGTACGTCGACTGAAACGTATGTGTTTCTCCTTTAATATCGAACAAACTGTTAACATTTACAGGTAAAATTTACGAAGGAATCTTCTAAACAAATTTCCCCATTGGTTAACATGGAGGCAGCTCATAAGTTGTGGTGAGGTATGAGTCCCCTTAAGATATCCTGTGGAGATTCCCACTCCCACAAACAAAAGAATCTCCCCCATCTCCGGTCGTAAATGATCACGTGGGTCGCCATTCGTCTTGCGATTGTATTTCACTAAAACCGCCCGAGGACGGAGAGGATTTGACCACATAATTGGCGATTTTGTCGTGATTGACACTTTTGTCGTCTTTGACTTTGTAAAAAATGAGTGCTATTTTGAACAACGTTTTAATTTCTGAAGTCTTTTTTAACATCGATTACCGTATGAATGGAATGTATTCGGGCGATAGTACAGTAAATTTAACGCTGCAGCAAAACATTACAAAATTTTAGGATGATTTAAAAATTTTAGGTTAATTTTAGGAATTCAAGGGAAGCTTCAAACTTTTAGGAATTTTAGGACGAATGCGATCCCTGTGTTCTTCAAAACCATTTTCGTTTTCGAGGAACGCGAATGACTACAGTTCAGTGACACGCATTGTCTAGAAAACCCTGTAGCAGGTGCAATGTTTCTATCGACGATTTCCCCATACACTGGCAGAATTTGATATTCGCACGTTGTTCTACAAAGGTTATTTCTGTTTTCGAGGAATGCGAATGACTACAGTTCACTCACACAAACTGTCTGGAAAAACCCTGCGGCAGGTGCAATGTTTCTGTCTGCGATTTTCCGAAATGCTGGCAGAATTTGATAATCATACGATGTTCTTCAAACACCATTTGTTTTCGACAAATGCGAATGACTACAGTTCACTGACGCATTGTCTGGAAAAACCCTTCACTGCGGACCTGCTTCTTCTTTTTCACATCTCGCATCACATGTGCCTCTACGCCACAGTAAAATAGTTCCTCTCTCTTGTCCAATCAGGATTGGAGATGAGAGTTTGTATGTTTGTATTGATGTTTGTATTTGCGTCCGTGAGTCTGTGGATGGAATACATTAAGAACAAATGGAACGTTTCAAACGTAATTTAGTATGATTATTTCATTCAATCAGTGAATATTAAAATTCCTATTGATTTTAAACATGATCAAATGTTCGGAAAACTCTCCAATTTTCGAATTAATTTTTGAAAAATTATTAAAAATACCAAGACCTTCAATGATAAATAAATAAATAATAAATTCAGATGTAATTTTTTATTAGAATATGAATGAAACTAATTTTAGACTGCTCTAGCATGAGCCATTTTCAAGATATTCGATTGGGTTTTTGAAAAAATTATTAAAATATCAAAAACCTTCAACATCATCAAATAAATAATATCCCAACACCATCAAATAAATAATATCCTATGCAATTTTTTATTAGAAAATAAATGACACAAATTTTAAAATGCTGGCACAAACTGTTCGCGAGATATTGCAAGATTTTAAAGTAAAATTGTCACAAAATTTACTTTTGTAATAGTTTTATATACTTTTGATGAAGATTTTGAATAAGCCATGCCATTTGGACTAATAAGTTGCCAATAGGGTCCAATGTCAATTTCCATGCTACTAATTCAATATAAAAAATATTGTGCGTGGATCTCATACACCATTATTTCACTGTGAAAGAAATAAAGTCACATTATGCAGTCATGAGCTGTACAGATTCTTTTTAATTCAATACATATTTATTAAAATCAACTTTACCTTGTAGAATTACATAAAAGCAATTCATATTAAAAATAATATCAAATCCAATGTTTAAAAATCTGATGTGGGCAACACATGATTTTCCTTATATAATGCAATGAATTTACTATTTTTACAGTTAAAAAGAATGTTATTCTTATAGTAGATACATATATTCTTTCCAAGATATTGAATTTTCTTCATGAGTCGTCATTTTCATTGATTTAGCGTCATTTTTATCCATTTGGTGAGAATTTTGTTAATTTGGCAACAATTAAAAATGTCACCAAGTTGGCGACATTCCGCCAAATTCGTCGCCAAAATCTCGCCAAGTGTTATGGACGGAGAAATAAGTTATTCTTACAGTAGATAAATGACTATTGGTGTTCAAATACAAAAGTATTACTCAACGTATCTTTTTTTATAAATGGAACGAGCTAGATCCACGAGAATGATGTCACCCAATTTATCGCATGGTATTACATATGAAAAGTGAACATGTTTCTCAATAGGAAATATTTTTTTTTCATTTTATATAACTTTTTGATAATTTTTTTGAAAAATGTGCAATATCTCGAGAACGGTTCATGTTAGTGTTCTAAAATTTATGTCAATCGTTTTCTAATGAAAAATTACATAAGAAATGTCTATTTGCGTAACTGTATTAGCGGTTCTGATTTTTTGACGATTTTTTCAAAATTTCATTCGAAAATTTAGAGGGTTTCTGAACATTTGATTGCGTATAATAACAATAGGCTTCCAGTACCAAATTTCATTCGTTCGTCAGTTATCGTCTCCACAGACTCACTGACACACACACAGACATCCCTTCAAAAATGCTTGATTCGTGATCAGCGATGCTTGAAACGTGCTCTCCCGTCGAAAACTCGAATTTGAATTTTCGACCCCGTCACAATACTTTCCTTATACATTATGTATATAAGGAAAGTAAAAAAATGTTTTGTACTCACTGAAATTTTTAACCGAAGAATTTATCTATCAAGGCTCCCATATGTAGTAGGTTTGACCCATATTAAGGGAGGGTTGGTCTACTTGTTTTAATCTAAGTAAATACTAAAATAGAACAGGACAAGCTTTAGAAAATAATAGTTAACAGTAGTGACTGAATAGTTTTACTTAATCATCAAAAAATTAAAATAAAAATAAATTCTTGATGCAATTCATGTAGTTCCTCCTACTCCCTTTAGATTAAGCAAATTCTCTACTGTTATGAAAACAGATAAATCTTCAGTCTCTGAGGAGATAAAATAATATGTTTCTGGTGTCAGATCTACATAAAACAGATTGCAAAACTGGAAGTTATTTTGCCAATTAAATGAAATATAGGGAGGATCATGCACAAATGCTGTTTTTCGCAAAATTGTTGGAAAATAGCTATTTGTTTTATTCAGAATATGTTTGAAAAAAGTTTTTTGTATAAAACATTTACAAAAATTTTATACAATGCAAACAGATTTCAAAAGTAAAAAATACTTCCACAATTAAACAAAATACACGGAGGATCACTCATAAATGCAGTTTTTCACGATTTTGCTGCAAGAGTTTTTCATTTCATTAATATGTTTGAAAAATAGTTTTTTTGTATGCAGCAAAGTAATTCTAAAAATTTTAGTCACTGCAAATGCGGTTTTCCCACATTAATTATATAATCACTGGTCCTCTATCTATAGTGAAACTGTGTGAATATCGATGTTTGCTAGTGCCGATTATGTGATTGCTAGGAGATTTTCAGATGCAAGAACTGGAAAACTCCGAATTTACGACTTTGTTTCTATTTTAGGAACATTCCAGTTCCGAATTTATGATTTGTATGACCTGTAGAAACACTTATATGCAGATAAAAAAAAAAATGCAGATTTGTATTTAAAAAAAAAAAATGCAAACATTATGGAGATGAAAAATCGGACTTTTTTGACCAATTATAAGATTCTCAGAACAAGACTAAAAATAAAAACCGAACAAATACAAGAAAATCAGATTACTTGACAGCTATTAGATGCTATTATAGCTATAGCTGTTAAAATGTTTTGAAATACATTCATAAAAAAATTAACATATTTTAAAAAATATATGGAGTGACAATCAGGTTGATAGATACCATTTTATATAATTTTTAATTATTTTGTTAATTTCAAACATTATATTAAGGGTTCAATGTAAAATAGTAGGAAAAGTAAGAATTTTCTAGAGAAGTAGGAATAAGGGTTATTGTACTTTACCAAGAAAAATATAGGAAGAATATGATGCTTCTACATTAGTTAGGTGCATAATTCCTAATATGTGCATAAATATTTATATGTGTATATAAATATATATCATAAATAATACTCACAGTCAGTTGTCTGTTATTGATAGCATCAGTCATGTGCGTGCGGCCCCGAAGAGCCGAATTAAACTGTGAAACAGAAAGTCCCCCGGCAGTTGTAGGATCTGATGATGCATCAATAGAAGCATTAGTCATCAAATCCATTGAAGACAAAGGACTACGTCTAGTTTGGGGTTCGTTGTACTGACTTTGGTTTAATGGCATATTCATATTAGGATTTAATGTTGCTGACATTTGTGGAGGAGGTGAAAATAGTTCAGAACCTCTGAGGGCTGAAGCATCAGCTTGCAAAATAATGTTTGGTGGTGATATTCTCTGATTTCCAGGCATACCAGGACTGGGTAGATGAGTTAGTGCACCGGCAACAGGAAGTTCTGAAATAATAAATATTAAGATATAAATATACTAACATTTTTTCTACCAAGTACATTTTAGTCAATAACTGGTTTGATAGACTAGGTAAGTATTAATCTCTATACAGGGTTGTCCACTTTCTGAAGAATCATTGAAAATCACGGAAAACACAAAAAAGAAACCTTGAAAATCAGGGAACATTTTCTTCCAAAGATAGAAATTAAAAACTTGTAATTGCAAAAAATGACAAGGTGTCACTAAAAGTTGCCGTAGTATTTTTTGCTATAAACGACTGGAAAATACTTAGGCAAGTTTTTTTGTGCTTTTCCCAATACAGGTCTTAAGTTTTATATGTTTTTTTTTTTAATCTCATTTTATTACAAGATTAAACCTGGGTTAACATATAAATATGATTTGTTGGAGGTGTGAGATTACGAACCTGGCTGTCCACCACAGTGACTAGAAGGTTGGGGCTAGTCACTCCGTGTTTTGTGGCTAAGCTAATGTTTTTATTCACATAAGACAGAACAATTAGTGCACAGTAGTTTTCATTCAATTATTAAATATATGTGTAGATTTATTTTTTTATAGGTGTAAATTTGGTGTTTCATTAAATAACAATATTAGTATGGCCAAGTGTACTTTTTCCAAATAGTCGCTAGATGATAAACTGTATCCTGACTTCGCCAGTTGGTTAGATGTAGTTCAAGGGGATTTTTCTTCAACATATTCTAAAGTGTGCTACAAATCTCTTAAGCTTAGTAATATGGGAAAGCAAACTGCGATTTCACATAGTAAGGGACCGCCGACCGTCCAAATGGATGCTCTATGTCTTCGGATGAGTCGGAAGGTCTGGGTCTTCAACATAGTAAGGGGCCAAGACACATTAAAAATATGTCAATTAAATCTACACAGCCCAGCATTTTATTTTTCCAAAGCAAAAGCAAACAAAATCTCAGCCTCGTTCTATTCACTCAACCTCTACATCAAGTGTTCAGTATTCAGCACCCTCAACATCAGCAGAGCTAAATATTTTTGTCCTAACAGTCTTGCAGCAGACGACAGTGAAAATTTTCACAGTAAATGATGATGATGTTACAATAGCAGAAATTATATAGGCACTTGAGGTTGTTACTGGGAAGATGTCTTTGAACTCATGTGAAAGAAGCAGTTTGGCTTTCAAGAGAATGTTCCATGACAGAAAATTGCGCAAAACTTTTCAATGGGAAAAACAAAAGCAGCATATGCAATCAACCATGGATTAGCACCATATTTCAAAGACTGTTTACACAACGATTTTAAAAACTGCAATGATTATGTGGTATGTTTTGATGAGTCTATGAATAAGGTTGTGCAGAATGGTCAAATGGATATTGTAATAAGGTGTTGGGATATCAATAAGCTAAGAGTTATTACTCGTTATTGGAACAGTGTTTTCATAGGATGTTTAATTGCGGATCATCTGTTAGAAAACTTCGTTGAAGGTCTTTCACTCCCATTAGAAAACTTGCTGCAAATTTCTATGGATGGCCTCAATGAAAATCTGAGTTTCTAAAGAAACTTTGTGATAAACTGATATAGTTGACAACTCAGATGATAAATCACTTCTTGATATTGGAGTTTGCAGCTTACACACAGTTAATGGAGCTATGAAGGCAGATCACACAGCAGTAAAATGTAATGTTTATCAGATTTTAAGAACTATGTATGGTATTTTATTATGGTATATTAGCCCAAGGTTAATAGAATATTAACAGGTTGTCTCGTTCGCTATTCCCCCCATGGTGACATTTCTGGGCGAGCTGTGACGTCACTGCTAGACCTTCTGTTCTCTTGACCAGCGGCGCTTCGTTGAAAAACGTTGGAAAACAGCGCGGTTTTATTTTAAAATGTCTTGCTTTAAACATCAACGAGATACATGAAATGTTTCCTAAAATAATGTGCTAACACTGAAATATGACAATGAATTCAAATTTGAATTCAAAATGAACGAAATTGCTGTAATTAACAAATTACAGTAATTAGTCAAAAACAGCGGTTTTACAAATTATATACTAAGCCAAGGATATAATTTTCCGGGTGATTTCGTATAACAAATACATTCATCTTCTTTTTTACACAAAATTTACATATTTTATATGTAAACTGATAATCTTTATTAATATTTTTACTCACAAATATATTGCATGAATATGGATTTTAATATAGTATATTTTAACAATTACTTTTACAACGCATTAAAGATTTTAAACGAAATATCCCGTTCGAATTCATTAAATAGAGACTGTGCACTTTACTGTCTGTATTGTCTATTAAAATTTCGAAATAGGATATAACTAATGAGAAATATGTAAAAATAGAATTAAATAAGATTTATTTCTATGAAACTCTCCATATTATCTTTATCAATTTGCAATTAAATTTCAATTTCTTTAAAAATTGGATGATTTAAAGTTTCCTGCATATAAATGCTATGGTACTTATTCTGTCGAGTAAAAGTAAGTGTTCCGTTCCTAGTAGTTACTATACAAAAAATATTTGAACTTTATAATTTTCTGAAAAATGTCATCGATTTGATTTTAAAATATTTAGATTGTATCATTGCAGGCTCAATGCATGTAATTAATATTTTCATTTTATATGCTTAAAGAAAACCCTGTTTCTATATATTTAATGATATACATCTGCTGTTTAATTTTGTTTATTTGAAGTCTGTAAATTCATTTAATTTATTTTATGGTACAGATATTACCGTAGAAATCAGTCAATCGGCACTTTAAAATGGGACAGAAAATCGTGGAAAATAAAAGGGGGGGGAGGTAGGGGGGTATCATCCAGAATTTTATGCTAAAAGAAACAAAGGCTATTTTTGTCATTTTATTCGAAGACGAATTTTTTTTTCTCCGAAATTTGTCCAATATTTATGGGGAAGGAGCTTCAAACTAAAAAGATTCTATTCACCGTTTGCTTTAAAATAAATAGGGGTAAATGTATCATTTTAATGCGACTATAAATTTATTTTGTTTTTACAAAATTATCCATAAAATTACACTAGTTTCTTTTAACTTATTAATATTCCTTTCTTGAACAAAAACCATTTTTATTGAATCGAAACTACTCCGTCTTACTCCTGATGAAGCCCTTCAATTTGACGAATCAAGATATAATTGCCTTAGCAAAAACTTTATTTAACAAATTTACTAACAAAAAAATTCTTAACAATTTACATTTGACGTGACTAATAATTATTATTGCAATGATTTGATGAAATATGTGTTTTCAAATTTAAATCAATTACTGTTTTTTCTTCAGATGATTTTAAAAGTTTTCTGACCTTCTCTCAAATCCAGACGATATATTTTTTCTAAAACATGTAAAATTTTTGAACTAGACAAAAGCTATGCATTGCATGGAAATAATATTTATTCAAATTTATACTGCGTTATTCATGCCTGTAAACTTCGGAATACAGTCAATATTTAAATGATGACTGATTTGCCACATTTAGATTAGAAATATATATATTTATATCCTTCTCAAACCGATTCACATAACACACCTAACAACTACTGGCTCTTATCTGATCATTCACTATTTCTTTATACATAACCTTTGCTCATTCAAATATCTTTCAACATAGCATTCAGTAATCTTTGTATAAACTTCCCTTATGTTAAAATTTTAATAGCTTCCACTCTCATAAAAAATTCGGTATTTCTTTTCATATGTACGGAATTTATTTTTGTAAACTTCACATTACTATGCATATACTGTTTTATTTTATTCTATATTGCTTGCACACAGTTACTATTAGATAAATATTTAAATAGTTTCCGATCAACGTTTCTCAATAGTTTTTCTCGCCTCTGTCCGAGAATGGGTCTAGCTAAGGCTCCTCTATATAAGAGCTGACTCATCAAGCATATTGAAGCCCACTGTAGCTGGAAGCGCAGTCCATTAGCATTAACTCTATTCGTATTTTAACTTTAAGAGATATAATTGAAATAATTATGGGTGGCTTTTCTGCACCGAACTGCTCTAATCATTCTAGAAAGGGTTTTAGGCTATTTCGCTTTCCTAGAAACGAAGAAAGAAGAAAACGATGGCTAATAAATAATTGGATACCCGGTAATGGAGAATACTTGTGCGAGCTAAATTCTACAATATTCTAATTGAAACTTCTTTTTTCATATAAAGTATTTATTTTAAACACTTATTTTATAATTTTTGTAACTTTTGTATGGAACCCTATGGGCTTCAATATGCTTGATAAGTCAGCCTGTAGTAGAGGAGCTCTAGGTCTAGCTAGAGCTCCTCTACTACAGGCTGACTTATCAAGCATATTGATGCCCAGTAGGGTTGCTTCATAAACATGGGCTACCATATTTGGCGATCTAACGCGTGCTCCAAATATGGAGTTTCACACTTATTTCAGAACGTTAACAAATTTTCAATTGAGTTATATTTTTATAAATGAATAAGATTAGAGTAACATTTGTAATTTCGTAACACTTATTGACAAGAATTAAATATACGATTCTCACTCTACAAACAGATTAACAAATAAGGAATGAAATATATGGACATATTTTTTTACTTTTTTTTGCAAAAATTCAGTCTTATTAAAATTCATGAAATACTTGGATGTATATTTCTACTATTTTATATCTATTCCAGTTCCAACGTTTTATAAAAAGGAAAGTATTATTATCTTATTATAAACTCAGAAAGACCTTGAAATATTTGAAACACCTATAATAGTGAAAAAAGTTGTTTCTGAAATACATTTATGATACATAGTAGTGTGTGAATTACTCGGGGAGGGGGAGGGGGGCGCAGAAAATTTAAATAACTTATTCTGTTTAGCATTACAAATAGAAAATAGTTTTTCCAAGTATTCATATTTTTTATTATCAGAAGCATATTTTCTATTCCAAGTACTATTTATACAACAAACAATTCCATAATTGAAGAATCCTATTTAAAGTTCAGAAACCACTGTAATGTATATTATGATTTCGTAAAGGACCTATTTTGAAAAAAAAAAAATGGTTTTAATGTTTTATTAAAAAATTTTATAAAGGGAAATGTAAATTGTACTTTGAAAAATCTCATCTTTACAGCAAAAGCTATTTTTTTTAAGACTAAAATTATAGTAATTAGCGTATTATGTTAATTTTATCAAATGAAAATTGCAGAACCTGTAGATCTGAAACATTTTCAAAGTACAACTTTTAAAAAGAAAAATAATAATGCCATGTTGCCCAAAGATAAAACCACAGTAGTGTGATCCATTGTTAATTTTCTTAATTATAACCCTATATTGCTAATTCAAAGCCTTTTTAGAAGTCAGGCACCATAAATTGTTTCATGTGGTCTTCAATGACATCTCTCCAACAAATTTTATAAAATCAGAAAAATAAATAGGACATATTTATTTTTATCGTTTTTCTATTTTATTTTGTTAATACTTTTCTATACAGTAGCAAAGCATGAAATATTCTTTGAAATAAACTTCATGACATTTAGTCAAATTATAGGTGTTCATTTTGATGTAAATATTGATTATTGTCAACTCCAGTGAACAATAGTTACCTCAATAAGTAAAACTTTCTTATTCTTCCTTGAAGAAAACATGCATGTAAAAATCAGGTGACTGCAATTGTTTCGAGAGAGTTTTAATTCCATTGAAACAATTGCAGTCACCTAATTTTTATAATACTTCTTTAAAGAAAGCATGCATATAAAGTTTTATAAATAGTTATAAGACTTTATATTCTATATTTTACTTACTTCAAATTTACAGGAGATCGATCAGCACACTGAATAAAAAAAATAAAATAAACTTTTCATGCTATACTTCAAACAGCTATTATTTCTCAAAATATTTATAATTTTAAACTAATTAATATTCAAATTGCAAACAAATTAGAATTTTAACTGAAAATATGCAATATTATTTAAATTACATGAAAAGTTTTTGAAAAATTACTTTTCTGTATGTACTTATGTATATTACTTTGTGTACCGTTAATTATTTTTTGTTACAAAGTCATTTACTTTCATCACTGAATAATACACACCCCAAGGAGACAAGTCCAATATTCAGTCAAAACTTTAAGAAATCTAAGGTACCATGAAAATACTTTCTTATATTGCAATTTTACTAAAACATTTTAATGAAATTTTTATAAAGTTCCTTCCAAAATTTAAGTAATAAAATTATGTTTTTATAAGCAACCAATTTGTTTTATGTTTTTTTTTCTTTCTCATAAAACTGCATCTTAGGTTTTATTGAACTAACTGATACATGCTTATAGCTAAATACTAATATAGTATCATGTAAATAGGTTATTTAAACAATATTTTATTATGATTGATAAATTTAACCCTAGTTAAAAAAAAAAAAAAAAAAGTCTTATTTATGTTTAAACCACTTTAAAAAAGCTGGTTTTTCTTTAGTAGACAAAATATAGCTTTTTCCGAATAAAAAAACTGAATTGTATAAATAAGTCATTAAAAAATTGATATTTCATGCAGTTTTTATCAAGAGCATCATGGACATACTATGACAACTGATTTATTGAAATTGGCTGCTGTAGCTTTCAACAATTTTTTCGTGTCCACTCTCTTACATTCAAATTGACTTTCCTCAAAATGAACCTAGAAAAAAAAAGTAAGGCATGTTACACTTATAATAATTATTCTTTCTAAATGCTTAAAATAAGAATTAAGAAGCAGAAATCTCAATTACTAATACAATACTGCAAATGGAAACTGTTGAAAATCTTTGATATAAAAAAAAAGCCGAGCTCAGTAAGTTATTATTTATTATTTAGGTTATTAGGGTATTTTCCTCTTTAGATACAAAGTAGTTAAACTTTCAAATATGTGAGGCAAACATTCATACATGTTACTAAAAAAACATTAAAGTAAAACTATTTTGAAAAAGTTATTCAAAATGTAGAGAATACATCCAATAAGCATTAGTACCAATAAGCGTAATCTAATAAGATATGAAAGTTCAATTCCTTTCTAATTTCCATTTATGAGATATCGGTTACTACAGAATGTAAAAATGCTTTTATGTAGTCCCACCCAACAAATGATATGCTATTGTACAACACACATTTTTATTGTAAACAGTGTAGAAGACCCAGACCGTTCTGAGGACTTGAGTATCTATTTGGACAGCCGGATTGTAAACAGTGTATGTATTTTAACCTATCTCAATCATTTATTCGTGAGATATCGCTGATCAAAGGTGAAACACCATTAGTGTATATTGCCAGAACTATAAATCCAATGAAATTTGAAATCAACAAGCTTTTGATCTTTATTACTATAGATATGATTAAAAAATTTCAAACAGTTTTCTCGATTCATTCATGAAAAATCACTGACCACAAAAAAAAATCTAGCAGATAATATTGCCAAAACTATACATCCAATAAGCATTAGTACCGATAAGCGTAATCCAATAAGATATGAAAAGTTCAATTAATTTCTAATTTCCATTTATAAGCCTATCGGTTACTACAGAATGTAAAAATACTTTTATGTAGTCCCACCCAACAAATGATATGCTATTGCACAACACACATTTTTATTGTAAACAGTGTATGTATTTTAACCTATCTCAATCATTTATTCGTGAGATATCACTGATCAAAGGTAAAACACCATTAGTGTATATTGCCAGAACTATAAATCCAATGAAATTTGAAATCAACAGGCTTTTGATCTTTATTACTATAGATATGATAAAAAAATTTCCACCAGTTTCCTCGATTCATTCATGAAAAATCGCTGACCACATAAAAACATCCTAGCAGATAATACTGCCAAAACTATACATCCAATACGCATTAGTACCAATAAGTGTAATCCGATAAGTTATGAAAAGTTCAATTAATTTCTACTTTCCATTTATGAGATATCGGTTACCACAGAATGTAAAAATATTTTTCTGTAGTCCCACCCAACAAATGATATGCTACTGCACAACACACATTTTTATTGAAAACAGTGCAATACATTTAAAATTTCAGAATTGTAACCACATCCAGGTGAAGGATTTCCAATTTCCCCTGTTTTTGCTAAAATACTGAAGTTCTGGTGGAAATTAAAACAGAATTGATAATTTTGTGGAGGGGAGGGGGAGGAGCACTGGAGGTACACTGTCATTGTAAAAAGAGCAAAAAGAAAGGTAATTGTAGGGTTATTTTATCTGACACCTTTGACCTGAAAATTTAAAGAGAGGCAATTTTGGTATAAACTTGTGTATGTACAGATTTACAGATTATATAAATATAACATTTAAAATCTTTGTAATAATAATAAATTTTATAAATCTGTATTACAAACGATATATTTATGCCTAATACGAAAGAATTTAAGTATCTTATTGGGAAAATCCTATAAAAGGAATGACAGAACGCCAATGTTTACATCAAATGATTGGCGCCAAACATCGACTTGGCGATAAAATAATCGGTGCCATTTAAAAGTAATTTCGTGTCATTTGAACATAATTTTTTATCAGTTTTTCGAAAAATTAATAGCTAATCATTAAGTAGCTTATATGATAAACGTATTTCGATTTATTTACCATTTTAGCTTATGTTTGCATAATTACTATAACATGGCAAGTTTTCCACTTGGCGACAGTTTGTTGATAGTAGGATTCACCAATTTTGTGATTCATTATGATCTAAAAATACAACAAAGTGTATAAAACTTGAAAGATATTTGTGTAAGAGGAATAAATCTTTAATATATATATATAATTTGAAGTTATTTTCTTCTAGGTTTGGAAGCGCGTATAATGCATTCAAGATGATGTTTACATTACAAACTACGTGTACTAAGATAAGACTTTAACAAATAAAAATCATTAATAATCCATACTACAGTTACAGAAATTATAAAATAAGTGTTTAAAATAAATACTTTATATGAAAAAAGAAGTTTCAATTAGAATATTGCAGAACTTACCTCACATAAGTATGATCCATTACCGGGTATCCAATTATCGCGCCGACTATTTATTAGCCATTGTTTTCTTCTTTCTTCGTTTCTAGGAAAGCGAAATAGTCTAAAACCGTTTCTAGAATGATTAGAGCAGTTCGGTGCAGAACAACCACCCATAATTATTTCAATAATACTTCCTAAAGTGAAAATACGAATAGAGCTAATGCTAATGAATAGCGCTACCAGCTATGGTGGGCATCAATATGCTTGATGAGTCAGCTCGTATATAGAGGAGTCTTAGGTCTAGCAGTGACGTCACTCGTATTTTCTTCCCGGGACAACTTTTTCCCCAAACGAGACAACCTTATATACAAGATATTCTACGGACCGGACCTTGATATTAGCCTAGCAAGTAGTACAAAGTATACAGAAACTACTGACAGTAAGGATTTTCTCAAAAAATTTACTTCTATGAGGTGGCTAGAGAATGGTGCTTGTGTTGATCAAGCATTGAAAATATAGGATCACATTGAAAAAAAATCTGATGTGGGCAACACATGACTTTCCTTATATAATGCAATGAATTTACTACTTTCACAGTTAAAAAAATGTTATTCTTATAGTAGATACTTATATTCTTTCCAAGATATTGAATTTTCTTCAATTAGTCGTCATTTTCATTGATTTAGCGTCATTTTTATCCATTTGGCGAGATTTTCGTTAATTTGGCAACATTTAAAAATGTTGCCAAGTTAGCGACATTCCGCTAAATTCGTCGCCAAAATCTTGCCAAGCGTTATGGACGGAGAAATAAGTTATTCTTACAGCAGATAAGTGACTATTGGCGTTCAAATACAAAAGTATTACTCAAAGTATCTTTTCTCGTGAATGGAACGAGTTAGATCCATGAAAATGATGTCACCAAATTTATCACATTTATTACATGTGAAAAGTAAACATGTTTCTCAACAGTTAATATTTTTTTTAATTTATGGGATTTTTTGATAAATTTATTTAAAAAATGTGCAATATCTCGAAAACGGTTTATGCTACCATTCTAAAGTTTAAGGCAATTGTTTTCTAAGGAAAAATTACATAAGAGATGTCTATTTGCGTAACTTTATTAAACTTTTTGATTTTATTCAAAATTTCACTCCCAAATTTAGGGGGGGGGGGGGTTGAACATTCGATTGTGTTTTAAAACAATAGGCTTCCAGTATTCATGGATTGTGATTTTTGTACCAAATTTCATTCGAATCGCTCTATTCGTTCGTGAGATATAGTCTCCACAGACTCCCTGACACACACACACACAGACATCACCTCAAAAATGCTCGATTCGTGATCAGGGTTGTTTGAAATGTGCTCTCCCGTTGAAAACTCGAATTCGAATTTTCGATCCCGTCGCAATACTTTCCTTATGCATTATGTATATAAGGAAAGTAATATGTAAAAGAAAACCCTCTGCCAGGTAAAAAAAAAATCTGATGTGGGCAACACATGACTTTCCTTATATAACGTAATGAATTTACCACTTTTACAGTAAAATAAATAGTTTTTTCTTATAGTAGATACTAATATTCTTTCCAAGATATTGAATTTTCGACAATTAGTCGTCATTTCATTGATTTAGCGTTATTTTTATCCATTTGGTGAGATTTTCGTTAATTTGTCAACATTTAAAAAAGTCGCCAAGTTGGCGACATTCCGCCAAAATCTCGCCAAGCATAATGGACAAAGAAATAAGTTATTCTTACAGCAGATAAATGAATATTGGCGTTCAAATACAAAAGTATTACTCAAAGTATCTTTTTTCTTGAATGGAATGAGCTAGATCCACAAGAATGATGTCATCCAATATATCGCATGGTATTACTGAAAAGTGAACATGTCTCTCAAGAGGAAATATTTTTTCTTTATTTTATATGACTTTTTGATAATTTTTTTGAAAAATGTGTAATATCTCGAGAACGATTCATGTTAGCGTTCTAAAATTTATGTCAATCGTTTACTAATGAAAAATTACACAAGAAATGTCTATATGCGTAACTTTATTAGTGGTTTTGATTTTTTGACTATTTTTTCCAAATTTCATTTGAAAATTTAGGGGTGTTCTTAACATTCGATTGTGTATAAAAACAATCGGCTTCCAGTGTTTACGGATTGTGATTTTTGTACCAAATTTGGATCGAATCGGTCCATTCGTTTGTCAGTTATCGTCTTCACAGACTCTCACACACACACACACAGACATCACTTTAAAAATGTTTGATTCGTGATCAGGGATGCTTGAAACGTGCTCTCCCTTCGAAAACTCGATTTCGAATTTTCGATCCCGTCACAATACTTTCCTTATACATTATGTATATAAGGAAAGTAATAGGATTTTCTTATAGTAGATACTAATATTCTTTCCAAGATATTGAATTTTCGACAATTAGTCGTCATTTTCATTGATTTAGCATCATTTTCATCCATTTGGCGAGATTTTCATTAATTTGGCAACATTTCAAAAAAGTCGCCAAGTTGGCGACATTCCGCCAAAATCTCGCCAAGAGTTATGGACTAAGAAAAAAGTTATTCTTACAGCAGATAAATGACTATTGGCGTTCTAATACAAAAGTATTATTCAAAGTATATTTTTTCATGAATGGAACGAGCTAGATCCACGAGAATGATGTCACTCAATTTATCGCATTGTATTACATATGAAAAGTGAACATGTTTCTCAATAGGAATTTTTTTTTTTTTATGTGACTTTTTCATAATTTTTTTGAAAAATGTACAATATCTCGAGAACGGTTCATGTTAGCATTCTAAAATTTATTCCAATCGTTTTCTAATGAAAAATTACATAAGAAATGTCTATTTGCGTAACTTTATTAGCGGTTTTGATTTTTTAACGATTTTTTCAAAATTTCATTCGATAATTTAGGGGGGGTTCTGGACATTCGATCACGTATAAAAACAATAGGCTTCCAGTTGTCGCATGGTAAACCCATGAGCCAATATTTTAGGGAATGCGACCTAGAGTCTTCTTATTTATTTGGGGGGGTCAGCCTTTTCGTTCGGCCATCTGCACTCAAAATAGAAAACCAGGATGTCGAAGTTTCTTTAGATCTCGTATTTGAACCGAAAGGGTGTAATGTGCGTCCTTTTCGGATGGGTCATAGGGATTGCGGCCTGCTTTGAATTAGTGCCCGAAAAAAGTATCGGTTTCGCAGGGGCTTGAAAAGGGGCTTTTTGTTTCTGGGGGTCTAAAAGCCAATGGCGTTGCTTTGGGGTCAAGGGGTTAAGACCCTGAATCCAATGGGATGTTTGTGTGCGCCTCAGGGGCGTGTTTTAAAATCTTGGAGAGAGAGAGTTTTTTTGAGTTTTGAAAAAAGGAGCGAGGAGAAGGTTTGGTGTTGTGAGTGAGAAAAGTCATACTCCCCAGCATTGTCCTCAACCATGAGAGGCTGTTCAGTCAGCGAATGCTCGGTGAGTTACTCATTTAAGGGCCTGTGCCTGATTTGTATCTTTTACTTCTCTCTCCGGGTTAAGGATATTTAAATATTTCATAGTTTTAAATTTAATTACCATCTTTCACATTTTAGTCTATGAGACTACATATACTTTTGTATTTGTTTAATTGCTTATCTAAAATTGGTAGTTATCCCATTTGGAATATGGGAAGTTGTCTTTTAAATATTTTAAATCAAATTCTTGTAAATATTTATATAGTGTAAATAAATTAATGTTTGTGTTTATACTCACGGCCTTATTCTTTTTCGCGCTCTTACCGGGCGTGTCCTAAAAAGGAAGTTACCTTAGGACAAATAATTTGGTGCCTTAGACCAGGATGAATTTTGTTGGGTTCAGTAACGAAGGAAAATAGATTGGCGCCAACGAACAGGATAAGAATTATGTTTGGTGCATTAACCAAGGAAAATTTTTTTGAAAGATGGTAAAAATAAAACAAATAATAAATGTCAATATCTGCAATAATTTTTTCCCTAGTAATAAATAAATTTTAATATGAGAAATTTAGAAAAAATTTTTAAACATTGGATAAAAGTAGAAACTGTTTCATTTGTCATGAAAATATGGGCTATTTTAATGTTATATTGATAAAATACAAAGAATTAAAATTGGTGAGAGTTATGTGTATATATATATTTTTTGGTTTGTAGATATGTCATTGATTGCATTGTTACATGTAGACGAGGTTTTAAAATTTTTGTTTGTTCACTAATATTTTTCAATTATGCCAAATACGGTAAATTCCACCGGTGTTGGTTTTTTCCTCTAAGGACGGGGTGTTTAGATTTCTTTTTCTGTGTGCTTTTTCCCTACCTAATACTGTATTTTTTCTTAAAATAAAAGTATGTATTAATATTAATTATGCTATTTACGGGAAATTTCTACTTTTTCGAATTATTCAAATATTTAGTTATCAGGATTTCAACTAAAGCTTCGTTTAATTTGAAAAGTGACTATTGTGATTTGAATGAGGTAATTTTTTAAACAATGACCATATTCAACAGATTCACATCTTGCCGCTTTAAAACCTTTCTTATCTTATAAATTCGAAAACTATAAACGAATTATATCGGATCATAAAAATATCATTATTACATATATTATATTTTGCGTTTAAGTTATGGAGTAAGAATCTTATAGAATATAACATTGTTTGGTATTTGAGTACTTACAACAAAAGTTAATAGGAAATTATTCAGTTTTTAAAATTAATTGGAAATCAATCAAAATTTATTTTCTAAACCAACTGTCTCACATGTAGAGCTCTAATCTTTCTAATTTTTATTTTTCCATTTTAAATCATCGAAAAAAAAAATGATAAACTCTCAAAGAATTTTCTGACTGAAAGACCGATTAAAAACAAAAAACTAAAGAGTATTTATTTTGTGTTTTGTAACCAGTCCCATCAAAAACGTATATATCTTTGAAAAAGATATGTTCGAATACTTACTTCTATTTAGCGAGGGAAATAAAATAAATATGACAAGAATTACAAAAATATCCTTTTCATATATAGTTTCTTTTCCTGCAACACATAGGGAAGGAGAAGTATTGTGATGGAGTTAGCAACTGGACGCTCGGATTTTGATAAATTTACCAATGTTGAGCGTCCTTGAATAATAATCAATCATTTTTTTTAATGATGTCTGGCTATCTACGCAGTGTTTTTTTTTTCAGGAATTTTTGTCTGGGGGGGGGGGGGGGGGGGGGGGGAAGAGAAATGGAACCTCAAAGGGAACAAGTTATCGAATATAATTTTCACTAACTACTACATAGTAGTAATTATTATATATACACATATACTATAGAAGTAATTACTATATATATAGCAAATACTTATTTAAATATTGCAAGAAAAACTTGCTCCGGCTAAACAAGAAGATGAAAAACTTTAAAATAATGTAAATTGAATTATAGCTACAAACTTTCATTCTGAAAATAATCAATCACAAAATAAAATTATAATGATCTAAATGCTGCTACATAAGTGGAAACTAGGTTAAAATGCGGCAAATTTTTCCACAAAAAGTATTTTGTGAGTTTCTGAATTTATTAGCATTTGGTACGGTGACATAAAATCTCTCTGGGGTATGGATGGGAGGATGTTTCCAGAAGGAACTTCAACCCCCCCCCCCCCCCGCCAGATATATTCTTGAAAGGATCACCTTTGTCTTTGGCAATGATATCTCTATAACAAATCAATAAAATAGAATACAATTCGATAATACTAATTCAATTACTAAATATCAGAGACTCGTTAATTTAAGGGTAAATGGGATAGAAGAAAGCCATCAATTTTTAAACATGTAAAATCAAAACTAGGATGAGCATGAAAAGTATACAGTTTAAAAATGTTACAAAATTAGATATTTTAATTGAATTTTCATTTAAAAGCGAATATCATCATATATATAGGAAGTTTCGAGATAATTAGCATTTTATATTTGAAACAGAAAAAAATCATAAAAAAAGTAAATATACTCAATCTTATTTAGTATTTTGCAATTACTTTTAACAGAAAATGAATGAATACCATTGTTTAAAAGTTCTCATTGAGCATTTTACTTTTCCAAATGCGGAGGTATATGTATAAAAAAAAATTAGTCAAATCAAAATATATTTGGTGTGGAAACCAATAACTGTCAGAGGGCCTCTTAATTTTCTCGAAGGCCAAGATTTTCAAATTTTCTTATTTCGATTTTTGATGATGTAACAAACGTTAATAAATTAAAATGTTCTACTAGACTGCACTGTGTACCAAATTTTAGCTCTTTAGAACGTAGGAAAGTATGTTAAAATGTCATCAAGGAAGTCGGAACAGACAGACACACATACCATTCATGACGAGTTAAATAAAATTTTTTAATAGCAAAATTTATTAATATGCATGAAAAGGCATGTATTTGACCGCAGATTTTTTTTCTAAAATTTAATGGCATCATTTATATGATGCTATCATATTTCGTTCTTGAGGTATTGCACATTTTTTTTAATTTAAAACGGTAAGAATCAAAAGATTTAATTCCCCGAAAAATGCATTCACTTGAGAAACATTTGGAACAAAATTAACTAAAATATGTCGGTTAGCAGTGTTTCTCCATTCTACTGCATTTATAAAAGTTAACAGTAAAATGAGTGACAGGGAGGGGGCGGCCAAATTGCTTTCTGCTTGGGGCGGCTAAAAACCTAGAGCCGGGCCTGGTTCTAAAGGAGGCGTCGACCAGACAAAGAACTCCTGTCTTGTGTGGGGATCGCAGTTTAGAAATTTAGAATGAACATATTCCACAATGAAATGTCTCTGTACATAGTTTTTTATAATTACTGTAATTAAATTCTCCAACTACATCCCTAAAAAGTATGTAATTTTTGCAAAAAACTAATTTAATCAGTACACATTTTTTGTTTATTAGTATGTTGGCAATAAAATTATGTCCCAAATAAATTTATGTATAATTTATTAAAAAAAAACTTACCTTTTCGCAGATATTGTTTGTTCACAACGTGTTTTCAACACCACGTGGGACTTAAGTGCGCACACTCACTTCCGTCATCGCAAACTTATAATACAAGTCTACATACAGTGAAACATGTCTATGCACAAGCCGCGGTAAGTTGCCACCAAAGAATCTCTGAGTGGCCTGCCTCGTCACATGATCTAAAACCCAATCCATTCTACCAGTCGAGGTGGGATAGGATGAGCAATAGGATGAGCATATAGATATAGTAACCTTGGAGCAAAACGGCTGTAGCCAGGATGAGGATTTATTGGTTCCGTCTGTTGAATTACGTTCATCTCCGTCTTAGTTGAAATTAAAATTATAAGTCTTTTATCGCACGCAAATATTAGATCTTCCGGTTTTGAAATTTTCGGCGGGCTGGAATTTTTATCAGCTGCAGTGTTATTCTGCTGGAACAAAGAGACTGCCTGTATATGTATATTCTTTGCTACCAGGGTCCACTCCTCAACTGTACAGTCACGTGTCTACAGCGATGTCCATTGTCTAACAACCAGTTCCCTCTTTACTTACTACGCCCTGAGTCTGCAAGTATTTGATTCAGTGACATGTTTTTTGCTATGTTGGATAGAAGGGGGGGGGGGGGGACTCTCTAAAGAGTATCCGTCTTAGTGATAGTTTGTAAGATGACGCTTGAGTAAAAATCTTGAAGGATAGTTTAGTTTCATTGTAAGAATACAAGCCTTCGCTTTCTACAAGGGTTGCTTGCATTTATTGATTCTTTTGAGTTAGTACTTTGGGTGAAATTGAAAATAAATTACTTTTTAAATCGTATAACGGGAAATATATATTATACGTTTGTTTGAATTACTGCATTTGTTGTAAATTAAAACTTTTTTTCTTTCGAAGTATATTATATTACTTTTAAACTTATTTTGTTACCTAAGTTTTTGGTTACTTAAGTATAATAAAAAAAAACTCCGCCATTTTTTGCGAAATGGCCCGCAAAAATTGCCCTTATCCACTCTAGATGAAAAACTAATGGATCGAGTTTCACAAAATTCGGTAGATAAGTCATTTGTGGGTCACCCTGGTGCTGATTAGATTTTGGTACGGTTCGAAAAAAAAAAAAACTTTTTTTTTTTGCGAAATGGTCCGAAAAAATCGTCAAAATCTAGAATAGAAACTACGTATGCTTAAATATATCCATGAAATGTTTGTGTTATACGTAATTTTCAACGAAGAAAAGAATAAGGCTAACCCCATTACACTAGGACTAGCCGTTCTCGAGACATTTTAGTTTTTTCGTATTTTCTCTACGCCACCTTTGAAAATAAGCCGAGTTACCAAATGAGAACGAAAATTGAATTAAAAGTGAATTAAATTTAATTAAAATAAAGAGAACGTGGATATAAGTCTTCAGGGAAAGTCAAGTGCGGCCCGCATCAGATATATTTTTTTTTGTGAAATGGCCTGCAAAAATTGTCTATATCCACTTTAGTTGAAAAACTAATAGACCAAATTTAACAAAATTTAGTAGATAAGTCACTTGTGGATTACCCCCTGTGCTGATTAGATTTTAGTACAATTTTGAAAAAAAGACGTCTTTTTTTGCGAAATGGCCCTCAAAAATCGTCCAAATCTAAAATAAAATACTATGTATGCTCAAATATATCCATTAAATGCTTGGTTTATACGTAATTTTTGAGGACGAAAAGAATAAGACCAACCCCATTAAACTAAGACTAGCAGTTCTCGAGATATTTTAGTTTTTTCGTGTATTTTTTCTACGCTACCTTTGAAAATAAGTCCAGTTACCAAATGAGAACGAAAATTGAATTAAAATTGCAAAGTCAGTGTAATTTAAAATAATTATGGCTGTTATTTTGTGCAATTAAACTCAATTTATTGAATTACTGAAAAAGTAAAGAGAACGTGAATAGGGGTCGGCAGGGTTAAAGTCTCTGCTGCCAAAAGCAGTTTTATACAAACATTTAACCCAGAATAGAGAGAAAACAGCTCGAGTGAACACCTCAGTCCTGCAATTTGCCGGACTATATTAGATTTTTCTTTGGAAAGTTTCTCTAATTCTATGAGAACTTCATAATTAGGAGGGATACTTTAAATAGAGTCTTTTCAGACTAGGGTGACCAACCCTCCCGTATTTCCCGGGAACTCCCGTATTTGAGATTTTTTTTTTTGGACCCTCCCACTTCCCGTATTGACCTTTTATTTCTCCCGTATATTTCTTTAAAAATCAAGAACGCAAAATTTGAATTATATAGTATTCCCGCGAAATACTTTCCTGTATAAATTGTAGGATTGGGATTTATTTTCGCTTTGTTTATCGTCGGAGAAGAGGGCGCGACTACTTATAAATAATTTACGCTTTTCATTTCTCCGGCTCGCGGTGGCATCACGTCTTTTTAGTTCGTGCGTTGTTTACCTATTTGATTTTGACTGAAGTAGAAAACGTGGATTTTGTTATTACAGCAGAAACGTTTTTGAACATCGAGATTAAGTTGTGAATAAAACAAATAAATGTGCCAAACCGTAATAATATTTTAGGCTTTGTTTTAAGTATCCCAGGCTCAAATGCCCATACTGAAAGAGTTTTTTCGCTGATGAAAAACAAATGGACTGGACTAATCAGAGAAATCAAAGTAGCTTACAACTGATTAAGTCAAAGCTAATGATAACAATTAATTATGACTATATATGTAAAGAGTTTTTAAAATTTGCACAAGAAAATAACAAAATGCTTAGTTCTGCAGCATCAGTGGACAAATACGTATAGGTTAGTACTAAGAAACATGCAAATTTGTACATTTGTATTCCATATTGTGTCCTGTATATGATATACAATGTAAATTAATTGTTTTGCTTATTATTATCCATTCTATGAACATTTTCTGGAGCGACGGTTCGTTGCGCTGCTAAAAATTTGTGGAGATTAAATCTCCCTTAAATTCATGGCCGAAAGTTGGTCACCCTATTTCAGACCGTCCACCTAGTGTGTAACAAGGGTTTTAAAGAGGTAGACGTAAACTCGTGAGAATCAGCTGAAACATTACTATGTCTAAAAAGGGCAATACGTTTTGGAGAGTATCGCATCGCAGCAGGGTGGTTATTTCCTGGATTATATCTAAACCTTCTTTGATCATTTTAAAAATTTTTGTATCATCCTGGAAAGTTAGTTGAAGATTATGAACTGCACAATGTACATGAATAGCATTAGGCTCTCTTTTGCACTGAGATGCGGGTTGCTACTACTGAATATGATGTGCCACTCAATTGTTGATGCTCACATGACCGCCCTCATCCCTCCTCATCGCTAACGCTGGCCAACCCCTGAATCTCCATGACCGCCCCTGTTTGTTGACGCTTCTTAATCACCGGAGTTCGTTTCTTAAACTCTTTCGTAACGCCTGCAACGCAGGCGTAATACAACCGTAGGGGGCTTCGCCTCTTGTTCGCTTAGGCTCACCAACTCTTAGAACTCGCTTTACGAGCTGTTTCAACTAGCCTGACCTTATTCTCCAACTTACTGAAGATTGACAACCAGAGCATGAGAGCTCTGCCCCAATGTTTGCTGCTGCTCACCAACCCATGAAACTTGCCTCACGAGCTGTTTCAACCATCGAGGTGAAATACAGGTATACCTATATCTCTGGTCGAAGGTTGTAACAGTGAATAGACGTTGTAGGTTCGCTGCCTCTATTTTATTTCGACTTAGCCCAACTGGGGGTCGGGGCAGACATTCCTCCGGGACCCCCCCCCCCCCTTCACCTATCGATATATATGAAATGAACAAAAATATTTTTCATAAACACAATTTAATTCTAGAAAAATATTTATAAAATGTGGTTCTTGCATATTTTCGTAGAATTTAAATTATTGGCAACTTTCTTAAGCCAAGATTGTTTGCAATTGTTTAATTTGGGACTCCTCTGATGCAGAGGCCCGGGTCAGCTGCCCCTCATGCCCCTGCATTAGACCGGCCCTGATTAACAGTGGTGCATTCCCTGTCAACAAATCATATTGAGTTATACGCATGGTTTAGAATCCCAAGCGGCCTTGGGGATTGGAGAAAATATAATACATAAACTTGGAAGCACCAATTAAAACACGCAAAATATCTACGTCATGCAGAAATATCGAAAGCTGTGACGTGTCCTAGTAGGCTAGGGCTCTAATAACACTACTTTAAGTATAAGAAACCCAGTGGCGGCTCTTATGGTGACACAGGTGACGCGGGGTAAGCGCTGCTTCACTTAAAATTATCGGCTGACTAGGTTATTATTATTATTATTATTTCGCGAATTTTTCAGACTCGTTTGACTATTTTTAGATGATATTTGACAACACTTGTGTCAGTAGCGTGATATGTTTTGATGATGTTCGTTGTCGAGGAGGAGGGGGAATTTCGCCACCGAAGCTGCTTCATTTCTGAAGTCACTAGCTGCCACTGTACGAAACTTGATATAGGAGACTATTTACCTTTTGCTGTTGGTCTGATTTCTGTCTCAACCTCTTTTTGACCTCCTTCAGACGAAGAAAATCTTCGGAGACGGGGGCGGGTTTCTGCCTGGTCAGGAGTGTCGATTTGGACTTGAAAGGATCTTACAAGGGATTTTACAATTCTTTCAAGGCTCTCATCCTCAGCTGCAAAGACAACACGTCAGAAATGAGTTTAGAATTGCATAAAGCTTCAAATATACCAAATATCTGAAGCGGGAATTTCCCCTTAACTTTTTGATACAGGCCTGTTCTAGATTGATAAACTCCATTAGTTTTATAATCAGTATCAGAAAAAAATGTATCTCTTTATGAGTTTTTGTTCGCTATCTTTACACTATTAAAACTTTTCCCGTGTGGTTGTATGCGTGTATTTACGTGTATTTAAACCGCATATTCCTGACATAAAAGAATCGCAATTTTTAAAGGTGACAATGATCTCAACATGTGCACAAAATATTCGGCAATTCAAAAATAGATTTTCAATTATTTGAAAAAAATCATCCCTTAAGCCCGAATTTAAGACATGTGTTTGAGTACTTTATTGAAGAGCAAATTCTTGGTTGTTGTCTCAATGGTTATACGGATAATTTATATCTGCACAAAAAATTAAAAATAAATAATGACATATTTTTAATTATTTGGAGAAAACAGGGCCATTAGTACAGAAAATTTAGATTTCTTGTACTATTTTATTATCGTTTGCTACGGTAATTCAATGTCTATAATTACACCAGACAGGTATTGTGTCGCAGTTTGTAATTAGAATTTTTTATGATTAGCTTATGTCACGAGTTTTAGAGGAACAAAATAATTGATTTTTAAAGAAAATCATTCTAGAGGTGGCGAGAAAAATCACATAAGTCAAATATTCCAATTTTTTATAGCATACATATTTGGTTTAAGTAATTTATGACCTTCGTTGCTGAAAAATCACGTCAGTTGGGCTTCTAAGATGTTAAAGAAAGAAACCTCAAACACCTAGTAGATTTTGAACGGATGTCAGTGGGGTAATAAGATATAAATTAAGAAAAATTATTACTTATTTAGTTTATAAATATATAACAAAACTCTAAAACTTTAATATGCATTTTGAAAACTAAAAATTAAAATTTTAAAACGGTTCTCCTGAAAATATCAAAATTTTCATTCATCGATATTTCAAAATGCCCGTTTTTGACTCAAGTGCTTCATCCCGCCAACTTTAGAATTATGTCATTATTTTAAGTATTGCGTCAAAAAATTGGTTGATTCAGACTATGGACATGTGAGATAGCCAGTAAGTAAAATATACTTTGCAAAGGATAAGGACATTTTGAGTAACGTATATAAGCACAAATAAAACAATTATGCGGCATACAGCTGTTTTGACGACACGCTGGATCCCCTTCTTCAGAGCAAGGGAGCAAACAAACCTGAAGTCAAAAGGATGAAATGGACTCCCATTTCGTCATTTCATAATTACGACGCTCTGATATCGATGGATATACACGTTTTAATCTTCACTGAATACGATTCGAGCATTTTCCCATGTTGTCTATCCGTATGGCTGAACCCTATATTCAGACCCCTTGGAAAGCGATCGCAGATCCTTGGGCCTTTCCTGGGTGTAGCTTAGTTTCTCTCTCGTTTTTTAAATAATAATTAATAATTACTTACTTATAATTTCTCTTTCTACCAAAATCATTGGTTAGTTACAGAACTTAATAACTTAATTCTAACAAGTGAATCTCAACTTTTGTTCCGGCTAGTTTCATCCAATTCGGATGGAAACGGTAGGTTCTAGAGACAGACTAACGTCCCTGAAATATCTCTTGAATTGAGCGTGGAGATCCGTAGAAAAAAAAATCCTAAAGTTCACATGGATTAGCATGTTTGGTAGCTCTTATTTGAAGTACAATAAGTATATGTACATAGTGTGTGTGATTAAGCAGAAACAAACGTACATGTGGTATGTTTGTGTAAAAATGACGCAATGTTACATTCATGATTGTACATTATTACTTTCCTTATATACATAATGTATAAGGAAAGCATTGTGACGGGGTCGAAAATTCGAATTCGAGTTTTCGACGGCTGAGCACGTTTCAAGCGTCCCTGATCACGAATCATACATTTTTGAAGTGATGTCTGTGTGCGTGTGAAAGTATGTGTGTGTGTGTGTGTGTGTCAGTGAGTCTATGGAGACGATAACTCACGAACGAATGGACCGATTCGAACAAATTTTGGTACAAAAATCAGAATCCTTAAGCACTGGAAGCCTATTGTTTTTATATGCAATCGAATGTTCAGAACCCTCCTAAATTTTCGAATGAAATTTTGAAAAAATCGTCAAATTATCTAGACTAAATTTTAAAAAGTCATTAAAAATTCAGAACCCTTATTATTGTTAATTATATAGTCATTTCATATGAAATTTGTCATTAGCAAATGAATAACATCAACTTCAGAACGGTGAAATGAAGCATTTTCTAGATATAGTAATTTTTACCTACTTGGCGACAGATTGAAAATTTCGCCAAGTGGCCAAGAATAACTAAGACCTAATTAACAAAACTGTCGCCAAATGGACAAAAAATGAATATCCTGAAAATTGGGAATTCCTTAATATTATCCAATTCTTTGATATTATCTATTGTTTTGGGTGAATTCTCCTGCACAGATTGTCAGATCCACCCAACAGTGTAACTGTTTGGATAGTTTTACTTTGAGGGGAATTAACATTCTTAATGGAAGATATAGTGCGTTTCACTATTAATTTGGCACTTCGAAATAGTTTTATACTTTGAAATGGCGAAAAGCTGTCTTTATTAATATATGATTCAACGATAAAAATATTATGCCGTAGATTTTATACATAATTATTTCGCTGTCCTTCATTGCATTATATAGGAAAAGTTACGTACTGACACACATTTTTACTTTCCTTATATACATAATGTATAAGGAAAGTATTGTGACGGGATCGAAAATTCGAACTCGAGTTTTCGACGGGAGAGCACGTATCAAGCATCCTTGATCACGAATCAAACTTTTGAAGTGATGTCTGTGCGTGTGTGTGTGTGTGAAAGTGTGCGTGTGTGTGTGAAAGTGTGTGTGTGTGTGTGAAAGTGTGTGTGTGTGTGTGTGTGTGTGTCAGTGAGTCTGTGGAGACGATAACTGACGAACGAAATTTGGTACAAAAATCACAATCTGTAAACACTGGAAGCCTATTGCTTTTATACACAATCGAATGTTCAAATACCCCTAAATTTTCGAGTGAAATTTAGAAAAAATCGTCAAAAAATCAAAACCGCTAATAAAGTTACGCAAATAGACATTTCTTATGTAATTTTTCATTAGAAAACTATTGACATAAATTTTAGAACGCTAACATGAACCGTTCTCGAGATATTGCGTATTTTTCAAAAAAATTATCAAAAAGTTATATTAAGAAATAAATATTTCCTATTGAGAAACATGTTCACTTTTCATATGTAATACCATGCGATAAATTGGGTGACATCATTTTCGTGGATCTAGATCGTTCTATTCATGATAAAAGATACTTTAAGTAATACTGTTGTATTTGACGCCAATAGTCATTTATCTGCTGTAAGTATAACTTATTTCTTCGTCCATAACGCTTGGTGAGATTTTGGCTACAAATTTGGCGGAATATCGCCAACTTGGCGACTTTTTGAAATGCTCCCAAATTAACGAAAATCTCGCCAAATGGATAAAAATGACGCTAAATCAATGAAAATGACGACTAATTGTCGAAAATTCAATATCTTGGAAAGAATATTAGCATCTACTATAAGAAAAATCTATTTTTTTTACTGTAAAAGTAGTAAATTCATTACATTATATAAGGAAAGTCATGTGGTGCCCACATCAGATTTTTTTTGTAATGGAAACCAAATATTTTTTACGAATACAAATTACTGTATGATGAAAATTCAATTATTCAACATATTCTTCTCAATAATGATACTTGTCGTAGAAATCTGTGAAAGAGCAGTAAAACGAGAAAAAATTTTCCCATTCTAATCCATGTAAACTTTGGGATTTTTTTTTCTACAGATCTGCACGTTCAATTCAAGAGATATTTCAGGGATATTAATTCTTCACTAGTACCTACCGTTTCCACCCTACTCCATCTGAAACAAGCCGGAACAAAAGTTGAGGTTCCCTTGTAAGTAGTGAAAGCTTTAAATGATGCAAGATATAGGTCATAGGTTTAGTTTCAAATATCTGCTAGAAATGCATTCGTAACAAAAAGTAGGAAGTTAATTGATTCATACAATAGCAACTACAGTTAATTAATTATACCCGATAAATACATTGTGACAATTGAGTCTCTAAGAAATTGAAATGGTAGCGATAAGTGATTTAAACTGAAATGTTTCTTTTTTTTTTTTACAATTGAAAAGTTATGAGGATTGTATATTAACTTTTGATGTTTTACTAGGAAAAAAAATCTGATGTGGGCAACACATGACATTCCTTATATAATGCAATGAATTTACTACTTTTGCAGTTAAAAAAATCTGATGTGGTCAGCACATGACTTTCCTTATATAATGCAATGAATTTACTACTTTTACAGTAAAAAAAATAGGTTTTTCATATAGTAGATACTAATATTCTTTCCAAGATATTGAATTTTCGACAATTAGACTTCATTTTTATTGATTTAGAGTCATTTTTATCCATTTGGCGAGATTTTCGCTAATTTGGCAACATTTTCGAAAAGTCGCCAAGTTGGCGACATTCCGCCAAATTCGTCGCCAAAATCTCGCCAAGCGTTATGGACGAAGAAATAAGTTGTTCTTTCAGCAGATAAATGGCTATTGGCGTTCAAATACAAAAGTATTACTCAAAGTATCTTTTTTCTTGAATGGAACGAGCTAGATCCACGAAAATGTTGTACCTCATTTTTTCGCATGGTATTACATATGAAAAGTGAACATGTTTCTCAGTAGGAAATATTATTTTTTTCATTTTATATGACTTTTTAATAAATTTTTTGAAAAATGTGCAATATCTCGAGAACGGTTCATGTTAGCGTTCTAAAATTTATGTCAATCGTTTTTTAATGAAAAATTATATAAGAAATGTCTATTTGCGTAACTTTATTAGTGGTTTTGCTTTTTTGACGATTTTTTCAAAATTTATTCGAAAATTTAGGGGGGTTCTGTACATTCGATTACACATAAAAACAATAGGATTCCAGTTTTTACGGATTGTGATTTTTGTACCAAATTTGGTTCAAATCGGTCCATTTGTTCGTCAGTTATCGTCTCCACAGTCTCACTGACACACACACACGTACTTTCACACACACACTCACACATCGTCCATTTTGTTGCTCCAAGTCCTCTGGACTAGCCGGACGGCCTGGGGCTTTCACACACACTCACACACACACACACACTGACATCACGTCAAAAATGTTTGATTCGTGATCAAGGATGCTTGAAACGTGCTCTCCCGTCGAAAACTCGATTTCGAATTTTCGACCCCGTCGCAATACTTTCCTTATACATTATGTATATAAGGAAAGTAAAAATCTGATATGGGCAACACATGACTTTTCTTATATAAAGCAATGAATTTACTACTTTTACAGTAAAAAAAAATCTGATGTGGGCAACACATGACTTTCCTTATATAATGCAATGAATTTACTATTTTTACAGTTAAAAAAATGTTAATCTTATAGTAGATACTTATATTCTTTCCAAGATATTGAATTTTCTTCGATTAGTCGTCACTTTCATTGATTTAGCGTAATTTTTATCAATTTGGCGAGATTTTTGTTAATTTGGCAACAATTAAAAATGTCGCCAAGTTGGAGACATTCCGCCAAATTCGTCGCCAAAATCTTGCCAAGCGTTATGGACGGAGAAATAAGTTATTCTTACAGCAGATAAATGACTATTGGCGTTCAAATACAAAAGTATCTTTTTTCACGAATGGAACGAGCTAGATCTACGAGAATGATGTCACCCAATTTATCGCATGGTATAACATATGAAAAGTGAACATGTTTCTCAATAACAAATATATATTTTTTTTTATTTTATATAACTTTTTGATAATTTCTTCGAAAAATGTGCAATATCTCGAGAACGGTTCATGTTAGCATTCTAAAATTTATGTTAATCGTTTTCTAATGAAAAATTACATAAGAAATGTCCATTTGAGTAACTTTATTAGCGATTTTGATTTTTTGACGATTTTTTCAAAATTTTACTCGAAAATTTAGGGGGTTCTGAACATTCGATTGCGTATAAAAACAGTAGGCTTCCAGTGTTTATGGATTGTGCTTTTTGTACCAAATTTCGTTCGAATCGGTCTATTCGTTCGTCAGTTATCGTCTCCACAGACTCACTGACACACACACACACACACACACACACACACACACACACACACACACTCACACACACACAGATATCACTTCAAAAATGTTTGATTCGTGATCAGGGATGCTTGAAACGTGCTCTCCCGTCGAAAACTCGAATTCGAATTTTCGACCCCGCCACAAATACTCTCTTTATACATAATGTATATAAGGAAAGTAATAAAAGCACATAAGCTTTAAGAATTTTATTATTAAATTAAACAATTTAGAATACAGGGAAATAATGAAATCAAAGTAAAACATTTAAATCGCAAAAAACTTATTTAATATACAGGAGTACGTTTAAATCACAATCCATGAAAGTACGCACGCTTTGATTAGCTGTTTAAAAGTTATTGTTTACATGTTATCAGTGGCGTAGCGTCTATTGAGGCTCAGAAGTTGACCTCCACTGTTTAAAATTTAATTTAACATTTAATTTAATTTAAATTTATTTTAAAATTAAATTTAAAATTTAAAGTAAATGTAACAGTTTTTAGAAAACTGTTACATTTACTTTAAATGATGCGTTTTAAAGTATTTTTCCCATTAAAACACGTATCTAGAAGCTGAAATCATCTAGCCTTTACGGTGCATTGAAAGAAGCATGATAATAGGACCACCCACTTGTTAAACTCCGCCCTGCCTGATAAGCTAGAACTAATAGCAAGCTTCCAGAAAGGTGTGGCTATTTCTTCATCCATTTTCAACCTTTTATAAACAGCTTAACTTTAGACAATGACTAGATATGGAACGTGACGTTTCACGAAAGAAAATTTCTTGCGAATGGCTAAAGGTTCCGCCATTTTGGATCAAACACCGTTCTATTAATTAATCTTCGCAGAAAAAAGTCATATGTAATACTGAAAAATATGAGGCATTTTTCACGAATAACAATGACATTCACCTGAATTTAAACACTATCAAGATGAAGAAACGTACTAATAATGACTGATATTAAACTCAAACAGTTTGTGAAGTAGACTTAGTCACAACAACGAGATAGTGAAGCATCCGTTTGCGTATTTGGAAGTTTTAGGAAGAATAAATCTGATTTACCCTTTAAAATCACGAGAATCTCAATAAACAAAAGTCATTGATAATTTTCTAGCGGACTTTTAGCATATTGTGGTAAAGATGTTTTCAAATTTTCAAAGTATTCTATTTGTAAACAATTAATATACAAAATTGTTTTAGAACATTGTTGACTACATTGTTTGCTCTCATCCATTTTCAGTGCACTCCTTTGAATTGCTTTATTTCGTTAGTTCTAGCTGTTTATATTTACAAAACACATACATTTTTTCTATCACTTGTAAATAATATTCTAATACATTTCTGCTTCATATAGTCGCCTGTAAAACATTTCCAGGGCAAGTGTGTGTGTGTGTGTGGGTGGGGGGGGGGGGGGACAAACTCAAGCACCTGATGTGCAACATTGACTGGCTTGATTCTCGCCTTTGTTATATTGAATATCTACGGGGGAGTATGACCCCTCCCCCTTTACCTTCCCTATGGGCGGACATGCCTTCATATTTAATAAAAATCTGATGTGGGCAACACATGACTTTCCTTATATAATGTAATGAATTTACTACTTTTACAGTAAAAAATTAGGTTTTTCTTATAGTAGATACTAATATTCTTTCCAAGATATTGAATTTTCGACAATTAGTCGTCATTTTCATTGATTTAGCATCATTTTTATCCATTTGGCGAGATTTTCATTAATTTGGCAACATTTCAAAAAAGTCGCCAAGTTGGCGACATTCCGCCCAAATTCGTCGCCAAAATATCGCCAAGCGTTATGCACTAAGAAAAAAGTTATTCTTACAGCTGATAAATGACTATTGGCGTTCAAATACAAAAGTATTATTTAAAGTATATTTTTTCATGAATGGAACGAGCTAGATCCGCGAGAATGATATCACTCAATTTATCGCATGGTATTACATATGAAAAGTGAACATGTTTATCAATAGGAATTTTTTTTATGTTACTTTTTCATAATTTTTTTGAAAAATGTACAATATCTCGAAAACGGTTCATGTTAGTGTTCTAAAATTTATGCCAATCGTTTTCTAATGAAAAATTACATAAGAAATGTCTATTTGCGTAACTTTATTAGCGGTTTTGATTTTTTGACGATTTTTTCAAAATTTCATTCGAAAATTTAGGGGGGTTCTGAACATTCGATTACGTATAAAAACAATAGGCTTCCAGTGTTTAAGGATTGTGGTTTTTGTACCAAATTTGGTTCGAATCGGTCCATTCGTTCGTCAGTTATCGTCTCCACAGACCCACTGACACACACACACACACACACACACATACTTTCACACACACACACACACACACTCACACACACACACAGACATCACTTCAAAAATGTTTGATTCGTGATCAGGGATGCTTGAAACGTGCTCTCCCGTCGAAAACTCGAATTCGAATTTTCGACCCCGTCACAATACTTTCCTTATACATAATGTATATAAGGAAAGTACAAATATTGTAAAAGTTTATCATGATCTAATGGGATCAGACATTGTTTGTACTTTGAAACGATTATTTTAAATGGAGTTTTTACCATCCTGGAATACGAATTCAGCGATTCACTTCTCAACATTTCTCCTGGAGATTAGTTGAGTGCATGTCACGTCGAGTTGCTGCACTTCGCCAAGCTCAAGGAGGCCCAACACCATATTAGAGAGGCATTCTACGATTTTTGCCACTTGAGTGTATATACTACAAACACACATAAACACAGATATTACCTTAAAAATTGTTCAATTCAACTTCAAGGATGCTCGAAACGTGCTCTTCTATCGAAAACTCGAATTCGTGTTTTTGGTTATTTTCGTTATACATTATATGTACTATGTAAACCAAATCGATATCTCATAAATTCACAAATCCAAAATTGTGCATTTTTTATCCCTGTTCTCTGCATAACTGACTACAGAAGGGTAAATAGTACTATGGCCGCATACAGAAGACGTCAGAGCTAAATGATTTTGCATGAAAAAAAAAT
Source organism: Amaurobius ferox (assembly GCA_951213105.1). NCBI lineage: Eukaryota > Metazoa > Arthropoda > Arachnida > Araneae > Amaurobiidae > Amaurobius > Amaurobius ferox. The sequence goes on from OX578152.1 coordinate 46,143,669, forward strand.
TTGCAATTCCTATGCATAAATTAGGTCCCTTCAAATCTAATAAGCTTGGATCAAACCTAAAACGCTCAAATTTAGCCTATCGTTGCTTTTAGTGATATATTTTTATTGTTCGGATTTGTTACTGGTAGGCTTGACCCTTACAAGTCAAGCCTGTTTTGAGTCCACCTTAGGAACATATTATCTGATATTTATAAACTGAATATATATATTGAAATCATAATACATATATTAAAACATAATTTGATATTTATATAGAATATATTTCATAGCTATTGACTATTCACTGGATATTCGTAGTTTTAAAAATGGTAGCGTAAATTGATCAAATGTAATTTTAATTCAGTTTATGATGTTAGCACATAAGTTTGCGACACGAATTTCTTCCTTTATTTATTTATTTTTCATTATATTCTTCTGAATTCCGCTGTCTTTTATCTAATTGATGAATTAACTCTTGCAGCTTTCTGAAACTTGTTGTTTCCTTTAATTTTTACTATATGTTTAACTGTCTTTTATTGACTAGTATTTTTATAGTTGTTTGAGAGAGAGATCTATTGGTTTTATTTAAAATTTAGTTAATGAAGTCAGCTCATATAAAATGACTGTTTTTAGAACAAATTTTAGCATAATTATAATGTTTAACATAATTAAATTGTTTTATCGATTTTCGAAAGCAAATATTCGAAAAAAATGGAGGTGTTCCTCTGAAATATATTGATTAGAAAAATTGTTCTAAATTGAATTCTATTTGTTGAATTTAGTTAAAAGTACTACTTATTGGGAAAAAAATTATTTTTTTGCAAGAACGGAACATGACGACTTCTAAACAATGGTGTCTATTCATGTCAGGTCAAATGTATTTAAATCACTTAATAGTAGTGAGTTTATTTTATTAGTGACAAAATTCTTGACAGAGTCCCCATTTTACGGAGTATAACCAGAGTCCCTATTTTCCGGAGTGTAACCAGAGTCCCCGTTTTCCGGAGTGCAAACAGAGTCACCGTTTTCCGGAATGTAAACAATGTCCCTGTTTCTGGATTGTAAACAGAGTCCCCGTTGTCCGGAGTGTAAACAAAGTCCCCATTTCCCGGAGTGTACACAGAGTCTTGCTTTCCGGAGTGTAAACAAAATCTTCATTTGGTAGAATGTCAATAAAGTACTCGTTTCGTAGAATGAAAATACTCTTTTGGTACAATATATCTCTTTTTTTAACACTTTAAAACATAGTTGAAACGAGTTTAGGACTTTGTTCATTCTGTCTATATGTCTGTCTGTCTCAATAAAGCACTCGTTTGGCAGAGTATATCTCTTTTTTAACACTTAGTTGAAAAGTGTTTATGACTTTGTTCCTTTTGTCTATTTGATTGTCTGCCAGTCTGTCCGTTAGCACGATAACAGCCGTAAAAATGACTTTATTAAAATGAAATTTTAGTATGAACTTCAGACGGTCTGTAGGACCTATGGGAATATAAATGAATAATATCAACCAATTAGTTTTGGATTGAATCCGGATTGAAAAAATGAATACATTGAATCCTATGGGACCTAATTTTTCAAACATTTTTTAAGCGAATTTAAAATTCACAAATTGCTTCGAACGTTTTAGGAAATATTCAAATTATCCCATAAAATATTTTTTATATGAAGAGATCACGTGATCCACTTCAAAATAAAATACGGCATCCATTTTGTGTTCAAAATCGTGATTTTTGACACAACTTCTTTTTAACTCATATTTAGTGTTGTATCCGTCCTGAAACCGCACTATTCTTGCTTAAATTCTGTGCATCTATATTCTGAAACAACGTAATTACAATATATTTTAGGTTAAATGATCATCAAACTTATTTCTACAACGAAGCCTAATTTTCACTTATGGAGAAAGTAAACACCAAAAGCTGTAGAATGAGTTGTATAAAAATTGCTGCATTTCTTTAACGCAAAATTATCTAGCTATTCTAGCTCATAGAGTCTGCAATATAGCTGATATGAATGAAACTTTCATTGATTTTATATAGAGAAGCAGACGATTTTTTCGATGATGTTTTAAACATAGAGTTAAATTGCTTGTACCTCCATGGTTTTAAATTTTAAATAAAATAAATTATTAAAGTATTGTGATGAATGAACGGAATAGAAAAAGTTTATGAATCAAATGCTGCTTTTATATATAGAGAGACAGGCGATTTATATTTCAATGACGTCATTTGAATAAAGTTCATTTGTTTTCGATGAAATTTTCAAATATCACAAATTATTGTAGTATTATGATAATTTTAAAAATATTACCTAGGAATGTATCGCATTTTAGAGATGTTTACACCAGGCAATTTATATTTCAATGCCATCATTTGAATGAAGTTCAATTTTTGTTGATGAAGTTTTAAGTTTTCAAATATAATAAATGAATGTAGCATTGTGATAATTTTTAAAATATTACCGAGGAATGTATGGCATTTTAGAAATGTTTATATAAAATTGCATTGAAGTTGGAAAGAGTTTCATAATAAATGCTTTATGCATGATTGATCTTTCTTGTTTTGTTATGAGCTAATGTTACTAGTTTCAGTAAACAGGTTATGCTTAACTAAAAATAAATTAGCTTTAATGACCGTCCCAATCATTATCAATAGTTTATATTTTATAAATTAAATAATGATGATAATTTTGAAATTTAAAAAAACAACAACTGCTTTCCTACAATTGATAGCAAAACAACAACACCAATAAGAAACAATGATGAGGGTCTTTTAAACAAAAATGTTAAACCTCTAAAAGAACAAATATAGAAAACAAGAAAGATCAACCATGTTTAAAGCATTGATTATGAAACACTTTCTAACTACAATGCAATTTTATTTAAACATCTATAAAATGTATTACATTCAGCCGTAATAGCTTTAAAATTATCACAATATTTCAATAATTTATTATATTTGAAAACTTGATCGAAATAACTGAACTTTATTCAAATGACGTCATTGAAATATAAATCGTCTGGCTATCTATGAAAATGCTATAAATATTTCATTCATATACTTTTATTCCATTCCTTTCATTCATCACAATACTACATAATTTATTTTACTTAAAAACTTAAAACCATGGAGGTAAAAGCAATTTAACTCTATGCTTAAAACTTCATCGAAAAAGTCTGCTAAATCGTCTCCTTTTCTATAGAAAATCACTGAATATTTCATTCATATCAACTATATTTCAGACTCTAGAACTAAATAATTTTGCGTTTAAAATGTTCAGCAGTTCTTGTAGAACTCATCTTACAACAGCCGGCTTGAGGGCGCGGTAGCCCATTGGTTAGCGCGCTGGAGTTGCACTCGGTAGGCCCGGGTTCGATTCCAGCCACTGCCAAAACTGCCGTCGTGTTCACGCGGAGTACGATCACGTTAAACATGAGGGTCCGTAAGTCCTTCCGAGAGGTTGGTGGTAGGGGAAGGAGGGTACGGTCCCTGTGGATGCTTCCCCACTGGGTTCCGGTCTAAATTGTGTGGCACTTCCCGGCCGTCCAAACTGTTACCTTACACCTTTCTGGTAGGTTGGACGGTGTGGGTCTCAACAACAACAACAACAGTCGGCTTGAGTGACCGGGAACAGTCTGGTTCTATGTGTAAAATCTATGAATGTTTTATTCATATCAGCTATATTGCAGACTCCATGAGCTAAATAATTTTGCGTTAAAGAAATGTAGCAATTCTTATACAGCTCATTCTACATCTTTTGAAGTTTGCATTCTTCATAAGTGAAAATTAGGCTCCGTTGAAGAAATAAACAAAGTTCGATGGTCATTTAAACTCAAATATATTGTATGTTGTTTCAGAACATAGATACACAAAAATGAACCAAAAAATAAAGCGGTTTTAGGACGGAAAAACACTAAATATAAATTAAAAAGTAAAAATCACGATTTTTACTCACGATGGATGACATTGATCATTTAAATTAAATATATTGTAATTGCGCTGTTCCAGAATGTAGATGCACAAAAATTAAGCAAAAATAAAGCAGTTTTAGGTCGAATACAACACTAAATATAAATTTAAAAAAACTTTAAAAATAACTGTAGGAGTTAATAAAACTAATCAGTTTAAATATAGTTTATTCAACAGCTTTCTTCACCTGCTGCTAACTTTGAAAAATGAACTTTAAAGTGACCTTTAAAATGAATTAAAATGGTAATGATACCAAAAATGTATATTTCCATTCTGATACTTATGATAGATTTGCATTAGAACAATTAAGATTATGAATGTGTCAAAAATGTCGAGAAGTTAGTTCCTCTCACTAAGGATATATTTTCTCTTTTGTTGGGTTTGAAGCATCTAAGCCTTTTATCGAATATTACATTTCGCTTAAATCAACAGTCACAAATGATAAATTCTTACATGAATTTATAAACAAATCGACAAATAATCCGATCATATTCCATGAAACTTTGTAAATTCAACATAACTGTCTGAGTGTGCGTCTCTCAAGTTTATTCTAGCAGTTGGTTTAAAAATACCCAAACAACCGGTAAACTTGTAAACACTATCTTCCAATAGCGTGGTGGTATGATGTGAAACAGCAAATGCAGTGCTCTACTCACATTAAATATCCACATATCCATCAATTAAAGAATTATTTTTTTATAATTATTACATTTTTTACTAAAAATGCACTTTTTAATCACAACTTATGCAATCGGCACAATTATACCCAGAGTTGTGCAAAATATATTGAAAATGTATTTTCGATACAAATACAAAATACATAGGTTTTAGGGCATGAAATATAAAATACAAAATACTTTTCAAATAGAAAAAATTCCAAATACAAAATACATGTATTTTTAAAATACATTCAAAATACAAAATACATTTAAAAAAATTAAACAGTGCTGTGTATTGGACCGGATTTTCCCGTGAAAAGCAGTATTTATGTATGCATTTATTAGAAATAAACAAACCTTGTATGTGTTAAATATTAGCATTGGCATTAGAATGCATCGCAAAAGTAGGACCTAAAAGACTAAACTCTTTGAAATTTTAAATCTCCAGAATTAATAAAGTAAAAAAATCTGATGTGGGCAGCACATGACTTTACTTATGTAATGCAATAAATTGACTCCTTTTACGGTAAAAAACTAATGTATAAAATCCATGGTACTGTGTTTTAATGTTAAATTGTACATTTGGTGATTTTCCGGATGACAACCTGTAGAACTATAACTAAGTACCCAGTTATCATATTTTGCGTAACTCTAAATAAACAATTATCAATATTGATAACATTCTCAGTAAGTGGTATAGTTTATATATTAAAATGTTTTAATAATTAATTCATCAATTAGGCGTCATATTTGCAATTTTGACGAGATTTTCGTCAATCTGGGGCAAAATATCACTAAGTTGGTGATACTTCTTTGCTTGATTATTCTCCAAATTCTCCAAAATGTATCGCCAAGTGTTACAGACAAACAGAGAGAAGAGGATTTCTTATATGCTAGAAAGAATGCTCGTCATATATGACTGAAATCAGAATTTGTGAAACATTACTTCCCATTTGGCGTCAATTTTATCAATTTGGTGGCATTTTTTTGTACCTTTGGTCAAGGTCTACTAAAAGGAAGGTCTACTTCCTTTTACCTTGCATTTGGTAGCATGTAAAATAGTCGCCAAGTTGACGACGTCCCGCAAAATTTCTCGCCAAGTCGACGGACAGACAGAGAAATGAGTTATTCTTATAGTCTACTCTTATGTTCTTTGCAAGATATTGAACTTTCATCAATTAGTCGTCATTTCGTTGATTTAACGTCGGTTTCATCAATTTGGCGAGTTTTTATCAATTGGGTGATATTTTCGTGTATTTGATAACATTTAAAAACTCGTCAAGTTGGCAACATTCTGCCAAATTCTTCGCCAAAATCTTGCCAGGCGTTTCAGGCTGAGAAATAAGTTATTCTTATAGCGGATAAACGACTAATGACGTTCAAATACAAAAGTATTATTCAAAGTATCATTTTTCATGAATGAAACGACCTAGATCCACGAGAATGATGTCACCCAATTTATCGCATGGTAGTACATATGAAAAGTGAACATGTTTCTCAATAAGAAATATTTTCTGTTATTTTATATGACCTTTTGATAAGTTTTTGAAAAATGTGCAATATCTCGAGAACGGTTCATGCTCGCGTTCTAAAATTTATGTCAATCGTTTTCTAATGAAAAATTACATAAGAAATGTCTATTTGCGTAACTTTATAAAGGTTTTGATTTTTTGATGCTTTTTTTAAAATTTCACTCGAAAATTTAGGGGGGTTCTGAACATTCGATAGTGTTTTAAAACAATAGGCTTCCAGTATTCACGTATTGTGATTTTTACACCAAATTTCATTCGAATCGCTCCATTCGTTCGTGAGATATCGTCTCCCCAGATTCACTGACACACAAACACTCATACTTTCACACACACACAGACATCACTTCAAAAATGTTCGATTCGCGATCAGGAATGCTTGAAACATGCTCTCCCGTCGAAAACCCGAACTCGAATTTTCGACCCCGTCGCAATACTGTCCTTATACATTATGCATATAAGGAAAGTAACGAGAAATATATGAAGAAACTATCATATTGAGATAAATATTGTTTGTATTCTTCATTATTTTTGACAGAACTATTAAACATTTTAATTTACTTTTACATACATATTTCGTATAGTAATACGAATTTTCAAATCCTTAGTGAATCCCATATCTCCCTTTAGAATTTGACGATAATCCATTTCAGTCACCATCTAAGCTCTATAGATATCCTTAGAAATAGATGTTTTAAGGAAAATTTTTGAGCCTATATTAATAAATAATAATAAAAAAAAAAAGCAGATGTGGGAAATCTTTAGTGAACCCCCAACTATCTCTCGAATTATATGCTGAATTCATATGTCATCATATGAGCTCTATCTATACCAATCTTAAGAAATAAAATTTCAAGAAATTTTTTGTTGAGCTGGACGTGAAAAAGAACTGGTGATGCAAATCCTTAGTGAACCCCTGGCCCCCTCCAGAATTTGACGCTGAATTCATAACAGTCATTATCTTTATCTATAGGCAGTTTTGAAAACTATATGTTTTAAGGAAACTTTTTGAACGAGATATGAGGAAAAAAAACCCGGAAGTAAAAATTCTTTGAACCACCCTCCTCTAGAATTTGATGCGGAATCCCTATTATCAGTTATCATGTATGCTCTATCCAATTTTAAGATATAGACTTTTCAAGTAAAATGACAATATTTGAATCGGAAATGAAAACGAACCGAAAGTGGAAATCCATAGTGAACCCCCTTTGAAATAAGATGCTAACTTCAAATCAGTCACCATCTGAGCTCTATCTGCAGCAGATCCTGAGAAATAGATGTTTCAAGGAAACACTTTACCTAAAAATGATAATATGGCATATATTTTGCTACCAATAAAACTTATTGCATGATATAGCACAACTGCGATTAAACAGATGCCAAGGGACTAGCATAAATACTCGTGTGAAATCGAGGTACTAGTACATAAAACTAAAGTCTTACTTTTAGATGCGTTTTAAAATTCGTTGTGGTTTCAAAAGACTCCTTTATAGTCGCGTATTTTAGTTTGTATAATTGGCATTCCCCATATTTTTCCATTATCAGTATGTATCCACTTTAAAATATCTTTCATTTAATAGTGCATACCATGCAAGTTTTTATTCCACCAAATCCCTAAGTACATTTACATTATGAGCAGCAGTATCTTCCATCTTTTCTCATGGCTGTGCAATAACTAGATTAAGAGACTAATTTTAGATGCGTTTTAAAATTCGTTGTGGTTTCAAAAGACTCCTTTATAGTCGCGTATTTTAGTTTGTATAACTGGCATTCCCCATATTTTTCCATTATCAGTATGTATCCACTTTAAAACATCTTTTATTTAATAGTGCATACCATGCAAGTTTTTATTCCACCAAATCCCTAAGTGCATTTACATTATGAGCAGCAGTATCTTCCATCTTTTCTCATGGCTGTGCAATAACTAACTGCATGGCATCTCCTCAATTTATATAAAAAAAATCTGATGTGGGCAGCACATGACTTTCCTTATATAATACAATGAATTTCTTTCTTTAACGGGGAAAAAGTGATGAAAAAATTCACGGTACAGTGTTTGCAACTTTAAATTGTGCATTTGGTGCTTTTCCGGATGACGACCTAATTAACTTATATTTAATGCAACTCTAAATTAACAGTAATCAATATTGATATCATCCTAAGCAATATAGTCCATATATTTAAATATTTTAATAATAAATTCATCAATTAGACTCCATTTTCATTAACTTGGTTTCATTTTTGCCATTTTGGCGATATCTTCGTCAATGGGAGGCTAAATATTGCCAAGTTGACGATATTTATAAGAGCATTACTTATATAATAAAATGTATGCCCATCATATGACGGAATTAAAAAGTTGCAAACCATTGCATCCCATTTGGCACCATTTTTATCAATTTGGCGACATTATTATCAATTTGATAACATTTTTTTCAATTTGAAAACAATTTCGCCAACATTTATGGCAACAATTACAAAAAGTCGCCAATTGGCTATATGTCGTCAAAATTCGTCGCCTAAATTCCGCCAATTGTTACAGACGAAGAAATAGGCTATTCTTATGTTCTTTCCAAAATATTGAATTTTTATCAATTAGTTGTCATTTTCATTGATCATTCTTATCAATTTGCCGACAGGTATTATTAATTTGGCGACTATTTTATCAATTTGGCGACATTTTCATCAATTTGGCGACATTTAAAAAAGTTGCTAAGTTGGAGATATTCCGCCAAATTCGTCGCCAAAATTTCGTCCAGCATAATGGTCGGAGAAATAGATTATTCTTAAAGTAGATAAACGACTGATGACGTACAAATACAAACTATTACCCGAAGTATCTTCTCTTATAGTAGATTCTTATATTCTTTCCAAGAATTTCCATCAATTAGTCTTCATTTTCATTGATTTAGCGTCATTTTTATCAATTTGGTGACAGTTTTATCAATATGGCCATACTTTCGTCAATTTGACAACATTAAAAATACTCGCCAAGTTGGCGATATTCAGCCGAATTCGTCGCCAAAATTTCGTCAAACATTGTGGATGCAGATATAGGTTATTCATACAGTAGATAAACGACTAATGGCGTTAAATTACAATGCTATTAACCAAAGTGTCCTCTCTCTTGAATCGAACGTGCTAAATCTACGAGAATGATGATAATAAATTTGTCGCATAATACTACATTTGAAAAGTGAACAAAATTCACAATAGTTAATACTTTTCATGAATTTCATATGATTTGTTGATAAATTTATTTTAAAAATGTGCAATATCACGAGAATGGTTCATGCTAGCGTTCTAAAGTTTATGTCAATCGAGAGAGCTCCTCAATATTCTTTATACAAATCGCACCAACATCTAATCAGCACGAGGGTAACCAACAAGTGATTTATCTACCAAATGTTGCGAAATTCGGTCAATTAGTTTTTTAGCTAGAGTGGATACATGAGATTTTTGAGGGCCATTTCGTAAATAAAGGCGGTTTCTTTTATTCCGAATTACACCGAAAAACAATTAGCACCAGGGTCACATACAAGTGTCTTACCAACCAAATTTTATGAAATTTGGTCCATTAGTTGAGCTTCAGTGGATAAATACATCGCACAGACACACACACACACAGACGTCACTCTAAAAATAATGTTTTCGTGTTCTACAGGTCATCGAAACCTGTAGATCCGTAGAAAACTGCAGACGTGATTCTCGACATGATACCAATACTTTTTCTATACATTACCATGTACTGCAGGGAAAGTAAAAACTAGAAAGATGAATCATGCTTAAAGCATTGATTATGAAACACTTTCCAACTGCAATGCAATTTTATTTAAACATCTCTAAAATGCGAAACATTCATTTTATATATAGTGATATATATATATTATATAGTGATATTTTTTAATTTATCACAATACTACAATAATTTATTATATTTAAAAACTTCATCGAAAACAAATTAACTGTATTCAAATAACGTCATCGAAATATAAATCGCCTGGCTCTCTATATAAAAGCAGTGAATATTTATTTCATTCATAACTTTTTTACATTCCTTTTCTTCAGAGGCGATATTTCTAAAATTATCAAAATACTACAATAATTTATTTTACTTAAAAACCTAAAACCTTGGAGGTAAAAATACTTTATAATTCTATGCTTAAAAATTCATCGATAAATTAATACTATAGAATCGTCTGCTTCTGTGTGTGAAATTAGTGAATGTTTCATTCATATCAGCTATATTGCAGACTCCAGAGTTAAACAATTTTGCGTTAAAGAAATTTAGCAATTTTTATACAACGTATCTTACAGTTTTATGTGTTTACATTCTCCATGCGTGAAAATTAGGCTTCATTGTAGAAATAATCAAAGCTTGATGATTATTTAAACTTAAAAATATCGTAATTGCGTTGGCGCAATATATAGATGCATAGAAAAAGATAAAAAATAAAGCGGTTTTAAAACGGATACAACACTAAATATAAATTAAAAAGAACTTTAAAAATCACGATTTTTCACTGGAAAAAAAAATGGATGATATATTTTATTTTGAAGTGTGTCACGTGATCTCTTCGTATAATATAGGTTTGTTTGTTTGAGACCCAGACCGTCCGACCTACCAGAAAGGTGTAAGGTAACCATTTGGGAATTTGGGAATCATTTGGGAATAACCATTAGCCGGGAAGTGCCACCCAATTTAGACCGGAACACAGTGGGGGAGACTTCCACAGGGACCGTACCCTCCTTCCCCTACCACCAACCTCTCGGAAGGACTTTCGTACCCACATGTTTAACGTATAATATGGGTGCAATTATTATTTTAATTTTTATTTCAAATTCTTCCGAACATATTTTGCTGCATTTTTACTTTCCTTATATACATAATGAATAAGGAAATTATTGTCACGGGGTCGAAAATTCGAATTAGAGTTTTTGACGGAAGAACACGTTTCAAGCATCCATGATCGCGAATAGAACATTTTTGAAGTGGTGTTTATGTGTGTGTGTGTGTGTGTGTGTGTGTGTGTGTGTGTTAGTGAGTCTGTAGAGACGATATCTCACGAACGAATGGAGCGATTCGAATAAAATTTGGTACAAAAATCACAATCCATGAATACTGGAAGCTTATTGTTTTAAAACGTAATCGAATGTTCAGAACCTCCCTAAATTTTCGAGTCAAATTTTGAAAAAATCATCAAAAAATCAAAACCTTTAAAGTTACGCAAATCGACTGTAAAAGTAGTATATTCAGTGCATTATATAAGGAAAGTTATGTACTGCCCATATCAGATTTTTTATATTTGTATACAATTTTATCTGCATATACAGTACAACCTCGAAAATCTGGACTTTCCCAATTTCGGATTTTAGAATTTTTCGGTTTATAGAGTTTGGATAAAATTCAAGCTTAATATCAACTAAATGCACTATAAAACATTATTTTTAGTAAAAATAATGACAAAAAATCAAGTTAACTCATTAAAAGTATTATTTATTACAAAAAAATGGAAGAAAAGAAATTTTGGTTTGTGGGAAATCATTTTCTCTTATATCCTATAAATAGATGAGTACTATTTTCTGTTAAAGTTGTTTTGTTCAAGACCTTTAATTTCATGATAGACTGTTTGTACATCATTATCAATAGGTATTTTTTCTGTCCCTCCCCCCCCCCCTTCACGCACACACATCAATTTGCTGGTGAAACGCCTCCATGTTTTTACTTTCACATACTATAGAATAGAGAAAGTATTGCTTTCACAAATATTTTCTATTTCGGAATTTTGATGCCAATGCATGTATTAGCACCTGCTGAACACATTTTGACTATTTTAGAGTAATGCTCATCTATTGTCGATTGTTAATGTAAACGATAGCTGCCATAAATAATGATGTATTTTCACGAAACTTTACATCCGGCTTTGTTATTGAAATATCTGGTACTAGATAGAATTTTTTGAAAATAGTCCCTTTTATGCGTGATTACGAAAACTTTTTCGAATGAAATTTCACATTTTCTATGGCAGCGCAAGACAAAAGTTGCATAATCACGCATAAAATGATTATTTATGATTCAATGATCACGAAACTTAACAGCTTCAATCATTATAGTGATGCCACTCAGCTGATAAAGATTATAGAAGTTTTAAAACTTTTTCAGTAGTCAGGTTAAGAAACAATATATATATGCTCACATAATACAAAAAAGCATATACACAAAAATATTTAATGGCGAAGTAATGCATAATAAAATATTTAATAAAAATATGTAATTATGCATTAATATATATATTTATATTATTATAAATTTTTATACAGTTAAAATATTTTATATGGATAACAAACATTTCCATTTGGTAATGCACAAGTTTTCACTAATGATAATAACAAATATTAATATTTAATACAAAATAAAATATAACAATATATTTATAGGTGTGAATATATCAATTTTAATATAGCCTTGCCAAAATATTTTTGTATTTGCTTAAATCATTATTTCAATACCACTTTTTGGAAGGTATACTTTCAAAAGGGTCATACCCATTTTTCAAATTAGGTATTATGCAAAAATACATAAAAAAATTAACTTTAATAAGTAACCAGAATATAAAAATAAGCTAGTCTAGTCAATCTAATATGCAATATCTAGAAGATGGATGGGAAAAAATAATAATAGACTCTCGGTGATTCAAGTGAACATAATGCGAAAATAATTAAAAAAAATTAACCCTTAATAATAACCAAAATATGAAAAAAATTAGTTAGTCAATCTAATATGCAACATTTTGAAGTTAAGGATGGATGGAAAATATACTAATCGACTCTCGGCGATTCCGGGAACATAAAGTGAATTGCGTGATCGTGCTGTTTATGTGAAAATAATTAAAAAATTGACCTTAATGATTAATCAGAATACAAAAATAAGCTAGTTTAGTTAATCCAATATGTAGTATTTAGAAGATGGAGATAGATGGAAAAATATACTAATCGACTGTCTGCGATTCACGTGAACATAAACTGAATTGCGTAATAGCATTGTTTTTGTGTAAATAATTATAGAATTAATCGTTCAGCGATTTATGCGAAATTAAACAACTTTCAAGAAGTGCATTTATTACTTCCATGATAAAAAATGATTTTTTGCATTCCACGCAGCGGTAAATCATCATTGTCACAGTGATTTGATTGGCATTACCTTGCTACGCGGCCGTAAATCCCCGTCATCCCATTAATTTGCCGTCCATCCACCTAAGCAGAAAATTGCTGCTTACAATAAGTTTGTCCATCGTGCTTTGAACATTTGTTTCACTATGAATGCGATCATTTCTGAGATCAATTATTTAAAAGCTGTTGCTATCGATAGTGGTGTTCTCTGTTCCAGCACTGTTGATCGTGCAATTCAAAAAATTTCTAAACCGCCTTCCAAATTAATTTCTCAGAAAGATTTCAATAACAGTATCATTTTACCATTTTTTTCAAATATCAGTCAGCAGATTGCTAAAATCTTTAAAAAATTCACATTCAATATTGCGTTTAAACCTGCTGATAAATTCATATTTTCTAATCTTAAAGGATCGTTTAGAAATGTTTATAGTTGGGGCATTTACAGTATTTCCTGCCAGTGTGGTCTTTTTTATATTGGTCAAACTAAAAATGCTTTAAAATTTCGTAATGATGAACATAAAATATTATGCCATAAATTTGTATTATACATTTTAAACCAGCAATAGGAAAGTATACGTTATAGCTCGAGAACTCTAGACGTTCAAATTTAGTTCAAATTTAGCATATCGTTGCTTTTTAACTCTTTATAACATAGTTGAAAAGTGTTTATGACTTTGCTCATTGTGTCTGTCTGTCTGTCAGGAATGTTTGCCAGGAATTCAATAAATCTTCAATAGATCAATATTGCTATCTCGCAAAATAAAACAGAAAGTTGAATTAAGATAATAAATTCAGTGTCATTTCAAATAAGAATTCGATTTATTCTGTGCAATTAAACTCAAGTTAATGCACTGTGAACGAAGGAAAGAGAAAATGAATTTGATTCATTAGGGAAAGTCATGTGCTGCCCACATCAGGTTTTTTAATTTAACCTACAATACATAGTATATGTATAGAGGAAGTATTGGAATGGAATCAAAAGTTTTCAAATTCCAGTTTTTGACGCACGTTTTTGCGAACCCTATCACGAATCAACTATTTTAAAGGGCAGTCTGAGTGCACGTGCTTCTGGGTAAATATATGCATTCACTTCAATTCATAAACTCTCAGTCTTATTTCTGCCACATTTGTCAATCTCGACTTATGCGTTACTCTGATGCTTTATTAAGTTTTGTACAAATCAAAAGATTAGAAGTGAAAATTAGAATTCTTGCAAAATTCGATAAACATATAATTCTTTTTTTTTAATAACAAAACGAATAAAATCAGTCTCAGAATGTTAGGATAGAGTCCTCAAAATATTTCAGTTTTTTTTTAATTTACCGACTGCGTTATTTTAAGATTCTTTAAGTCGTCAAATTATTTATATGGTGTTGTTTCGCGTTTGGAAAATAAAATGAAAGCTTTAAGGTATTCTCCTATGGGTGAGACAATGCAGTAGTTAGTGGTTAGCGCGCGAGGATTGCACTCGGACGACCCGAGTTCGATTCCTGGTCTTCCCAAACTGTAACGCGGAGTACGGACACTTTAAATATGTGGGTTCGTAAGTCCTTCCGAGAGGTTGGTGGTAGGGAGGAGGAGGGAACGCTTTCTGTGGATGCCACGCTCACTAGGTTCTGGTTAAAATTGGGTGGCACTTCCCGGCCGTGCAAACAAATACCTTACACCTTCGGGTAGATCGGACGGTCTACGTCGAAGAACAAGAATATCTTGTCCTATGGGGTGGGATTGTCCAGTAGTAAGAGCAAGGGGATTGCACTCGGAGGACCCGAGTTCTATTCCTATTGCTGCCAAACTATCCTCGTGTCTACGCTACGTAGGGCACGTTAACTCTGTGAATCCGGACTTCCAGTCTAAATTGGTTGACACTGTCCCGGCAGTTCAAAAAGGCGGTCCAACATACACGCTAATATAGATACAGACATCACCTTAAAAACGTTCGGTTTGAGTTCATGGATGCTTGAAACAGGGTCTTCGAAAACTCGAATTCGAATTTTCAACTCAGTCCCGAAACCTTTTCTATTTATAAATTATACTATGCATGTAGAAAAGTAGCCTTTTAGGAAAAAACTGAAACTTCTTTCTTCTGGACTTTGATGCAGTCATTAATCTTTTGAGCTGTTTATGCCGCAGATTGGTGGAGAGTTGCAGAATTTCAGAAATAAAGCACTGTTTAAAAAATGGAGATAAGTTACGTATTGCGCTTTTTTTTTCAAAACAGCAGTTAGGGTAAAAAAGCTGTACAATGTATTCTGTCTTTAATGGGATAAAATGGAATTGTTACTTTCATATTTTACTTGTTTTTTCTGAAGTAACAAACAACATACTCTTAAGACAACTCTCTTAACATTGCGTCCTCAAATCTTTCCAAATATCTTGTCAGAACCGCCCAAAGGGGTGACGGACAGTTTTCGAGTAGGAGGACCTAGACGCAAGAGGTGCTCGGAACCCCAATATTTTTATTTTGAGGAAGGAGAAAAGATGAAAAACTCACAAGGATGGGAAAATTAAATACGAAGGAGGCGTATGATAAATGTCTAGAGGGAACCATATCCACATAATTTGTATGGGCAACCCTGTTCCTGCGCCCCCCCCCCCCCCACGCACAATCGCGAATCTGTGGCTGAAGAAAAAACAAAAAAGTACTCAATTAATCATCTCTCACCACCTGTGGACTACGGTTTCGCGGTCATTACCGTTCGTCAACGAAAAGCACAAGATAAGAGGTGATCAGTGAGCACAAAACTCCAAAGAAATTAGAATGCATAAAATGAACAAGACTGCATGCTTTGTAATGAACAAGAAAAATTTTTACTATTGAACTCAGATGAAGTTAACAAAGTTAACACAATTTCAAATGAATTTCAATTGAAAAGTTGAATGAACACAACCCCTTCATTTATAAGAACGTTCATTACTAGGTAATAAAACCTGTTTACAACTTATTGTGCAAATGAGAGCTATAATTGTGGCAATAACAATTAGTATCAACTTCTTTTCTAAGTTTTCAAAGAAAACTCTACATACATAATATTGCATAATTGTCTGACAGCTGCAAAAATTAATCATATCGTTAATGCGTATATGACCCGGCAAATGACAGTAGTACAATTTCCTCAATTCACTAGCCTTGAATTATATTCCCATTGCTTACATCAAGATTTCTTTTTCTTTTAAGGGGCTTCATCAGTCACAAGCTTCAAGCTTCACCTTCCATGTTAATGTATGGCCGTTTTAGTGCTGTTGCTAGATAGCGTAGCTCCTCCAAAAATCAACCTATTACTTTCCTTTTATACATAATGTATAAGGAAAGTATTGTGACGGGGTCGAAAATTCGAATTCGAGTTTTCGACGGGAGAGTACGTTTCAAGCATCCCTGATCACGAATCAAGCATTTTTGAAGTGATGTCTGTGTGTGTGTATGTATCTTATGTATGAATCTTGAAAATCTAACTAATATAACAAGGGAGTTTCAATTTCCTGGTAGATTATATATTTAGAATTATTGCCTTGTACAAGGCAACAATTTGCACACTAAATGAAAACACTGTGAAGGAGTTCATAATGTCTTATTACAGAACACCTAAGTGACATTCATAATGCAAGATATGCATAGAACAAAATGCTATTTATTTCATACTGCATGTATATTTTTCAGAAAAAAGTTTTCTAGCTGTATAAACTTACACTTCTAGAGAATTTCCGATTGAACTATTTAAATTTTAGGTAAAACTACATTGCCCAGCCTGTCGTGTTTCCACATTCTATCAGGAAAACTATTTTTATCCCTTGTTAATTTTAACAAAAATTGGCTATTTTGATAAAATAACAAAAAGATCGCGCTTTCATTGTATTCCATGGATAGCAGCATCCATGGTATGATCTCATACATTTTATAAGTTCTTCAGTATGGATCAGGCGATTCCTACAATGGTAGCAAAACAGTTACTATATTCAAACTACAAATTAAATTCTATCACGCAACCAGCATCAGATCTCATAAAAATTGACCTCGGGCTGCAATGGCTAAATTCCTACTCACAGAACCCGTCTAAAAAGGGAACTCTTACAGCTTATGATCGCGGTTCCAATGAAAATAACAATATCCTGTTAGTTCTGTAAGTATGAACTTGACCGTTGCAGCCTCGTACAGTTTGAGTTTACTCTTTATGAAATTTGATGCTGACTACGTGGTAAGCTGCATTTATTGGTCTACATAAAGATTCTCAAAATTATGACATGTAGCAACTTTCTTTCTGCCTTTGTAGCTATCAGTTGTCCCATGCTGAAGAACGCATAACAAGCGCGAAATCAAACCATGGATGTTATTATCTGCAAAAGAACGCAATTCTTGATTTCTGAATGCCCCATTTAGACAAGTTCTGTGATTTTAAAATGACCTATCTTATTTTCATTTTCAAATATCAACGATATTATCCTAAATTAGACAGCAATAAATAACCATTAATGGTTGAAAATATGACAACCGCGAAATACTGTTATCTGGATAACATACATTATACGTATATATATATATATATATATATATATATATATATATATATATATAATTTATATCTGGCCCGAAATTGTACGCAGATTCTACTCGGCCGATTTTTATAACTCTTTTTTTAACGAAGGGCCTACAGATTTGCCCAAAAATATTCAATGACTCGAAAACTATACAAATTCTAATTGTGTCCATTGTGATTTTATTTGTCTCTGGAATGCACCCGGAATATACAAGACCGAATTTCATAATTATTTTAAAAGAAGAGCCTGGACTTACAGGAATTGCCCAATATAATTTTGACTAACTTGAGAACGCATTCAAATGTAAAACATTTGATGTGGCAGCACATGACTTTCCTTATATAATGCAATGAATTTACTACTTTTACAGTAAAAAAAAGAAATAGATTATTTTTATAGTTGTTATTTATATTCTTTCCAAGATATTGAATTTTCGTTAATGAGTTGTCATCATTAATGAGTCATCATTGATTTAGTGTCATTTTTATCCATTTGGCGAGTTTTTCGTTAATTTAACAACATTTAAAAAATCGCCAAGTTGGCGACAATCCGCCAAATTCGTCGCCAAAATCTCGCCAAGCGTTATGGACGAAGAAATAAGTTATTCTTAAAGCAGATAAATGACTATTGGCTTTCAAATACAAAAGTATTACTCAAAGTATCTTTTCTCGTGAGTTTAAAAGCACTTTTAAAGTAAACAAGTAATAAACATCAGGCTGCTGACCCCTGTACTATAAAAACTGTAAAGGATCGATATAAAAAGTAAGCTTTAAAAGCGTTAGGATAAATTCCGTTTCTAGAGATTAATAATTTAATTTTTCTAACAAAGTTGTTATAGTTCTCGAAGAATGATGTAGTTAATTAGAATTTTCTATTTTTGAAGTTTATCATGGATAATTTTAATGTTTGTTTTGTTGTCAGTATTGTTTATTCCCAAAGTTTGAACGATTTATGTACAGTGGTTTTCGAGATATTACAGTTCCTTATTTGGGCGCTTATTTCTGGTCACTCTTAATTGGTTTTCAGATCAAAATATCAGTTTCAAAATATATCAGATAGTGTAGTTGTTAAATAGTGTAGATAATTTCGATATTTTAACTATAAACTATATAACTATAATATTTTTTACTATAAATACAAAATAATGATCAGTAATTGGTGTTAAAATACTGATTTTCCAGCAGATAAGTTGTAATAGCATTTGGAACTGTCTGCGCAAAGGAAGCAAGTTGCTTTTATTCAAAACTCTGGAGATTTTATTCGAACTGACATTTTCCCTTCAAATCGGTTGCTAAACAACCCAACTATGATTGCGTTCTCTGTTTCGAATGAACTTAAAAATGGTTCTTTTCGTAAAAGTCAGGCACGTTCAATTTCAAAAGGATGCATAATGCATCACGAATATGGAGGGTTTTTTTTTAGTTTGGGGGCACTAAATATGCCCGCAAAAAAAAAGCTGATGTGGAATGGGCTGCACACAGAGTTGGGCAATATCGAAAATACATGTATTTGAAATGCATTTTCAAAATACATTTGTATTTTGAAATCAGATTCTTCAGATTTCAAACTATTGGGTACATCATTCTCGTGGATCTAGCTCGTCAAAACCCATCCCTTGCTTACGGACTTGAAACGGGGATTATACATATATCAAACAATTAGAAACGGAAATAAAAGTAAAAATGCAATTCAATCTTTAAGCGCAGAATAAAATAATCAATACGATTAATAGAAACACCTACAAGCTTGACTTGTAAGTACCCTGTAATTCCAATGCAAACACAAAGATTATAACAGAAACTATATTTTTCATAGGTCAAGACAGACACTAAATATCCCATTAATGAACCTTTTTATCCGGGCCTGCTTGAAAAGAATGTTTAGATTAAGTCCTAGAAACAATTTCAATGACTAATTAGCCTTTTTTCCATTTGGCAATCGTTTATCTGCTGTTTGAACCCAATAGTTTGAAATCTGAAGAATCTGATTTCAAAATACAAATGTATTTTGAAAATGCATTTCAAATACATGTATTTTCGATATTGCCCAACTCTGTGCAGCCCATTCTACATCAGCTTTTTTTTGTAGGCATATTTAGTGCCCCCAAACTAAAAAAAACCCCTCCATATTCGCGATGCATTATGCATCCTTTTGAAATTGAACGTGCCTGACTTTTACGAAAAGAACCATTTTTAAGTTCATTCGAAACAGAGAACGCAATCATAGTTGGGTTGTTTAGCAACCGATTTGATGGGAAAATATCAGTTCGAATAAAATCTCCAGAGTTTTGAATAAAAGCAACTTGCTTCCTTTGCGCAGACAGTTCCAAATGCTATTACAACTTATCTGCTGAAAAATCAGTATTTTAACACCAATTACTGATCATTATTTTGTATTTATAGTAAAAAATATTATAGTTATATAGTTTATAGTTAAAATATCGAAATTATCTACTCTATTTAACAACTACACTATCTGATATATTTTGAAACTGATATTTTGATCTGAAAACCAATTAAGAGTGACCAGAAATAAGCGCCCAAATAAGGAACTGTAATATCTCGAAAACCACTGTACATAAATCGTTCAAACTTTGGGAATAAACAATACTGACAACAAAACTCACATTAAAATTTTACATGATAAACTTCAAAAATAGAAAATTCTAATTAACTACATCATTCCTCGAAAACTATAACAACTTTGTTAGAAAAATTAAATTATTAATCTCTAGAAACGGAATTTATTCTAACGTTTTTAAAGCTTACTTTTTATATCGATCCTTTACAGTTTTTATAGTACAGGGGTCAGCAGCCTGATGTTTATTACTTGTTTACTTTAAAAGTGCTTTTAAAGTAAATTCATAAAATGAGTGTTTATTTCACTCGATTGACCCCCCCCCCCTCCAATTTAAATTAAGGAATTAATTGGAATTAATTATGTACTTACCAATGATTGGAAAGATTGGATAGACCTGGGAAGATTAAGTCGCCAGCTTTGACAACAAAAAAAACTTCTTCTTCTTCTGAGTCGTACTTGAGAAGCAAATTGGGATTAACCATTGGTCAATTCCTCCAACGTCATTTTACTACCTCTGTGGAAGTTTATTAAGTCTTATCTACATCAGGAAGCCGGCAACTCGGTCGAGTTGCCATAGTTATATTCCATGAGGCTGGAAGCAGACTTGGGAAAAAGGAAGTTGCAACTACAAATTACAAACTGCAACATCATGACAGGAGCTATAGTTACAACGAACAACTACAAATATAACTGGTAGTTGGTAAACCGCAACTAGTTAGTTTCAAGGAATGTAATTGTAGTTGAAATGTACAACTGCAACTAGTAGTTGAAAACAAGTAGTAGCAAGAGCAACTATCAACTAGTAGTTGTAGTTATAGTTGTGAGGCCAGAATATGTCCTCACATGAGGCATTTTTATTGCAGTATTTATGGTTCATAGAACGCCTAACAAAGATCGAGTCTGGCTGGCGCCGGTGTTTACAACAACTTGCACTTTTAGGTCAAATACAATAAATTTGAGTGTCCCAGGCCAAAGGGGGCTGAAAGAGCCCTTGATAAATGTCAAGTGATGGCATTGGGTTCAGAAGAACCAATGAGCAGCAAGGAGAAGAAGGGTGGAGTTACCTCTCTCCTCCCCCCCCCCCCGCCGAAGGAACCAAGCCACTTCGATACAAAATGTTGAGAACGGACTCGGATCCAGAGTGTGGTTGCAAGGACTTCGATACGAAATGTGGTAGAAGTAACTTGGATAAAAAATGTTGCAGAAGAAGTCTGACACGAAATGTGGTTGCGAGAAGTCCTACGAAGTGTTGGTGAAAAGAGTTTGATAAAAGGAGCAAAGCGAACATGACCTAGCAGTTGCAGATGCAAAGTATCAGTCGAAGTAAAAGTTCGATTTGGAGCCACACACCATAGAGTTGTGGCCGTAATTCAGCACTAAGGCGGATGCAAGACTGATGAGCCTAAGAGTAAACTTGAAGGTATGTCCTCATGTGCTTAGGTCCTAGACACTTTCGAAAACTAACTAATACTGGTCACATATCCCCCATAACTCGAGTAATTAAATGATAGTTGATAATTATGATAAATTATGCTTTTGATAAATTGATGTTGTTAATAAATGATATTGTTTAAGTTTTAAATAGTCTAATCCTTTTAATATTAATTAATAATTCTTTTCAGGACTTACACAAAAGGTAAAAATAATTGGAGGGTTATTGCGGCACAACAACGAGCGATGTACGTTTAAATGTTAACTCCACGTTATGAGTTCAACGGCCATGTTTTCAATGATTAATAAACAATTGATATTAATAACAATATTAATATAATATTTAAACATAACTCTTATAAATTCGTAGTCCCACAATAGTTACTACGTGATACCTACAATTACAGGTTATTACGCTCTACTGAATCAGATGAAGGAAAGGGGATGTTACTTTTGGAAAACACCTTTTTACTTTCCTTATATACATAATATAATGTATAAGTATTGTGACGTGGTCGAAAATTCGAATTCGAGTTTTCGACGGGAGAGTACATTTCAAGCATCCCTGATCACGAATCAAACATTTTTGAGGTGATGTGTGTGTGTGTGTGTGTGTCAGTGAGACTGTGTAGACGATATCTCACGAACGAATGGAGAGATTCGAATGAAATTTGGTACACATATTACAACCCATGAATACTGGAAGCTTATTGTTTTTAAATACAATCGAATGTCTATAACCCCCTTAATTTTTAAGTGAAATTTTGAAAAAATCATCAAATAATGAAAACTCTTAATAAAGTTACGCAAATAGACATTTCTTATGTAATTTTTCCTTAGGAAATGATTGACATAAACTTTAAAACGCTAGCATGAACCGTTCTCGGGATATTGCCCATTTTTCAAATAAATTTATCAAAAAATCCCATAAATTAAAAAAAATATTTACTGTTGAGAAACATGTTCACTTTTCAGATGTAATATCATGCGATAAATTGGGTGACATCATTCTCGTAGATATAGCTCGTTCCATTCATGAGAAAAGGTACTTTGAGTAATACTTTTGTAGTTGAACGCCAATAGTCATTTTCCTGCTATAAGAATAACTTATTTCTCCGTCCGCTTGGCGAGATTTTGGCGATGAATTTGGCGGAATATCACCAACTTGGTAACATTTTTAAATGATGCCAAATAAACCAATATTTCGCCAAATGGATCAAAGTTACGCTAAATCAATAAAAATGATGATTTATTGAGGAAAATTTGGCTGAAGTACTGCTGAACACCTCGCTGGCAAACCTAGTACCTCTGGTCAGGCATAGGTTACGTTTTCAAACTGTGGGGAGTATTTGGGCTGGGATGGGCTATTCTCGTCACAGCGAGGACTTTTGTCACGTCCAATTAGAGGCTATGAATGCCTATGTCCGTGTTGGGTAGAGCAGCGGCATTCTGGTCTTTTGATCTCTGGTCAGAGATCAAAAGACCAGAATGCCGCTGTTGACAGTATTCCAGGGGGTGGACGGAAGGCTCCTTTAAAGACATGTATATATAGGAGCCTTTACTCCTTTATAGATATGTATATATAGGAGCCTTAGGTGGATGTTATCGCCGTTCGTGACGTCACTGGTCTAGAAGGAGAAGTGCCAGTTTCTCCGAATTGCATTCATTTCTACATAAACATAGACTGTATCAGTCGTTGTTTTAATATAATTTGTAATTTTATCGTAAAAGTTAAGTTTGAGTGTAAATTTGTGTATTATAGATGTATATATATTAGTATTTTCATGTATATAAAGTGTAATTTTGGTGAGCACAAAAATGCCTGGTTGATGCTCGGTTGCTTTGTGTTGAAATTATTATAAGAAGTCAATGGGATCTATCAGTTTTCATGGATTTCCAAAAGATCCTACACTCCAAAAATTATGGATCGTGAAGTGCAAAAGAGAGGATAAAATAACCATTGCTAACGCAACTGTCTGTTCGAGTCACTTTTCTGATGAAGATTTTTAAGATTTTCGGGCTAAATTTTTGAATTTGAAGCCGGTTAAACGATTAAAACAAGAAGCCAACGGCACAAAAATCTCACATACCATTAATACCGCAGTTAAAAATAATGTTTTCAATATAGCAGTATAAAAAATACTTATGATTGACATGTTTCATTGATATGTAAAATAAGTGGTCCTCTAAAGGCCCTATCACACTCAAGAACTTTTGGAACAACCAACTATTTCGGACAACTTTTCCCCCAATTTTTCGCCAAAAATTTGGCGATAGGGTTATTGACAGTTTGAAGAAGTTGCGCTAAATGACAAAACTACGGCGGTATGTTTATCGCCTTTTGGCGACAACTATACATTTGTACATGTACTTTTCGGCAGGCAGCGCGTTCTCGCTTCGACTTCGGCAGTAAAACAAGACTTTTGCTTAGTATTTCCTTTTGTAACCTTTATTACTTTGTAATTATGACTAAATTGCTATCAGCTGCAGGGAAAAATCAAATATGCCTTGGCATAATTACGGTAGGATTATTCCTGCTTAAGAAGAAGAAACAAAGTAAACCGAGAAGGATGTGGACAAAATCACGTATTAAGCTCACGTATTAAGGCCTTTGGAACGCTTACGTAGAGTCCTTAACGACTCAGGACAACACCATTTGAAGGGCAACCTCACGTATTCGTAGGCACAAAATTTACATTCCCGCCCTTAACGGCCCAAATTGCAGGGCAATTACCAACACACAAAAGGCTGAACTGCTTGCAGACAGTCTTAGAAGGCAGTTTGAACCTCACCACGATGTAATCGATCCTCGGACGGTTGCATTGGTGGATCCCATGGTTGAACAATTCATCTCCAAGCCATCATCTAACACCCTCAGAGTGGTCAAACACTCTGACATTACCCCTTATATTCAAAAACTGAAGAGTAATAAAGCGCCTGGAAGAGATCTTATTTCTACTAACATGTTAAAAAACCTACCTAAACTTTATGTGTCTTATCTTGTCAACCTTTTTAATATTCTTCTTAATCTAAATTATTTTCCACGGATTTGGAAGGTGGCCATTGTGTCCCCGCTCCCCAAGCCCGGCCTAAACCATTCTGACCCTTCTAACTATCGACATATCTCTTTACTTTCTGTCCTCTCTAAACTTTTCGAGTATGTCTTGGTCGGGCATCTGGATGAGTTCTGCGGTCTTAGGGACCTTGTCATTCCTGAACAATATGGGTTCAGAAGGAAGCATTCAACTCAGCATCAGTTACTCAGGGTCACGGAACTCATTCACGATGGCCGATCCAGGCACCTCAACACCACTGTTATTTTCCTGGATATCCAGAAAGCCTTTCATAAGGTGTGGAAATCCGGACTTCTCATTAAACTAATTGCTCTTCACTTTCCTGCTCACCTTATTAAGATCCTCCACTCTTACCTAACGGAGCGTAGCTTCGCGGTAAGAGTGTCTAACTCTCTCTCCTCTCCCAGGAATATTCTCAGCGGGGTCCCGCAAGGATCTCTTGTCGGCCCCAAATTGTTAAACCTATACATTAACGATCTTCCACGTCTTCCCGGTGTCACTTTAGGCCTGTACGCCGACGACACAGCCCTGATTGCACAACATAAACAAACACAAGTCGTGCACAAAACTCTTCAAGAATACCTGGACTCCATGACGCAATGGTTGAAAAGCTGGAGAATAAAAGTCAACGTCGCCAAATGTGCTGCCGTCAGTCCCCCCCCCCCTCGTCGAACCCCCGTCGGTAATTTAACTTTAAACAACGAGCCCATTCCCTGGCAAGCTAGCTACAAGTACCTAGGAGTGTACTTGGATTCAAAATTAACGTAGAAACTTCATATTTCTGAAATCTGCCGGAAAGTGAAGTCTGCACTTGCCCATATGCGCCCCCTCTTGGCTGGAAACAGCCGCCTGTCCACGAGAAATAAGTTATTGTTGTACAAAGCCTGCATAGTCCAATTATGACGTACGGATCTCCAATCTGGGGAACCGCAGCTGAGACGCACCTTAAGAAGCTTCAAGTTGTGCAAAACATTGCACTTCGTACGTTTGTCAGGTTTCCGAGTTACGTGCGGCTAGAAGTTCTGCATAGAGACCTCAATATTCAACCCTTTTTAGAACACATTCAAAATTTAGCTCAAAATTTTTTCAGAGGTCTCAGTGGAGTAAGCAATCCCACGTTAGATAGCATCCCGGGGTATAACCCGACTCACCCGAAGGCGCGAAGCGCCCTAGGGCGTTACCGTGGCGTCGCCCCAAGGATGCATTCCTGCGCCCCCCACGGGGTCGCCGTATCTAGCATTGTTTTGCGTCTCTCCCCCCTTTCTTGTTGTGTTTTCAGAACTCAAGTTATAACCGTGCCCCTCCCTTACTGTTGGGAATTCGCGTTGCATCGACGAACCTTCAACTTTTTTTTTGTAATGTTCGGTACCCCCCCCCCCCCCCCCCCGTCTCAAGCTCAAGGCCCTGCGTCCTTCGGGGCGCTCTTCTTCCCCCTCTCTTTTTCTCTCGCTAGGCGCCCGCTTGGGCCCTAGCCCTTTCTCCTCCTTCTTTAGACTTGGGGAAGGGCCCGACCTCGGTCGCAGCCCCCCCTCAAGCATACTCTCTGATGTAAATTCTATCACATATGTTTTCCTCTTCGTATCTCTTTCCCTTTTCGTCCGGAGTTTAAAGGGGGGAATTCCTTCCCCTCCTGGGCACTCCGTAAAACCCCGTCCTTGAGACCTTGAGAACAACTTTTTCTATACCGGTCAGATAAAGTTGTCCCAATTTTTTGACCTTTTTTTCACACTAGTTTTCCCCCAACTCGACGTAAAAATTGTTCGAAAAGTTGGTTGTCCGAAAAATTGCCAGAAAAGTTGTTGAATGTGATACGGCCCTAAGTAATCCAAAAAACAAAATTAATAAAATAAAATCGACTTCATATGCAGTATCTAAAATATATAAAAATAATTTATATTTCTGATACTAGCAATTATGGAGTTTTCTTTCTTTTTTTGGAGGAGGGGAGGGGGGGGGAGATATTAGCATTTTGTAAGCCAATTTACACAGTTTAGTTTATTGCAAAATGTATGTAATGTTAATTTTAAATACCTTAAGCATTTTACTTTCTTATTAATATACATAATCATAAATCGCAATTCTTTACTAATCATATCATTGATATTATATTCACATCATCTCAAGTTATGGGACATTTCGTTTTGATATGTAAAAAGCTTAGAATGCAAAACTAAAATAATCAAAGTTGAAATTTAATACATAAAAATTTATTTACAATCAAACTAAAAGCCAGCGGCACATTTTTCAGAAGAAATAAAAAAGTGGGAGGATACTTTCTTAGAAATGCATGGCGCATATATATCAAAAGAGAAATGCGTCATTAAGAACTTGCAATCAAAGTTAGCAAACATTTCACCTTCTATATCACGAAAAGCCATAACTTTGTTTTCGCGAACCAGAACATTCATTCGCATTAAACACTAAGACTTTCATGCAACAATTAGTAGAGAGAAAAAAGCAAAGAAAAGCCTCTAAATGGTGTAAAATCAGTATCATGGCATAAAAATGGTATGTATTGATTTATTATTTATGATCCATGTGAACATTGCTTTAAAATTTTAAAACTGTACATAGTTTATATATTTAAAACGCTACAAAGTTTAATAACATCAATTTTGCATGCTTAAAATATCTTTGTGAAACTGACAGATCCAGTGGCTTAACCAAGAGTCATAATATTCTACTAGCTCACAAAATGCATCGTCTTTTTGTTGGGTAAATAAAATAAATCTACTGCCTTTGACCATCCATTCGACCTTCAACTCCCCCCTTTTCCCAAGATCCGATCTACGCTTCTTAATATAATATATAGTCATGTAACTACTAGATTGGCGATATTTCATAGTCATCAATATATGTTATATGTATGTGGGATTTTTTACGCAATTAGATATTTTTGAAATACATATTTATATTACATGTAGAAAGTATTATCAATGTTTAAGATAATGGATACTATATTTTTAAAAATCAGATGATTAGATATTTATTCATATTATCATATTTGTATTAAAACACTTTAAATGTAATTCTTATATTTACTACACTTTTCACGATATATTTCAGCTTTTATTATAAATAATATATGTATTATAATATTTTAATGATAGCCCTATGTATGTATGAGTAGAATCATTTAATTTCATTCTTCTAAAATTTTATTATGAATGATCTTATCTCATTTTTGAATTATAAACGCGAACTTTCTAAACTATATACACGTATCTCTATGTCCCCTCTTCTTGACTTGTAAGTCAGTGACGTCACGCTTCAAGTTGCTCTCCCGGTAGAAAAGCAACCCCCTTTCTCTGACCTACCTTATGTTTAAAGTACCTTGGACAAAAGACTACCGAGGTCCAAAAGGATGCTCACAAAACAGATCAAACCACGGTTGAGGCTGAGGAAATTGTAGCTGAGACTGAGGAAATGGAAGCTGAGACTCAACCTGCTGGTAAATCCAATGATGAAAAGATGGATGAAATCCTCAACCTCGTCAGAGGATTTATCAGTATGTTCAACCTAGACGATATAAAACATCTGTTGATGCAGCTCGCTGAGTTAATTAAAAAAAAGAGCGATCCAATGCGAATGGTCTTTGAGATTATTAAAATAATCGCGGAATTTAATAAAAACAGTGAGAAACAAACCCGCCATGAATAGGTCCCAAAAAGAAAGTTTTAAAATAATATTTTGGAATGCGAACGGCATATCTCCAAGAATAAATGAACTTAGGAGCTACGTAAATGGAAATGATGTAGATGCCCTGCTAATCCAGGAAACTAAAGTTAGAGAAAACAAAAAACTAAATATAGCAAACTATAATAGCTATAATACCCTTAGCTCAAATATAACTGCTAGAAATCCCCATGGAGGAACAGCAATATATATTAAAAGTAATATTCCCCACGAGGAAATAAACAATATAAATCTTCAAGGTATAGAAAATACTAGTATAAAAATTAAAATAAATAATGTAAACCCATTTATCCTAACTTCAATATACGTCAAAAACATGAGTGGTATAAATGTAGCTGCGCAGCTGGAACTGCTTTTCTCGCGATATCCAAACACAATACTCGCGGGCGACTTCAATGCACACCACCGAGCGTGGGGCAGCAGGAGAGCCAACACACGCGGTACACAGATACATAGATTGCTAAACACAACAAACACTGACATCATTGCACCGTCGAGACCAACCTGCTTCTCAGGTGCCAATGGCTCATTCATAGACTTTGCCCTAACGAGAAACATAGAATACGCTCACACTATCGATACCCTGGATGAATTCGACTCGGATCATCTACCGGTATTGGTGACATTCGATTTGAACACTCCCCTTCCAGCCTCTCTGGGACAAGAGAGGGTGAACTGGAACGTATTCAAAAAAGCACTTTTCGAGCCGCAATTAGCAGTACCCAACATTATGAGCACGGCGGACATTGACTCTGCCAAGCACACACTCACAACAGAAATCAGGAGAGCTATTGCCTCTGCCACAACACATCGTGAGTCACCAAAAATGCCAACACTTTCCCACCATGTCAAACAGTTAGTTAAACAGAGAAATAGAATGCGTAAGACATGGCAGGCTAACAGAGACCCTACCCTTAAAAGGGAGCTTAATAGACTCACGTGTAAAGTCAGTGAAAAAATTGTCGCAGAAAAGCAGCAACAGTATAAAGAATTAATCGAATCCCTTAGCCAGGAAGACGTATCGCTGTGGCAATTCGCTAAAAGACTCAGAAAACCTCAAATTAAACTCCCGCCACTAACAGATGGCGCTAATATTGCGTACTCAGACGAAGAAAAGGCAGAGGCACTTGCTAAGCATTACGAAAAGCAATTTGAACCAAACCACGATCTAATGTGTCAGGACACCCTAAGAATGGTTAGGCAAACTCTAAACAATTTCAGGAACTCCCCGGTCACGACTGAGATTAACCCAGCCACCCCGCAAGAGATAGTGGAGATTATCAAAAACCGTAAAAGCCCAGGGCACGACAAAATCCGGAATATCGCGGTGAAAAACCTACCCTTAAATATAATATTTTACTTGACCATCTTAATAAATAAAATACTAGAACTAAATTATTTCCCCAAAGAATGGAAGGAAGCGATAATTATAGCGATCCATAAACCTGGTGAGGATGTCTCAATTCCAGCCAACTACAGACCAATCAGTTTGTTACCGACACTTAGTAAAATTACTGTGAAAATAATTCTTAAGAGACTGAACACGCACTTTAGTGAGAATGACATTATCATTCCGGAGCAGTTTGGATTTCGGCCAAAACACTCCACCACTCATCAATTGCTGAGAGTGGTAAAGTACATTTCTTCTGGTTTTAATAATAAGACACCCACAGCTGCGATTTTTCTTGACATCCAAAAAGCCTTTGATAAAGTGTGGCACTGTGGATTAGCTTACAAATTGATCACGCTAAAAGTCCCTGACGCACTTGTTAAACTTTTAATTTCATACTTAAATAATAGACACTTTCAAGTCAGAGTAAAAAATAACTTATCTACACCCAAGCTCATTAAAAGTAGTGTACCGCAAGGATCCATCCTGGGCCCGACACTCTTTAACATATATCTAAATGACATTCCCAGAACCCCAGACACGGAGCTGACACTCTATGCAGACGACAGCGCGATACTTGCAAAACACCCTTACGTCTCAGTAATGCACAGACAGCTACAACAACACTTAGACATACTCCAAACATGGGTGGAAAAATGGCGAATAAAATTAAACCCCAATAAATGTCATTGGATTTATTTCTCTAGAAAACGTGAACCTCCGTCTCCTCTGTACATAAACAACCATGCCCTAAAAGCGGAAAAATCTACTAAATACCTAGGTGTAACGATAGACTCCCACCTAACTTGGAAACTGCACGTAACGAACATAATCAAAAAAGCGTATATAACCATAGGAGCCTTATACCCAATGATAGGAAACGGAAATCTAAGTTATCAAAATAAACTCCTAATTTATAAATCGGTCATCCGCCCGGCAATGCTGTATGCAGCACCCGTATGGGGATATGCCTGTAAAACTACCATAGACTTATTAGAGACAGGACAAAACAAAACCCTAAGGATTATAAGGAAAGTCCCTAGATACTTAAGAAACTCGGTAATTAGGAAAGACTTCAAAATAAAAACTGTTAGAGCCCAAATTAAAAAGCTAGCGCTTAAATTCTACAAAAATTTGCCATCTATCCCAAATGAACTATTATTTAATCTGCATGACTATGATCATCGCAAGGCTAAATCTCGTAAGAGACCCCGTTCGGTACTTAACTTTGATATTCGGTACTAGGAACGTCCCACCTTAATCAGTTGATATTAAATGAAACTCGCGATCTTTATACTTAAACTCGAATCTGCCCATCCCCTCCTCCATTAGATCCACAAATTGGGTAAAATTCACTCATACGCTAGCGAATTCCCCCCTGTTCTATGCCAATATACAAAACGTAACGGAATTAGATAACTGTGTTGACAAGATAACCCATGAAATTAAATCGGCACTTGCTATGGCCACCACATTTAACCCCCCCTCCCCCCACGCACCATAAACTTCCCTATCACATCAAAAAGCTAATAAAACAAAGGAACCGCATCAGACAGCTCCGGCAGAATACCAGATTCCACCCCCCCCCATAAAACCCTGTTTAACAACCTCTGTAGCCAAGTTAAATACAAACTCCAGGAACATAAACAACATCAATGGAAAAAGTTTATTGAATCGCTGGCCCCTACTGACAACTCGCTCAGGGAATTTACGAAAAAAATCCGAAATCCGGGAAGAAGAATTAAGCACTTAAGAACGAACAGTGGACTAGCTGAATCGGAAATTGAAATAGCAAATGCCCTTGCGGAGACCTACGAAGTCCAATTTACGGAAAACCCAAATCTAAATTGTCCGGAAACGGAAGAAGAAGTCTCAAACACCATATGCACCTTCCTAAATAACCCCCCCTCTCACCCTATTGAAATGGCTCCCCCCTCTGAAATAATTGGAGAGATAAAAAAGCTGAAAAATAGAAAAGCTCCAGGAATAGACTTAATTTCCATCAAAGCCATTAAATCCCTCCCCACGAACATAATATACTATCTAACCACCATCATAAATGCCATATTTAAACTTCAACATTTCCCAAAAAAATGGAAAACCGCAATAATCATTGGAATTCCGAAACCAGGCGAAGACCACACCCTCCCTCAAAATTTCAGACCTATTAGCCTACTTAACACACTTAGCAAACTCTCGGAGCGAATAATACACACACGATTAAAACAATTCATTGATCAACATAACATCTTAAAACCAGAACAATTTGGCTTCCGCCCCTTGCACTCTACAACACACCAGTTGCTAAGGGTTACCGAATTCATCTCTGAAAGACTTGAAATCGGCCTTACAACTGGTTTCCTACTTATGGACATTTCAAAGGCCTTTGATAAGGTCTGGCATGACGCATTAATATACAAACTAATTCAGCTCAACTTGCCAGACACACTAATCCACTTAATAAACTCTTACCTTCGAAATAGATCTTTCACCGTCCGCTACAAACAGACCCACTCCACGCACAAACCACTCAGGTCAGGGGTCCCACAAGGCTCACAATTGACCCCAACCCTGTTTAATTTATTCATAAACGACATACCCAGAGCTCCAGACACACACCTTGCAATGTACGCGGACGACACAGCCATATACACCAGGAACTCCAAAAAATATCTTATTCGCTCCAGGCTTCAAAAACACATAAACACCATCTCCGCCTGGTTTTGGAAATGGAAGATAAAAATCAACGAAAAGAAAACAAATTGTATCCTTTTTTCAAAAGTAAAAAAGAAAAAGAAACCGGTCCCCATCCAAATAAACAAAGTCAACATACCCTACGTGGACAACGCCAAATACTTAGGTATCACGTTTGACTCCAAACTAAACTGGAAGTCACAAATCAAAAGCTCAATTAAAAAATTTCACTCGGCTAGAAGCCAACTATCGGCCATACTCCATTCCCCCCACGCGAGTTACAATACCAAAGTATTACTATACAAGACAGTACTTAGGCCCATCCTCTTATACGGATCTGCTATATGGGGATTCGCAGGAAAAAACCATATTAAGAAACTTCAAACAGCTCAAAATAAAACACTCAGAGCTATCAGGAAAGCCCCTCGGTTTCTCAGGAACGATATCATCCACAGCGACTTCGGAGTAACAAATATTAATAATCAAATCTCAAAACTAGCAATTAAAATGTTTCAAAATTTAAATAAAATACCCAATGAAGAAATCTGCAATTTACCGGAGTACGACCCCCATCAGTGGAAGTTCAGGAAGAGACCCAGAGCGTCCACAATACTCTAATCTTTAATAGCACCTAAAATTTTTTTTTTCTTTTTTTTTTTCAAAAGTTTAAAAGCACTCTGAAACTTAATTAAAGTCATCTCTCCACTTGATAAACTGTAAATATTCGGACAACTTTTTTGAACATTACGTCATGGCATGTCATACTTTTTTTTTTCTCGTGAATTCACTTACCTCCTAGTACCACTTCTATACTCCTCGGAGTATTCTCATCATCCCCCCCCTTTTTGGAGCAATTCAAGTAATTGCAGAGATCATGATTGTACACTTACAGCTCGGAGATACGGTCATATTTGACCAGGCGCTCCAGAATTGCACCCCCGACTTGACTTGAAATTCGCGATCTTTGCTTTTCTACAAAATGTCTTAAATCCTAAACTGCTAAAATGCTAGGTTATCCTCAGATCTGCATCAACCCCCCAAACTGCCTAAACTCTAAATGTGCAACAAACTGCCACACTAGGAGCTAGGTCAAATAATAAAAACATTAAATCCAAAACCTCGAACCTCCAACTATGGACCAATGAAATAATGTCACAGTATGAAGATAAGAACCACACCTAGAGATTGGAGATTAAAGGCGCTTCGCGCCTGGTGCTCTGTTCTGGACGAAACTCTATTCGAAGTACCTTGGAGCCAAGATACTTTAAACATAGCAGGGGGTAAACATAGCAGGGGTAGAGCAGGGTGTGATTTGTGCTTAAATTTATGTTAACTAAATTAAGTAGATGCAGAAGAAGGGACTAGAAACTCATTTCATTCCGGAACTAGTTTTCCTCGACGAGTTACAAATCTATGGCCCATCAGGCCTTCACAATTTCAGCGATCGTCCTGGTTTGTTACAGTAGTAAGCCGACCATATTTGTTATGCATTTTGGTGAAAAGTCCTTAAGTGAATTCTGTAGCATTTTTGTTTACTTTTTATTTAGAAATTTTTATTTTGAAATAGAGATTTCTGGACTAGGGTTGGTTCTATGATGTTTTTATATTTTAGACAATTTTGAACAGTACAGTATTGAAGACTTTTTAGATAATATTGAACAGTAAAATATGATAAAATGTAAGAAATGCAAAAAGGGAGAAATAGTACATGTAATATGCATTTTAAAAAGCCAATTTATTTTTAGCTTTTATAGGTATAAATTACTTTCGAAATAAAATGCTACGAATACAAAATACATACAATATATTTAGTGGAGAAGTAAGCATCTTAGTTAGGTGAAAACAATGGTTTCGGAGGAGTTATAAAGGCGAAGAGATTCACGGTTATAACAGTATGTGCCCTTAACAACCACTAACAACGAACTGTCTGTTTGTTTGCTAAACAAACAGTTCCTTTTTATTCTTAACTGTGGACGTATCAATATTTAGGGCGTATCAATATTTAAAAATTTAGATACTCCAATCTGTGTTATCCCTGACATATTTACAATGCAATACATAAAACAGTGCATTTAAAAGTTTTATATATCTATACTAGTATTAAAACTTGTTAAAAACAGAGAAACTAATCATTATTGTAAAATAATTATTTATATATCTATTTCGAAGAAAATAGATAGATAAGTGATTATAATACAATGCAGTACATAATGATTATAATACAATGATATATAAATGATTATAATACAATGCAGTACATAAATAAATCATTTATATATCTACTTCGAAAAAAATAATTTAAAATTAGTTAATATAGCTTTAAAAACTGATTCAGAAATTTCTCTTTCTTTCTTGTTGTAAGATACTCTGTAAAATATGATTCGCTCAGTATTTCTTAGAGCTGAAACCCTGAGTGAAATGATTTTTATTAAACTCGTTGCCAATTTAAATTATATTTTTAAGCGTCTTCGAATTTTAAGAGTCGTGTATTTAGATACCTGAATACACAATTCTTAGTTTTTAAAGATTAATTTTGGGGAAAACATAATGGTTTTTTAATATTCATATAATTGAAATTAAAAGCGTGAATGACTTTCATGTACGTTTTTATGTACGAAGACTAATAAAACTTAAAATCTTAATCTCGGGGGGGGGGGGGGGGAATTAAAAATTCAACTACGTTAAGTTATTTGATACTATAACTAAAAGCAAGGAATATATTCCATCTTCTTAGTACTATAAGTGTCAAAAGATTTAGCATTCTAGTTCACCAGGGAGTTTCTAGTGGGTATAAAAAGACTTTTCGAAAGATTCATATTTCCAGAGGTCAAAGGCGGATATTTCGGAGATTCTGAAAGCACTTTTAACCCCATCCCCCATTTTTTCCATCCCCTGGTGATAAATTAAAAGCCCGGCTCCTTTAGGTTCTGTATTGTAGTCGATAGTAAAAGTTTGCTAAGATTCAGCCTTCTATGTCAAGGGGGGTGGGGTAGGGCTTCTGTAAAATCAGAAAGTACTGTTAATCTCCCTCTTCCATGTTTTATAACGCCGTGGGTTAACTCTAAAGTTCGGCTACATTTGGTTCTGTACAGTAGTCAATATTATAAGTTTTATAAGATGCAGGCTTTTGGAGATTCTGAAAGTACTTTTAATCTCCCTCCCCCATTTCTTCTACGTCAGGAGGTAAATCTGTGTAAAAATGTTTAGATTCAACATTCTAGTTCACCATGGGGGGGGGGGAGGGTCTTCTGAAGAGTCTGGAAGGACAAAAACATGTTTAACAATTGCATGTATGGATATGCTTATTACTTTCCCTGCAATACATGGTAATGTATAAGTACAGTGGTTAGAAGGGATAGTGTGCCGATCGAGGCGAAAAACAGGTTCCCTAAAAACCTCCTCCGCCAGACGGCGTTGGTCTCGAATAAGCGGTCTAAAGCGGAGGAGTTAACATTGAAACTAATGGGAATTTAATTCAAACGAAATGATTGATATCTTTGGAAATAATTGAAGAATTTGTCTGAAATTTGGTGTAATTATGGCAAGTGGTATACACAAAAAGTCATTTGATTTTCAGAGAGATTGACCTAGGGATATATCCATATTTCAAAAATTTTATTTAGCTTTATCTGTGGTCGTTCAAACATTTGAGATCCAAAATAATCAAATTCATTCATCACAGTAACGTGAAATTCGGTATGACGTTTTCTCTTGTGGTACATTTCAAGTCTTTCGATTTTGAAGCTTATCGGGCTAGCCCGTCCTGGGCCCGCCATATGACTTTACTTTTTGGTATAACTCGAGAACAAGTGTATCTAAAAATTCGAAGTTTAGCATATGCTTGTCATTTGCTGTATATTTTAACTCTTTGGATTAAAAAACTTATCGGGCTAGCCCGTCCTGAGCCCAACAAGAGGAATATATCGTTTTTTGAGAATAACTCAAAATTCGGAGCATCTAGAATATCTAAATTTAATATATCATTGTCTTTTGTGGTATATTATATTTCATCGCATTTCGAACCTTACGGGCTAACCCGTATTGGCCCGCCAAAGAAATTTACTCGCTTTTCAAGAATATCTCGATCAAACGATGTAGCTAAAGAATGTGAATTTTGTATATCATTTCCTTTTGGATGGATTTTAATTTAGATTTTGAACCCCATCGGGCTAGCCCGTCCTGAGCCCAACAAGAGGAATATATCGTTTTTTGAGAATAACTCAAAATTCGGAGCATCTGGAATGTCTAAATTTAATATATCATTGCCCTTTGTTGTATATTATATTTCATCGCATTTCGATCCTTATCGGGCTAGCCCGTCTTGGCCCGCCATAGAAATCCGACATAGCTGAGGTCCAGAAGAGGCAATGTGGTCGAAAACAGGACCGACAACCCAGGGCAGGACTAACGCCGAAGTTAGGAGATCATCTTATGGACCCTTGACCACACACACCGCACCTAGAGAGCAGCCAAGATGTGGACGGGGCCCGGAATACCCCTGCCAGGAATTTCCCAGCCAGGGCATCCCAGGTCAAGCCCCCTACTCCATTTGGAGGAAATGGGGCGCTGAAGAGGTGCGTGAACGAAACTATTGCACTGCAGTGACCGCCCAAAAGAGCCAAGAGGAGCCATGTAATTGGTAGCGAAGAAGATTTGTTATTTAGCAGAGGATTCCAACTTTCTACCCCTCGGTAGTTATGCAGAGGCAGTATGCAACTTAAAGAGGCGCCGTCGTAACCCGGACTTATACCCGTACTGCCGGGTTAGCTTAACCTAAGAGAGAAGGGAAGAGGAAGAAGGATAGAAAAGAGCAGGCGACAGCCTAAGCCGGGAGTTGAAAACCAGAATACTGGCTAAGCCAGAGGAGGTAAGAGCACGGGAAGAGTGCAAAGCATGAGCAACAGCACTGCGGAAGACTAATAAAAGTATGGCTAATAAATATAAACTAAAGGCTAATACTATAAGAACTGTAGAATAGGCTAATACTAAACGAACTATAAGAACTATAGGCTAATACTAAGAAATTACCTAAGCCTAGGGCTAATCTAAAAGGGGAAAACTGCCTCTCCTGACACGGAGGAACAGGCGGCGAGAGGCTGCATCCTGAATGGTGCAGAGACCAGGGATTTCAAGAACGGGCCCCTGCTAGGGGGAAAACACCGGGAAGAGACCATACTCGGGGGAGACCCGGGAGGGATGGGCTAGAGCCAGGGAGGCACCCCAGAAGAAGAGGCATCCCAGAAGAGGGAGGAGACAATGAGAGAGACGCGCCAGCGGCGAAAGACTGAAAGCAATAATACTAAAAAGAACTGAAACACGCGAGGCCACTTACCCAGGGACGGGAACGTCGAGCACAGGAGCTAGAGAGGAAAGGTTAGTAGAGATAGACCCGTTGAAGGGCCAGAGGCGCTATAGCGGCCAACCAACCTACCAATTGCCGCCTGGGCAAGACTATCCGAGAACATGGGGAGCAGCCAAAGCTACCTGAAAGGAAAGGGATTAGTTTCGACATACCTGTGTGGTTGATGGGACGAAACCTGAGCATCAGTGGGCGTTATGGTCAAGATGACGCTAGACTTGTGATTCTTGATGAAGCTGAAATAAAGAGTTAATATGGCTGAAAGGCAAATATTGTTAATGCTGAAAGAAAGGGGGATTATAATCTTGCCATGGGGAACAGGCCCCAGTACGCGAAACACCACTTGGGTGGAGGACACCAAAAAGTAAAAGGCCGCGACGATACCCCGGCATCGCGAGGAATAACATCCTAAACTAATAATAACCATACACTGTGAGGAGAATGATTAAGAAACTCGACTGGTCACAGGGACACTTCCCCTGCTGACCAGGGCGATACAAAGGCCTCCGCTTCGGAGACGACCGCTATTACAAACGAAACCTAGAAAAAGACAAGAAAGGCCACGACTTCGGTGGGCAAATACAAAAAAAAACACTACTGGGACAATCCCCCAGGAAAAACCTGAAAATGAGAAAGGGAAGAAGAAGAGTTCCACAGGTAAAAGATAGTGGGAAAAGAAGGGGTGCCTGGGAGACCAAAAAGAGAAGAGAGAGGTTCAGAGGAAAAGGAAGAGAGATCCTACCGGGGTAGGTAACACTGGGGAAAAGACCTTCCAGTGCCGGAGTGCCATACAGGGGTAGAGGTCCTCTCCGAAATCAGGTGGGAACTTCTTTCCACCTTTTCCCTACCACATCCTCCCCTAAGTGTTGGGAGCACTGGTCACAGGACGCCACCCAGACATGGAGGACCGGTTCTGAACGGACCAGGCATACAACGAGTAGAGAGGATCGAATGATAGTGCGGCAGGCACGTATAGGGCCCACGGTGACCCGATCCGCGATACAGGCACACGTAGCGGCTCCTGTGTGCACACGAACCTTATCTAGACGCCTGAAGGAAGCAAATCTGCGATCCCAGCGTCCCTTATGTGTGCTGCCGTTAACACGAGAAAATCGGTGGCTCAGGTTTCAGTGGTGCCGGGCCAGAGAACGTAGAACGCCACAGATTGACGATGTGTGGTATTTAACGATGAGTGCTGCTTCGTTTTGAGGACCGTTGAGCAACGCGTCCGGGTGTGGAGGTCTCCTGCGCAACGCCACAATCCCAACCTCGTTATCAAGAGCCACACCGGCTCCACATCATGAGCTGGGGAGCCATAGCCTATGATAGTCGTTCCGCTTTATTAGTGGTACCTGGAACATTGACGGGCCAGCGGTACATGGATGAGATTCTACGGCCCCATGTGCTCTCATTCATTGCTGGGATTCCAGGTGCGCAATTTTAGCAGGATAATACCTGACCGCACATGGCTCAGGTCGTCCAGGTCTGCCTGAGTCGTGTTCAGACACTTCAATGAGCGCGTGTTCAGACATTTCCTGCCCGCTCCCCAGACCTGTCCCCTATCGAGCATGTGTGGGACCAGTTGAAACACCAGCTGCCTTGTTGCCGCAATCTTCGGGATTTGAAACGTAACTTCCAACAGGTATGGACTCGTCAGCCGCAGGACAACATCAGGCATCTGTTTGACACCATGCCGGACAGTATTGCTGCTTGTATCGCAGCAAAAGGCGGTGCGACGCGCTATTGGGGATGACCGGACTGTGTATCACAGCTCCCTCTGTACGTGTTTTGCTGCGCTGTTTTTGTGATCATGTATATAATTCATCTGTATCCTTCCATTAATAAAATTTCAGGTCCACCTATGCTTCCTTCTTGGTACGCAACTTTCATTGTCCGTGAGTGTAATTGTACGCAGTTATATTTAATCTTTCGAATAATACTCGACAAATAGCACTTAACTTTACGAATATTATACCCTATTTCTGACTTGATGATAGGAGTTCAAATGTAGATACTAATTTTCATATGCCTGCTTTCATCAAAGAAGAAAAAAAGAATTGTATTCTTACATGGAACAGTAAGAATCATCCATTGTAAAATGACGTCAGTTTAATATTTTATATAAAAAGCAAAGGAATATTACGCAGTTTAAATCTTAATGATGGTTGGCCATTTAGATAAATTTACTAACATCTTTTATTAGTTTAAAGGTAAAATCTAGTGAAACACAATTTTTGGAAATTTGAATTTACAAGATTTTTTCCGAAAATGGGCAAATTAATTATATTAGTCACATAATTATTAAAATGTTATTGTAACTACTATAGATTTCTTATTATTGTTCAAAATTAAAAGCATATTTATGTATTAATCACAAGTATTTCATGGTTCAGAATGTCTTTGCTTTAAAAATATTTACAATTTAAATTATAATTAATTTTTAGAATTCATTTTCATTTTCATATATTAAAAGAAAATTACATAATTTAAATATTTTTCTTGGATTTAATAAATCTCTATCAATTTTCCATGCTTCAGCTATTTACAATTCCGAATGCAGAAAATAAATATTAACTTTGGGTCGTATACATTTCTTTTCCAATGCAAAATGCATTGATTAAAAATTTCCACTTTTTGCAAACTTTTAAAATTCCTTCCCAAAACACCCGGTTTAATCCCGTCTTTACAACTCTACTCAAGAGTCACAGAATTTGGAAAATGGAAAAATAAATATTCTCCACTGGAAAGAAAGGGAATTACTTTCTAATGTTTAAACTCTGATTATTGTAATATAAATATTTCAATATTTAAAACAAAGAAAGTTTAGTTATGTTATCAGAAATATTTAAATTCA
This sequence comes from Amaurobius ferox, assembly GCA_951213105.1. Taxonomy (NCBI): domain Eukaryota; kingdom Metazoa; phylum Arthropoda; class Arachnida; order Araneae; family Amaurobiidae; genus Amaurobius; species Amaurobius ferox. Next base: position 46,184,585 of record OX578152.1, read on the forward strand.
TGGTGAATGTATAAAATTTAGTGACTTAGGAAGAGGTGTGGTAATAACTTCGACACCTCCCCCGAAGGTGAAAAAGTTGCAATTATCCTCAAAAGGGACTCATATTAGAAAGTGAAATTCAGCACTCGACAATTCCCCTTTTCGAGGTCCTGGTTATGCCTATGATACAATTTAAGCTTGTCATTTTAATACACAGTGTAAAAGATATATTAAAAAAAATCTGATGTGGGCAGCACATGACTTTCCTGCAGACTTATATTCACGTTCTCTTTATTCTAATTAAATTTATTTCACTTTTAATTCAATTTTCGTTCTCATTCGGTAACCGGACTTATTTTCAAAGGTGGCGTAGAGAAAATACGAAAAACTAAAATATCTCAAGAACGGCTAGCCCTAGTGTAATGGGCTTGGTCTTATTTTTTTTCGTCGTTAAAAATTACGTATTAAACAAGCATTTAATGGATATATTTGAGTATGCCTAATTCTTTAGTTTAGATTTTGGCGATTTTTGTGGGCCATTTTGCAAAAAAACGCAGGTTAGTATTTTCCGAATCAAACCAAAATCTAATCAGCACCAGGGTAACCCACAAGTGACTTATCTACTGAATTTTGTGAAATTCGGTAAATTAGTTTTTCAGTTAGAGTGGATACAAACTTTTGCGGGCCATTTCGCAAAAAAAAGGCGGGTTCTTTTATCCCGAATCGTACCCAAAATTAATCAGCACCAGATTCGCCAACAAGTGACTTACCTACCAAATTTTATGAAATTCGGTCAATTACTTTTTTAGTTAGAATGGATACAAAATCGGCACAGACAGACACACAGACGTCACGCTAAAAATAGTTTTTTCGTATTCTAGAGATCTCGAAACGTGTAGATCCGTCGAAAACTCGAGTTGTGATTTTCGGCATGATTCCAATACTTTCCCTATACTACAGTGTCTAGAACTAATAGTGTGCCGACCGCCTATACCTCCCAATGCTGGGAGATGTTCCTGAAAAGCCGCCTCCGCCAGACGGCGTTGGTCTCGAATAAGCGGTCTAAAGCGGAGGAGTTAACATTGAAACAAATGGGAATTTATTGCAAATGAAATGACTGATATCTTTCGAAATAACTGAAGAATTTGTGTGAAATTGGGTGTGATTATTGTAAGTGGTATACACAAAAAGTCATTTGATTTTCAGAGAGATTGAGCTAGGGATTTATTCTTATCTTTAAAATTTTATTTAACGTGATCTGGTGTTCGTTCAAACATTTGAGGTCCAAAATAATCAGGTTCATTTATCATAGTAACGTGAAATTCGTTATGACGTTTCCTCTTGTGGTACATTTCAGTTCTTTCGATTTTGAAGCATATCGGGCTAGCCCGTCCTGGGCCCACCATAGGACATTATCTGGTTTTAGAGAATATCTCGAAATTCAGAGAACGTTGGAAATCTAAATTTAATATATCGTTTTCTTTTGGGGTGTATTTTAATTCTTTCAAATTTTAACCGTACCGGGTTAACCCGTCTTAGGCCCGCCTTAGAAACTCACCCGTTTCTGCGGTATAACTCGAGAACAGGTGTATCTAAAAATTCGAAGTTTAGAATATCCTTGCCATTTGCTGTATATTTTAACTCTTTGGATAAAAATTTTATCGGGCTAGCCCGTCCTGAGTTCAACAAAAGGAATATATCGTTTTTTGAGAATAACTAAAAATTCGGAGCATCTAGAATGTATCAATTTAATATGTCATTGTCCTTTGGGGTATATTACATTTCACCGCATTTCGAACCGTATCGGGTTAGCCCGTCTTGGGCCTGCCATAGAAATTTACTCGCTTTTAAAAAATAAATCGAGCAATCGGAGTAGCTGAAAAATTTAAATTTTGTATATCATTTCCGTTTGGATGGATTTTAATTTAGATTTTGAAGCTCGTCGGGCTAGCCCGTCTTGGATCCGCTGAAGAATGCATTCGTTTTTGAAAAGTAAGACGAGAACCGAAGTAGCTAAAAATTCCAAATTTAACATGTCTTTGGCTTTTGGGGTATATCTAAGTTTCTTCGGATTTGAACTTTATCGGGGTAGTCCGTCCTGGGCCCGACATAGGAATGGACTACCTTTTTTAGAATACCTGGAAATCGGGGAAACTAGAAAATATAAATTTAGTACATCCTTATCTTTCGGGGAATATTTTAATTCCTTTGTTTTTGAACCGTATCGGGCCAACCCGTTTTGGGCCCGACTTAGAAATTCACTTTTTTAGTGGAATAACTCTAGAACCGGAGTATCAAAAAGTTTCAAGTTTAGAATGTCGTTGTCATTTGCGGTATGTCTAAGCTCATTGGATTTAAAACCTGATCGGGCTAGCCCGTCCCTGTCCCAACAAAAAGAATGTACTCGTTTTTTAAGAATAACTCCAAAACTGTAGCAGCTAGAATATCTAAATATAGTATATCATTGTTTTTTTGGGTATATTTTATTTCTTTGGATTTTGAACCTTATCAGACTCGCCCGTCTTGGGCCCGACATAGTGGTAATGTACTCATTTTTCGAGAATAACTCGTAAATTGGAGCAGCTAAAGAATCTAAATTTAGTATATCAATTTCTTTTGGGGTTTATCATAATTTATAATTTGAACCTCATCGTCTTGAGTCCGTCTTAGGAATGCGATCGTATTTGATGAATAACTCGAGAACCGGAGTAGCTAAAAATTCCAAGTTTAGCATGCTATTGTCTTTTGTGATATATTTCATTTTTTCGAATTTGAACTTCATTCAGCTAGCTCGTGCTGTGCCTGCTATAGGAATAGACTCATTTTTTAGAATAACCGGAAAACTGGAGCAGATAGAAAATCCAAATTTAGTATATTAATTCCATTTCGGGTAGAATTTAATATTTTCGGCGTATATATAATTATAATTAGTGGCGTAGGCATGGGAGATAGGATGTGTGGTAAAAAACCTCATTTGCCGAACAATTACATTAGTTCTCAAAATTGTCTATATTTAAAAAAAATGAATTTTGTACTATTAGCTCCATTCGATCGTCGACCCCCTTGTGTCCTAAATATATAGTTACATCCATATGCAAATGAGCTAAGAAGTGCGAAATTTGTCCACGGATGTTGGGTCGGTGCACTGGGAGTACGAGTGAAGGTTACGGTTCTGCATGATCTGACGAAGAAGGTTTTATGCCTTCGAAACCGGTCGATATTAGTATTTTGAGTGGTATTCTGCTTTTTACGAAGATAATTTTATTTCTTTAGCAGAAATTTGGACCGCGCGTATTGATTTTGTTTACTTGAAATTGAAATTTTTCAATAATTTTTAAAAGCATTATATGAATAACTTGAACGAATGCTTTAAAACCAAACTTTTATTTTGCATTTTGATACATATTACCATGTAAACCTAAAAAAAGAATCTATGAGAATGTCTGGCAAATATTTTGTTTTATCTCATATGTTCGGCTACTAGGAAAAATGCCTGTGGGTGGCCCGTCACAAGACTTTTCTTTCTATTATAGTATGTAGTACGAATCACTATATTACTATGAATCTTTAAAGTGCACCGTGGACTGGTTTCGCATTATTTAATTCTCTTGCATATAAGCGTAGCCAAGATCTAGGATAAGGCGGGATGAGGGGGGTCGACGATCGAATGTGGGTTTACACAACAGTACAAAATACTTTCTCAAATATAATCCCTAAGGAGAACTAATGCAATTGTTTAATTGTTTGGTAAATGATAATTTTTCTCCAATTTTCGAGTTATTTTCCAAAAACGAATGCATTCCTAAGGCTGGGCACAGATGGGGTAATCTAATAAAGTTTAAAATCCAAAGAATTAAAATATATCCCAAAAGAGAATACTATATTATAAATTAAAATCCATCCAAAAGGGAATGATATACTAAATTTACATTTTTTAGCTACTCCGAGTGATCGAGTTATTCTTGAAAAGCGAGTAAATTTCTATGGCGGGCTAAGGCGGGCCAGCCCGATAAGGTTCGAAATGCGATGAAATATAATATACCACAAAGGGCAATGATATATTAAATTTAGACATTCCAGATGTTCCGAATTTTGAGTTATTCTCAGAAAACGATATATTCCTCTTGTTGGGCTCAGGACGGGCTAGCCCGATGGGGTTTAAAATCTAAATTAAAATCCATCCAAAAGTAAATGATATACAAAATTCACATTCTTTTGCTACTTCGTTTGATCGAGATGTTCTTGAAAAGCGATTAAATTTCTTTGGCGGGCCAATACGGGCTAGCCCGATAAGGTTCGAAATGCGATGAAATAAAATATACCACAAAAGACAATGATATATTAAATTTAGACATTCTAGATGCTCCGAATTTTGAGTTATTCTCAAAAAACGATATATTCCTCTTGTTGGGCTCAGGACGGGCTAGCCCGATAAGATTTTTAATCCAAAGAGTTAAAATATACAGCAAATGACAAGCATATGCTAAACTTCGAATTTTTAGATACACTTGTTCTCGAGTTATACCAAAAAGTAAAGTCATATGGCGGGCCCAGGACGGGCTAGCCCGATAAGCTTCAAAATCGAAAGATTTGAAATGTACTACAAGAGAAAACGTCATACCGAATTTCACGTTACTGTGATGAATGAATTTGATTATTTTGGATCTCAAATGTTTGAACGACCACAGATAAAGCTAAATAAAATTTTTAAAATATGGATATATCCCTAGGTCAATCTCTCTGAAAATCAAATGACTTTTTGTGTATACCGCTTGCAATAATTACACCAAATTTCAGACAAATTCTTCAATTATTTGCAAAGATATCAATCATTTCGTTTGAATTAAATTCCCATTAGTTTCAACGTTAACTCCTCCGCTTTAGACCGCTACTCGAGACCAACGCCGTCTGGCGTAGGCGGTTTTTAGGGAACCTGTTTTTCGCCTCGGTCGGCACACTATCTCTTCTAGCCACTGTACCTAGGGTTTACGGTAGCAAATTGTGCGGCCGGGAGGTAATGTGTGTGTCAGTGTGATGACGACATATTATGAACGAATAAAGCGATTCGAACAAAATTTGGTACAATAATCACAATCAGTGAATACTGTTAGCCTATTGATTTTAAACGCAATTAAATGTGCAGACCCCCCCCCCCCCCAAATTTGAAAAAATCATCAAAAAATCAAAACCTTAAATAATAATGTTACGTAAATAATCATTTCTCATGTAAATTTTTATTAAAAAATGATTGACACAACTTTAGAACGCTAGTATGAACCGTTCTTGAGATATTGCACATTTTCAAGTAAATTTATCAAAAAATCACATAAAATTAAAAAAGTAACAACTGCCATATGAAATATTATGTTAAAAAAAGTATTCACATTTCAAATGTAATATTATGCGATAAATTTGTTATCATTCTCATGGCTTGTTCCATTCAAGAGAGAAGATACTTTGGGTAATAGTTTTGTATTTGGACGCCATTAGTCGTTTATTTACTATAAGAATAACTTACTTCTCCGTTCATAACGTTTAGAAACATTTGGCGTAATATCACCAATTTGGCGAGTTTTTAAATGTTGCCAAATTCATAAAATAACGCTCAATATGAAGCAATGCTTTGTAAATTTTTAATCCCGTTTACAAACATTTGGCGTAATATCACCAATTTCGCGAGTTTTTAAATGTTGCCAAATTGATAAAATTACGCTCAATATGAAGCAATGCTTTGTAAATTTTTAATCCCGTCATATGACGGGCATATTAGGAAATAACCCCTCTTTTTCGTTTGGTTGTAACACTTAACGATACATATAGTGCGAACTTGGCGAATAATCTAGCGAAATATCGCCAACTTGTCGATATTTAGCTCCAGATTGGTAAAATATCGTCAAAATTGTACAAATGACACCAAGTTAATGAAAATGACGCCTAATTGATGAATTTATTATTAAAATATGTTAATATATGGACTATATTGCTTATTGAGGATGCTATCAATATTGATAATCGTTAATTTAGAGTTGTGTGAAATATAAGTTAATTGGGTACGAATTAGCTTTACATGTTGTCATCCGGAAAAGCGCCAAATGTACAATTCTTTGTTACAAACACTGTGCCATGGATCATTTCATCATTTTTTAACTGTGAAAGAAGTAAATTCATTGCTTTGTGTAAGAAAAGTCATGCGCTGCCAAGATCAGATTTTTTTAAGCACTGTTGCAAGTAAAATAAATATACACTAAATTTCCGATAATCCGGTACGTTCGAGTTTCGGATATTCAGGAACTTTATCAGTGCCGGATTATCGGATGTCGAACTAAAATAGGATACAAAACAGGAAAAGTTAATTTAGAATAGAATAATATCAAGGAAAAGTAATTGAATTTGGACTTAAAGACGAAGCTGCAGTCCTCAGTGATGTGCATTTAGATCCTCTTATCAAATTTATAGAATGAGAAATTACCTTTCTGTGATTTTGGCATTATTATATATGATCTGTTGTATTTAATACTGTATTGAATGAATGACATGAAGGTGGGTGGCTTCAGAAGAGCCCAGCACATCGACCAGAGGTCTATTAGAAATTACCTTTCCGTGAGAAATTTTTATGACAAATTACCTTTCCGTGAGAAATTTTTATGAGAAATTACCTTTCCGTGAGAAATTTTTATGAGAAATTACCTTTCCGTGATTATTATATATGATCTGTTGTTGTATTTAATACTGCATCAGAAGGAATAGATATTTAAAAATGTTTATTAAAAAATAAAAATAGTCGGTATGAATTAAATTACGACAACAGATGGCAACGACAAAAATATTTTGGATTAAAATAAAAAATATGTTCAATATTTTATTGAGTATTAAATTTAGTTTTAATATAATCAAAGTATAGTATTTTATCTTTCAGAAAATATTTCGCAACTGTTTGAGCAGAATTTCGGCGAAAAACGGGATCGGCGAAAGTTATTTCTTGAATATTTTTATCACAAGAGCAGGAATATCATTAACACTCGTCTCTTTGATAAAATACTCCCCCAAAGTTTGTGTGATCTCTGGCCACCGAGGGTTACACTCCATTGTGAAGAAAGCTGGTCTTCCAACTTTCTGAGGCGTACTTGTCCCAGTGCTGCTACTTTTTTGTTTCATCCTGACGAAAATTGCTTTTTTTACTTTTTTTGCCTTTACCACCGGTTGATGCTTTATTTTAAAGTATTTTATTTGAAGTTGTATAATGAAATATTCATTTCTCAGATGGTTGACTCATATTTTAGGATGTTCAAAACATGTACATCTATCAAAATAAGAGTCTGATTTTTGATCACAACACAACACTTTCTCTTTACGTATACAAAGGCTGTTTACACATTTCAGAACAAGTTTAAAGCAATAAAATTTAAGATGAAGCAACAATATTTATTTTTTAAAAGTTCCATCTGACGGCCCTTTCTCTGGACTATCATTCTACATCTTGATTTCCAAGATAACAATATTTATTTCTTAAAGGTTCCATCTGATGGCCCTTTCTCTGGACTATCATTCTACATCTTGATTTCCAAGATAACAGTATTTATTTCTTAAAGGTTCCATCTGATGGCCCTTTAACTGGACTATCATTCTACATCTTGATTTCCAAGATAACAGTATTTATTTTTTAAAGGTTCCATCTGATGGCCCTTTCTCTGGACTATCATTCTACATCTTGATTTCCAAGATAACAGTGTTTATTTCTTAAAGGTTCCATCTGATGACCTTTTCTCTGGACTATCATTCTACATCTTGATTTCCAAGATAACAGTGTTTATTTCTTAAAGGTTCCATCTGATGGCCCTTTCTCTGGACTATCATTCTACATCTTGATTTCCAAGATAACAGTATTTATTTCTTTAAGGTTCCATCTGACGGCCCTTTCCCTGGACTATCAATCTACTCTTGATTTCCAAGATAACAGTATTTATTTCTTAAAGGTTCCATCTGATGGTCCTTTCTCTGGACTATCATTCTACATCTTGATTTCCAAGATAACAGTATTTATTTCTTAAAGGCTCCATCTGATGGCCCTTTCTCTGGACTATCATTCTACATTCTGATTTCCAAGTTGACAGTATTTATTTCTTAAAGGTTCCATCTGATGGCCCTTTCTCTGGACTATCATTCTACATCTTGATTTCCAAGATTACAGTATTTATTTCTTAAAGGTTCCATCTGATGGCCCTTTCTCTGGACTATCATTCTACTCTTGATTTCCAAGATAACAGTATTTATTTCTTAAAGGTTCCATCTAATGGTCCTTTCTCTGGACTATCATTCTACATCTTGATTTCCAAGATAACAGTATTTATTTCTTAAAGGTTCCATCTGATGGCCCTTTCTCTGGACTATCATTCTACATCTTGATTTCCAAGATAACAGTGTTTATTTCTTAAAGGTTCCATCTGATGGCCCTTTCTCTGGACTATCATTCTACATCTTGATTTCCAAGATAACAGTATTTATTTCTTAAAGGTTCCATCTGATGGCCCTTTAACTGGACTATCATTCTACATCTTGATTTCCAAGATAACAGTATTTATTTCTTAAAGGTTCCATCTGATGGCCCTTTCTCTGGATTATCCTTCTACATCTTGATTTCCAAGATTACAGTATTTATTTCTTAAAGGTTCCATCTGATGGCCCTTTCTCTGGACTATCATTCTACTCTTGATTTCCAAGATAACAGTGTTTATTTCTTAAAGGTTCCATCTGATGGCCCTTTCTCTGGACTATCATTCTACATCTTGATTTCCAAGATAACAGTGTTTATTTCTTAAAGGTTCCATCTGATGACCCTTTCTCTGGATTATCCTTCTAGGTCTTGATTTCTAAGATGAAAGAGCTTTTCTTGAAGTTATGTATTTTTTTTTATTAAACTTTTCTTGAAGTGGTATTTTATTCCACTCCCCTTTCCCAATTTTCTATAGGCAATCCATTGTTTTAGGTTTGAGTTTAGAAAATTGTCTTTTTAGCAATCCAAAAGCACAATAAGCCATTGATCCACCAATAATTAATGAAACATGAGCGAAAGATTTACCTGTAGCTTTAATACCTGTATATTTTTTCATTTTTTAATAAATTTTGATGTAAACTGGTAGCTTTATCCTGATGAAGTTCTACTCTATTAAGAAAATTTTTTCGACTTTGTTAACTTTAATTTACTTTTTTACCAAAAGCCTGCAACATTCATGCATCCTTTATGGAAATCTTTTGATACTTGGAACTTGGAACCAAATTTTAGGTTTTTTTTTTCTTCTCTTTTGTTATAGCAAATCGATCTTTTATTTGTTACAGTAATTTAAATTGATCCACGCTTCGCCAATTGTGACAATATATTTCCATCTGTGCTAAATGATTTTTATAAAGAATTCTACAGCTTGTTCTGCACTCAAGTCATATGTTTAGGCAAAAGGCAGCGAACTTTATACTTTATAGCTTTTTTAAGATTTAATCATTATTTATTACTTTAGCAGAAACAACGAGTACAACTATAATAGAAGGTCTTTATTTCACTTCCTATAAGACGTATAAAATTTAAAAAAGGCCAGAGCTCTTTCGAGCGTAGATACGCTCTTCATCAGTGGCTACATGGAAAATGGAAATGATCGTTCAAATATAGACCAGAAAAGTCAAACGATCTTTTAAAGAAATAAGTTTAGTATCAATTTGAGAAAATTTACTGCGAACATGGGAAAAAACCGTATATATAAATTCAAAGGAATAAGCAGCCTCATGGCCAAGATTGAAAATAAAATCAATTTCGTCACTTAAAGTAGAAACAGAAGAACAAACGTTAAAAGCGCGATTAAAATAAGCGTTAAAAGAAGCTTTTTTAGAGGAAATAGGATGGAAAGAATTAGCAAGAATACAGGAATTAGTAAAAGACGGTTTACGGTAAACAGAAGTGTGAAAACCAACAGCAGAACGGGTGACCTTAACATCAAGAAAAGGCAAGGAACAACTATTTTCGTGTTCAACAGTAAAATTAATCGAAGGGTAAAAATCATTAATTTTGGACAAAAGAATGATCTCCTTCTTCTTTTGTCCAAGGTTAATGATTTTTACCCTTCGATTAATTTTACTGTTGAACACGAAAATAATTGTTCCTTGCCTTTTCTTGATGTTCTGGTTACCCGTTATGCTGTTGGTTTTCACACTTCTGTTTACCGTAAACCGTCTTTTACTAATTCCTGTAAGTGACGAAATTGATTTTATTTTCAATCTTGGCCACGAGACTGCTTATTCCTTTGAATTTATACATACGGTTTTTTCCCATGTTCACCTTAAGTTTTCTCAAATTAATACTAAACTTATTTCTTTAAAAGATCGTTTGAATCATAAAATTAATTTCCCGTACCATCCTAGGATTTTCTGCTCCTTTATTCAGTTCTACTCTGAGTTTGGTTTCAGGCCTGCTCATGCCTCTAATGTTTCTTCTTTTTTTAACCGGATTCGGTCTGATAAGTTGAGTGCTACGGATGACTTTAAAAGCTTTGCTGGGGTGTATGTGGTTCCCCTGTTGTCCACCGATGGAAACTTTAAATTTTATATTGGAAGTACAAAACGTAGTGTTGGTATCCGTTTGGCAGAACATGCTAGAGATGTCAAAGGTGCTAAACTTTCTACGGCCCTTGCTCATTTTGTTGTAAAAGAAAATTTCCGTCCCATTTTTGAAAGACCTTTCCTTCTTATACGTTGTAATAACCCTTGTAATATTCTCCTTTTTGAGTCCCTCTTTATTTATATTTACTGCGAGTCGATTTGTAATTTTGACCCCGTTCAGATTTTGAGTTATGCTTGGCGACTCATTCTCGACTCCATGCAATTCAAGTCTCTTCATAGTTATCTTTGATGTCATCCTCTCGGGGATTGGGCCTGACTGCTCCCCTATATTTAAAAAAAAAGTTTTGAATTTGAAATTTCTGTGATAAAATTGTAAAATTTACTGTACTTTTCGTAATTTATGCTCGATTTTGAATCTGTTCAAAATTTTTGGATTCTCTTTAGATAAACGTAAGTTTATTGATAATTGTATTTATATTTATGCAAATTTGTCACCTTTTTTGATCTATATATGAACGACCATTTCTATTTTCCATGTAGTCACTGATGAAGCGCGTATTTACGCTCGAAAGCGCTCTGGCCTTTTTTAAATTTTGTACGTCTTATAGGAAGTGAACTAAAGACCTTCTATAATAGTTGTGCTTGTTGTTTCTGCTAATTGAAATTAGACATGATGCCAATTTATTTATTTATTACCTTGTTTACAGTTGCTACAGAAGTATTTAAAGACATTGAAATTGTTCTTTAGTCTGTTGATTTTCATTTGAGACAAGATACGTTATTTAGTGAATGTACTTACCTTCTTTCGTTATTCATTCAATGTCCTTTTTCGAGTAAAAATCAATGCTTGTCGCTTCTTCCCTTTATTTTTAATAATATTATTTATTTTGCATTTAAAATGCAAATTCCATGGATTTCACAGCGTTTATTAATTACAGAGTATTTTCTTCAAAATGAACAAAAACGTATTCTTCAATCTAAAGTTTGTTTATATGCGCCACTAAAAAAAAAAGAAAAATATAATAAAGCAAACAATAATTTAGCTTTTAAAATGAGCGTTTGCCAGTAAATTGTTTTGAATTAATTTAAATTTTGTTTTTATTTGCAACAAAATCTTTCTAAAAATATGTAATAAATCTAGTGTCGCTTTCAGGGCATTTTGGACTGGGTTATGATTGAAACTTTACTGGTGGGGGGAGGGAAATTAAGTTTTCCAACATTTTCTTCTGTAGGGGGTTCAGCATACCAAAATATTCGATTTGCGGAATAAATGTGAAACGCGAATTACTTAAATATTTACATTATTCAGGGTTTGCTTATTGCGAGACCGTTGATTTTCAACGGGTAGTACTAATCTGCGTTTAAAACAATATTTTATGAATAATATTCAAAATATGTCAATGAATATAATGGAATAAGAGGTATGTCCTTTTATTTGTCTGTTTGCGAAGTAGCGAAAAATGCAAAAGACCCACTAAGAAATCCGCTATAGTGACAGTTCAGATCAGGTCTCGATATACATAGCGATTTTTTCAAAATTAGAATGAATCTTTTATTTATTTTATGTTGAAGAGACATATTTGAGCGATTTTTACGCAAACATGTACTTAGCGCGCATTAATGCTTAATGCTCGCATTAAATTTTCACCATAACACCATCGGAAAGACAGAAATACGCTTTTTTCAACGAACTTCGAAGACAGTTCCTCCATATTTAAAAAATGGTTTAAAAATACATCGAAATATGCTTCATATTTTAGAATATTTCTTTCTCACTTTCGTGCATTGGTGAATTGAAGATTCACACAATTGTATTTCTTGGCAGGAATAGGGTGTAATATATTCTCATTCGAATGATTTCTTTTAATTGCTTTATTTCTGGATGTTTATAAAATTTTAAGTGAGTCTAAAAAAGTTGCGATATTGAATGCGATAGCTAACGAGAAAGAAGTTCTTCCCGTGCACGTTGTTATGGGCATCGGTGACTATGGCCGTAGCCAGGCAGGGGCCAGAGGTCCCCCCCCCCCCCAAGAGGTGAACTCAACCCCTCTGATGGAAATATTTAATCTTTTGTAGGGGTATGAAATTTCATACATGTCATCCAAATTTTGCAAAAAACTACTTTTTTATTTTTTCACAATTTTTTGTGAACTTCGTTTTGTATAACAGAGAATTAAGATTTTTTCTTTGCTGAATTTGTAGCTATATTGATGATCATCAACTTATTTACACATTTAATTAAAAAACATTCAATAAAGTTTTAAAAATTAAATTAAGAATATAGTATTTAGGGTACTTTTGTATTATTGTGAGTTTCACCGTTATACATTGCCAACGGATGTGTAGTTATACATTATCAACTGATAAGTAATTATAGTTAATTTAATATTATGTGATATATTTAATTATAATTAAAATATTTTTTAATGCAGTAATTTATTAAAAACTAAAATTTAACATTTTAGTACATTTCCTTCCGCCCCTAAACGTTTTTTCTAGGAAACCCCTTCTTCAAGGCTGTTGAGCCCCCTTAAATTTACTCCAGCCCCTCTTGGTTTTCATTTCCGACTACGGCCCTGTCCGTGACGCATCTATATATAGAAATCAAAGCATCTACGCTAAAATCTGCCGAACTGTATGGGCAAATAATATCCGATTCCAAAAAAATCGATCGAGGATATTTTGAGGCCAATTTGAAATTTTTCATCACATTGACGATACTGAAAAATTATTTTTCGGCGACTTACATCTAGCGTAAAGAAAGCCAACTTTCATATTTGGTTAAAAAGTTTTTATAATTTTTAGTTTTTGAACTTGTCATTTCAAAAACGCATGGGTCACCATGCAAGAAAACATTTGATATCGAGAAAAATTGGAGAAAAAATTTGAAACATTTTTTTGAAACTGCCTCCATCAGCTGATGCTCGGTCGCGTTTGACGTCACTAAGCGAGTTGTTGTTGTTGAGACCCAGACCGTCCGACCTACCAGAAAGGTTTAAGGTAACGTCAGTAAGCGAGTATCAAAGCTTTAAATATATAATGGTGCACGTGCTAATTAGCAACTCGCTATAAAATACATTGTCACAGATTCTAATATTTAAATTATTATTATTTATTTATTTATTTTTTTTTTCATACACGAAGTCTTGCACGAATCGCAATTTACAATCGTTTCATCTCTTACATAACATATTAAATGCACGAGTTGAGATGCAATTTTATTTAATTTATTCTTAAACGATGGTGTTTATTTATTTTCAATTTTTATAAATAAAAGCACAATGGTATTTTATTACTACCTGAACAATCAGGTTGAAATTGAGTGATCACCAGTAGCTTTTGGAAAACAAAACCCCGATTCCATTGTAACGATTATACGGGATATATTACATGAAGAAGTCGATCTTTAAGATTACTTATAGGCCAGAAAGGCCACGGATTTCACTAGTTTACGTTGTCGTTGTTAAATTGCATTGTACTTCTACAATTGGTTTAGTTCGCATGAACGTAGGAATGATTTCGGTTCAAAACAAACGTTAAAATTTGTATGGTTTGAATCTTTATTTAAGTTCAGGGAGACTCCGGGTAATTCGTTCTATTATTTGCATTTTTTCCCTAACAATGTTATTCAATAAAAACTTTGCGAAAGACATTCGCACCAAAAGCATATATCTTCACTTCATGGGTTATGCATGTAAAGCAACATACCATTTAATTACCACTTCCTATCAACTATTCATTTTACACAGCATTTGCATTCTAGGATGTCCTTTGTGTAATCTACACAATTGATGCCAAAAAGAACAAAAAAACATTCTGTAGGGTATGCAACAGTGTTTTTTAAACAAACGTCTGATGCCACGCATATAAAGAATGCTTCGAAGATATCATGAGAAAGAGAAATAATATATAAATAATTCGACAAAGTACACAGTGATATCAAACATAGCCACCAACCTAAGATCAATTTCACTCCTATATGCAATTTGGATATGCAAGGCATTTGATTAACAAAGAATGTTTTGTTTGCATTTCCAACTTTTGGTGGAATAAATACTTTGTGAAGTTGTTACAATGAATTTATTTCATCTCTCTTTGAGAGATTAATTCTTGAAGGAGTAACTAACTAACTCTCTATGAGAGATTGTGTTTTGTTAAGAGCTTTTGTTGATGCGCAAGTGTGAGATGTTTTAAAGGTTTAAGACTTAAGTTTATACAACATAGAGGATATTTATATTCTGCTTTTGATAAATAATATAAATGCAAAGAAACTGTATATTAAAAATGATGTGATAAGGGTGTGGCTTTTTTCTCTATATACTTAAAATTCTTTTTCCGTTCTTTATATACATTCAATTGAGTTTTATATGAAAAATAAAAATTATGAGTATATAGTTACTTATAGTAGATTAATATAACAGACACATTGCTCTTTTCTTGCATATTTCAAATAGATAAAGGCTGATGCCTGTTACGTGTGACGATGGTAAGAGTTACCTAGAAAAAGTTTACGATATTTTCTGAATTATTCAAATTTTTTTAATTTAAAAAAAAATGTTTGTTTGAAAATTTTACAGTTTCGATAGATTAATAAAATTCAGTTTATTTCGTCCGAATCTGATTACAAACGACGAAGTTATCGACGATGAAACGTTTGAATATAGCAATTACAGTCACTCCACCGGATGAGTGTGTGGTTGACATATACTAGCGTGTAATGTATATCGTAGATATAAAAGTTATATTTTTACATTTATCTACCAGAAGTGTTCTCTAATACAGCTTAAATATATAAAATATATACGGTCAGAAGAAATTATTTATAGTGGGCTCTGTATTGATTTCAGTGTAAGTATGGTGTCACTTCTGTTCCTTAAATTCATTTCAGCACCCGTGACATTTCTTACATTATATACTCAAACACTGACAAATTCCCGTTCACGTGAAATTTGTGATATATCATTATTTTTCAAGAAATCAATAAAGAATATCATTTGTATTGATACCCATAAACTTCCCTTTACTGTATGTCAAATTTATTCAAAAAGCTAGCATGACTAAATATCTCTGAAACGATTGGTCGTAAACCCGTAGTTCTAATTTAAGGAATGCTGTAATTAAAGTAGACTATTATCGTATGCAAATTTTGATCATGTGACACTTTTCAGTAAAAAAATTCATAATGTAATATTTATAAAGGCCCCCTAGATAAAAATGTTCAATTTAAAAATATTTTCTATAGCCCAATCAGTTAAATAGGTTCCATTCTTATACGATAAAAATTATTTTAATTAAAGTTTCTGACGGATAATTGGGGGCTACATAAAACTTTTGCTAGAGATAGATACGAATGTAAGTTTTCAAAGGTAAATTTTATCTAACGCTGTTTTCACCGGTTTTTTATTTGGTCAAACTGATTCAAGTCCTATTATTTTGGCAATTTATTGTGAAGCTAATTTTGCATATTATAGAACTGGATTTTTCTTTCCATAAAAGTTATGAGTAAGGTACAATTTGCTACGTGGAACTACCTTTGAAAAGAGCCCGTATAAAAATTTAAGCTGTGTACTTTATGCTTATTAAAACATGTCACATGACCAAAACAGTCGTAATCTGAAAGTCACCTGTATTAAATTTTTTTTAATTAAATAGATATTTTGTTGGTCATGGGTCTGTGACCAATAATTAAATCGTTGCAAATCTATGGTTACAATTTTTAAAAAATGCTTCAAATAAAATAAACTTTCTGACTCCGACTGCTTCGGTTTTTATTTTATATCTTTTTACTTTATACTATTTTTATTTTAACTATCTTATCTATCTTTTTAAAAAGGTAAAATACTTAGTGTTCTTATCAAACGAATAAATATACACAAATTATAAATACAAAGTTTAATATATGGTAAAATCTCAGGAAACATTAATTAACAAAAGTTGAAATTTTATAAATGAGTATCTGAATTTTTGAATTTCATCAGAAATAATTTACAAGCAACAGAAGGAGTAATAACAAAACAAATATTTCCTTTTAAAATTTGGTATTATACTCGAATTTTAGAGTACGAAAACATGAAGTAACACTCTTATTTGAGGTATAAATGAAAAAACATGATTCCCACTCTTTAAGCAAATCAAAATCATCTATTTTAAATTAAATATATTAGGAAAAACACCTATAGGTAAAGAGAAACTACTGTGCAACACAGAAAGTTTTTTTAAACTAACGTAAAAAATACTTGTATTATTAAGTAGCATCAAGCAATTTAAAAAGTAAAACAATTGTCCTCCTCTTCAAGACAAAAAATACGCTACAATAACCATGCAGAAGCAGCAGCAAAGATACAGCCATGTTTACTTGCTTTATAACTGCTGTTGTTCTTGTCCTGAAGATGGAAGTTAATTTCTATTACAGGAGAGGGACCAGTTGATAAATTATGTATTAACCACTACACTAGCCTGCTGACTAATAACTTGGCTAGTAAATTATGTGATAAAAGCCATTGTGGCAATAACTTTCTGCTGTGTTATGTTAAAGAGCATATTATAAAATTTTAGAACTTGGCCAAGTGAGTAGAAAATAGAACAGATCAAAATCTGTCTGCGTTTCCTACGTAAACCATTAGGTTGCCCCGGAGGGTTAATTGAACTTGCCCGTGTTTAATATTCTTATAATACACCTTAAAAAGCTGTATGCAATTATTGTTTTCTTAATTATTATTTCATTTAGTTAACTTTTACTACTTTTATTGTTACATTTAAATGGTTGTAAGTCAGTGGCAAGTAACGAGCTAAGGTTGACAATCAAGAATATGGTTTCTACTAGCCTTTGGCTACTAAACACCAATAATAACTAGTTATTATTATATTTCATGCTACTTGATAATTAAGTATTCTTTACACGTTTTGCCCCAACAGAGGAAACAGTTCACAAATTTATAAGTAATAATTTAATCAGTATTGAAACAATAATTTAAGGAGTAATGCATTTAATTAAATATATTGAAAAAAGTATTATAATTCAACAATTTATCTTGATATACCTTCATTAGCATATCAAGATCTAGAATACATTTTTTGAATCCAATTAAAATGGAATGATTGGCATATTTTTCTTCACATTTTTCAAAAAAGATAGAAAGATTATTGCATTGTATAAGAATTTCATTAATACTAATGCCTAACGATTTAATTTCATCACGCTTTTTTTCGACACTAGTACATATCAACGGTATTATTTCATAGTTTGGAAAATTAAACAAAATATTATTAAAAGTTTGGGGTGCAAATTCTGTAACAAACCCCTTGAGAATTGCTACTTCTCTTTTAAAATTGCTTAATTTCTCATCATTATTCTTAAATTTAGCAACTCTTTTACTAAGCAATGCATCTTTGCATTTACTAACATCAAGTACTAATGTTTTCATGCTAAGTACATCATGGTTGAAGAACATTAAAACACGAGTTTCTTTTATGAGAATGTCTTCTAGCTTTTTGATTTCTTCTGTTAATTTGGTGACAGGCATTTTATTCTGTAAAAACAAAAATGATTATTAGCAAAATGTATTTATAAGGTGAACTGTTTTAATTATATTTACTTAACAAAGGGGAAACAGATGCCGCAAGGAATCCCATCCAACAAATGCCTGGCAGTCAGGCCAACTTAAGAAAAAGTAAACTTAAATATATTTTACATTTATTAACCTTTTGCTTACGGGTGGGACAGTGTCAGTCCCAAACGAAGAACCTCTCAAAAAGACAGGTATTTGACATATCCTATCACAAGCAATTCGATCTCCCTTTGCAGACATTGGCATCCGTAAGCAAAAGGTTAAAGTTCAATGAATAAAAAAAAAATCAATAAGTTTTCATGGGTATTCACAAGTCTTAATATATTTCAGAATTTTTAGAAAGAAAATGTTTTCTTATCTGTTAGTTGTAAAGAACCTTGCTGCCCTAACCGGGGGTCGAACCACAGACTTTCGTACTGGCCAGCCAATGTTCTACAGTAGAGCTACGGTGATGGAATTGCAACCTTTTATGGTCGAAGTGGACTCTGTACAAAGTTAATTTTAACAAGAAAGATCAATCATGCTTAAAGCATTGATTATGAAACACTTTCCAACTTCAATGCAATTTTATTTAAACAAGTCTAAAATGCAATACATTCCTCGGTAATATTTTGAAACTTATCACAATACTGCATTAATTTATTATATTTGAAAACTTAAACCTTCATCGAAAAAAATGAACTTCATTCAAATGACGGCATTGAAATATAAATTGCCTGGTTTAAACATCTCTAAAATATTATACATTCCACGGTAATAGTTTTAGAATTATCATAATACCACGATAATTTATTATATTTGAAAACTTCATCGAAAACAACTGAAATTAATTCAAATGACGTCATAGAAAAAATAACACGCATGGATCTCTCTATAAAAACAGGATTTCATTCATAACTTTCTCCAATTCATTTCATTCATCACAATACTATAATAATTTATTTTATTTAAACATTTTGTTTAAGACCATGGAGCTACAAAAAATTAAACTCTATGCTTTAAACTTCATCGAAAAAAATCGTCCTTCTCTTTATGAAATCAATTAATATTTCATTCATATCAGCCATGCAGACTCCATGGACTAAATTATTTTGTGTTAAAAAAATACAGGAATTCTAATACAACTCATTCTATATATTTTGCTGTTTACATTTTACATAGGTGAAAAATAGGCTTAGTTGTAGAAATAATCAAATTTAGATGAGCATTTAAACTCAAATATATTGTCATTGCGTTGTTTCAGTATGTAGATGCACAGAATTTAAACAAAAATCAAGTAGTTTTAGGACGGATACAACACTCAATATGAATTAAAAAGAACTTAAAAAAATCACGATTTCGAAACAAGATGGATGCCATATATCATTTTGAAGTGGGTCATGTGATCGTTTCACATCATGGTCACGTGATCGTTTCATATAAGAGGTGTAATTATTATTTTAATTTTTATTTAAAAAACTACTGAATATATTTCGCTGAATTTTTTTTTATATATCTTATGGAACAATTTGAATATTACCTAAAATTTTTGAAGCAATTTGTGAATTTCAAATCCGCTTAAAAAATGTTTGAATAATTAGGTCCCATAGGGCTCAATGTACTTCATTTTTTCGACCCGGGTTCAATCCAAAACTAATTGGGTGATATTATTCATTTATATTCCCATAGGTTCTACAGACCGTCTGAACAACATACTAAAATTTCATTTTGATTAAGTCATTTTTACGGCAGTTATCGTGCTAACGGACAGACAGACAGACAGACAGAATGAACAAAGTCATAAACACTTTTCAACTTTGTTGAAGACCCAGGCCGACCGGCTCGTCAACAGGGACATGAGCAACCGATTAGCCGGCCGGATTTTCAACTTTGTTGTAAAGTGTTAATAAAAAACATAATTTGTTTCACATTTATACTGAATTCTACTGGCTATACTGTAGCACATGGTCTACCACTTGTCGGCGTCAAGCAAGAGCTATATAAAAAAGAAAATATGACATCAGTGCAAAAAGCCCCAAAGTTTAGGAATTTTTACAATTTTTATTTTAAGGTAAATTACATTTGCGTTTTGAAATTTACACAAAGTTAAATAAATTTGGGCATTTTCTAGCCAACCTTATGTAGATTTATTTAATTTTCAGATTGTTTTATTTAAAATACAGTCTGTTGGGCTTTTATTTTCCTATCATATCTCAAAGTTGCAAAACATATTAGATGAGTCTGAAAGGAGTTCATAAACTGAAGTTGCATCTAGAATCTACATTCTTTTTTTATGTGCTAATGCATTAAAATTAAAATATTTAATCATTAAAACTAAAATCATTGCGAAAGACAGGATATAATTTAATTTTTATGTATTTATATTAACGCATAATGGAGTATATGAAATCAGAAGAGAATTGATAAAGGCAAATAATGGAAGAAAGGATTACAAATATTTAAAAACAAATTAAAGATGAAAAGTTCGAAAATTATTTACGTATTCTGTAAAGAAGTGTGCGAAAATCAGTTGTTGAAGTTTATAACGAACACAATTTAACCAGGTATTTTTATTATGATTATATCATTACTGAACAAGTAATTCATCAATAAAAACTACCCAATTGTAATTTTTTAAAACATTTATAGTGCTCGTGATTGAAAGTAATTGATTAATTTATGTCCCTGGGGATGATTTTTAACTTTGTTTACATGTTAGGATATAATTTCTGCTGTTGCAATTGTTCACAAATGTTGAACTTTAAAGAAAGGATCTAACACTTTTTAGGCATTGTTTGCCCCTATTATAATTGTTCACTAATGTTTAAGTTTAAAATCTAATGGTTCTTTTGAGGGGGAGCATTGTTTACCACTATTGTATTTTGTTCACTTAGTTAAGTTTCCATGAATACAAAAAATATCCCCACCCTAATTCTAGGCAACTCTTTTGGTTGATTTTCTCATAACCGCATAATTTAGGAGATAAAAGTTTAGCAAGAAGTTTTAGGTAAATTCGGTATTTCTATTTATTTGATCAAGAACCACTGTACAATGTAAGAAATGAATTTTTGCAAGAGGTACTACAAATTAATTTAAATATTTTCCCTTTTAAATTTTTAACTATTCCCCTTTCCTTTTTATTTATACGTGACTGAATTAGTCACTACAACTATATGGTTGGTTCAACTATTTGTCTAGACTGTTTACCAGAACTTACTTGTATCTCAGATACTTAGGAATCAGCTAGATATGAGATTCTAAAAATGAGTCAAATATGAAAAAATGTGTATACTTTTTATAACATTCTACTTACTAAAATATAATTTAAATTTTCAAATTTGGGCGAAAAGACTTAAATATTCATTATCAAGAAAGAACAACTAACGCAATAAAATATTCAATTTTAAATAATAGAACATACTATTTTGACTAATTATTTATGCATGTCTTTAAGATATTTTGAGAAGAACGAATTTGTGCTGAAATATTCATTATCAAGAAAGAACAACTAACGCAATAAAATATTCAATTTTAAATAATAGAACATACTATTTTGACTAATTATTTATGCATGTCTTTAAGATATTTTGAGAAGAACGAATTTGTGCTATCTTTTTATTTTCTTATATCTTAAGTTACTTTCAATCGAGTTTAATAAATTAAATAGCAAAAAATCAGCAAGTCAAATGTTGATTCATGGCATTCAAAACGGGCAGCCCAACCATGTAAAAGAATGAAAAGTTTTAAGAAAAATAAGGGTAAGTTTGAGCTCTGTATTGAATTTGAATCATTTCAGAACGATTCTTTCACTATCAAATGATGACAATATAAGTAAAACCCTGCTACCAAAATAAAACCTTGAGAATAAGTTTACATGTTATACCTCACTCTTAGAAGCATCCATATTAACTTTCATTTCACTTTCTTGACTTTTATCAAGGATTTTTTTCTTTCTTTGCTTTTTATCTAAGAAATTAAAATACCATTTTAATACATTCAAATACATTTGAAAAAATTACAGTGTGCATTTATTTTGAGACGAAATTTATTAATGAAATACAGAAGCAAAGAATCAAATGCATTACTCATTTCTAAAAATTTATCATTTGAACTTTAGATTTAACAGAAACAAAACATTTCAATTCACACAAAAAAAAGCAGGCCATTGCTTTCCGAAATGTAACAAAGTCTAATCAGTAATTGAGATAAAACCGTAAGTGCTTGACTGGCAATCATTCGCTTCATAGCGTGTCTGTACTTTTAATTAGTTCTTAAATTTTAGAACATGAGTTAGTTTAGAACATGATACCTTTAAGATCATTGTGGCAAACTCTAGTCTTAACACACTGTTAAAAATGGGTATTTAAAAAAAAGTAGAATGTACTCAGTTTCGAGCACTTTGCATGCTTATAATAGCTCAAAGTAACAATGTTTCAATTTTGAAAAAAAGCATGTACTCATTTTTGAGTATATCAAAGAATTCAATTTTAAGCATATTTAGGTTCAAATTGTAAATACTATGTACTCATTTATGAGTATACGAGAATCAATTTTAAGCATAATTGTAAATACTGAGTACTCATTTATTAGTATATGGGAGAATCAATTTTAAGTATAAATGTAAATACTATGTACTCAGTTTTGAGTATATGAGAGATTCAATTTTAAGCATATTTGAAGCATATCAATTTTAAGCATATTGAAGTACTCATTTTCAAGCAAGTGCGGTTACTTATATTTCAGTATGTCACCTACTAGTTTATGGTCATCATACCTAAATGAAAAAGAGTACGTTGAAGTTTTCGTTTTTAAGTACTTTATTTTTTACAGTGCACTCAAGTTTTCTATGTCACTTTCCTAAGGAGAGCAAATCGACAGAAACCTATAGTATAGAATCTACATAGGACAGCTTCAGGTATCGAAATGGAAATGTTTTACTTTACCCATGAAAGAAAGTGAAAATGCGATTTGTGCTATTTTTAACTGCAAAATTTCAATGACTACGATGGATGTATACTAAAGAAGCTAAAAACATTTCTGGAAAGACAGACAATTTATTTTCAATATGATATTCTTTGAACAAGTTTGGGTACTCTACTACTATTTGATTTACTATTCGTAGCAAATTAACTTGAAGATAACTTGATATGAACTATTCAATAATGGAGTCAGACTAGCATAACTGAAATACATCACACTTAAACTTAGCATTTAAAACTATAATGTTTGTCCATATAGACGTGAAAATGCAAGCGATGTCACAGCAGTAGCAATATCTCCCAATACTACACATTGAAAAGTGTTTAATTTCGCAGTTCTTGGTGTAAGAATTTGAACATTTTTAATGCATCCCATTTGTTTTTCAAATTTAATTTAAATTCAATTCTGAAATTTATTCACTAATAAGCTTATCAAACACATGTTAATGAGTTGATGCCACAAATCCATCATCAACATAGAGTACTATAAGCAATTTCGTTCCATCTTCCTGTTATGTACAAACATGTGTCAGCGTTACTTACTTTAAATCAGAAATTTTTGTTGAAACTCTCCAAACACATGTTTTAGCAACGTAGTGTTTATTTTAAATGATATAAATTTCTTTTAAGCCTACAAACCGTATCTCCATCATCATTGTATCTTTCAGGCTGTTTCACGAAAATTGTTTCTTCTAATTTTCCATATAGAAATACGGCAGATACATCAAACTAAATGAGATGCATTTTCCCACTAACAGCAATATTTTATTTAAGTAAATATTCCTAAGTCTTGTTACTAGACAAAAAGTTTTATAGCAGTCAATACCATATTGTTGACTAAACCCTTTTAGGATAAGCGTATTTAAATAAGTTTTGTTATACTTAGTAACAATAATTATTGGAAGCACATATGATAATTGTATCATTTCTAGAAGCATCAAGGCCTTAGTGTTTTTGTAAAACTATAGGAGAGGTTTTTTTTTTTATATATACGTAACAAATGTAGATTGTTTTTCACTTATAGAGCTACTTACAAAGTATACAAAGAAATTAGGATATAATACTTGTAATACAGTTGATAGATAAATTGTAATAGCAGTTACCAGGTGGCGGTCCAGATGTCTTTGGAATGGTTCCACATTCTGTTGACATATCAGGTGTCAATAGTGGACTTCCAGAAGGTGGAGGAAGAACATCAGGTGGTGACATCTGAGGAGGGGTGTGTATGGATGTCAACAAGGGAAGTTCAGCTACAACTTCAACACTAGCAGTTGGATCTAATTACAAATATTTAATGAATAATGTTTAACAATAGTAGAGGTATGAAATTACTCGGTGACATAAACAAGAGCTAAATATTTACACAATTTACAACGAAAGATAATAACTGCTGTACTTTTTAAGAACTCAATAAAATATAAAGCAAAAAAAGTTGCAAAATATGAATTACCCTCAAAATTTAAAATAAATATTCGTGCAATTTCTCATGATATTACGGTTTTTTATGTCGCTATCTTGGACGAAATAAATACTAAACAATACGATGAAAATATGAATATACATTTTTAAGAAGGGTATATAGAGGAATTGTATGTAAAAAGTTTGTGGGGGGATTTAGATCCATATGTGCTTCCTTGAAGCAAGAAAGCATGATAAGGGATATTTCTATCCA
Organism: Amaurobius ferox; assembly: GCA_951213105.1. Classification (NCBI taxonomy): domain Eukaryota; kingdom Metazoa; phylum Arthropoda; class Arachnida; order Araneae; family Amaurobiidae; genus Amaurobius; species Amaurobius ferox. The sequence continues at coordinate 46,209,364 of OX578152.1, forward strand.
ACAAGAAGTTGATTAGATGGATAAGAACATGGTTAAAATATGCGCTACTGATTTTTAAGCAAAAAACAAGATTGGTTAGGTTGCAAGCATTGAATTTAAATGCGCCAAGACTCAGGAAAGAAAGAAATTTCTTTCCTGAGAAAATTATTAAAGTGTATTTTTATTGGAATATATTAATGCTTCATACATGCTGCTTATCAGTTAAGTATAATTTAATGAGTTTTAATTACCATTATTTGACATTAATATTAAGGGCTATTACTTGATCAATATTCTCTTATAACAGAGAATAATTATTTCTCAAACTGTTGTATTACATTGCTTCACAATCAATGGTGATTTTTCTACTTCATACTTTATGTGTGACTATATTCAGCTCATAATAAACTTTATTAATCAAAATAAATATCAATTGATTGGATACTTTTCTCGGTAAGAAAAGAAAAAAATATTTATTTCTTGTGAATGAAGAACTGGAGTTTTAAAATTGATAAATTCTTTACAAGTGTTTTTAGTAGCTGCTTGATAAGCAAATATTTTATTTCTTAAAAATGTTTTCAGCTGTTTCAATAAGCGAGTCAGTTGAATAAGATGGATGAGGCAAGCTCTGTACCTGAATTAGTTGAATTTCTGGAATGTTTCCCGAAAATTGTTTCTTCTAATTTTCAGTATAGAAAGGCGGTGGATAAATCAAACTGAATAACATGCATTTTCCCACTAGCAGCAATTCTCTATATTAAGCAGATAGTTCCCAAGTTTTGTTACTAGACTAAAAGTTTTATTGTAGTCAATACGATAGCGTTGACTAAACGGGCGTACATAAGTAAGTTTTGTCATACTTAGTAACAATGTCAAAACAATAATTATTGGAAGAATATTTGATAGTTCTAACATTTTGGAGAAGCATCAAGGCCTTAGTGTTTTTATTGAACTACAGGAGAGTTTTTTTTATATAGGCAACAAATACAGATTGTTTTTCACTTATAGTGCTACTTAGAAAGTATACAAAGAAATTAGGATGTAATACTTGTGATGCAGTTGATAGATATATTGCAATAGCAGTTACCAGGTGGTGTTCCAGATGTCTTCGGAATGGTTCCACATTCTGTTGACATATCAGGTGCCAATAGTGTACTTCCAGGAGGTGGAGGAACATCAGGTGGTGATATCTGAGGTGGGGGATGTGCAGATGTCAACAAAGGAAGTTCAGCTATAACTTCAACACTAGCAGGTAGATCTAATTTAATTTATTTAATGAATAATGTTTAGCAATAGTAAAGATATGAAATTACTCAAAGACATAAACAAAACCTAAATATTTACTCAATTATTAACAAAGATAATAATTACTGTACTTTTTAAATAACTCAATAAAACATAAAGCCAAAAAAAGTTGCAAAATATAAATTACCTTCAAAATTTAAAATAAATATTCGTGCACTTTAAATCTCACATGATATTACGGTTGTTTATATCACCGTCTTGGACGAAATGAATACTGAATAAACACGATAAAATTATGAATATACACCTTGGAGAAAGGAATATAGAGAAATTGTGTGTAAAAGGTATTAGGGGAGATTTAGATCTATATTTGCTTCCTAGAAGCAAAATAGTATGGGAAGTGATATTTCTAACCAGCAAGAAGTTGATTGGATAGATATGAACATGGTTGAAATTTGCACTACTGATTTTTAAGCAAAAGGTAAGAATGGTTAGGTTGCAAGCATTCGACAATATCTTTTTCTTTTCCTAGAAAATTAAAGTGTATTTTATTGGAATATATCAATGCTTCATACAAGCTGCATTTAAACATAATTTAATGAGTTTTAATTTCTATTATTTGACATTCATATGAAGAGCTATTACTTGTGCAATACTCTCTTATAACAGAGAATAACTATTGCTCAAACTGTGGTATTACATTGCTTCAAAATCAATGTTGATTTTTCTACATTTTATGTGTGACTATATTCAGCTCATAATAAATTTAAGCTCAAAATAAATATTAATTGATTGGATACTTTTCCCTGCACGAAACAAAATTATTTATTCCTTGTAAATGAAGAACTGGAGTTTTAGAATTAATAAATTCTTTACAAGTGTTTTTAGTAGCTGCTTGATAAGCAAATATTTTATTTCTTGAAAATCCATCCAGGTGCTTCAAAAAGCGAGTCTGTTTAATGAGATGGATGAGGCAAGTTTTGTACTCAATTAGTTAAATTTCTGGAATGATTCCAATGGAGCAACATCCTGGACTTTCCTCATATTTAACACGTTAAGCGAGGCGTCCGTCAGTGAAGACCGACAGTGAACTTTCCTTTAGGCGTCGTCAATCCGTGGGGACTGACTCTGAGTGAACTTTTCGTTTGGGTGACGCTGAAACGTGGGACAGGCAGCATCAAGGTTAAACAATAAATGTTATAATTTTAATGGAGTTTATTAATACATTCTAAGCAAAGATGTGGTTTGGTTTTACACGTATTAGAAAAAGTCCCGAACTGTTTGGTTAACTTTCGTGTTTGTATTCTAACTGACTGTCTCTTGGTGGTCGCTCGTTCACCATTCCATTACATTATTCTGCTGCTTATATTTTTTATACTTCTATATTGGCTACGCCATTCGCATAAGCCGAAACGGACAGTGAAATACAATCGTCACCACAACGTGTATGTTATCTTCTGTTTATACTCTAGGAATGGGGGGGAAGGGTCAGCCTGTGTTTAGAAAATCTGAAACATTACAATTCTGGTCTATTGCATCAAAAACTTTCAGTCCATGGAAAAATAAAAATATTCAATTAAACCTTTTTGTTAGTAAAATTCAAAATTTCAATTTAATACAGGAACTCGCAGAAAATGAAGTAGCATTTTTAACACTTTCCGACATAGTTGAAAAGTGTTTATGACTTTGGTCATTCTGTTTGGCTGTCTGTTCGCACGATAACTGGCGTGAAAATGACTTTTTATTTTCTTATTTTCTTTTATAGTAATCACTTTTTGTTAACAAAATAAAAACTTTCAGTTTGGTACAGAAACTATAAGTTAAAGTGCATTTTTAAGGGTTTTTCCCCCTTTCGGTTTCAGAGGGCATACTTTTAGGGCAATAATTGCTTAGTTTGGCTCAAACATTATAAATATATATTAAATTGTATTTGTTGTTTATTTTTTTGTTTTGTTTTATGGGTCATGTATTGGTTAGTAAAATAAAGAATTTCAGTTGACACAACTTTAGTCAACATATTAAATTATATTTTTTAGATTCTTTTTGTTTTGTTTTATGCCCTTCTATTTTAAATAAATTCTGCAAGGGAATAAAAAGAAAAAACGAAACGTGAATTTTTAGGTTATATATTTTTTGGGGGGTCGTAAATTTATCTTAAAGAGCATTTTGAAATTTTTAAGTTAAAAAAATCCTAACCTATTAAGTTTTTATTACAGAATCACATATTTAGGAATTTCTTTTTGTTCTTGTGTTGTCTTTTGAAGGAACAATATTAAAGAGTTTGCTTACAAGAACTGTTTTGATTTATCCAATATTTCAATTCAAAGCATTTTTCAGGAGAATTTTGGTTATAATCTGTCTCACTATTGCTAAAGTTTCCTTATACCTGAGTTTAGTACAATATAATTGCATTACAGATATAAGACTTTCGCTAGGCACTTAGATGTTAGGTATAAATATTTGTTGTCATTTAAGTCCATTATAACCAGTTTTGACTCTGTATATAGGAATGATATGAATTAAAAGATTTTCACTCAGTGGCAATCTGAAGTGATTTTCGAAATCCTCTAATTTACAAGCATCAGGTGAAAAGCAAATCTAAAACCGAAAGTAGCTACAAAATCTTTTGAAATTGAAACGAAATGTACCGTGGCCTGTGCCAATCACAATGCAAAAAAATCTGATGTGGGCAAATCTGATGTGGGGACTTTCCTTATATAATGCAATGAACATACTACTTCTACAGCTAAAAAAAACGTTATTCTTGTAGTAGGTACTTATATTCTTTCCATGATATTGAATTTTCTTCAATGAGTCGTCATTTTCATTGATTTAGCGTCATTTTTATCAGTTTGGCGAGATTTTTGTTAATTTGGCAACAATTAAAAATGTCACCAAGTTGGCGACATTCCGCCAAATTCGTCACCAAAATCTCGCCAAGCGTTATGGACGGAGAAATAAGTTATTCTTACAGCAGATAAATGGCTATTGGCGTTCAAATACAAAGTTATTACTCAAAGTATCTTTTTTCATGAATGGAACGAGCTAGATCCACGAGAATGATGTCACCCAATTTATCGCATGGTATTACATATGAAAAGTGAACATATTTCTCAATAGGAAATATTTTTATTTTTTATTTTATATAACTTTTTGATATTTTTTTTGAAAAATGTGCAATATCTCGAGAACGGTTCATGTTGGCGTTCTGAAATTCATGCCAATCATTTTCTAATGAAAAATTACATAAGAAATGTCTATTTGCGTAAGTTTACTAGCGGTTTTGATTTTTTTACGATTTTTTCAAAATTTAATTCGAATATTTAGGGGGGTTCTGAACATTCGATTGCGTATAAAAACAATAGTCTTCCAGTGTTTACGGATTGTGATTTTTGTACCAAATTTGGCTCGAATCGGTCCATTCGTTCGTCAGTTATCGTCTCCACAGACTCACTGACACACACAGACATACTTTCACACACACAGATATCACTTCAGAAATGTTTGATTCGTGATCAGGGATGCTTTAAACGTGCTCTCCCGTCGAAAACTCGAATTCGAATTTTCGACCCCGTCACAATACTTTCCTTATACATTATGTATATAAGGAAAGTAATAGAATAGAGTTACCTTGAGGTGATCTTGGATGGGGTCCTGGAGGCAACGAAGTTGTTTCAGAAGATAAAGATGTTCCTGATATGTCTCCCAGTTTAAGGTTTGCCACATCAGCTATTATATCTCCTGTTTTAGGTGTGTTCATAGCTTCTGCACCCTTGTCCTAAAAATATAAAAACCCATAAAGCCACAACATACCTATGGGACACAGGGTTGGCCAGGTAAGACCTAACCCAGTTAATTTCACAAATATTTTTTTAAGAAAACCAGCTTTAAAAAGCACACCACATTGCTCATTTCTTGTTTTGTTTCTTTAAACACTTTCCAACATTGTTGAAAAGTGTTTATGACTTTGTTCATTTTGTCTGTCTGTCCGTTCGCACGATAACTGCCGTAAAAACGACTTTATCAAAATGAAATTTTAGTGTGTTGTTGAGATGGTCTGTGGGACATATGAAAATGTAAATGAATAATATTACCCAATTAGTTTTGGAATAAACCCGAGTTAAAAAAGTGAAATACATTGAACCTTAGAGAACCAAATTTTTCAAACATTTTTTTAAGTAAAGTTAAAATTCACAAATTACTTCGGAAATTTTAGGAAATATTCAAATTATTTCATAAAATTTATAAAAAAAATATTCAGCAAAATATGCTCGGTAGTTTTTAAGTAAATATAAAAATAAGAATTACACCCATATAATACGAAGAGATCGCGTGACCCACTTTAAAATAAAATACGGCATCCATCTTTTTTCCCTAATCCAGACGATTTGTATTTTGATAGCGTCATTTGAATATAAAGTTAATTTTGTTCCTTGAAGGTTAAAGTTTTCGAATATAATAAATCACTGTAGTACTACGATATAAAATATATCAGAGTTGAATGTATCGCATTTTAGAGATGTTTAAATAAAATTGCATTTCTGTTGGAAAGTGTTTCATAATCAATGCTTTATACATGATTCATCTTGTTTAATTCTTTCTCTTTATCGAGTCAAGCTTATTGATAAAGTAATGAACTGATTCACAACTTAAAAAGGAAGCACAACCAAATAAAGATAAATAAGTATATGTACGCTTTGGAAATCATTTGGATTTCCTTCTTTAATGCAACAAATCTGAACCCGAATGCCTAAATAAGTACAAAACTATTTTGGCCAAACAAGAAATAGCTAAATGGCTGCGCCTCACAGTGTAATGAAAGAAGCATAGCCTGGGGTAAAAGATGATGAAATATGAATATGAGAAGCAAACAAGGAAAACTAAAATGCAGATAATATAAACAACATAAAGAAGCAAAATAATGTGTTCATGCCAAACCGAGGAGAGAAAAGGAGTCATTCACAATATATATCCTTAACCAGATAACTGGAATTTTTGATATGAAAAGCTTCTTCACATTAATAAAAATTAGGGTGGCGCTACTATACTGAACTTTGTTGTTTAGCCATTTCCAGTTTGACCGACATAGTCTTGCACTTTTTCAGGAGGTTCAGGTCCAGACATGCACTGAAGAGGGAAATCGGAACGAATTTCGAAATGTATGTATGCTTATCTCATTTATATATATTTGCACTGTATTTCAGATTATGAACCAGTTCATTGTTTGCGTGTAAAACAGGGTTGGCAGGTTTTTGACGCATGACGGTTTTATCCGGTTTTATCCATGGTTTAACCGTCACGTCAAAAACCTGAATGTCAAAAACTGAGAAATGAGAAAGAAATAAACACTATTGCCAAACAAAATTTTGTCATCCTCAATCAGTTCCATAACTAATTATCATGCACCCTGTGCAAGATTTTACTTTCTGGTGCCTTTTATTTTTAAGGGGGAGGAGGGAATTAATAAAACAATATAATAATTGAAAGAGAGCAACTCTATTTGTAAATTGTATATTTAATTGATTTGAATAAATTTATTGTTATTTTTATTATATTGGTAAAAAAAAAATCTGATGTGGGCAACACATGACTTTCCTTATATAATGTAATGAATTTACTACTTTTACAGTAAAAAAATAGGTTTTTCTTATAGTAGATACTAATATTCTTTCCAAGATATTGAACTTTCGACAATTGGTCGTCATTTTCATTGATTTAGCGTCATTTTTATCTTTTTGGCGAGATTTTCGTTAATTTGGCAACATTGCAAAAAGTCGCCAAGTTGGCGACATTCCGCCAATTTCGTCGCCAAAATCTCGCCAAGCGTTATGGACGAAGAAATAAGTTATTCTTACAGCAGATAAATGACTATTGGCGTTCAAATACAAAAGTATTACTCAAAGTACCTTTTTTCATGAATGGAACAAGCTAGATCCACGGGAATGATGTCACCCAATTTATCGCATGATATTACATATGAAAAGTGAACACGTTTCTCAATAGAAAATATTTTTTTTGCTATTTTTATGATTTTTTGATATTTTTTTTGAAAAATGTGCAATATCTCGAGAACGGTTCATGTCAGCGTTCTAAAATTTATGTCAATCGCTTTCTAATGAAAAATTACATAAGAAATGTCTATTTGCGTAACTTTATTAGTGGTTTTGATTTTTTGACGATTTTCTCAAAATTTCATTCGAAAATTTAGGGGGGTTCTGGACATTCGATTGCGAATAAAAATAAGAGGCTTCCAGTGTTTACGGATTGTGATTTTTGTACCAAATTTGGTTCGAATCGGTCCATTCGTTCGTCAGTTATCGTCTCCACAGACTCACTGACACACACACACACACTCACACACACACACACACACACACACACACACACACACAGACATCACTTCAAAAATGTTTGATTCGGGATCAGGGATGCTTGAAACGTGCTCTCCTGTCGAAAACTCGAATTCGAATTTTCGACCCCGTCACAATACTTTCCTTATACATTATGTACTCGTATATAAGGAAAGTAAAAATGGATAGCCCCTTGGAAATAAATTTTTGGAAGAAAAAATATTTTTGTCACCTAAAATGTAGGCCTATATACTATAAAGAGATACAGCAACACTGGCTGATGCTTGCCACATTTGGCTAAGTCTTATGAAAGAAGATTCCCTGCAACCACACATTAAAATTGTTCGGAAAAGACTAGAACAGGCATTAATGCCAACCCATTTCCTTGCTTACATCATGCATTCGAAATATATGGGTAAAGATTTAACAGATGGTCAAATGTAATCTGCTCATTTTTATAGTACAATAAAAATTGAAGGCTGTTTACCACTTCTGATTGCATTTGAAGTCTAAGAAAGCCCATTCCCAACATCTTACTTCAGTACAAATGCAAAACTCACCAATCTGATAACGTGGTGGAAAGGTATTTCGAAGTGTGAAAGTTTTCAGGATGAAAACAGTGCAGCTTTTAAATTAGCTTAACTAGCAATAATGCTGATATCCCAACCTGCTAATTCGGCTTCTATAGAAATAATATTTTTAAATTTTGAAATCATCCATTCTAAACTGCGAAATTGTTTAGGACTAGAGAAAAGTTCTAAACTCGTTATGTGTTATCGAATGCTAAGTGGGTATAATGAACTTGAATAATAAAAACAAATTGTGCTATCTCTAAAATGTTAAAATAGTAAAACTACTGAAAAGTTATAAATATTGATTTTAATTTAAAACAAAATCAGAATACATTGAGATTTAAATTCAAATTAATAAAAATTTATTTTTAATTGTTGCTAGTATTTCAATATTTTATGTACTTGTATTGTTGTAAGGATAATGTTTTAAAATTACTGACATTTTTTGTTTTTTTTTATAATAATGTTCAAATTTAAATGGGTGATCAATCTTATAATGATTGACATGGTGGTTTTATTGTTTTTAGATCAGATTCCTCTTTTGTTCACAGCCTTTGGATTTTTGACGGTTTTATCCGGTTAAAACACGGATTAAACCAATGTCATATCAAAAACCCAACCCTGGTGTAAAATTACATGCATTACCTCCCTAAATAATAAAAGTATGGTTGCAAAAAACAGTAAATAAAATTCCCCTTAAATTGGAGAGTAAAATTAAAACAATTTCATATTATGCATGTTAATTCTATATATGAATACTTTTATAATTTTTACAAATTTAACAAAATTCTACTTTTTCTTATGATGTGAAAAAAAAATACCTTTATACTTAAATGGATGGCCATGGTTGAATGAAGTCAAACGGTCAGAGATCAGCACAAAGAATTTTTTGAGGGCTAATTTTACAGTTACCTAAATTTTGCAGCGAGGAGTATTTAAAAAAAAATTGGGTAGTAGTTCGTGGAATTCATCGCATCACAAACAACACTCACGCTCCCAGCACCCAGTGATAGTATGTCCGATTCTGCCGTATTTTTAGCACTACCGATCTCTCAAGAATTCCCTTATCCTAGCCCTGGTCCAGTCCAATTGGACGGAATCAGAACCTATAACAGGGTATTAAATATCAGGTTTAATTGTCAAGATCCAATGTGTACCAGTTCGATCTTTGACTAAGTCGACTCAAAAGTTTGTAGCTATGGATGATTCATTCAATCTAACTAGATCCTCTTTAACCTCCTCAGCACTTAGGCCAGGGTCAGTATTTGGGATAACTACCCTTGAGTGTCTGATGGGTCGATAAATTTCGAACTTATCCTGAAGCTCAAGTTTCAATTTCAATTGGTTTCTAATATTGCCCAAGTCTGAGCCAGACCTTTCCTCAATGGTGAGGTCACCCTGAACGATCCTCTTAATTCCCTCATTCCTGATATTTTGGTTGGCCAGGAAATATAAGAACAAATCAGTTTTTGCTTTCCGTAAAATTCGCACCAGATTTAGCCTTATTATCAATACCTCAGGGTAAAGTTCCAAGAGATCAGTTCGGCCCGATGGGTGACCCTCATGACAACGAACGGACGAAATCAGAACCTATAACAGGGTATTAAATATCAGGTTAGCTGTATACCTAGCTGTATAACTAGAAGGATCAGCCATGCTTGGACTACTAATCGTCGCACGGATAGGATTAAACAGAGAGGAAGCGATTAGCATTAGACAATGTTGTTTTTAATTCAGCGCAAAGGTTGAAAACAATTTCTCCTTTTCAAAGAGACGGTCTTCTGGAGTAGCTATCTGAGTCCAGGGCTGTAGCCCTGATTAGTCAGAGCCCTAATCTGAGCCTGTAGATCTAGTAGTACCTTTTCCCTAGAGTAGTTTCCTTTGCAAGGGGATGGAATTGGTAACCCCGGAGCTGTCAAGTTCGACGTACTCGGCGAAATTCTCGTTTGAGTTAATCCAAAACCTTTGTTTTAATATCTAACTGCCCTTACAGCCTAGCAGTTTACTTTCCCTACAATACATGGTAATGTATAGGGAAAGTATTGGAATCATGCCGAAAATCTCAACTCGAGTTTTCGACGGATCTACACGTTTCGAGACCTTTGGAATATGAAAAAACTCTTTTTAGCGTGATGTCTGTGTGTGTGTGTCTGTCCGTGCAGATATTGTATCGACTCTAACAGAAAAACTAATGGACCGAATTTCATAAAATTTGGTAGATAAGTCACTTGTAGGCGAATCTGGCGCTTATTTGTTTTGGGTACGATTCGGGATAACAGAACCCGCCCCTTTTTTGCGAAATGGCTCGCAAAAGCTTGTATTCACTCTAGCTGAAAAACTAATGGACTGAATTTCACAAAATTCGGCAGATAAGTCATTTGTGGGGACACCCTGGTGCTGATTAGATTTTTGTATGATTCGGGAAAAAATAACCTGCCTATTTTTGCAAAATGGCCCAAGCCAATATCTAAAATAAAAATCTACGTATACTCAAATACATCCATTAAATGCTTGTTTAATACGTATTTTTTAACGAAGAAAATAATAAGATCAACCCCATTACACTAGAACTAGCCGTTCTCGAGATATTTTTGTTTTTTCGTGTTTTCTCTACGTCACCTTTGAAAATAAGTCCAGTTATCAAATGAGAACGAAAATTGAATTAAAATTGAATTAAATTTAATTAAAATAAAGAGATCGTGAATATAAGTCTGCAGGGAAGGTCATGTGCTGTTCACATCAGATTTTTTATTTTGTATATAATATAAGCAAGAGTCTGTATGTGTTGATCAAGTGGAGTCAGGCTTTTTTATTTTTTAACATCTAAATTTTCCTTTGTTATCCCGAGTTCCTTAATTTTATTTTGATTATCTTGTTTAAACTTAGCGATCTGGACCTGTAACCCAGCGACTTCTCCAATCCCGACCCCGCTTTTACATGAAGCCAGTTTGATCTTTAAAGATTCGATTTTCTCCTCCCAGCCCATTAATTTGGTTTTCAATTTCTCACTAGTAACATCTCGTTCGGTTAGAACTAATTTTGGCTCATCATTTACATCGTCCTTCCTGCCAATGGCCACCTCTAATGCCTTACATCTTGATTTCAAGATATCTAGTTTATTTGTCAATTCGACATAAATATTACGATCCGGGATGTCCTCCTCAGTTCGTACAGCCTGTTAAAGCCCGGAGATTTTTTCCTCTTGTTCTTTTATAACTATATTTCTCTATTCAATCCAAAAATATTTTCAATTAATGAAGAACAAAGGCTATTATCAAAGTTATTTTGAGGTTTTACTATCTTTATGTACAATACAGAAAGTTTTGAACTCATTCAATTTATTGAGTGCATCTCTTATTGCGGGGGAATCAATATCCAGTTCCAAGAATGAGACTGTTATCTTATCCATTTCGTTGATACCAGAGAAACTGGAATAACCAATCGAAGGGATTGACGGATTGATATTATCATAGTTCCGGGCAAGGCAGATCGATCATAAAATTGGCGACGTCATTGAATAATCTAAAGTTATTGGCTAAAGTCAGTCCAGTATCCAATGTATAATAAGGCAGTCTCGCTGGCAAAGATGAAACACCATAAATCTCCAAAACCAGTCGTTTATAGGTCTGAACAACATAGGTACAGACGCCACAATAATAAAAGAAAAATTGACCCAAATGTACCAGTAGTGGTAGTGGCACAACAATTGATTTGTGTTGGTATATCTTAAGTACAGTTACACTATGAAATCAGTCTCGATCCCGTAGCTGATCCAGAACCCGAGTTATAAAAAAAGACTGTCCTGCAGAAAGTGATGAAAACGTGGAAAACACCAAAACCAGTTAGTTTTGTAACAATTCAGCACAAGAAATATGTTCACCAGAATTTTTCAGAATTATTAAGTATATACACATTATTTAAACTCGTCATGTAACTCTATAATATAAGTTTTAATGTGGTTGAGAACTTGAGAGAAATTCCAAGTCCAGAAAGCGTCATAGGATCGTTCCCAAGGTCCAAGGCAGGGGTTAGCCTGGCCGGGCCCACACAAACAATGGCCGACATGTAAACAATATAGTATATCAATAGAATAATTACAATGTTAAAATACTAAAACTCTTATAATTGCATTTATATAATATATAAAGCTATAACCTGTATATCCTATGATTCGGAATAAACTCCTGCACACACTACAAGTACTTTCACTAAATTCACGAAGCTTTTTCACACTTAAATTACGCTTTATTGAAGAGAACAAAAGTAACACGCCCACTCGCCATTTTTGAAGTGTACTGTAGGGGTTCCGCACAACAAAATATTCGATTTACCGAATAAATGAGAAACACCTCCTTAAATGCGATAGAGACTTGAAATTTGGTACATAGTCCAATCCACAGACTACTATACAGACCTGTCACTCTCGATAGTTTCGTTTTCGCGGCGGCCATTAGAGATAGACCAAACATTGGGTTGGCGCGCTCTTGGCGATGGTCTGGTTTGTTCCGAGCGCTTGGCGATAGTCTGGTTTGGTTCCAAGACGATTTTCAATGTTATAACCCTATTTCGCTCGGCGAAAACTTAGAACAGACTAGCGTGGTTTAAGTAACGTGAAAAAGGATTATTTGTTAAGTGTTTAGATCATTTCATAGAAATGGATTGATAAAAGAAAACTGGTTGCGTTACAGGGTATGTAATTTATGTTTATTAAAATTGAAATAATTTTAGTTATCACCATCCTACATACGTGTTCATTATAAGTATACACGTGTTCATAAGTATACACGTGTTCATATAAGTACATTAGTGCTGTGTTATTACTGCCGGATTAGACTAAATTTTAAGAGGTAGTGGTATAATTAGTTAAAAAATATTTTCCGTATTTTTATAAAATGTGAAATAATTGATATTTGGATAGCTTTTTCTTAGTTGAATGTGATATAGTATGTGTATATATTTATGTAAAATTTTTATTAAGTGCCTTATGGTGGAAAATTCCCCCCCCCCCTCGGGTAATTAATGATTGAGTTCCACAACTTCGATAGTGCATTTATGTAAATTTGATATTTACTATGTGAATATTTTTATATTTAAAAAAAAAAGTTTATTATCAGTATCCCAGAATAAATTAAGGATCAAGTAATTAACGATCAACACGCTAGTATACTTTTTAGACTGAAAATATTATATAATATTTCAGTCTTTTGAGTATGTTAGCTTGTAATTTTTTGTGCATTATGTTTTATAGTGAGACAATGCAATGTGTGTATTTTTTAATCTATTTTATGATTATTTGAATTAAATATATAACTATGTTTATTTAAATATTCTTAAACTAATGAATATATTTATGTTGCAGATTAATGTATTTTTAAATCCTGATCCTTTCTATAGTTTCAAAAATTATAAAAGTACAGTCCTCAACATTTTGTTCCCCTCCCGTTTAAAAAAAAATCGCCAAGCGAGCGATAACGCGCCAAATCTGGCAGACGCATCGCACTTCAGTTGGTCCATCTGACTAGCGCTAGTGTCTATGCGACATCCCATGTTAGAAATGTTGCCATAGGATCCTATGGGAGTGAGCCTTCTGAATATAGTATTCTGTGGTCCAATCATTCGATGAAAAATCCACGAAGAATAAAGATTTTCAAAAATTTAAATTTATGGGTGGGTGATCAACACAAAAACGTTCGAAAAGTGAAATGTTAAAAAACATACTTCGTGATGAAATAGAGGCTTTAAATCTGACATAATAGTAGATAGGTGGAAAAGAAGAAAGTGTACAAGTTTTCTATAATTCGATACTTTAGGGGGGTGCTGCACGCTAAAATGTTCTATTTACCGAATAAATGAAGAACGCCTGTTTCAAGTATGATAGTCTTTCAGTTTGGTACATGAGTCAATCGTTCAATAAAACCCTCTGGAAAAAATCAAATTTTTCGAAAAATTTCTGTAGAGGGGTTGCTCCATCAAAACGTTTTGCGCTTTATCAAAACGAAATGTGAAAAGATAGAAAAACATACTTTGTGATGAAATACAGACTTCAAATTTGATATATGGGTAGATAGATCGAAAGGAAGAAAATGCACAATTTTAGTTTGTCTATATTTGTCACTTTAGGGTTGCCATATACCAAAATGTTCTATTTGCCGAATAAATAATAAACGCTTTCTGTTAAGTAAAGTTAATTATCGTAAAAAATTATGAATATTATTTCAAATATTAAAAAAACTAAGAAAAGAAAAAAGTATTTTATACAGGTACTATAGGTACATTTTGTTTGTGGGGGAAAGGTGGCTAAGGAGCAGATGTAGTATAATCCCTTTTCCATTCTTGCCGATTTTATGTGAGATTCTGACAATCCCTGCTATGATTTGGAGAACATTCCATTTTGGCAACCCTTTTCGCGTCTTTTATCACCAAGGCATAGCTGCCAACCTCCAAATATGAAAAACCGGGAGATTTTTGTACGAAAATGTGAAAAAACCGAGAAATTTTGATCAGCCCAATTTTAGACGATGCAGACAGATTGCAAATGTGGAAATTATTTTCACAATTAAACGAAAAATAAGGAGGATCGTGCACAAATACCGTTTTTTCCCGATACTGCTGCAAAATAGCCTTTCATTTAATTAATAATACGTTTAAACAATAGCTTTTCTGCATAAAATACGAAATAATTATAAAAAAATTTGACGATGTTGACAGATTGCAAAAGTGGAAATTATTTTCACAATTAAACGAAGTATTAGGAGGATCGCGCACAAATGCCGTTTTTCACGATACTGCTGCAAAATAGCCTTTCATTTCATTAATATTATGTTTAAACAATAGTTTTGCATGTAAAACAAAATAACTTAATAACATTTTAGTCGATGAAAATGCGTTTTTCCCACATTAATTAGATAATCATTGGTCATCTCTCTCGTGACGCTGTGGGAATAATCGCCGTTTGCGAGCGCCGATTATGCGATAGCTGGGAAACGGATATTTAGACGAAAGCACGGGAAAACTTCGATTTCAAAATTTGTGACTTCGTTTCTCATTTCGTGATATTTTCGGAATATTCGTGATCTATTTCCGATTCTTTTACTTTTGTACCCTGTAGATACAAATACAAAAATACAAACGTCAATCACGATCCATTCCTACAACGCGGTAGCAGAAAACTGCACCGCGGAAAACAATTGAAAGTCACGATTTGCATTCGCGTGATTTCTGCCTAGAAAGGAGGAAAATAAGGGCAACTGAGTGAAAACCGGGAGATTCAGCGACTTACCCGGGAGATATAGCAAAAAACCGGGAGTCTCCAGGTAAAACCGGGAGAGTTGGCAGTTATGCCAAGGTAAATATCGTAACTTTCTATTCTGTCAACGTTTTCCGCATTTTTTATCGATCCTTTTGTCGTCAAGGTAAAAATCGCCCCTTTTTGTGCAACAGTTAATCCGCAGCAATATAAACATGGGTCTACGCCGGGTTCGCGGGCTTAATTCGCAACGCTCATCCGCTAAAAAGCATCACAGAATCCGTCCCTGCTGGCTGGCGGAGGTCGTACGTAACAATTGCCTTTTGTGCAATGGGTGTTCTCTGGCTCATAGATCAGAACATGAAAATCAGAAAATTTTCTGATTTTTACCTTGGCGACAAATGTGCGATTTTTGTATTTGCGACAAAAGATACAGAAACCGTTGCCAAAATGAAATGTTGCGATTTTTACCGTGGCGACGAAAGGGTGTCAAAAGACGCGGAAAGGGTTTTCAGAATGGAATGTTCTCCAAATCATAGCAGGCATTGCCAGAATCTCATCTAAAATCGCCAAGAATGAGAAAGGGATTATACTACATCTGTACCGAGACTTCTAAATAAAGAATAAAGTACACCCTAAACCTAGATTTTGAAAAATAAAGGGGGGGTATTCAACTAATCTTGATAGAGCAAAACAGAAATGTACATTCAACTCACCTTATCTACTCCACTTTTCTCTTTATCATGAATAACTTTATCACTAGTGTCTTGTTTTTCTCTTGCTTTAACTAATTTGAAAGAGAACAGAAATTGAAATAAAAGAACTGGAAAATATATTTCTATATAAGGATAAACTTATACCACTAAATTACAATAGTAATCTTAAAAATTATACGAAGAACTGTAGAAATATGTAGTATTCCTAAGAAGCTACTACGGTTGTCTTTGTAAAACATATATGGAGCAATGTAGATATAAAACTTTGTAGATAAGAAACAGGTTCTATGGCAGCAATGTAGATAAGAAATAGACTCTAATTAGTCATACTGTCAAAAATCTCATTAAAGATAAATAAACTGTTAATAAAAGATGTCTGTTTGTTTTCCAGGACAATACGGCTCAACGAAATGTCTGCAGCTAGAGACCGAAACTTTGGCCATATTTCTAAACTCTGAGTGACAGCTGTCGTGACAATAACTAGGGTTTAAAATGCAATATTCAAACTTTGCAAATTTAAAAGATTTCGTTCTAATATTTTTTTTGCTTTTGTATTATATTATCAATAAGAGTATTGTGCTAAAAAATGGCAAACGCGGTTAAAAACTCGTTGATATAGTATTAATATATTTCTTAATTTTACCGTACATTCATTTGTGGTTTGCTATTTTAGCACTCATTAATCCTATGCAATTCTCACTGACATATGGGCGTTTATTACCAAAGACCGTAATGGTGTCACAATACCTTGCGCCAAAGGTGGGGTTCTTTTCTTTTTTATTTGCAATTTTTAGTATTTCGGTTTGAAATAGAAATCGGGCTTTCACGAATCGCGCACGAAATTCAAAAATCCCGCACAGAAAAAATTGCAGGAACACCACTTCAAAGCTCCTATTGAATAAATTGAAATTCTAATCACTGAATTTTTATGAATAAACAGTATTTAACCAATACATAAGTAACCAATGAATGTAAAATTGTGTGTGTTTAATTCATTTTCCATTATTATTACCTTGCAATTTCCTTGTCATAAGGAAACTAAAAATCTGATATGGGCAGCACATGATTTTATCTGCAGAATTATATCCATGTTCTCTTTTTCTAATTAAATTTAATTCACTTTTAATTCAATTTCCGTTCTCGTTTGGTAACTGGACTTATTTTCAAAGGTGGCGTAGAGAAAATACGAAAAAACTAAAATATCTCGAGAAAGGCTAGTCCTAGTGTAATGGGGTTGATCTTATTTTTTCTTCATTAAAAATTACGTATAAAACAAGTATTTAATGGATATATTTAAGCATATGTAATTTTTACTTTAGATTTTGACGATTTTTGCGGGCCATTTAGCAAAAAAAGGCAGGTTATTTTTTGCGAAGCGTACCAAAATCTAATCAATACCAGAGTAACTTACGAGCGACTTATCTACCAAATTTTGTGAAATTCAGTCCATTAGTTTTTCATCTAGAGTGGATACAGTCTTTTGCGGGCCATTTCGCAAAAAAAAGCTGTTTTTTTTTATCCCGAATCGTACCAAAAACTAATCAGCACCAGATTCGCCCACAAGTGACTTACCTACCAAATTTTATGGAATTCGGTCAATTAGTTTTTTTTGTTAGAGTGGATACAAAATCTGCACAGACAGACACACAAACGTCACGCTAAAAATGGTTTTTCGTAATCTAAAGGTCTCGAAACGTGTAGTCCGTCGAAAACTCGAGTTGCGATTTTCGGCATGATTCCAATACATTACCATGTATTGCAGGGAAAGTGTAATTAACAACGTTCATTATTATTAATATAAATACCTTGATTTATCTGTCTGTTTATCTATGTATCTCTGGGTAACTTTTAGCGAAATTTTGGCGGTGGAATTGGCGGCATATCCCTAATTTGCAGAGTCTTTTTAAATTCAGCTGAAGTGACAAAAATGTCGCCAAATTGATAAAATGGATTCTAAATCATTGAAAATGACGACTAATTGATGAAAATTCAATAATTTGGAAATAACATAACAAACGACTATATGAATAATTCATTTCTCCGTCCGTCCTTAATGCTTAACGAAAAATTTGGCGGGATGTTGCAAACTTGGCGACTTTTTTAAATTATGCCCAATTGACAAAAATGTAGCCAAATTCATTAAAATGTCACCAAATTAATAAAAATGACTTCAAATAGGAGGCAATGCTTTGCAAATGCTTAATTCCGTCATATGACGGGCATACCTTCTAGTTGAATATAGTACACTGCTCATTGAAAAAAAAATATATATAAAAAATAAGTACTTATGGCTTTGGGATATTACATATAAGTTGGTGGTCTGCAACTTATGTGTCATTGGTAAAAGTGAATCCTAAATGCAAAAAGGTTGGGAAGCACTGCATGTCACCGGAAGCTTCTGAAAAGTTTGGAAATATTTTTAAAAAATTTCTAGTTTTCTATGTTGTAAAAAATTCAGTCCTCTATGTCACCAGAGGGCTCCTAGGGGGTCTAGAAAGACTTACGCACACAATTGCACTTTTAAAACCGCAAAATTAACTGCTAATTGAGTGTATAATGCTTGAAACTAAAATACACTGCTTCATAAAGCTGATTTTAATTTCAGACGGAAAGCTGTTTAACAAGGGATGTTTGAATTATACTTTCAAATAATTCAAACCAGGAGTGTGCACACACCACACAGAGTAAGTAGCCCTAAAGAACTTTGTATTTATAACAATAAAGCCAAGATGTTTCACCTGTTATTTTACAAACTATTACCTTGTAAAGAAGAATGAAATAAACTAACTTTGTGGGTATGCATTCTAACAGTAAAGGAGTTAATCTAAGAAAATTTCTTAATTTTTTATATTTGTGAAAATTTAAGTGTATATACTAAATTTATTTTTCAAGTTTTTTTACACACACACACACCAAAAAAAAATAAAATAAACAAAAAAAAAACTAGCATGTAAAATAGTTTCATATTTACCTAGCTCAGCGTATAGAGATGTCAATTCTTTTTCTAATTTAATTTTTTTTTTTTTTTGCAAAGCACAAATTTCTTCTTTATGTCTTAAACAATTGAGACATGTCAAATGATTCAATGTTTTGATTTCTTCCGATTGCCCTGGAATATTAAACGATTCAGTTGCAGCTGATGCCATCTTGTTTCTTTCTTCTATAGAATATGACACATAAAGGAAAAATTAAAAGTGAAATTATTTAGATATTAAAATATAACCACATTTTAATTTGACTAATTATAAATCTTAATATTTAAAGGAAAAGGCCACAGTGACTAAAATCTATTATACACTTGAATTGATGAAACATGTATAAAACTGAAATTATTTTATTTTGTGGCATAATCCGGCTTTTCCAGATTAAGTTTAGTCGTAGTGAGATTACCTGAAATTCGATTTTCTTTCTTCGATCTGGATCTATGAAAAAATCTATACATCCATGCTAATACTTTAACGATTGTATTATGAGAAGAAAAGCAATCCATAATGTCTGCAGGTTTAATTTCAGAATTGATTTCCGAAATTACAGTTTTCCTCTTCTCAGAACTTACAATTTCTGTATCTGGAAAAATGTCAGATTTCGGCCATTCTTCACTTGGATACTTTAACCAGTTAGGTCCTTACCACCACTGGGACTTTATTAATTTTCTCACACTACAACCACGTGAAGACAACTCTGTCGGATTAAGAATGCCGTGCACGTGATTCCATTCCTAAGTTTGACTCGGCGATCAAATTTCCTTTGCTTTATTCATTACAAAAGTGGCCCATATTTCCTGATTATTAATCCAAATTAAGGCATTCATAGAATCAGACTAGTAATAAACTAGCAAGTTTTCAAACTGCAGATCTTTCTTAATAAAGTTTACTAAAGGAACACCTATGTAGCAAGCCAACAGTTCCAGTCTGGATATATATATATATATATATATATATATTGATTTTAAAGGTGCAACTCTTGAACTAGCCTGCACTAACTGACAATTAACATCATTTCCATTTTCACTTTGAAGGTAAACATAAGTGGTGTAAGAAATTTGAGAGACATCACAAAAAGTGTGAAGTGAAAATTTGGTGATGGAACTGTTCTCTGTCAGCATTCGTCTTGGTATTTCGCTATCTTTAAGAAAAATCAATTCTTTTTTCCAATTTTAAAACTTTCTCGCTATTTCACCCGGTACATTAGAGTCCCACTTTCTACGCCGACAGTCTTAAATTAGAATTTTAGGAATCAACTTACTGGAAAAAGAAAACCAATGTGGTCAAAAATTCTATTTGCTTGAGAAAAAATCGATCTTTTTGTCACAATAAGCCCTTCAAACTGTGTCTTCTCCTTTCAATTCACAGCAAAGGGTATCTTCAGCTATATTTCACTTTATACCGAGAATCAAAACCGAATTTTCATTATCTTCTGGGGTGTTACCGTGATTCGTTTTCGATTGAGTCACATATTTTTTATTGGTGCTTACGATACAGTTATTGTATCCACATACATGGACTCATTTTGTTTTTTAGCTACTTCTCGAAACTTGTCAGAAACGTTATCTAGATGATAATTGATTGTGGCTCCCAAGAGAAATGGGCTAGACTTTACGCCAAAAACCACACGTCGATGTCTAAACATTTTTTGTTTGCTTGGATCTCCATTTTCCTATCAAAGAAATCTTAGGAATTTTGGGTCATCTTCATGGATACTTATTTGCAAAAAATGCCTTTCGAATGTTAGCCGTAACTCCATATTTTTCCAATCTAAATTGATTCAAGATCTTTGGTATTTGTTTAATACAATTAAGACCTTTATCGAGACTATTGAGAGCAACACCGATCTTTCCCTTAATCGAAGCGTCAAATACTGGGCGTATTTTAGTAGTAGCACATTCACGTACTACCAGTCGATGGGGACGGTAGTGGCAATTTGTCTCATCTATTTCGGTGTTGCTTTCATGTTCAATAACACTTTCTTCTTCCCATTCCTTAAAAACAACTTAAGCTTCCAACAAGCGTTTCGATTTCAAAGTTTTTACTGTAGACTTTAGTCTTTTTACTGCCATCAATATATTATCTGGAAGGGATTGATGACCTTCTAACCATGGGAGAGATAATTCATAACATCTATCCGAATCCCTTTTCAACGTTTTTATAAAATGCTCTATGGCAGCATCTTCTATTTCCCGTTTAGTTTCATTTTCAGTGAGGTCTGTTATACCCAGAGTATCTAATTCCCGCAAATTCGTATATCTTTAACCAACATAGAAGTTACGATGAAATCAGTATTAGAGTCAGAAGTGGTCTTTTTGTACATCCCTTTACAGTCCAACCCAATTTTGTTTCTATCGCTATTAATTCTGGAGTCTTTTATAACCTCCTGTTAATAGTTTTCCTGCTACATCAGCTCCAATGAGGACACCAATAGGTCCTGTTTTCTAGTCATCTATATCAATTTTCATTTCCGATAGTTCTTTTAACCAAGGCCCTTGTGCAATGGGTGGCATAGTTTCACAAATCAGTTTCTGTCCTAGTACCTCGAAATTATAATTATATGTCCCAGATATGTTTGATAAGTAAGCGCGACGAACTTTATGACTACAAACATCAGTTGTGTTACCCCCAAATAATGAATGCCTTAAATTCTCTGTTCTAGTGGTACTATATCTTAACTTTTCAGCTATACTTTCGAGAATATAGGATTTCTGAGAAGTAGAATCTGTAATTTCACGAACTTTCGTTCTCTTTCGGTTACTTTTTAAAGTGACAACTAAAGTTTGCAACAGTCCATGAGGTGTTGTCGACAGGTTTGCAAGAGTTTCATCTTGTCCAGAATATTGATCAATTTTACTTCCCGTTTCAGAAGAAATATTTTCTTTGCTTTTACAAAATATTGCATTATGCGGTTTTCCACAATTACAACAATATATGCTTGATCTACAATCAACTGAAATGTGATTTGGTTTCAAACATCGAAATCAGATTCCTCTTTTTATGACTGCCTGTCTGCGATCTTCATACGATAAATTTTGAATTTGTTTACAGCTAGCGCTAGAATGTGAAGATTTGACACAAAATACACACGATTTATTTAGTTTAGGCTTTCGCTGATCAGCCGTAAAAATCTCTAATCCCCTATGGATATTCTTAATGTGAACCTTAGGAGATCTTAGCGCCGAATAAATTTTACTTTGAATCTCAAATCCAAAAGCACTTTTAGCTAGAGTGACTTTTTCTTCCCCTTCAATTTCATTTCGCAGAAACTTCATTAAACATTCAAGCTTATTCGAATGTTCAGATTTCAATTCGTATTCTCCGTCTGCATCTTTTACATTTTTTAATGATATAGAACTCGGATATCTTTATCATATTCTTTAATAGTCTGTCGGCAAACAAAACTCGTCCAATGGATAAAACATAGAAGCGTATTTATCAGTCTTTACACCTAGCATTTGTAACGCTCTTAAATGTGTTTCTATGTTATCATATAGTTTAACTAAAGGTAGCTTCTGACTTTGACTTGAACAATTGTTCAAAACTAAACGTAAAAGATCTCTCACATGCACTTCAGCTAATACATCCTCTCTTCCAAAACGAGCTTGTAAACATTCTACAGCTTGAGAATAATAATTATTATTTTTTTTTTCCAAATGGCCAGACACTTTGACCTTCGTCATTCGCCTTTATTACAGCGGCCAGAGTGTGAACCATTTAGCCGTCCATTGACGTTGCCCTAGGCACACCAGAGGGGGGCGGATCACATTGTGCCCACAACACAAACATCCATGCCTTACGTGGGGCTCGAACCCACAACGTGGCGGTCGAGTGATTGGTACGGAAACGCTTGCCTTGACCACTCGACAACCACGTCGGCTAGAGAATAATTATCTGCGGTTGGTAGAAATAATTCTACAATTTCCCTCTTCAGCGATCCCTTTAGGGTAGATTGTAACAAGTATTGAAACTTGTCTTCGGTATCGATCACTGGATTTTCATGAATTTTCTTAAACTGGCCCCAAAATGAAAGCCATTAATTCAATCGACCATCAAATTATTTTAACCCTATCTTTGATAACTTAAATTTTCGTTTCGATGCGTTGCCTCTGGTTTCTGTACATGATAGATTCGAATTATTATTTCTACTATCAAATGTTTCAAGTTTTACTTTGAACCTAATAAACTTTTCATGATACTGTTCGATCGTATCTACTTCTTGATCCAACCTTTGCTGGTTGCATGCTTCATCTATTTGAAGCAGATCCAGAATTTCACGATCTGATTCTTGTATGCTCTCACATTTTCACTGCAGCTGAGTAAGCCAAATTTCATCCAGATCTGATAGTCAATCGGTTTGCTTAACGCATCATGTAATCGGTCGGTAAATTTTACTTTCCTTATTCTATACATAATGTATAAGGAAAGTATTGTGACGGGGTCGAAAATTCGAATTCGAGTTTTCGAGCATGTGGAGACAATAACTGACGAACGAATGGACCGATTCGAACTTAATTTGGTACAAAAATCACAATCCGTAAACACTGGAAGCCTATTGTTTTTATACGCAATTGAATGTTGAGAACCCCCCTCTTAAATTTTCGAGTGAAATTTTGAAAAAATCGTCAAAAAATCAAAACCGCTAATAAAGTTACGCAAATGGACATTTCTTATGTAATTTTTCATTAGAAAACGATTGACATGAATTTTAGAACGCTAACATGAACCGTTCTCGAGATATTGCACATTTAAAAATAAAAAATTATCAAAAAATCATATAAAATAAAAAAAAAATTCCTATGGAGAAATATGTTCACTTTTAATATGTAATACCATGCGATAAATTGGGTGACATCATTCTCGTGAATCTAGCTCGTTCCATTCATGAAAAAAGATACTTTGAGTAATACTTTTGTATTTAAACGCCCATAGTCATTTATCTGCTGTAAGAATAACTTATTTCTTCGTCCATAACACTTGGCGAGATTTCGGCGACAAATTTGGTGGAATGTTGCCAACTTGGCGACTTTTTTAAATGCTGCTAAATTAACGAAAAACTCGCCAAATCGTTAAAAATGACGCTAAATCAATGACGACTCATTGATGATGACGACATAGAAAATGACGACTCATTGACGAAAATTCAATATCTTGGAAAGAATATAAATAACTATTATAAAAATAATCTATTTGTTTTTTACTGTAGAAGTAGTAAATTCATTGCATTATATAAGGAAAACCATGTGCTGCTCAAATCAGATTGTTTTAAATGAATAGCGGTATGATATTCTTAAATTTGATTTTGCTTCCATAGCAACTAATAATATAGGACCTTGTACTAAACAAAACTTCGACCTATGTTTCACAAACGCTTAATATGTATCAATCACATGTATCAGAACCTATGTAATTCCGTGACGTGTAACCGTATTATTCAAACATACTAACTATAATCAACTTTCTCTGTATTTTATAACTATTATTTGTAGAGTTAACATCTAATTTTTAATACAGATGCAACAAATATATTACTCTTCATACTGAGGATTTATTTGTTACAACAATTGCTCTTATATAAATATAAATACATGCAATTATCTAACATTTAAAAACTATAATCTACATTTCAAAAACACTTAAATACTTCTTATGTGGAATCTTCTATTAAAAATCCCGACGATGACGAAAAAACAATGTGATTGTAATATTTTAAAGTTTACCTATTTTTATAGAAGAAACACTTCCATCTGGTTAAGCCGGGTGAAGATTCCGCAGAGTAAAAAGGTCTGATGTGAGCAGCACATGACTTTTATTATGTAATAAAAATGCAATAAATTTATTCCTTTTATAGACAATATCTCAAGAACGGTTTATGCTAGTGTTCTAAAGTTTATGTCAATCGTTTTCTAATGAAAAATTACATAAAGAATAATGATTTGCGTAACTTTATTAAAGGTTTTGAATTTGACGATTTTTTTCAAAATTTCACTCGACAATTTTGGGAGTTCTGAACATTTGATTGCGTTTAAAAATAATAAGCTTCCAGTGTTCACGGATTGCAATTTTTGTACCAAATTTCGTTTGAATTGCCCCATTCATTCGTAAGATATCGTCTCCACAGACTGACACACACACACATACTTTCACACACACAGACATATATTTTAAGACACACACACATACTTCCAGACAGACACGCACAACACAAACATATTATCTCAAAAACGTTTCATTCGTGTTCAGGGATACTTGAAACGTGCTCTCCCGTCAAAAACAAGAATTTGAATTTTCGACCCTGTCTCAAAACTTTCCTTATACATTCAACTATGTATATAATAAAAACAACGAATAACACCAAAACACATGACTCATTCTAACAAAGGGAAAACCATTTTTAATACTGCTTCAAACATCACTACATATTTTGTCGAGTTCCAATTTCCAACTTCCCCTGAATCTACATGATCAGTTCCTTTTAAAGCCAAGCGCTTGCGTATTCACGTAACATAATCCAGTGTTGTCAGATTCGAGCACTGAGGAATTGTGGAACAAATTAATTCTTCCTCTTAGTAAAAAGACACAGCTCAAGTGGGAGCTTCGGGCCCCCGAATTTTTTTCAAGGAGAAGACATGAAAGATCATAAAAAGGCGAAAATCAAATAAGAAGGGGGCTCGTCATAAGTGTTCATAGGGGAGGGGGACCCCAATCTGTATGTGTGACTCTGGCTGCAACCACAAATACAGACACCGCTCAAGTGGGACCCGGGCCCCCGAATTTTTTTCAAGGAGAAGACATGAAAGATCATAAAAAGGCGAAAATCAAATAAGAAGGGGGCTCGTCATAAGTGTTCATAGGGGAGGGGGACCCCAATCTGTATGTGCGACTCTGGCTGCAACCACAAATACAGACACCGCTCAAGTGGGACCCGGGCCCCCGAATTTTTTTCAAGGAGAAGACATGAAAGATCATAAAAGGCGAAAATCAAATAAGAAGGGGGCTCGTCATAAGTGTTCATAGGGGAGGGGGACCCCAATCTGTATGTGCGACTCTGGCTGCAACCACAAATACAGACACCGCTCAAGTGGGACCCGGGCCCCCGAATTTTTTTTCAAGGAGAAGACATGAAAGATCATAAAAGGCGAAAATCAAATAAGAAGGGGGCTCGTCATAAGTGTTCATAGGGGAGAGGACCCCAATCTGTATGTGCGACTCTGGCTGCAACCATAAATACAGACACCGCTCAAGTGGGACCCGGGCCCCCGAATTTTTTTCAAGGAGAAGACATGAAAGATCATAAAAGGCGAAAATCAAATAAGAAGGGGGCTCGTCATAAGTGTTCATAGGGGAGGGGACCCCAATCTGTATGTGCGGCTCTGGCTGCAACCACAAATACAGAAAAAAATGCACGTTTGTTTCCCCCACAAGTGAACGTTTGGGCAATCACTGTTTGGAAACAGGCGTTGAAATATGACATTTGTATTTTCTCAAGATTTATTTCAATATTTAACAATAAATTTAATTATATTATATCTATATAAATAAAAATGAAAATCTGTCTGTCTGTCTGTCTGTCTGTCTGTTTGTCACACCATCACGGGAGAACGGCTGAACCGAATTTGATGAAATTTTGTGGGTAGCCCAGAAATAGCCCCACTTAAAATTATATCCGTGTTTTGAGTTTCTACGACCAGTGGTTCTCGAGATATTAGTAAAAAACGAAATTTTCGTTTGTCTCATCATCACGGAAAAACGGCTGAACTGAATTTAATGAAATTTGGTGAATAGCCTTGAAATATCCTCCCATAACTTTTGTCCAAGTTTCGAGTTTCTAAGACCTGGGGTTGTCGAGATATTAATGAAAAACGGAACTTTTTCCTAGGAGTTCTACTCCCTAACTCCGTGGTTTATCCAAACGAAAAGCTTGAAAATCGTTTGAAAGTGAATTAAAATTTAATCTCTGAGTTTGATGGGAGATTTTTTGCGTTAATTAGTCACTTTCTGAAAACATGAATTGTTTGAAACATGATTTAAAGGGGAAATCTATCTCCATGGTTCATGGTTTATTTAAAACAAGCTTTTACGGAACAATGAGAAGTATAGAGAAATCAAAATCGTTATTTAATTTCGCAGTTTATGTTATAAGACATGACATATTTAACATGTTATAAGATTCTATCTTATATCATGTTACTCAGAAACGCAATTAAATTAAATCTGTCTGTTAATTTTAATAATTATTTTTTCGATTTGAATAATAAATAAATGGATATAAAAATATATTTTAGAAAAGAACGATTTGATTTTTCTTATAGCATTTTTGACTGGATAATATCAATTACGGTCTTCAGGTTTAAAAATTATTATTATTTATATTTTCGGGGATTATTGATTCAAGGACTATTGATATTTTCAAGTTATTATGCAATTATTTTATTATGACAAAAATTGTTTAAACTCATATATTGTATGTTGTACGAATCTTCTACAAATACACGTGTATATCTTTTAATCTACGAGAATATAAGTAGTACAGGTATATTGACATATGTTTTGATATATATTGGCATATATTGGAATCAATTACGACCTTCTGGTATAAAGAGTACGGATATTATTGATGTTTTCAATTTATTACGTCATCTCTTTTATTTTGGCAAATATTTTTGAGACGCATATTGTAATACGGGTAATCTTCTACTAACACATTGGCATATTTTCTGATCTGCGACAATATAATTAGTACGGGGTTGCATACATTCATTCAATTCCTATTTTTTCTTCTGTAAATTTGCTTACAAAAGGGGGCAGGATGTTTTATTCTTCAGATCTGATCGTGAAGATAATTTTGCATAGTGAGAACATATATTCTTAAACTTCTCTTTAGGAGCAATAAATTTAATATTTTAACAGAATTTGCACATGATTGCGAACTTTAAGTTTCTTTAAATTATACACTCCGTACGAATAACGGGTGTGCTGTTAGTGGTTAATAAATTTTAACATTTTAGGAGGATATATCATGTTGCTCGGCATCGCAATTAAATTAAATGTGTTTGTTAATGTTTTTATTATTTTTTTTCGATTTAAATAATAAATAAATGGATATAAAAGTATATCTTATGAATGGACGGTTTGATTTTTCTTTTAATTATATTAATTGCTGACTGCGTACATCAATTTCATTTATTTTGGCAAAGAGTTTTCAAGCTTATATCGTATTTAGCTACTAAACTCATATATTGTGTTTAGCCAATAAATTCATATAGCCGATTGTTGAAACAGAAAAAGAGTGGAGCGGGTATATCTTCTAATACAATTGTAGTGTTTTCATTTAGTATATTGAAACGGGATAAGAATGTTTCATTCAGATATGCAAATTCAAAGCTACGAATTTGGAGGGATATCGCTAATTTGACAACTTTTCTTAAACTTTGCCAAATTGACGGAAATGTCCCCAAATTGATATAAACGACACACAAACAGCTGCCATAAACCTTCGGGTTGGTCGTGTGGCTTGGGTCTTCTACATATCAATGAATTTTTTTTTTTTTTTTGTTAGAAGAGAGTACTGAAATGATGTTTGGTTAGCATTTCTCTGTCAGACCAACCATCCTACTTAGTAATACATTTAGCGAATTTTTAAAATGTCACCAAATTGATAAAAATGTTTTCAAATCTATAAAAATATCTTGAAATTGATAAAATTGCGCTACATAAATGACATTAATTGTTTTTTGTTAGGGGATAGTATTGTGATGATATTTCGTCAATTTGTCGCAAAGTGGAACTGTCAGTTCTACAGTCCCACTTGGCGATAAATTTGGCGATTTTTTAAAATGTCGCTAATTTGACGAAACTGTCGCCAAATGTTCCATAGAAATATAACTATTTAGACGATATTTTTTTTACCAATTTATTTGAAGCAAATGATATCATGTCGCTTAGCAACGGATTTAAATCCAATGTGTTTATGCGGCAGACGATTTTTATTAAATCCTTTCCGATTTGAATAATGAAGATATGTTTATAAAATAAATTTCATTGCCATTTCATTTTGGACTGGATAATATCAATTATACTCTTCAGGTTTAAACATTATTATTATTGATATTTTCCGGAATTATTGATTCAGGGATTATTGATATTTTTAAGTTATTACGCCATTGTTTTATTGCGGCAAAAATTGCTGACACACACATATTGTACGTTGTACGAGTAATCTTCTAGGAATGCACGGGTATATCTTCTAACCTACGAGAATATAAGTAGTACAGGTATATTGGCATATATTTTGACATATATTGGCATATATATTGGAATCAAGTACAGTCTTCTGGTATGAAGATTAAGGGGATTAATTATATATTCAATTTATTACGTCGTCTGTTGTATTTTACCAAAAAACATTTGAGACTCATATTGCAAAACGGGTAATCTTCTACTAATAATCGGACATTATAAGTAGTACGTGTATATCTTCCCATATAATTTTAGCACTTTAATTTTGACATATATTGGAATAAATGACTGTCTTCAGATTTAAAGATTACGGGTTTATTGGTATTTTCAATTTATACATGTAATCTACTAATACAGGTTATATTTTCTAATATTCGCGTATATAATTAGTACGGGTCCCATACAATTTTAACGTTTTTATTTTGCATATATTGATTCAATTCCATATTTTTTTTATATTTGCTTACATAAGGGGTCCAAGATGTTTTATTCTTCAGATATGTCCTTGAAGATAATTTTATATAGCGAGAACAGAGATTCTTAAACTTCTTTTTAGGAGCATTATATTAAATATTTTAACAGAATATTTTGATTAAACATGTCATTTAGTATACTATAAGAATTTGGGCATGATTATGAATTTCAAGTTTCTTTATATTATATACTCCGTACGAAGAACGGGTATGCTGCTAGTCAATCTATATAAATAAAAATGAAAATCTGTCTGTCTGTCTGTCTGTCTGTTTGTCCCATCATCACGGGAGAGCGGCTGAACCGAATTTGATGAAATTTTGTGGGTAGCCCAGAAATAGCCCCACTTAAAATTATATCCGTGTTTTGAGTTTTTACGACCAGTGGTTCTCGAGATATTAGTAAAAAACGAAATTTTCGTTTGTCTCATCATCACGGAAAAACGGCTGAACCGTATTTAATGAAATTAGGTGGATAGCCTTGCAATATCCCCCCATTAATTTTGTCCAAGTTTCGAGTTTCTAAGACCTGGGGTTGTCGAGATATTAATGAAAAACGGAACTTTTTCCTAGGAGTTCTACTCCCTAACTCCGTGGTTTATCCAAACGAAAAGCTTGAAAATCGTTTGAAAGTGAATTAAAATTTAATCTCTGAGTTTGATGGGAGATTGTTTGCGTTAATTAGTCACTTTCTGAAAACATGTATTGTTTGAAACATGATTTAAAGGGGAAATCTATCTCCATGGTTCATGGTTTATTTAAAACAAGCTTTTACGGAACAATGAGAAGTATAGAGAAATCAAAATCGTTATTTAATTTCGCAGTTTATGTTATAAGACATGACATATTTAACATGTTATAAGATTCTATCTTATATCATGTTACTCAGAAACGCAATTAAATTAAATCTGTCTGTTAATTTTAATAATTATTTTTTCGATTTGAATAATAAATAAATGGATATAAAAATATATTTTAGAAAAGAACGATTTGATTTTTCTTATAGCATTTTTGACTGGATAATATCAATTACGGTCTTCAGGTTTAAAAATTATTATTATTTATATTTTCGGGGATTATTGATTCAAGGATTACTGATATTTTCAAGTTATTATGCAATTATTTTATTATGGCAAGAATTGTTTAAACTCATATATTGTATGTTGCACGAATCTTCTACAAATACACGTGTATATCTTTTAATCTACGAGAATATAAGTAGTACAGGTATATTGACATATGTTTTGATATATATTGGCATATATTGGAATCAATTACGACCTTCTGGTATAAAGAGTACGGATATTATTGATGTTTTCAATTTATTACATCATCTCTTTTATTTTGGCAAATATTTTTGAGACGCATATTGTAATACGGGTAATCTTCTACTAACACATTGGCATATTTTCTGATCTGCGACAATATAATTAGTACGGGGTTGCATATATTCATTCAATTCCTATTTTTTATTCTGTAAATTTGCTTACAAAATGGGGCAGGATGTTTTATTCTTCAGATCTGATCGTGAAGATAATTTTGCATAGTGAGAACATATATTCTTAAACTTCTCTTTAGGAGCAATAAATTTAATATTTTAACAGAATTTGCACATGATTGCGAACTATAAGTTTCTTTAAATTATACACTCCGTACGAATAACGGATTAAATTAAATGTGTTTGTTAATGTTTTTATTATTTTTTTTCGATTTAAATAATAAATAAATGGATAAATGGATATAAAAGTATATCTTATGAATGAACGGTTTGGTTTTTCTTTTAATTATATTAATTGCTGACTGCGTACATCAATTTCATTTATTTTGGCAAAGAGTTTTCAAGCTTATATCGTATTTAGCTACTAAACTCATATATTGTGTTTAGCCAATAAATTCATATAGCCGATTGTTGAAACAGAAAAAGAGTAGAGCGGGTATATCTTCTAATACAATTGTAGTGTTTTCATTTAGTATATTGAAACGGGATAAGAATGTTTCATTCAGATCTGCAAATTCAAAGCTACGAATTTGGAGGGGTATCGCTAATTTGACAACTTTTCTTAAACTTTGCCAAATTGACGGAAATGTCGCCAAATTGATATAAACGACACACAAACAGCTGCCATAAACTTTCGGGTTGGTCGTGTGGCTTGGGTCTTCTACATATCAATGAAATTTTTTTTTGTTTTGTTAGAAGAGAGTACTGAAATGATGTTTGGTTAGCATTTATCTGTCAGACCAACCATCCTACTTAGTAATACATTTAGCGAATTTTTAAATTGTCACCAAATTGATAAAAATGTTTTCAAATCTATAAAAATATCTTGAAATTGATAAAATTGCGCTACATAAATGATATTAATTGTTTTTTGTTAGGGGATAGTATTGTGATGATATTTCGTCAATTTGTTGCAAAGTGGAACTGTCAGTTTTACAATCCCACTTGGCGATAAATTTGGCGATTTTTTAAAATGTCGCTAATTTGACGAAACTGTCGCCAAATGTTCCATAGAAATATAACTATTTAGACGATATTTTTTCTACCAATTTATTTGAAGCAAATGATATCATGTCGCTTAGCAACGGATTTAAATCCAATGTGTTTATGCGGCAGACGATTTTTATTAAATCCTTTCCGATTTGAATAATGAAGATATGTATATAAAATAAATTTCATTGCCATTTCATTTTGGACTGGATAATATCAATTATACTCTTCAGGTTTAAACATTATTATTATTGATATTTTCCGGAATTATTGATTCAGGGATTATTGATATTTTTAAGTTATTACGCCATTGTTTTATTGCGGCAAAAATTGCTGACACACGCATATTGTACGTTGTACGAGTAATCTTCTAGGAATGCACGGGTATATCTTCTAACCTACGAGAATATAAGTAGTACAGGTATATTGGCATATATTTTGACATATATTGGCGTATATATTGGAATCAAGTACAGTCTTCTGGTATGAAGATTAAGGGGAATAATTATATATTCAATTTATTACGTCGTCTGTAGTATTTTACCAAAAAACATTTGTGACTCATATTGCAAAACGGGTAATCTTCTACTAATAATCGGACATTATAAGTCGTACGTGTATATCTCCCCATATAATTTTAGCACTTTAATTTTGACATATATTGGAATAAATGACTGTCTTCAGATTTAAAGATTACGGGTTTATTGGTATTTTCAATTTATACATGTAATCTACTAATACAGGTTATATTTTCTAATATTCGCGTATATAATTAGTACGGGTCCCATACAATTTTAACGCTTTTATTTTGCATATATTGATTCAATTCCATATTTTTTTTTATATTTGCTTACATAAGGGGTCCAAGATGTTTTATTCTTCAGATATGTCCATGAAGATAATTTTATATAGCGAGAACAGAGATTCTTAAACTTCTTTTTAGGAACATTATATTAAATATTTTAACAGAATATTTTGATTAAACATGTCATTTAGTATACTATAAGAATTTGGGCATGATTATGAATTTCAAGTTTCTTTATATTATATACTCCGTACGAAGAACGGGTATGCTGCTAGTATCTATATAAATAAAATTGAAAATCTGTCTGTCTGTCTGTCTGTCTGTTTGTCCCATCATCACGGGAGAACGGCTGAACCGAATTTGATGAAATTTTGTGGGTAGCCTAGAAATAGCCCCACTTAAAATTTAGTCTGTGTTTTGAGTTTCTACGACCAGTGGTTCTCGAGATATTAGTAAAAAACGAAATTTTCGTTTGTCTCATCATCGGGAAAACGGCTTAACCGAATTTAATGAAGTTTTGTGGATAGCCTTGAAATAGCCCCCCATAAATTTTGTCCAAGTTTCGAGTTTCTAAGACCAGGGGTTGTCGAGATATTAATGAAAAACGGAACTTTTTCTTAAGAGATCTACTCTCCAACTCCGTGGTTTATCCAAACGGAAAGGATGAAAATCGTTTGTTTTAAACGCCAAAATGAAATAAAACTTTTTTTCCGAGTTTGGTGCAGGATTTTTGCATTAATTAGTCACTATAGGAAAATATAAATTGTTTGAAACATGAATTTAAATGGAAAAATCTACCTCCATGGTTCATCTCTCACAAGCTTTTACTCAACGATGAAAAGTATAAAGAAATCAAAATGGCTATTTAATTTCGCATTTTATGAGGAAGATTTTATCTTATATCATGTTGCTCGGCAACGGAATGAAATTAAATGTGTTGTTAATATCTATTATTATTTTATTATTTGTATAATAAATAAATGGATGTAAAAATATTTTTTATAAATGAACGGTTCGATTGTTCTTTTAATTATATATATTGCGGACTGCGTACATCACTTTCATTTATTTTAGCAAAGAGGTTTCAAGCTCATATATTGTGTTTAGCTAATAAACTCATATATTGTGTTTACCCAATAAATTCATTTAGCCGATTGTTGAAGCAAAAGAGGAGTAGAACGGGTGTATGTATCTTCTAATACAATTTTACTGTTTTTATTTAGAATATACAAACGGGATCAGGATATTTTATTCTTCTGATCTGCAAATTCAGATCTACGAATTTAGAGGAATATCTCTAAATAACTTGGTAACTTTTCTTAAACTTTACCAAATGAGTGGAAATGTCTCCAAATTGATAAAAATGACCCAAATCAATGAAATTAAATTTGTTTTTTTAGAATAAAGTACTGAAATGATGTTTCTGTAGCATTTGTCGGTCAGTCCATCCATCCTACTTAGTAACACATTTAAGGATTTTTTTTAATATCACCAAATTGGTAAAAATATTTCTAAATCCATAAAAATATCATGAAATTGATAAAATCGCGCTTAATAAATGAAATTAATTGTGTTTTGTTAGGGGATAGTATTGTGATCATGTTTCGTCAATTTGTCGCATAATGGGATTATCAGTTCTTCAGTCCCACTTGGTGATAAATTTGGCGATTTTTTAAGTTATAGCTAAATTGACGAAAATGTCGCCAAACCTTCCATGGAGATCGCATTATTCAGATGATATGATTTCCATCAATTTATTTAAAGCAATTGATGTCATGTCGCTTAGCAACGGATCCAATATGTTATGCGGTATATGATTTTTATTAAATCTTTTCCGATTTGAATAGTAAAAATATGTATATAAAATAAATTTCATTGACATTGAATTTTTGACTGGATAATATCAATTACGGTCTTCAGGTTTAAACATCATTATTATTGATATTTTTGGGGACTGTTGATTCAGGGATTACTGATATTTTCAAATTATTATGGAATTGTTTTATTATGACGAAAAGTGTTGAAACTCATATATAGTACGTTGTACGAGTAATCTTCTACAAATGCATGGGTATATCTTCCAATCTACGAGAATATAAGTAGTACAGGTATATTGGCATATATTTTGATATATATTGGTATATATTCGAATCAATTACGACCTTATGGTATTAAGATTACGGGGATTTTTGATACTTTCAATTTTTTATATCATCTCTTTTATTTTGGCAAATATTTTTGAGACACATATTGCAATACGGGTAAACTTCTACTAACACACTGGCATATTTTCTAATCTGCGACAATATAAGTATTAGTACGGGGTTGCATATATTGATTCAATTCCTTTTTTTTTGTAAATTTGCTTATAAAAGGGGCCAGGATGTTTTATTCTTCAGATCTGCCCGTGAAGATAATTTTGCATAGTGAGAACAGATATTCTTAAACTTCTCTTTATGAGCAATAAATTTAATATTTTAACAGAATTTGCACATGATTGCGAATTATAAATTTCTTTATATTATATACTCCGTACGAAGAACGGGTATGCTGCTAGTCAATAATAAATTTAAGTGTCCTTATATTTCAGGGTTCAAGTGATCATTGGTGACCAGGAAATTATCTAATGTTTCAAGAGCTTTTAGGACATGGAACATGTACTTTGGAATTTCTCATTAGATCTGGTGGTACATCATCCGATTCTAATAGAGAGATGAAAAAGAGTTTTTTAACGAAAATTATTTAACTTTCAAACTAAAATGTCTTTTCTTTTATATGATACTTTAATGTTGCATTGATTCCCCATATAGTGCAAGCATCAATTTCTTTTCTTGCACAACAGCATTTAGCATTTCAATTAGTAAAATATACTTTGTGCAAAGGATAAGGAAAGCATTCAGCATTTCAATAAGTAAAATACCCTTTATGCAAAGGATAAGGAAAGCTGCTGCATTATTTAGCTATTTGTGCATATTTACGTTGCTTTTTCCTTAGCATTTAGCTGTATCACGCTATGAAGTTTCAGCAACCATATACAGCCAGTTATCAATGAATGTGCATTTTCCTGGAGTGAAAATACAAGCATAAAAATTGAGGGGGGGGGGGGGTGATTCAGCCCAGTGGTTAACGAGCGGGGATTGCACTCGGACGATCCAGGTTCGCTTCCCGCTACGGCCCTAACTGTCCCCGTGTTCACGCGGAGTACGGACACGCTAAATATGTGGATCCGGAGACTGATTATACCTCTTGGAGGGGTTTAGCCCGCCTCTGGCCTCTGCCGGGCTACAGCCCTGTTTCGGGTAGGTCGAATTGTCTGCGTCGAAGAAGAAGAAGCATAAAGTCTTTGTGTAAGTGAATTTTTAAAGGTCCTAATAGAAAAAAACATTAAATCCAAGAGTTTTTAAACGGGAGGCGTACGAACCTCGATGATCGTCACATGACTTCAGAAAACCATCTCTATGCTCATTTCATAAACACTCTAATAAGATGTCCCTTTTTCACAATTTTTTTCGGGGCAGGATAGCCCAGTGGTTAAAGTATGGTGATTGCACTTCAGGGAGTGGTAAAACACGGTGATTGCTTTCTATTCCCGGCTCTATCCAAATTATCCCCGTGTCTACGCGATGTAAGGGCACTTTAAATCTGTTGGTCCGAAAGCCCTAGAGGTTAGTGACAGAGGAAGGAGGGTACGATCCCTGTAAATATCGCCAACTTTGGGTTCTGATTTAAATAGCGTGGCACTTCCCGGTCATCCAAAGTGCTGACTTGCATCTTCGAGAAAAATCTGACGGTCTGAGTCGGAAGAAAGTTTTATTTTTTCAAAGAAACCTCATAAAATTTAAAAAAATTGTAATTGGATTTGTTTTTTTAAGAACGGTATTTATTCCTTAATATATGGTATTTTTAAGGCATAGCTTGTGTTTCTGTCAATTTAAATTGCTGAACTTTTTGAATTGCTGAATAAAGGAAGCCACAAAATTCTGAATTTGTATGTTATCTTTTTTAACATAATTTTTTCAACAAAAATATCGCTAAATTGCACAAAATATTATTAGCAGAACACATAAATTTATCCCACAGCACAACACATTGAAATCTCTAGCTAATCCAAGCAAGTTCAACATCTTGCTGACGAACCTGCATGGATAAAGGTGTCTACAATCGATCGGTGAAAGTTTGTCAAAGAGGCTTGATCACTGATTTTCAATCATCTGAACAGCTATTTGACGTGTTTGTCAATGTGTGAGAGTGAGGTCAAGCATTTTTCTTGTAGAGCAGAGTCCTACTTTTCCTCAAACATTGAGGAGTCAATACGATTGACATTTGTATTGACTAATCCCGGTCTGATTACCGTTTTGCGAATTGAATACAGTTTTTTTTTTGCCCATTTGTTTTTAATGTGCAGAATTTTTCTTTTGTTTTTTTATTTAAATTTATTCTATTTATTAAAAATGAGTTGAACTCAAGATAAGACCTACCAAATTATGAAACCTTCTAGAGACAAGACTCTCTCTCTCTCTCTCTCTCTCTCTGTCAGAGTATCACAATAAAATTTTTAGAAACCGGTGCCTATGAGAAATAGCGGAAATTGTTGACTTGTCTTCTGAGGAAGTAAAATATATATATATATATATATATATTATGAGGACACAATTTATTTATGAAAATGAAACAGTTACGGATTCGATGAGGAGTGGAAGCGGTAAGCTGGGCAAAAAATTTGCTAATTAATTTAACAAATAAAAATTAATATATCATTTTATATTTAGTAATTGACGTTTTTCTACTAGTACATAAAAATGTTTTGTAGGAAATTCAGGTAAGTATGAATACAGATATTTTGGTCCCAGATTTTTTTATTTTTATTTTGTACATATCTTAATATTTTAATTGATAGACTTTTTGCTTTTCTACTTTTACAAAACATATCCATCTAAAAATATCTCTGATTCAAATTATTTGTAAAAGACTTATTGTCAAAAGTGCATTCCACACATACATTAAATAGAATGTTTTAAGAAATAAAAATTTATTATTAATGCTTGTGCCTAACGCTGCAACTAGAAATTTAGCAACTACAGCTGAAAGAATGTTGGTGCCCTTTTTTAATAATTTTATTTTGTGTCTTTAAGCGTAAATCTTCAGCACTATTTGTAGTAGTATGGAAGAATAGTTTCTACTTTCAATTTATATTTATTGAACTGTCACATTGAATTACATGAAAGAAATTCAAGTTATTATAATCTTTTAATTTTGATATATGCATTTAGTTTCCCTTGTTATTAATTATTTATAGTAAAGATTATGGACACTTCTGATTTCTTTTCACTTTCTTGATCTGAAACGTAAATATGGCAAACGATATTTACAACGAATTAGGAAACAAGTGCAATAGCGCCATGTACTAGATATGAAAGGAAATTAACTATCTCATCATAAAATGTCAAACATGATCGACATCTTTGACAAACATTCACTGATCGTTTGTAAACGTTCAGTGAAGTCGAGCTTCTTGCTTATTCTGAGAAAGAAGGCTGTTTTTGGCGGAATGAAATTGTAACCCGGTGCATCGCGCCAACTTGGCGAAATTTCGTACTTTGAAAAATGAGGTGTGGACTATTCTATCGATCACCCTCAACTCTTACGAATTAAATTAATTTTACTAAATTTAGCAAAGAATAGCGTCTTTCAGATTCTTGTACAGGATGTTGAAAAGAAAATTTTCGAACAGAGCGATATAACTTTCGACCCAAAGGCTATTTTTAAAAACAATTAAGTATCATTAGTGGTTTTTATAATTTAACCAAATCGGTACTTATCGTACTTAAAAAGCGCAGTATCCAAACGAAACTTTTGAAATTATATGCGAAGAAACTTCGAACGAAGCGGATCTTTTAAGAACTCTCCATAGTACTTTAAAACTGTGTTTGGTTCTTTTAACCCCCCTCCCCCCAGTGTTTCTTTCAGAACGTTTTGGCCAGGGGAGGGGGATAAAACTTTAGGGGTGGGGCAAGATTTTTATTTGTCCTATATAAATATATCTAAATGTCAGGGCCGTAGCTATAGACGAAAAAATTCAAGAGGTACTGGCGTGACATTAAAGGAGGCTCAACAATCTTGAAGAAGGATCTCACCAAAACAGTTAATCATTAGCATTAATTATATAGTTACTATTATATATTTCAATCCATATACTGTCACACCTGTCTATCTCGAATCTCGCGGGAATGAAAAAAAAATTCGAGATAAAGAGGTTTCGAGATAGAGAGGTTGCGAAAAACAGAGAGTGAAAATTAGTCATTTATTGCATATAATAAAAATAATCACGCAATAATTTCTGATGCCTAATTTTCTTTGAATCGACAATTTTTTTAAGGTTAGCAATAGCTGCGAATCCGTTCTTACTAATATCCTCTTGAAACTCAAGGAAAGTTCTCAACTTTTCAATAGACTTCTCAGCTTCTTTTATGGTAACTTTAGGTGAATCTCTCTCTACTATTTCATCACCGTCGTCATCAGAAACGTCTCTCACGTCGCCTATGATCTCCGTATCAGTCAACATTCCGTATGTTGTCAGGGAATCGTCCACGTCTAAAAAGGTTTCGAATGAGATATCTAGATTAAGTCTATTCTTGATGATCATCCACTCTTCCGAATTTATTTCATTTGCTTCTACTTTATACATCGTGTCAACGCTAATTTGTTCTTCTTGCTCTTCCTCGTTGTTCATTTGCTTAAATCCAGCTTTTAGAAAACAATTCCTGATCATCTTCTCCGTAACACATCTCCAAGCATAGTCTGTCATCCTCATTGCTTCCAAAACATTGATGTTGGGAAGGGTATTGCCTTCGTCGATGGCGTCTAGAAGTTTTCGAACCAGTTCTCGTCTGTATCCCACTTTGAAACTTCGAATGATCCCGGGGAGGGGTTGCAGCTTGGATGTAAAGTTAGGAGGCAAAAACTTTATAGTGACGTTTTTTAGAGCAGGGAAGTTGGAGTGAGCATTGCAGTTATCGATGAACAGAATAATTTTTCTTTTTTTTAAACCCATAGATTTGTCGATGTCTTTCAGTTACTAAAGATTTTGCTGGTCATCCAGGCTTTCTTACTTGCTTTGTAGGCAAAAGGAATCAATTTCACTTTCGAGAAACATCTGGGCTTTGCAGAACGACCGATCATCAGTGGTGGAAGTTTTTCGCTCCCATCTTAATTAGCTGCTAAAAGTACAGTTACACGCACTTTACTCTGTTTACCACCTTGGTACTCTTTTCCCTTGAATGTCGCTGTTTTGTTGGGTAAACATTGAAAAAATAGCCCCGTTTCATCGGTGTTGAAGACATCCATTGGCTCATAGCCTTCCAGCAGGGAGCTCTCTGATCCAATTTTCGCAAACACTTTGAAATACAGACGCACTTTCACCACATAGTTTTCTGAAAACGATGTCGTGTCTCCTTTTGAAGCTCTCAAGCCACCCGTTGCTGGCTTTAAATTCGCTGCCATGGTCAAGCTCTTTTGCAAAATCTTCAGCTTTCCTCTGTAGTATCATTCCACTGATAGAAACCGCTTGGTCATGACATTGTATAAACCATTTTCTCACACACTCATCAACATCCGGGAAAGTACATTTTCGACTTTTTTTCACTTTCTTATTGTTTTCAAAGTTTCTCTCTACCAAATCTCTGTTCTTTATTATCGTCGAAAGAGTACTTGGCGGAATATCAAACTTCATTGCAACTTCATTCTTTTTAAGTAGAGGATTTCCGTCCAAAAATTTTAAAATTTTCATTTTTTCTTCCATCGAAAGAACATTTAACTTCCATTTCACTACCGCCATTTGCTTCACTTAAGGGTGAGCGTCAGTAAATCTTCTGCCCTATCCGCGCTTTGTTAACTTTCTCTGCACACAGTTTTCGCCGAAATTCTGCTCAAACAATTGCGAAGTATTTTCTAAAAGATAAAATGCAATGCTTAGATTATATTAAAACTAAATTTAATACCCAATAAAACATAGAATATATTTTTTATTTTAATCCAAAATATTTTTGGAGCTGCCATCTGTTGTCGTAATTTAATTCATACCGATTAGTTTTATTTTTTAATGAACATTTTTAAATATCTATTCCTTCTAATACAGTATTAAATACAGCAACAGATCATATATACTAATGCCACATTCACGGAAAGGCAATACCTCATTCTATAAATTTGATAAGAGGATCTGAATGTACATCACAGAGGACTGCAGTTTTGTCTTCAAGTTCAAGTTCAATTACGTTTCCGTAATTGTGGCATTATTATATATGATCTGTTGTTGTATTTAATACTGTATTAGAAGGAATAGACATTTAAAACTGTTCATTAAAAAATAAAAATAGTCGGGTATGAATTAAATTACGACAACAGATGGCAGCACCAAAAATATTTTGAATTAAAATAAAAAATATATTCAGTGTTTTGTTGGGTAATAAATTTAGTTTTAATATAATCTAAGCAATGCATTTTATATATTTATCAGAAAATATTTCGCAACTGTTTGAGCAGAATTTCGGCGAAAAATGTGTGCCGCGAAAGTTAACGAAGCGCGGATAGATAGAAGTGTTTTGAATTAATAAATGCATGTTTTTACTAACAAAGCTTCGTTAACGTAAGTTTTAAACCACATGAACTAACAAATGTGTAAATTAATGACTCAGATCGAGTGAGAGTGAGTGAGTGATATCAGCCATGGGCGCCAGTCTCGAATTATAAAAATATGTGTTTTGAACCACATGAAGTCGGTTCATTAACGGCGATCCGTGAAACATTTAAGTGGGTAATATGACATTCATGTAAATTTTAAAATGCTGGTGTATACATTTTAGTTCTTAATTATTTATTTAAATCCCAAAATACAACTGTAAGGTGTCTGCAGCGTTTGCTTTAAATCCCAAAATGCAACTATATGGTGTCTTAGGCATTTCTAAAATAGAGGTGTATACGTCTTAGTTCTTAACATTTTAAATGAGAATCCCAAAATGCACCATTCCCTAAAATATGATGTTTTAGACATTTTTTAAATGCGGGTGTCTGCAATGTTTGTGATAAGGCGCTTTTAATTGCAACCCCGCCAATTTACGCTGAATTAAAAACAGCACATGTTTAATTTCTAATAATTAAAAACAGCAAGTATTTAATTTGTAAGGGAGTTCTAAATTAAATAATCTGTCGAACACGATAAGATACCTCTGCTTGGTAAGGGTAAGTGTTATCAACAATGGACCCCCCCTCTCCGCTTAAAGTTACCACCGGGCCTGCATTTATTATTGTCCTCGTGGACATTTCATTGTCTACCTTTGCAGTTGAGATACAGAGCGCAAGAAGTGCACTCGCTCCAAAATAATGCCTATGACGTAATTTATCTGCTTTTGCCGGGGACTAAATTTATAATATAATTAATCTAAATAATACCAGAATTGCCTGCATTTAAATTTCTTAATAATACCTGATGGGGATATCCAGGGACTCCACAAAGGGGGAGGGCAGTTGGAACCATGGTACTGGGGCCCGGCCACCGATAGGGACCCGTGAAGGTGCCTGGAGAAAATATTTTTTACAGTATTGTTTGTGCATATGAATTTATAATAAAAAGTCTTTTATGATACAATATAGCATATTTTGTGCAATTACAAAATTACAAGTTTAGAATAATTAGAAAGCAAACGCAAGTCTTTTGAAACCATAAAATAAAACCCAAAGAATTGTAGAAATTAAACATGTAATACGTGAGGGAACTTGTTCTATTTCTTTGATTCCACATTTGTTGCAAAAAAGTGGAAAGAAAAAAAAAAAGACGGGGACCCGTAGAGTGCAAGGAAGATGCCTTGTATGCTATGCCATCAACACAACAATAAATACTTCCCGTAAATTGCCTGATTTTGAAGGGAGGGGGAAAAAACTTTACGAGGCACCAGTTT
Organism: Amaurobius ferox; assembly: GCA_951213105.1. Classification (NCBI taxonomy): domain Eukaryota; kingdom Metazoa; phylum Arthropoda; class Arachnida; order Araneae; family Amaurobiidae; genus Amaurobius; species Amaurobius ferox. The sequence continues at coordinate 46,252,411 of OX578152.1, forward strand.
CCAACAAAAAGCCCTCTTTGGTTCTCAAGGCAATAAAAATAATTGTTTGTTATTTGGCTTCCTAAATTTGCAAGCATTGAACTGATAAAATAAATGCCTTTACTATAAAAAAAAAATCGCAGAGAGTGAGCATTGTGTCATGGCCGTCTCTTTGTCTAGAGGGGTATTTTTTACTCCCCCATACAAATGAGATAGGATCTTATGGGAACGGTCAGTTGTCCAAAACCAATTAACACATCAGGGCAGGCCCTCCACATCAAATTGTGGGACAGGGTACCAGGTAAAGCCGTGGGCCCCATGTAAATTAATGAAGTGATTACCCCCCCCCCCCCCTATATCCGACGCATTTTCGACAAACTTAACTGTAATAAAATACGTTTTGCGTGATCTTTTTAAATAATTTTAAATTGCATTCTCTAGTTACAAAATAGTAAAACACAGCGGTAATAACAATCACTTAAGAAACAAAATAAAGTAATTTGATTGTACGATATTTGATTTTGCAAGATATTTTGATTTTGTGTATCAATCGATTTTTCGTATCAAAATCTCACGCAAAGTTTCTGGTTTTTGCGATAAACGAATTTTACTTTACTTATATACAGAGTATAATGTATAAGGAAAGTATCGTAACGAAGTTGAAAATTTGAATTCGCGTTTTTGACGGGAAAGCACGTTTCAAGCATGCCTAATCACGAATAGAGCATTTTTGAGGTGATGTCTGTGTGTATCAGTGAGTCTGTGGAGATGATACGAATGGAGCAATTCGAATGAAATTTGGTACAAAAATTACAATCCATGAATACTGAAAGTCTATTGTTTTGAAACACAATCGAATGTTCAGAACCTCCCTAAATTTTCGCGTGAAATTTTGGAAAAATCATCAAAAATTCAAAACCTTTAATAAAGTTACGCAAATAAATATTTCTTATGTAATTTTCCCTTAGAAAGCGATTGAGATAAGCTTTAGAACGCTAGCATGAACCATTCTCGAGATATTTCATATTTTTCAAATACATTTATCAAAAATCCCATAAATTAAAAAAAATATTTACTGTTGAGAAACATGTTCACTTTTCATATATAACATCATGCGATAAATTGGGTGGCATCATTCTCATGGATCTAGCTTGTTCCATTTATGAGAAACGGTACTTTGAGTAATACTTTTGTATTTGAACGCCAACAGTCATTTATCTGCTACAAGAATAACCTGTTTTTCCGTCCATAACTCTTGGAGAGATTTTGGCGACTTTTTTAAATGTTGCCAAATTAACGAATATCTCGTTAAATGGATAAAAATGACGCTAAATCAGTAAAAATAACGACTGATTGACGAAAATTCAATATCTTGGAAAGAATAGAAGTATCTACTATAAGACTAACCTATTTTTTTTTTTTTTTTTTTACAGTAAAAGTAGTAAATTCATTGAATTATATAAGGAGAGTCATGTGCTTCTTACATCATCTTCTATATCAGCTGGTCTCTATTTCAGCACACCATAGAGACACCAAACAGTTAATTTTACTTAATATAAGAAGGTGTGTATTCTGTAGCGGGAAATCTAAGCTGTGGACAGCGAAGGAATTTGATAGCTACTTCAGGACCCGGACAAATACGACTCAGCGAATTTTTTTTTACTCGTATTAGTTTTTTAGTTATTTTATATTAAAGTTTTTATTTTAAGTATTTTAGTTATTTTATATCAAATCGGTTCTTTAGCGATCTAAAATTTTGTCACAGAGTTTCTATTTTAACACCATCGGAAAGATCGAATAACGTTCTTTCCAATGATATTTGAACGAATCGAACCAGTAGGACAATTCCTTATATTTATTTATTTATTTTAAATACATCGAAATGCGTATATTTTAGATTATTTGATACTTAATTATGTGTGTATATCTTCGTATTCTAACGAAACATTTTTTTTAATTACTGCATTATTTTAATTTTTGTGAATTTTCAAACAAACACATAAAAATTAAAATTGTAGGTATCGTTGAAAAAGTGCAAATCTATTTTTCTCTCCGGTAGACGTTTGAGTGCATGCTCGTCAAAGCCTTGGAACTCACGGTGTGGTTTAAGCGACGTCTTCTCTCCTAGAGAAAGGATTCCATTTTGTTTCTTTTATTTATTTATTCTATTTTCCTGCTTTCCACGGTTGCGAAACGAAAGGAGGAAATGAGTTGGAAAATGAGGCGGTTTGAAGGCGATATGGAAATTGAGTGGTTTTATCTGTAAATGTATTATTTAAGTATCTTAAGCTTATTTAGGGCCCGGGCAACGTAATAGCAGGTAATTTATTCTAGTAGTATATAAATATCCAACCGGAGAAGAAAAATGTCCTATCTGCATCCTACGATCTTCTGATATGATTAATTTTGTAGTATGACAAGTATCTGAGGCTTATCTCCCTTAACTATTTTTAATTGTATGTTCAACAATACATCTGTTGTTAAAATTTATTATGAGTTATTTGATAATTTGGAAGAATCTACAACTTTTCTGTAAATATTAAATATTTTATGTATTTCTCAGAGAACGATAAAATTATCCATAGATCCAATAACTAAAACATCTGATGTATCTAACATAAAACATTACCAGCAAATGAATATATTTTGATATCCATAAACAATAAAAAATTAGAATTTCCTTATGATGCGAATTCACTGCAAATAAATGGACACCGATTAAAATAAGTATACCTAACACCGATTAAAGTGAGCATACCATGACACCGATTAAAATAAGTGTACCTAATCACATGGAAATTGTTTAACTCTTTTGAGAGATTTTGTGCTCTTTGTGAGGAAAGTAAAATTTCTAATATCTCAAAAGTGGTTTGTGATAAATCCTAAATACATTTGCAATTTATTTACGGTTGAAAGTACTTAAAGTATCCACCAATTGATAATAAATATCATATGTAACTTTTTATAATTTTTTAACACAGATAAAAAAAAATTATATCTGGAAGACGGTAAATCCTGTTAATGATGTCATTTGCTTTCTAAATTAAAAAATTCAATATTAAATAGCCATTTCTGTACATATATGGGTAACATTATTATTTTGTGTATTTTCAGTTTTAGGAATAAATATTTGAAAAATTCTCTTGGTCTGTCTTCACTGAAAATCAATAGGATTGTTATGTTTAGGCGATAAAATAATCGTACGACATTTTGTTTGATTATTTCAATTTGTTCGAGAGATATTATACTCCCAGATATTATTGAATTACTGGTTGTGTTTTGGATGTTTTGAATGACTAAATCCATCCGAGAGTTTTATACAAATTTCAAATACACAAATATTTTACAAGAATAATTTTACAAAACTATATAAAATTCTGATAAAATAAATAACGTTCATTCTAAGATCAAGATTTTAAAGCAATTAAAAATAATGTTGAATAAATATATGAATTAATTTAAACATACTTTAATATCAACCCCTATGCTAAACACTATTTTAATTACAAATAATTAATTTAAGCATTTATATGAGTGATAAAATATTATCGACAAATAAATTTTCACCTCCTTATGCTGAGATCTCATCAACACAAACGGAGCAACTTTATTTTCATAGGACCTATTCACATGAGCTTAGAAACATTTTGCTAGATAAAAGGTCTTTCAAAGGTGACCCCAGGATGATATACATTATACAACACTCTGCCTTCAGACATCTACCCATAATGTCCTCCAGAACCGCAAAAGAGAGTCCGTAGACTGGACAGCCCTGATGTATGAATTGCTTTGGGACAAGATCTTATCTGTATGGGAGTGGAAAAGCCCCCTCTAAACAAAGAGATGACCATGGCACAGTGTCACTCTCTGTGAATAAATCTTTTTTTCTTGTCATCAGTTTAGTACTTGTAAATTTCGGAAGCTAAATAACAAACAATTATTTTTATTGCCTTGGGAACCAAAGAGGGCTCTTTGTTGGGAACTGATGCCTTGTAAAGGATCTAAAGCCCGCCACACACCGGGAGTATTGTTACCAGACAGCGGAATTTATCAAAGGACGAGCTTTAAGTTTCCCTGTATGTGGTGGTGAACGCAGGGAAACATTTTCCGTCGTTTTGCTTGATATTTGGATGGGGGCCTTGCGGTTGAAGGGTTGTATGTTTAATGACCGTTTGGCAAGGACTTATTTTTCTTTGGCGTGTTTTCTTCTTTCAGAATCCTTTGGCGTCTTTTTTCGTCGGGGTTAAAAAAATACTCATTTAGCTAAAATATTTTTGCTTCGGTAAACAGCAGCGAAAATATGTACAGTTCTTAAGTGATTCTAGTAGAGTGAAACTTTGCACAGGTATCGTGGACATAACCGAATTGAACTCCTCTCCCCCCCCCCCCCCATTTTCCGAATGAAATTTTGAAAAAATATTACTTATAATTTTATGAGCTATTGATTAAGATGAAAAACAAATTGAAAAGGAATGCATATCATTTCAATCCGACCTGATTTAATTTCTATACAGTTATTTTGGGCATTATTTTTTACTCAACTTTTTCGAAAAATCATACATTAACCATCGAATTTTGAAAATCCACTTTTTCAAGGCGCTCCTTAAAAACTACATTTTTACACGGAAAAGGAAGGGAGGGGTTATTAGGTGTTTCACTGTCTCTCATTATGGAAAAATTACATTTAGTTATCCAAAGGAGTACATATTAACAAACCCTTTTTACCAGATGATAGGTGTGTGTGTGTCAGTGAGTCTGTGGAGACGATATCTCACAAAAGAATGGTGCGATTTCAACGAAATTTGATACAAAAACTACAATCAGTGATTACTATAAGTCTCTTGATTTTAAAAACGTAATCAAATGTTAGGAGGACTCCCCCCCCCCCCCCAATTTTCGAATGAAAAAAATTATCAAAAAATCGGAACCTTCAATAGTATTTATTACATGAATAATTATTTCTTATATCATTTTTAATTAGAAACCGATTGACACAAACTTTAAAACGCTAGCACAAACCTGTCTTGAATCACTGTGCTTTTTCTTAAATAAATGTATTAAAAAATCACATTAAAAAAAAAGTATTAAATATTACGAAATACGTTCACTTTTTCATATGTAATATCATGCAATAAATTTGTGAACATCATATATATATATATATATATATTATACAAATGTTATGCAATTTAGTATACTACTAAATAAAGAATAGTATATTTTGTTATACTGTGTACTACTATTTGTTATACTACTAAATAAAGAATAGCGCTAAGCTGCCGACTTCAATCAAATCGAATACAAACATAGCTAACGCAACGTAGCCACGAGTCTCTCATGCGGAGATATCGCTTGCCGTCCAGTGGCATACGCCACGAAAATGAATTTGTGGATGAATTTGTGGGGTTCGATGAGAATACGATGAATTTGTGGGGTTCCCGGCAATGCCAAATCCACGAATTCCGGTAATTTATACAGTTTGTAATACAGTCGAAATGACGCCGAAAATAATTCGATATTTCCGTAATTTCGTTTAAAAAATTTTCTGTAATGCTGTAAAGCCTAGAGAGGGCCTAATATCTTTTTTTCGTTGAAACCGTAATTACGTTGTTTCCGATTTCGTTATACACGGGTTTGACTGGCTATGTGATGTGTATAAGAAAATAAAGAAAATAGAGTAAAAATTATTCAGATTTACTGTATAAACAAATTCACTTTACATGTACTTTAAATTTAACTTCATTTTAAATTTGCGCGAAAAAACTTCCTGAAACCTCGTCTGTAAACGATACATTTCTGTTGATGTTCATTAATGCTAAACCATTAAGCCGGCTCTCCGAAATGGTATTGCGTAGGTAAGTTTTAATTCGGAGTAGTGTTGAGAAAGAGCTTTCTGCTATGTTTGTTGTCATAGGATGGATTGCAAGAATTTGCAAAATAACTTTAATGTTCGGTAAATTTGTGGCACTTTTATATGCTTTTATGAGACATCTGAATTCTTCGTTTCCTTTCTCGCAGATTTGCTTCCAGATAATAGTTCTCCATCTAATGCTGGAAAACATGACAAATCCTCCTTGTAAACGTCTGCGCTCTTTATAATATCTTTGATAGAAGATTCCGAAAAATATTGCGGAATTAACTGCTGCAAGTTAGTAATGACCTCAAAACTGGCCTTCGGAAACCTATCTGTAATTTCGCTTATAAGATTATCCAAAAATGACAACCACAATGTCACGCGAAAATGTTCCTCAATTACTTCAGTAGGAGCATTTGAAGCTGAAGAGAGGATATATAATTTTGAAAGCCGAAGAGAGGATATATAATTTTGAAAAATATAAAAATATAATTTTAAAAAATAAAAAAATATAATTTTGAAAAATATAAATATATAATTTTAAAAAATATAATTTTGAAAATAATTATAAAAAATATAATTTTGAAAAATATCGACCTTTCCTAGTCTTTACTTAGCTCGTCTGAGGGGGGGGGGGGCACATGCCCCCGTGCCCCCCTCTGGATCCGCCCTTGCTTGCCGTAATACTGTATTGTTTTTTACAATTAAAGGTGTGACAGCAGACAACAGTTCTTTATACGTGTCCACATCCATTCTGACAAAATTTAAAAAATCAGTGGGGAAATTCTCCAATTCCCTCATCAAGTTGATATGAGAAAAGTTTTCTCTTTTTAATAACAAACCCTTCACCCATTTTGTCCTTTTACGAGGCGGATCATCTTCCAGTGCAACAGCAATGGTAATTTCACCATCAAGCGACATTTTGCAAATAAATGACAATCACATATGAGTGCGATCGAAACTCACCACAAAAAGCAACAACCAAAGTTATTATTTATCACTCTTTGGCTATAACCCGCCAAATCAGCACACTTCCACTCTGTCACTTTCTCGGACCTTTCAAGATTGATGACTTCGGGAGTCTACGGAGAGGGACAGACCAACACCCTCTATATTCAAGGCCCCCACAGAGAAAACCGGAAGTGGCAAGATGGCCGACTTCGTAGTCCAAGGGCATATCCAGAAGAACTGACACCGCATGGGTAGCGTCGTGTAGTCTAGCCAGCCGTCCCCATTCAACACCCTCTATATTCAGTGTGATCGAGTATTGAATTCGTTTTAACGTTTCTTTGTTTATATTTTATATGAGCTGTTAATTACAGCTATTTTCTTTACCATTTTTTCGAAGATTTAATTGTGTAATGCCGTATCGTTGTTCGGCAGTCGGTTGTCGTGGGAACTACAATAACGGGCCACGTTCTGCTGTTTTCAATTTTCCCAAAGATCGTGAAGTAAGAAAAAAATGGATTTTTTTCCTTAGAAGAGATGGCTTCGAAGTTACGAAAAATTCTAGGGTAAGTACTGTTCTTTTTAAATACTTATGTACACATTGATAAAAAATGTATATGCGTATGCAGGATTTTAAATAAGCTAACCTAGAACATATATATAATTAGGTTCCTCCCATGTGTTTTAATTTAATGTACAAGGGAAGTATAGAAAGATATTGTAATTTGAAAAAATAAGATTATGTCGTTAAACTTATTAAATTCTAATTGAATTTATGTACTTAAAGGTTTAATTTATGTATATGAGTTTGGGAAATTATATTAGTTTATGAATATGAGTTTAGGAATTTATGAAATTATATTAAAGTTTATGAACCTATATTTGATTTAATATAGCATGATAATGATCCGGGTTCGATTTCTGGCTGGTGCCTAGATAGTTTTAATTTCTAAGTGTTCAAATAATTATATTTGATTATTTAATATAATTATAAGGAATATTATTATACAGTGAAACATCTCGAAGCAATGATTAGTCATGAGATATTGTTTAACTATTTAGAAGTAAAGTAGTGGTAATTTAGCTGATTCTGTTATGTTCGAAGCTCTTTAATTTCCCACAGGATTTATTTTAATAAGTAAAATACATCGAAAGAGCAAAACATGCACTTCTTTCATTAAGCAGTGCATATATGCATAAGGATTAATGTATATTTTTTAATTTTTTTTTAGCTTTGTGAGCAACATTTTACATCTGGTGATATTATTCGAGAGACTGTGCACTACGATGAGAAAACTGGCACATCGGTAACGATTCCGCTATCTGCACCAAAGTTAAGAAAAGGCGCAGTTCCATCTTGCTTACCAGGTTGTCCAGAGTATTTGTCGAAACCAACTACTTCACGTGAAGCCCCAGATGAGAAAATGCAAAATTTAGAAAAAGTTATTCAGCAAAGCATCGATAGCAAGTCTTCATATGATGAGGAACGATTGTGTAAAAGTTTTGAAGACTTTAAAAGCAAAATTAATCTTGTCTGCATACCAAAAGAATGGACAGTAACATCTGACAGTGTGATGTTTTTATTAATACAAGTGACTCCAGTACCAGTTATTCATAAATGCATCTTAATAAACTCCTCGATGAATACTACTGCTTATTTTAGGAATATACCATTATCAAAGGTAAAGAACTTTATTTTTCCTTTCTTATTATGTAATGTTAATGATGCTACAGAGATACTGCAAGAGGTTGAGTTGCTTAATCAAAATGTTGAAACAAATTCGAGCAAATCAATCTTTAATGTAATAAGTGATTCGGTAAATTTGTTGAAAACTTTGTTACCATCTTCAAACAAAAATTTGGATTTCTTGCTTGAACAGTTCTCTTTAATCGTTAATGGAAAACACCATTTTAAATATAATACTGAATTTTTGATTTTCTGTAGTTTGCTGTTCTCAATATCTCCCCATGCTTATAAGTTTTTACGAAACTCTCATCATTTTATTTTACCACATCCCTATACAATTTACAGAATATGTTCTTCCTTTCACTTAAACCCAGTCAATGAACAATTTGAAGATAATTTTTTGTCTTATATTAAACAACGCTATCAAACTTTACAGTCTGAAGACTGTACAGTGTGTTTAATGATGGACGAAATCCACATTAAACCTGTCATGGATTTTAAGGGAGGGAGCATTGTTGGCCATGCATACGATAATGTAAAATGTGCAACAAGTGCATATGTTTTTATGGTTCAAAGCTTTTTATCGACATATAAAGACGTTGCACATATAATGCCAGTTCAAAAAATAAACGCAGAAAGTCTGTTTACTATAATTAAAAAAGTAACAGTAGGTTTGGAGGAAATTGGATTTAAGGTGATATGCATAAGTTCTGAAAATAATGCCATTAACGGCAGAGCTATGTCTTTCTTTAATGTTCCTCCAAAGCAAAGCATTATATATAAACATCCGTCAGATTTAAATAGACCTCTATATTTTATTTATGATCCCGTGCACATCTTAAAATGTATAAGGAACAACTGGCTGAATCAAAAGAATGCAGGACAATGTATGTTTTATCCTGATTTTGAAAAACCTGGTGTCACAAAAACTGCTTGTTTTGGGACGATAAAAAAACTTCATTCTATTGAAGCAGGAAATATATTGAAATTTGCATATGGGGTAACATTAAAAGCATTGATACCAACAAATCTTGAGCGACAAAATGTAAAGTTTGTTCTGCAAATTTTTAACAATCATGTTATTGAGGGCCTACGTCAGTTTGATGAAAGTAATGACTTACAACATTGCCAGGATACAGCTGATTATGTTCGCCTAATATATACCTGGTGGTCGATAATGAATGTTAAAAGTTTATTTAAAGGACAATTTAAAAGAGATGTTTTTCAAGAGCCACTTACTTTGTCTGAAACAGATGAAAAGACTAAATTTTTAAATAAGTTCCTAATCTGGTTAGAGAATTGGAAAAATTTGAAATACACGACTGGTATATTGACCAGAGAAACTCATGCTGCTTTAACGCATACAACACATGGTGTGTTGGATCTTTTATCATACTGTGTAAATGAATTAGGGTTTTCGTATATCCTAACTGGAAAAATCCAAACGGATGCTTTAGAGCAAAGGTTTGGGAAATTTAGACAACTTGCAGGTTCACAATATTTGATATCTTTGCGACAGGTGTTTGAAACTGAAAGTAAATTACGACTACAAAGTATCGGTCCTTTAAAGATCAAATCTTGTAAATATGGTGAATTGTCTGTAGATGTAGAGAATAACGAAATAGGAGACTTAGAAACCTCTCAGATTGATGATCTTCCTACCTTTGCTCAAAGCATTTCCGTTTTGGATGATGATGTTTGTAATGTTTCTGATATGATCCCTGTGATATCTTACGTAGCAGGATATTGTGCATTTGCCACTGTTAAAAAACTTCATAACTGTACTTTTTGTAAGATAAACTTAACTATTGCAACTGTTAAAGAGTCTCCTCTGATTGAAAGTTCTGTTATAGAAAAGATGGATAGGGGTGGTTTGATGTATCCGCAACCCGAAGTTCTTGAAATTGTAATTCATGTATTTATAATTGTACAAAAATTAGTTTCCATTGATTTCGAACATTTTTTCTTGAATGTAAACAATCAACGACAATTGGTTATCAGTTTAACAGTTTTTATTTTAAGCGAAAAAGAAATTTTTATGAAAGGCAATTGTCCTGGTGGTCATTCCTCTACTGTCATTACCAGGTATATTATCATGGCTGCCACGAATACATTTTTAAAAAACTATTGCAAAGAGAGAAATGATGTGAAAAAACCAGAAAATAAGAAACGTAAACTTGCAACATTAAAAAAGTGATAGCCTATTTTTCAAACATGTACAGTAATAGTGCTATAGTACTGTCCTTAAAAAAAAAAACTTTTTCGAATTTTCTATATATGTAAAGCCTAATAGGATTGCAACAACATAAACTATAACTATATTTTTACAGCTTGTTTTCACGAAGATTTTAATGCTGAGCATATTTCATCCCTTATCTTTATAAGATAGCTGTAGGTGTATCGCTAATGTTTATACCATTGTATTGCATGTTTGTTTACTTTTCAAAATGCCAAAAAGTACTCACCTTTCCGAGATAGAAAATGGCAAAGTATTGGCTTTTAGAGAGTATAGAATGAGTGTAGTTGAGTTAAAAAATTAAAATAAATTAAATAAAAAATAAATTTAATATTCATGAAGTTAATATAAATACTATAGTTTGATTTAAACTAAATGTTAATACATCACTGCATTATTTTTTCTTTAAACTAAATTTAAACATAATTATTAGTTTCTACTTATTTAACTGAAACATTGTATATATAGTGTATTGATGTAACCTATTTATATAAATATTTAAACTTACCTTGGAATTACTTTCCATACATGTGTTTCATTTTATGTTAGGTTTTTAAATTTTTATTTTCACCTTGGAAATTATTAGCTGCATACATACTTTTTGTCATAAAAGATATGACATTTTGTGCAATTCTAATTAATGCACAGTGTGTTGAGAACCTTTTAAACTTTTTTTGAATTTAAATTTTAATGATGAACTTAATATCAAATATCCAATATTTTGCAAAATTGGATTTTTACAAGTTTCTTTTTAAAAGACTTCTAAAGGCATATGCAATGGCCAAAGAGTCATTTCATTCTATTTTCACACATTTCACATCTGCAAGCAATACCTACAGACAGGCACCTAGAAAAACAGAATGTGCACATATTAACTTAATCCGTAATGAATAATCGTAGCCTGGTATATTGAAACTCCAATGTTGACGTCGTTAGAGTATGGGACGACTGATAGTTATGGACAAGGGTCCTACTATGTCGTACATCTTAATTCGGCATACTTTATCAAGTGATGGTGTGTTCTTGGAGAAATGCTTCCTAGAACTAAGGTGTCGTATAAGCCGACAACTCATATTCAGTGTAACAAGAAACAATCTGTGCTATAAAAGACCTGTTTACGTAGATGCAGATGTCAAAATAACAATCCATAAAGGAATCCACGACTGCTCAACCATGTAAGTCCTAGTCTACATTTGTCCTGAGAAACTACAATGAAAGACTATATCATTTGTGGTAACAATAAATAGTAACGAGAGATTTAATTTAAAGATTTTACTTTTGCCCATTTAATATATAGTTGAAATTTATATATATAAATCAACTTATTATTATAATTAAGTCCATTTGTTATGATAGCATTTATTTACAATGCTCTTATCGAATACTGATATAATAAATTTAAATGAACCCCAACTTAGAGACGAGAGGGGAAGGATAATAATAGTTTGATGAATATTTATTTAAATCTGTAATTATGAATGAATATAAGAATTGTGTAATGAATATTAAAAGGTAAATTTGTAATGATGAAACTTACTTAAAGGATCTTAAGAAATGCTATATGAGTTAGTAATTTCATTAGATAATGGTGTGTATGATTATGCATTAATTTGTTGGTATAAAACTGTGCAAGAATTTAAATGGATAGATTTTCACTTCTCAATGCATATAAATAAATATATATATATAATAAATGTTATTTTGGATCCACACCTGCCTCTTCTTTTGACTCCAGGCCCTTTTGGAATTAATTAATTATAATTATGTTTGATTTTCAGCTATCTTGGAGGGTAAGTCTGATTTTAGAATGCTAACCACTTGTGATCGAATAAATTAAAATTAAGTAATAGACTAATATTAATTATATATTAATGAAGTATGCAATCCTTAGTAATTAAAGTACAATTTTACTATATACTTCAATCTATTTTACTATATACTTTACTATATAGTACAATTTATATACTTCTTTAAATTGTGTCAGGATAGATACGGCCTTTACATCCTGATACTTTTTAATCATGTAAATTTTAATTTATTTCGATTGAATTTAAATTAATCTTCAATAAGGATTTGATTTTTAATTTCACTTTTAGTTTCTATGTTTAGTTTTAATACTTCATAATAAATATGAATATATAAAGCAACATGTAAAGTAACAGGTTATGATTACAATGAATTTTTATGCACTAAATATTAATATTCTATATAATACAAAGTTATAAATATTTTTAGTAACTTATTAAATTATAAAGTGGTTGTATTAAGATTATTCTTTCATTCCAAATCACACATAAAAAAAGAAAGAAAGAATCTTATTTGTGTCAACAAATTCTAATTTAAATTAAAGCAGATTTATTTTAAAGAAAAAAAAACCTCATCCTGCTGGAACATTTAAATTAAAAAAAAAAAAAAGAAAAAAAAAAAATTCGCCCCAAAACAATTTCAGTACAAATTCGTATTGCGTTGGACTACGGTGTCGGCCATTACGGGATGGGTGTGGAGGCCTTGAATATAGAGGGTGTTGGACAGACCCCCTGTAGTTCCCGTATCGTCTGGAAACATAGGCGTGCGCAGACATTTTTATTAGGGTGTGCTGCACATAAAAAAAATAAAAATGTATGCGTATATTAGGGAAAATCCATATATTACGTCATCAGTTTTTAAAGATTTTTCGACCCCCCCTCCCCCTGTGTCATCAACCGCCATCATCGGCCTACTTCCCCCCCCCTCCCGTCATCCGTCATCAGACCTTAATTAATCATTTTTTTTGTAATTGTGTACATTACCCTTGATTACATCATTATTAACAGAACCCCCTCTTCCCCCTTAGTCATCAGACCGTCATCATTCCACCCCCTCTCCCCCCAAAATGATGACGTAATATATGGACGTTCCCTTACAAGCTAAACGAAGTTCTTTGATAGTTAATTAAGAAATGTATATATATATATATATATATATATATATATATATATAATTATAGAAAATAAATATAGAATAAATTATAGAAAAACATTAATTGAAAGACGGCAGCAATTTTTAAAAGAAAGCAAGTAAAAAAAAAATATTAGTGGTTTTGAACTATTGGTGCATAGGAGTAACAACAGACAAATTATTTTTTTTATTAAATGGTCGAGCCGCCAACTGAAATTTTGTCACCGAACCAGAAATTTTGTAATTGGATCACTTGAGATGGATTGACCCTATTCACAACCCAAGATAATATAATAGTGAAAGCGAGCACATTATTCATAATAATCAATCTGGATTTATTTATCTACCACAATGAATTAAAACATCTTGGTACTGAAAATCGCAGATTGCAAGATGAAATAACCGTAAAATTTCAGCGACTAACTGCAAAAGTTAAAGAGAATGTCAAAGATTGTCGCAATAAAGAAATTTCCGAGCACAAATAGGAATTATGAAGTATAATTTCAAAATTCCAGTGATAACAAGATCAAGATGAATTAGGAAAAAAATAAAAAAAAACATTTTGGCTTTCACCTCTTGAAGCTGTGATTCAAGAACTTAATAGTTTATTCAGCAGCTATTTTAAGTACTTATAGGTTGTGCAGGTGAAGTAATTTTAAAAGTTAATGAAAGTTCATATGTGGATCCGCTATTTGAAAAGAAGGTATTTGAATTAATGGCCTGGAATTTTAGCTGCTCAACATAGTACAATCTTTTCTTGTTATCCGAAGGATATATTGACGGGCATAGATTTTCAAGAAAATATAAAAATTAATGTGGTGACCAATGCTCCAGGTTCAGATAGGGATTTTAAAATGACTAAAATCATAGACAATTTGAGAAATGAAAAAGAAACAATGCATACTGCTGGATAAATTCCTTTAATATAGTTTTGCCTCTTAGCATATGTTACAAAATAAGACGCCGTTCACCTGGTATATTAGATTTGAATTCTTCAATTACTTCGGAATAACTAACTGACGAAGCCAACTCCTGTACAAAATCATTAGGGAATCTAAGCGTTGTTGTGACATTGTACTTCTTAATTTACTCTTCACCTGAGACAATTTTGAGAATGCTCTCTCACAGGAACAACTGGTAACTGGCAAGGTGTCAAAGCACTTGATAGAGTTGTAAACTGAACCATACATTGACGAAAGTTCCGATAGTTTAAACCAATCCAACCACTCTCGGATTATGTTTGTCGTACTTCCTTTTAGAAAGGGACAATTATTACTTCGCAGCAATCTTATTTCCACTTCCAACTCATCGAAAGATAATTTAAATTGGTCGGAAATTAATTTCAAGTTGTTTCTATCAACATTTAAATTCAACAATTATTCCATTGCTGTGACAAGTTGACAAGTCTCCTGTTCAAAACGCTGATCGATTCCGTAGATCATTGAATCAAGGACTGGGTAGAAAGAAGTTATTCTCTCATAATCTCCTCGCGTACTGAAATGATGCTGGGTTTGGATGTTGTCGTCAATACGTGTGGACGGTTTTCTCTTCTTCAGAGAAGGATTAGTATTCCCTTCTCTTCACAAAGTTTCATAGTTTCATCGAAAATGAGTTTAAAATCGTTTGGATTATCTCTCATTGCAGATAAAGAATTTAGTAAATTTTTAACTCCAGTGAATGCAGTAAGTAAATTCAGACGCGGACTTTGCAGATATTTACTAACTTTCAGTAACATGTGCAAAATAGGGTGCAACATGTTTAAGAAAAAAATAAACTTAAACGAATTTAGCTCATGGACAAGACCCCTTGCTTTAATCTTGACGTCGGAAAGGCGAGTTGTTTCAATTATTTCCTGCAAAGCTTGTAAAATTGCAGAGTAGTTGTGTTTCACTGCTGAGACTGCTTCTGCTCTGCTGGCCCATCTCGTGTTTGAAAGGGACTTGAATGTCTTCAATTGGAGTCCCACTTTGTGTGATATATTTTCCAATACTGCATGTCGTGTAGCACTTCCCTCCATAAACGCATACAGAGTTTGAAAGACACCAAAAAAATCAAAAACACTTCTATTGTCTTTGCTTGAAGCACATGCATCAACCAGAACCAGGTTTAAACAATGCGCGTAACAATGTACATAGTGTACTGCACTGTTTTTGTCACTTCATTTGAACACCAGAAGTGCATCCAGACATGGTGGCTGCTCCATCAAAACATACAGATAACACCGAGGACCAATCAAGTTTAAGAATGATAAGAACGTCGTTTAACTTATCAAAAATAGACTGTGCATCAACTTTTATAAGTCTTTGAATGGATAAGAAATGTTCTACTGGACTGTTTTCCCCATCGTCGAAATACCGCACTATAATGGACATCTGTTCATGGTGCCCGCAGTCAGTAGTATCGTCAGCGCTTACTGAGATTAACTTTCTATTTAACGAAGAAACAATGTTTCATTGAACAACATTGTGCAATGAAGCAATTATTTCATTTTGAATGCGATTACTTACATACGTAGCATTTCGAGGCGATTCTTGCATATGCTTTGCCATTACAGGATCATACTTTTGCAGCATTTTAACAAGATCTATAACCCTTGTTCAGAACTGTCATCTTTTTCAGTGTGGCCCCTGAATGGTCTGCCACTTTTTGCCAAGCACTAAACAATGTCAATTAATCGCTCCATTATACGTCGATTATGAAGCCGTTGTTGTTCTTGTTTTGATATGCCTGTTTTCCTTTATCTAACAATACATCAATGGGTTTATCTTCTTTAAAACGTGTCCAAGAAGTAAAGTTCCGCTCATGGGATTTTGATAACTGATGGGTGTTAAAACATTCAATAACTCTGTGCCAATTTTTAAATCCCTTCTCATACTTATTTACTTATTAAATTTTATTAAGTGGAAATTTAAATGTTATTTTGAATTATAAAGTCTTTTAATTTTGTTATCAATATAATGAACAGGAAAACCATTATTCTGTTGCAGCTCTGCAGCAGGGATGTCCGAACTTCTGGGGTCCTCCGGCGATACTTAGTTTTTTAAAGAGAGTCCGACGATTATTTCTTTAGTTTCTTGACTGCCTAATAACCATTACTTTATTTCACTAATATGTGAAATAAAGAATCGTCAGCTCAGTAGTGTCGCCGTTTATTCGAATAGGATTTAAAAACAGGCAAATGTTTTAGATACAACAAAAAATTAGGCGGGTTTTTTTTTAGAACGTTTGTTGGCGAATTTTTTTTTCATTGGGGAGTCTACCCCTTCCATTGGGGAGTCTAAAAAAAAAATTAAAATTCGGGCATTAGAGTGTGCTGTAGCACACCCAGCACATCCCGTGCGCACGCCTATGTCTGGAAATAAAACTCGTCTCTTTATTCTGTAATGTATTGGGGGCTTTAGCCCTCCCTTCAAAGTCCAGCAATTTATGTGAAGTATTTATTGTTTTCTCACGCGGTTTTCGGATCCCTTGTTGATGAGATAGCGTACAAGACATCTTTTTTGTACGTTAAGGGCCCCTGTCTTTTTTTTCTTTTCACTTTTTTGCAACAAATGTGGAATCAAAGAAATAGAACAAGTTCCCTAATGTATCCCATGTTTAATTTCAACAATTCTTAGGTTTTTTTTTATTGTTTTAAAAAACCTGCGTTTGCTTTCTATGTATTCTACACTTGTAATTTTATAATTGCACAAAATATGCGACATTGTATCATAAAATAATTTTTATAAATTCATATGCACAAACATTAAAAAATTTTCCTCCCGGCACTTTTACGGGCCCCTATCGTTCGCCGGGCCCCAGTACCATGGTCCCAACTGACCCCCCCTTTGTGGGGGCCCTGCGGATAGGGTATAAGATTTACTGACGCTCACCCTTAACGTTGCAATCACAAACTATGTTACTAACTCCACAAACAGAAGAGCAAAACCAAGGTTACGGAGCAAAACTGACCAGTTGCTTATCAGTTTAAGTCACCCCCAACCTCCAATGTTCAAAGTTCCCAGTCCCTACTGAAAGGGCTAATGGAAGTTCCGATCCCTTTGTGGATTCCCGAGAAATTTGCGACTTGCACCTGTCTTAAATCTACCTTCCTACCATCTACACACGACGACGTGACTGTTACTATGCAAGGAATGTTTCTTAACGGTAACTTCCGCTGCCGAAATATGGCCGCTGAACTTCGAATTTGTATAAAGGCCTTATCACATTCAACAACTTTTCCGGCAATTTTTCGGACAATCAACTTTTCGAACAATTTTTACGCCGAGTTGGGGGAAAACTCGTGTGAAATAAGGTCAAAAACTTGGGACAACTTTATCTGACCGGTAGAGCAAAAGTTGTTCATTTGGGACAATTTTTTACCAACCAGCCAATCACAGATGAGTAGCGAAGGAATCATGTGTGTAGAAAGGTTGGCGCAGATTCTACTACATTCTGGTTTGGCGTGAAATACTCGCGCAAGTTTGAATCTGTGAAGCGCGAACAGATAGAATATAATAACAGATAGATTATATTGAAATAATAACCAGGCAGCGCGAAGTAGTATTATTTTAGTTTAGATTTAGAATTTTGTTAAGTATTTATAATATTTCTGTGTCATAAAGGTGGATGTCAATGGAAGTCGTCTCGAAGTCGAAAAAAAGTAGTCATGCGAGATGGAAATGGAGTTAATTGAATCAATACGTGAAAAATCATTTTTGTGGAATCTAAAAGATCCACTGTATTTAAAAAAAGAATTTGAAGAAACATGCGTACGAGAAAATATCATCTTTACGAACCATCTCTTCCAAAGCGATTTTATATACATGGAATATTATATAATAAAAATTAAGATATTATTACTAATATAATCTCTTTGGTCTCTTCTGATTCAAATTTATATTTACCAGCGGCTTGTTAGTTTACAGTATAGATGCGTTTCAGAAAATCCGCCTTTCTGTGAATTTAAACAAGAGCGTACGCGAGTTTGCTTTGTCGATATATACATATTTCATCAGTTTTCTAAAATAAGCTAACTAAAGTGATTCCATCACAAAACACAAAGGAAGCTAATTTAAATTGTTTTAGAATATTTACTACACTATGGCAATTTCCTCGAATGCAACTATGTTCTCTTTCTCGAATCGTTAAAAAAAACATCAGACAGAATTTAGAAAATAAATTTTCATGTTTGTTCTCCATAGACTTTTTTTTATCCTTCTATGGCAATACTAAAACAACTTGAAAACTTATTCTGTTTACTCTTCAAAATAGTACTTTAAAATAACACTAAATCCATTGCATGATATAATTTGTTAGTATGTTTCAAATGTGAAGTTTTGGCTTGGGTGGTAGAGAATCAGCTCAGCAAACGACTGGGCTCTGGTTCGAATCCATGTGCATTTTAAATTTTACAAGTGTTGCCATCTGTTGCTAAAATATTCAAATATAGTTTTTCTTTAATAATCTGCAGATTTTTTTTGTTTTAAATTATTTTACGTTCTATATACAAAATAACCATATATCAGTAAATTATTTTTAAATTTGAATGCTTATAAAAATTTATTTCGAAGTTACTTTGAAAAATATCTTGAAGTATACTTTATACCAGGTATAGATGGAATATATTAAGTAAAAAAGTGCTTGTAAAATTAGCAAATATAAAATGTGCATGTAAAATTAGACAGAAATCATCGAACATCCTTATACGAGTAGTAGTTATCTTTCGACATGTAATTTTGAACATTTTAGATTAGAATAAAAACAAAAATCAAGCTACTTTGAAATTTTAATAATTTAATGCTAACATTTGAAGAATTTTTTTATTATTTTAAACGCACATAGACAATTAGAAATTTACAATGCATTTGAAAATCATTTACTTTTAATAAAAAAAATAATTTTGTATGTAAATATGAAAAGTTTACTCTTTTAAATTTGAATGCTTATAAAAATTTATTTCGAAGTTACTTTGAAAAACATCTTGAAGTATACTTTATACCAGCTATAGATGGAATGTACATTTAAATCTATTTTAAAACATAATTACTCAATAAATATAAATGTAGATAAAATAATTTTTAAAAGTTTACTTTAATGAGAAATATTTTAAACGTTACAAATGAGCAAAGAACATCTTCGGATATTTAATATAGATACGTATTTGAAAACCTTTAAAATCAAGTATAAAATGGTAATGAACTTAAATTTGTTTAAGACATGATATTTTAATAACGGCATCCTTGAATTTAAATACTTTTTACGTTTTCTTTTTCTTTGTTTCATTTCAGTCAATATCGGCAATATCGCTTTTTAAACTAATTTTGTATCTTAAAATAGAGTGAATATTTTTCAACAAATATTTATTTGCTTTTTTATACGGATGTGTAGCAAATCCAAATATTTTTTAATGTTCATTCATCTGTTTAAGCTTCTGATATCTGAAGTAATCCATAAAAAAAAAGAGTACAAAGTAATAAAGGTTACAAAAGGAAGTACTAAGTAAAAGGCTTATTTTACTGCCGAAGTCGAAGCGAGAACGCGCTGCCTGTCGAAAAGTACATGTACAAATGTATAGTTGTCGCCAAAAGGAGATAAACATACCGCCGTAGTTTTGTCATTTAGCACCAAGGTACTTTAAATATACTGTACATTTAGCACAACTTCTTCAAACTGTCAATAACCCTATCGCCAACTTTTTCGCCGAAAAATTGGGGGAAAAGTTGTCCGAAATAGTTGGTTGTTCCAAAAGTTCTTGAGGGTGATAACGCTTCATGCCGTAATTCGAGATTAGGAGGTTTTGGGAGAAAAATTTTCGAGATAGACATAGAAAATACATTGAATTTTGGCTGGAAAGGCAGTGAAATAAGTAAATTTCGAGATAAACAGGTTTCGAAATAGACAGGTTTGACTGTATATTATTAACAAATAGTTGTATATTTAAATTTGTAAGCTAAGAGTTGATTAAAAAAAATTCATATAGCTACTATACATCTATATTAATATATAATATTTAGAATTTATTTTGATATAAGCATTAACTAGTAGCAAAACTGTTAATTAATCGAAGAAAATTTCTGAAAGTTAATACAAGTTAACGCTTAATATTAATTTTTAACTACTTATCAGCTGATTTTGATTCTTGAATGTATAACAGTGAACCCCCCCCCCCCCCAATTGTATAAAAGTATCCAAACACTATTGTTTTAATATTTAAATATCGTTAAATTAAATATGCAAATATATTGATCATTAGTATAACCACAAATCCAGCTAAATGAAGTAATTTTTAAAATAAAGTAATTTATAATAATATATCATCAAATTTTTTTATGCAGAATTTGGATGACATTTCATATCACTGCTAAATATTTAATGTTTTTATCGGGGGGGGGGGGATTAGCCCCCTCTGACCTCTGTTTAGCTACAGCCCTGCTAAATGCTGTCACATAAATAGAAACTAGATTAACATATAAAATGCCTTCAGGAGGGGGGAGGGGCAAAGAATCGTATCCGGTGTGTGTGGGGAGGGGGGGATAGCCCCTCTGGATGTATGCCTGAAAGAAACACTGAATCTCTCTTGTACGTATGAAGGAGCAATTTGCAACACAAGAATATAAATAATTGGAATTTTCAATCGAAAGTTCTTTAAAATTCTTGGAAACAATTCTACTAAATGTTATACTTAAACGATATGGTATAAATATATGTTATACTTAAACAACAAGGCAAAATATATATGTTATATTTAAACAATATTGTGTAAATATATGTTACTTCAACAACAAGGCAAAAATATATGTTATTCTTATACAATATGGTATAAATATATGTTATGCTTAAACAACAAGGTAACAATATAATGTTATACTTAAACAATATATGGTATAATTTCAAGCTAACAATATTAAGGTAACAATATATGGTAAAATTTAAAACCCTTCCCGTTTTGATTGTACGTATGATGAAGACGTACGTATTAACCGCGAGAATATAAATAATTTATATAAAAAAAGAACTAACCTTTTCGGAGATGGATTATTTTCAGCGTTTCCACTACTACGTGGAAAAGTGCAAACGCTCACTGTACCGCCCAGATCAAGGTTATTATATCTGGATAAGGATTATATGAGGTGGCCCAGATTTCAGATATGCACAACAGCAGGTGAGATACAGTTCGAGACTGAGGGCGAGTTTATTTATGAAGGGGAGGGAGGTAATCGAAGGGGTTCGGGAGGGGAAATTTCTGTGCATCTCTGCATTTGTAGCCGCGGACACTCGCGTTTATTTTTCTGGTATTCTGTTTGTTTTTCCGAACTTTAGAAAGTAATGTGGTGTAGAATGTCGATAGAGCATTAAAAATGATTATTCACTATTGTAAAGTTATACTTATTTTATGTCAGTTCATTTTAATTATCTGAGTGTTACATTTCACCCTTGTTTAAATTAAAAGTACCTATTTTTCAATGTATTAATTTCAAACAAAAATAATTTTAAAATTTAAGTTTCTTTAAGTTAAAATAATTTTAACCATTTAAATATCCAAAGATTTAAATAAGATTAATTTTAAAATTAAGTTTTTTTTAATTAAAATTTTTTTTATACTTTAGCACGCTGAGTGTGAGCCAATTTTGGTTGTAGTTGCCAAGTCAGAATGGAATTTATCATTAATAGGTTCAATTATAGTTTAAGTATAGCATTTATTAGAGTAGTTTTCAAGAGTTTTAAAGTACTTTTGATTGAAAAGTTCAATCATTTTGTAATAGATGTAATTAATCATTGTTCGTTATATCTAATATATGCATATTAATTAAATAATCAATACCCTATTGATTATATAAGTAATTTCGATGCTTTAAATAGGTGGAGAACTTAACTCTCTCTGCAATACCACATATATTTTGCCCCTTTCAAATTTAAAATAAAAACAAATAGTATGCGAGTGAGTTTCAGATTGTAACATTGAGACAACAAATTTAAAGATGATAAAATCACTAGTGGGTCAATAATTTCATTGACTCTTCGTTCATCCCTATTCTGAAGTCAAGAATGGCATCATACAATTGAATTCTGCCATCAAGTATTACCGTATTATTAAATGTAGTTTTTGTTTTTTGCTTGAAGATTCTGTACGTTCTTGTTACGCTACTGCTTTCTTTCTATCAGCTACACCACTCCAGCAACGTAAATAACTCTCTTGAATTATTTTAGAACATTACTAAGGTGACCAATTTTTTTACAATGAAAAGGAGGACGAAAAAATTTAAGAAAAAAGTACAACGTAAATAAATGAAACATTTTATTAATTCAAACAAAAATACACTAATTATGCTTACACCCCTTTTAATTATTTACTTAAACGAGTATTTTTCCATTGAATGAATATTTTTTGTCAATGTATCATTTTCTATCAGTAACAACATATAGGAAATTTCGGAGCAAGATATATCCTTCATATTGAATTTTACGGTAAGTGCTGCAGCTAGAGTATCAACATTCAATCTTGATTACACGAAGTATAATATAGAGATAAAGTAAACAAAGTGAAGTGCGCAATGGTGCGAGACACGTGAAGTTCTCCTATGCACTGAGCATGCGTTTCATAATCACGTCTTTCCGAACTGTACCCAAAGAATTTCTAGCCGTAAGAATTTCTAATCTTGTTAAGCTAACCTTTTCCCGTTTGCTGTACCGTCACATGACAAGCAACAGTTCGGCGCGGCATCTCTGAATACAGAGATTAGCAGATTAGTTTTAAAATATGGAAAAGGAGGATAGGTAGGAGGACACTTTTCGAGGAAGCACTGAACCACAGAATACGAAGTGTGTAGCTATGGATAAACGAAGCGAAGTTCATCACCATTCTGAACGAGGCGAAATTAACACTTGTCTGAATTTTTTACTCGAAAACTTTAACTCGAAATTCTTTTACTCGAAAACTACAACAGGTAGGAAGATGAAAATATCTGGGGATCTTGCAGGCCATACCGTAGGGAAATGACGGCTGATGATTCTGCCTTCAGAAATGTGGCTCCTGAGCACTTGTTTCACCACAAGTGGCTATGTGTAGAGTCATAAATACTATTGATTACATTGCATCCTGCATAAACGCTGCATCTTGCATAAACACTATATTTTTAACACACTGATGTGCCTGTAGAGCAGGAATGATAGAATTCTCCAATAAGGATGCGTAACGTTGCTTGGTGACAGAACACGTTACTGGATCTGCGGGTCTGATTGCTTAAAAAAAAATGCTCCCAAAAAGAATGTGGCAATGAAACCACACCATACCGTTATCTTATAAGAGGATAACGGAACATGTAGACACTCATGTGGACAAAAAAAAACCCCCACCCAAAGCGACCTCTATTGGTGGTTTTTGGAACTAACCTTTTCTTTTTCTCTAGAAGAAATTCTCATCATCTCCTTATGACACACTCCAAATTTCATGACTTTCTGATAAATAGCTTTTGCTGTAGCCCTCTCAGAAATATGCAGTTTAATTTGGGACACCCTGTACATGACTTGTAACATTAAGGTTTACACGACTAATGAACTAATTTTGGAGTCGGTCTGTGCAGAACTTTATAAATTATACACGATTTACTGTTTCGTGTTTAACTTTCGGAGCACATACGTCAGGATATCCGAAAACGTCTATTTCAGCGGAAATTTTTCGAGAACAAGAGAATTGTCATTATGTTTTAATGAAGCTGCATGGGATACCCTATGGAGCTATACGATGAGACGATTTTTGGGGTCTAAGATCTTTTTATGGGGGCGAGGAGAAGAAAGTTAATTACAAACTTATCTCGAGAGAAAAAAGTTAATTACAAACTGATAGAGCGTTGCAAAATTAGTACAAAAATATGTTTGTCCCTCAAAAAAGCTTAAAATAACTTAGAAAACTAGCGAATACATTCTACCCCCCCAAATAAAACAATATTAACGTACCTAGACGATTTCATTCAGCGCCAGCAATTTCGTAGGTTTGAGACACTTTTTGAACTACAAATAATTTGTTGTGGGTCCCTCGAACCCATAATGTTTTGTGCATATTTAGTGCTGAAAATGTCCGCGTACATGCATAAATTTAAGTTTTTGTTAATTAATCTTCTAGTTTTTCATTATTCATTCCCTGTTTACTATATATAAATTCGCGCGTATAGAAGTATAGAAGATTTCCCTCTCAGACTGCGTATTGTATGCTGAATACAAGATTTTAAGTCAGAAATGATTTAAAGAGAAAAATTTGTTGGCGTTTTTAACATTGGGAAAAATACCATAAAAGAAATTTTACATTTGTTTTGTTATTTTTATAAAGATAACTGAATTGAAAAGTAACACAGTATCTGTATATTGTAATATAATAATGTTGCGTTTACGAAAGCAAACTAAACGAAATAAATAATTATCTAGAACATTTTTTTTTTCCGTACTTCACAATAATTTGCTTCATTTCAGCATTTCATACGTCTTATTGTGCCAGAAAATCTGCCTGAATGAAATTTAAATTAGACTTAAATCCATTGAAAAATGTATGGACCAATAGATTTAAACTTCCCATTATTTTTCAAATCGGCGCCTATGTTGAGATGACTTGCATTGGGAAGCGCTATCCGTATAAGAAGGTCGGCTGCACTGGCATTTCAGTTACATACTAAAAAAATAAAGATAATTTCGGAATATCCTTCATTAGTAAACATTGTGCACATGCTCCTAAAATCGAAATAAAAAAAATCATCTGTGGGCAGCACATGACTTTCCTTATATAATACAATGAATTCATATTTTTAACGGTGAAAAGGTGTTGAAAAAATCTACGGCGTAGTATTTGTAACGTTAAATTGTACATTTTGCGCGGTAAATTGTACATCCGGATGACAACATCTAAAACTATTTCGTACTCAATTAACTGATATTTTACTTAACTCTAAATTAACAATTATCAATATTGATAGCATCCTCAATAAACAATATAGTCCATATATATTCAAATGTTTTAATAATAAATGTATCAATTATGCTTCATTTTTGCAATTTTCACGATAGTTTCGTCAATGTGGGACCATATATCGCCAAGTTGACGATATTTAGAAGAGCATTTCTTATATAATAAAATGCATGCCCATCATATGACGGAAATAAGAAGTTACAAAATACTGTATCCTATTTGGCGTCAGTTTTATCAATTTGTCGAAATTTTTATCAATTTGATAACATATTTATTAATTTGGTAAGAGTTTCTTGAATTTGGGAACTGCGAGACCAGAATACACGTAAACAGGTTTATACGATTATTTATGATACCTAGCAGGTCAGACGAAGGGTTCAATCTGGTTGAAGCCAGTTTTACAGCGGTCCTGACCCGAGAGGCCAGTAAGACAGAAAAAAGGGGGTGAAGATGAATCCACGACATTGATTCAAAATTCAACCAATATGGAAGTTGTGTTGAGGCATCGCCCTGAGGTCAACCAATGATAGGCAAAGGGGTTCATCAGACCTCATGCAAAAAGAGGTGGCAACCGACAGAATATTCTACAGATTAAGTCAGATATGTAAAATGCAGATGAGAATATAGTTGGCTGTAACAGTTAGAGTTGGAATTCAGAATACAGATGAGAATAGTTGGAGAATATAGTTAGAGTGCAGTTAGAGTCGATTTCAGACATGCATAAAGTTCTACAGAGATGAACAGAACAGATGAGTATATAGTTGGAGATAGCAGTTAAAGTCAGGATGCAGACATGTATTAAATTTAATACAGGTGCATAAAGCGATGCATCAAGATTCTTATACATTGCAGTCAGAATAAATATGCATTAAGTTCCACACAGTGGCAAACAGGTGCACAGGCGAGATACGGATATGCATAAATAAGAGATCGTGGTCACATAGAGATGTTCAAACAAAGTTTCAATTTTCAATCCAATGCAGGACAAACGTCTAAAGACAACAAGAAGGTATATGCAAATCATAATATAAAAGGTCATAGTCAGTTTAGGAATTTTTGTATGCCTGGTCTCACATGTTCAGTCTCCTCGGAAATTATATAAGTATAATTTTTGTAATGTAATTATGATTATAATGTGCTTAATAAATATGTGTTTCAAAGTTAAAATGGATAAAGTTAATTGTGTAGTTTTATATTAATATATTTTATTCTAGGAACTCGCACCAAAGATTATATGGTGGGTTATTAGTAGCATTTCAAAGCATCAACGCAGTGTGGTTAACTAACTTCAATAATATATTTTTTTGTGCATCACAGGAACATTTAACAAGTCGCCAAGTTGGCGATATGCCGCTAAAATTCGTCGCAGAGTTTTACCAATTACAGACGGAGTCTTATATTCTTTCTAATATATTGAATTTTAATAAATTAGTTTTCATTTACATTGATTTAGCGTTTCTTTCGCGTCAATTTGACGATATTTGTATCAATTTGGCGACATTTAAAAACTCGTTAAGTTGCCGATATTATATCAAATTCGTCGCTAAAATTTCGTCAAGCATTATGGTCGGAGAAATAGATTATTCTTATACGAGGTAAACGACTAATGGCGTCCACATACAAAACTATTACCCAAAGTATCTTCTCGTACAGTAAATTCTTATTCTTTCTAAGATATTGGATTTTCATCAATTAATCTCCATTTTCATTGATTTAGAGTCACTTTTATCATATTGGGGATATTTTTATCAATTTGGCCATATTTTCGTCAATTTGGCAGCATTTAAAAAACTCGCCAAGATGGTGATATTTCGCCAAATTCGCCTCCAAAATTTTGCCAAGCATTGTTTATGGAGAAATAGGTTAGTCATATGATGGACAAAAGACTAATGGCGTCAAAAAACTGATGTGGGCAGCACGTGACTTTCCTTATATAATGCAATGAATTTATTACTTTTACAGTAAAAGAAAATAACACTTCACTCAATAAGTCTTTGGTCTGACACATATATGGCAACACTGTTGACATACCTATATGATTTCTGGATAGTACCAACGTTCAAACGACACGTGTCAAAATTTCATGACGTTCTGACAATTAGTTTATAGTTTACAGTGGCAGTAGTTTTAGTGACCCCAGTTTTGCAATTTTCAAAACAATGCATAAAAAAGAATTTCGTGTGTTGATTAAACATTATTTTTTGATAGGGAAAAGTACTATTGAAGCCAAACAGTGGCTTGATAAGCGTTATGGAGTCTCTGCACCAGGGAAATCAACTATTATTGAGTGGTATGCTGAATTTAAACGCGGTCGTACAAACACCGATGATGCTGAACGCTCTGGTGGCCCCAAATCGGCAGTTGTTCTGGAAAACATAAAAAAAGTCCACAAAATAGTTTTGAAAGACCGTAAAGTGAAGTTGCGTGAGATAGCTGACACCTTAAAGATATCAGAAGGTAGTGTGTTTACAATTTTACACGGAAATTTGAGCATGCGTAAGTTGCTTTCGAAGTGGGTGCCGAGTTTGCTCACACCGGTCCAAAAACAACAACGTGTCGACGTTTCAGAGCGCTGTTTGGAGTTGTTTAAGCCATATAAGAAGGATTTCTTGCGCCGGTATGTGACAATGGATGACACATGGATCCATTACCTGAATCAAAAAGATCCTCCAGGGAAAGAAATTTGGCTGAAATGAAGAAATGTTTGCCGAAACTGAGGCCTATTTTGAGAGCAAAGACAAATCGTTCTACAAAAAAGGCATCGAAATGTTAGAGGAGCATTAGAATGAATGTATCACTCCTGAAGGAGATTATGTTGATGAAAAAAAATATTTCTAAAAAAAAATATTTGTTTTTCTTAGTTAGACCGAAAACTTATTGAGTGATATAGTAGGTTATTAAGTAAGTTGTTATGTGAATCCGGATTATGTGCTGATGACATCATTTTAGGGAAATCTAATTCAAACATTGAACAAATAGAAAACGATATTGAACTTACATTGTCTGAAGTGGTGAGATTTACTGACCATCATAAATTAAAATTCAACGCATCTAAATCTTATGTGAGTTTCTTTACTACAAATGGAAAACTATACAACTATCAACCTCAGATCACTATGCTGGGATCATTGCAGTACATTAAGCAGCCTAAATATTTGGACTACTGCCTCGATCCAGAGTTGTTAAACAATAAGCATAATCAAAATCTTGCTACAAGACGCAGGAAAAGACTTGATATCCTAAAATTTATTTCTGACACTGACTGGGTGGCAGACGCATTAACTCTCAGATCTACATATGTCTCTCTTATAAGGCCTACTTTAGAATATGGGTCAGAGGTTTATTCCTGTGCCTAATCTACTAACTTACAAAAGCTAGAGCATGTCCAGTTGAGTGCAGCCCGCTTAATTACTGGCCTTCGTAATAGCTGCCCAGGTGAAATAGCTCTTTATGAAAGTGATCTACAACCACTGAACCTGAGGCGCAAGGTTAGACTGACAAAATACTTCAATAAATTATACAGTTATTGTACTCACAATCGTATCTCTGTATTTCTCCACGAGTGGACAGGGAATCAGATATTAAAAGGAAACAGCCCGTTTTCTTTGGCTTACCTGATGGGCTATATTGAAACTAGTGTTGAGGTACACTCTCTGCAACTTTCGATCAGTCCTTTAGAGGGACTTCCCAGAGTTTATTTTAAAACGGACCTTGTCTCTTTTGCCAACAAAAGGACAGATTTAAAAGAATATCTTCGACATATTGCTTTGGAAACACTTAACAGTATTCCCTACAATGCCCTTCGAATTTTTACAGATGGCAGTAAAAATGAGTACAACAATTGTGGTAATGGAGTCTTTGTGAAAACACCTTCGAGTAGCTTCACTATAAAAATTCGAAATCCAGACCATTGCTTTGTTTTTCGATGAGAGCTAATAGCAATAGAAGAGGGTCTAAAGGCTGCAGTTTCCTGCTCCACCTATAAAGATATCTGGATTTTGACTGACAGCCACAGCTCTATCTAACATCTTCAGAACTGGTTTCGTGATGGTGATAGAACCTCAACCTCTATTCTTACTTTACTGCGGGAACTCTCATACCGCCATAATATCCATTTGCAGTGGATGCCATCGCATATTGGACTTAGCGCCAATGAGATGGCTGATACCCTGGCTAAGGAGGGAACTTCAATGAATTTGACCTCTAACATCTTGATTTTTATGGAGATCTGCTTAAGAGTTAAATCTACCACTGCCACCTCTTGGCGTTCTTCTCCAGCACATGAATGGTGTTGTGGCAAGCGGCCGTGTGGAGCTATTGCTTTTGCGGGAAATCGTGTCCAGCAGACTGCTTTGACCAGACTCTTAAGTGGTCATTCGAAATGCCTTAAATGTGATCAGGGCAATAATATTTTCCCCATTTGTGAGAAATGTAACATCAATCAATCCACCCCTGATCATCTTCTGTCCTGCCGGGAGCTTGTCAAGGAGGATCTGACACAGAGCCCCCTCATCGACTTGGACTTTTTGAGTGTTTTTGGTTCCATGGACCTGGTCTAGCCTATTGGCTCGACCAGTTAAGATTTGTAACAACAGTAGGTTATTCTTATAGTGGATACTTGTATTCTTACCAAGATATCGACATTTCGTCAATTAGTCGTCACTTTCATTGATTTAGCGTCATTTTTATCCATTTCGCGAGATTTTCTTTAATTTGGCAGCATTAAGAAAGTCGCCAATTTGACGAAATTCCGCCAAACTCCTCGCCAAAAGCTCGCCAAGCGTTATAGATGGAGAAATAAGTTATTCTTATAGCAGATTGCAGTTCAAATGCAAAAGTATTATTTAAAGTATCGTTTCTGGTGAATGGAACGAGCTAGATTCACGAAAATGATATCATCAAATTTATCGCATGATATCACATATGATATGTGAACATGTTTCTCAACAGTTAATATTTTTTTAATTTATGGGATTTTTTTTTTATAAATGTATTCGAAAAATGTGCAATATCTCGAGAACGGTTCATGCTAGCATTCTAAAGTTTTAAGTCAATCGTTTTCTAAGGAATAATTATATGAAAAAATGTGTATTTGCTTAACTTTATTAAAGGTTTTGATTTTTTGAGGAATTTTTCAAAATTTCACTCGAAAATTTAGGGGTTCTGAAAATTCGTTTGTGTTTAAAAACAATACTCTTCCAGTATTCACGTATTATAATTTTTGTATAAAATTTCATTC
This sequence comes from Amaurobius ferox, assembly GCA_951213105.1. Classification (NCBI taxonomy): domain Eukaryota; kingdom Metazoa; phylum Arthropoda; class Arachnida; order Araneae; family Amaurobiidae; genus Amaurobius; species Amaurobius ferox. The sequence continues at coordinate 46,283,226 of OX578152.1, forward strand.
GATTCGCTCCATTTTGTCGTGAGATATCGTCTCCACAGACTCACTGACACACACACACACACACACACACACACACACACACACACACATACACACAGCCATCACCTCAAAAATGTTTGATTCGTGATCAGGGATGTTTGAAACGTGCTCTTCCGTTAAAAACTCGAATTAGAATTTTCGGCCCCGCCACAATACTTTCCTTATACATTATATGTATATAAGGAAAGTAATACGAGTATTACCCAAAGTGTGAAATCATGTTTGTGTGAGTCTGTGGAGATGATATCTCACGAACGAATTAAACAATGCAAACAAAATTTGGTACAAAAATCACAATCAGTGAAACTGGAAGCCTATTGTTTTTATATGCGATCGAAAGTTCAGAACTTCCTAAAATTTTGATATGAAATTTTGAAAAATCGTCAAAAATTAAAAACATTCGATGAAGTTACGTAAATATCATTTCTTATGTAACTTTTCTTTTTATTAAAAAACGATTTTCATAAACTTTAGAACGCTAGCATGAACCGTTCTTGAGATATTGCATATCTTTCAAATAAATTTATCAAAAAATCACATAAAATTAAAACAAGAGAGATCAATCATGCGTAAAGCATTGATTATGAAACACTTTCCTGCTGTAGTGCTGGAAACAAAGTATAACTTATGTTAGATTTTCTACTTATTGAATTGTTCATAATTAACATAGTCGTATATCATAAATCGTAAGACATTAAAACACATTGCGTTGTGTGCCGCTTAAACCCACCATATTTATTTTCAGTGTACGTTTACGGGCAAAGTGTTGTAAAAACTGGCGTCCTTATGCCTTCTGCATTGTCCAACTTTACAGCCTTAATAAATGAAGAACATAAAACAGTCTCACATATTCCTGGTGTTAATTTGGTCACACAATTGCAATTTTATTTAACCATGTCTAAAATGAGATAAATACAGCAGTGATATTTTTAAAATTATCACAATACTACAATTTATTATATTTAAAAACTACATCGGAAACAAATGAACTTTATTCAAATAACGCGATCGAAATATAACAATTCTTATACAACTCATATTACAGCTTGATGTGTTTACATTCTCCATACTTGAAAATTAGGCTTTGTTGTAGAAATAATCTAAGTTTGATAATTACTTGAACTCCAAAATATTGTAATTGCGTTGGCGCAGTATATAGATGTACAGAAAAAAATAAAGCGATTTTAGGACCGCTGCAACACTAAATATAAGTTAAAAGGATTTTTAAAAATCACGATTTTGACACAAGATGGATGCCATATATTATTTTGAAGTGGGCCACATGATCTCTTCTTATAATATGGGTGCAATTTTTATTTATAAAAATACCGAACATATCTTGATGTAATTTTTTTCATATATTTTATGGGAAAATTTGAATAATTTTTGAAGCAATTTGTGAATTTGAAATTTGCTTAAAAAATGTTTGAAAAATTAAGTCCCATAGGGTTCAATGTATTTAATTTTTTCAACCTGGGTTCAATCCAAAACTAATTGGGTGATAATATTCATTTACATTCCCATATGTTCCACAGACCGTCTGAACAACAGACTCAAATTTCATTTTGATAAAGTCATTTTTACGGCAGTTATCATTTAAATGGAGGGGCGGACAAAATGAATAAAGTCATAAACATATTTCAAATATCTTGTGAAGTGTTAAAAAAAGTATTGATTATTGTGAAATTTGTTCATTTTTTATATGTAATATTATGCGATAAATTTATTATCATCATTTTCGTAGATCTAACTCATTCCATTCACGAGAGAAGACACTTTGGGTTATATTTTTGTTATTTAACGTCATTAGTCATTTATCTATTATAAGAATAACCTTGTTCTCCGACCATAATGCTTGACGAAAGTTTGGCGATGAATTTGGTGGACTATCGATATGTTTTAAATGTAGCCAGATTGATAAATATGTCGCCAAATTGATAAGAATGACGCTAAATCAAAGAAAATTGCAACTAACTGAAGAAAATTCCATATTTTGGAAAGAATATGGGACTCTACTATAAGAATAACCTATTTTTCTGTCCGTAACTCTTGTCAAAATTATGGCAACAAAATCTAGACGCATATCGCCAACTTGGTGATTTTTTAAAATGATGCCAAATTGATAAAAATATTATGAAATTGATAAATATGACGCCAAATGGGATACAAATGTTTTGCAAATTTTTAATTCCGTCATATGATGGGTATACCTTTAATAACATAAGAAATGCCGTTCTAAAAATCGCCATTTTGGCGATATTTAATCCCACATTGACAAAATATCCTCAAAATTGAAAAACTGACGCCATGTGAATGAAAATGACACCTAATCGATGAATTCATTATTAAAAAAATTTGATGTGGGCAACACATGACTTTCCTTATATAATGCAATGAATTTACTACTTTTACAGTAAAAAAAATAGGTTTTTCTTATAGTAGATACTAATATTCTTTCCAAGATATTGAATTTTCGACAATAAGTCGTCATTTTCATTGATTTAGCGTCATTTTTATCCATTTCACGATATTTTCGTTAATTTGGCAACATTTACAAAAGTCGCCAAGTTGGCGACATTCCGCCAATTTCGTCGCCAAAATCTCGCCAAGCATTATGGACGAAGAAATAAGTTATTCTTACAGTAGATAAATGATTATTGGCGTTCAAATACAAAAGTATTACTCAAAGTATCTTTTTTCATGAATGGAACGAGCTAGATCCACAAGAATGATGTCACCCAATTTATCGCATGATATTACATATGAAAAGTGAACATGTTTCTGAATAGGAATTGTTTTTTTCTATTTTATATGATTTTTTGATAATTTTTTTGAAAAATGTGCAATATCTCGGGAACGGTTCATGGTAGCGTTCTAAAATTTATGTCAATCGTTTTCTAATGAAAAATTACATAAGAAATGTCTATTTGCGTAACTTTAGATATTTTGATTTTTTGACGATTTTATCAAAATTTCAATCGAAAATTAAGGGGGGTTCTGAACATTCGATCGCGTATAAAAACAATAGGCTTCCAGTGTTTACGGATTGTGATTTTTGTACCAAATTTGGTTCGAATCGGTCCATTCGTTCGTCAGTTATCGTCTCCACGGACCCACTGACACACACACACACACAAACACACACAGACATCACTTCAAAAATGTTTGATTCGTGATCACGGATGCTTGAAACGTGCTCTCCCATCGAAAACTCGAATTCGAATTTTCCACCCCGTCACAATATTTTCCTTATACATTATGTATATAAGGAAAGTAATATTTAAATGTATGGACTCTATGGCTTATTGAGGTTGCAATCAATATTGATAATTGTTAATTTTGAGTAACTTAAAATATAAGATAATTGGATCCGAAATAGTTTTACATGTTGTCATCAGGAAAAGTTCCAACTGCATAATTTAACATTACAAACACTGTGTCGTGGATCTTTTCATCACTTTGTCACCGTTAAAGAAATAAATTCATTGCATTATGTAAGGAAAGTGATGTGCTGCTCACATCAGATTTTTTTACAACTGTCGCCAAATTATTTTTGAGCTTAATTAATCGCATCCTTTTAAAAATATCTTTCTGGACAATTATTTGCAGATTTTGCTGTCAGAAAAGCACATTTTTGTACTAATTTGGCAATGTTCTACGACTTTATAGTTTACTTTTTTCTGTATCTATTAAAGAGAGTGCAATAGCCTAAATAAAAAAGGGATTAGCCCCTTCGAACCTTGTCACGTCGTGTAGTTCCACAGGGGTTTCCTACAAGTATATAGCTGCATTAAAAACAAGAACGATCAATCATGAATAAAGTATTGATTATGAATCGCCTGGCTCTTATTAATAAACTTTTAATCCATTCTTTTCAGTCAGCGGGGATATTTTAAAAATTATCACAATCCTACAATAATTTGTTTTACTTACAAACTTAAAACCATGGAGGTAAAAGTACTTTCTAACTCCATGCTTAAAACTTCATCGAAAAGTCAATACTATGAAATTGTCTGCTTCTCTGTGTAAAATCAATGAATGTTTAATTCATATCAGCTATATTCCAGACTACAGAGCTAAATAATTTTGTGTTAAAAGAATTCAGAAATTCTTATATTTCCCATCATACAACTTGATGTGTTTACATTCTGCATACGTTAAAATTAGGCTTTGTTGTAAAAATAATTAAAATTTGATGATCATTTATTTTTGATGATCATTTATCATAAAATTTGATGATCATTTTTTTAGAACGGATGCAACACTATTATAAATTAAAAGGAACTTTAACACTCACGAATTTGACGCTTGTAAAAAAAATGGGTGCCATATTTTATTTTGAAGTGTGTCACGTGATCTCTTCATATGACATGGGTGCAATTATAGTTTTATTTTTATTTAAAAAACTACCGAACATATTTTGCTGAACTTTTTTTTATAAATTTTATGAGGTAGATTGTATGTTTCTAAAATTTTCGAAGCCTTTTGTGAAATTTAACTTCGCTTAAAAAATGTTTGAAAAATTAGGTCCCATATAGTGTTTAATGTCATTTTTTCAACCTGTGTTCAATTCAAAACTAATTGGGTTATATTATTCATTTACATTCCCATATGTCCCACAGACACGTTCTCAATAACATACTAAAATCTAATTTTGATAAAGTCATTTTTACGGCAATTATTGTGCGAACGGACGGACAGACAGGCATACAGAATGAAGTCATAAACACTTTTCATGTTGTAAAATGTTAAGAACGGATAAGTATTTTCGTTCTCAAGAAATTTCCTATGATATGGACTTTCTAATACACCTTGTATATGGGCTCTAATAAATGTAAAAGAGACCTATTCTAACTTTCGCATGGGAACGCCAGCAATCGTTACGGTAGTTCGGCTTCCTATAAGAAATTAGACAAATTGAAAATCCTAACAATTATGTCTATTTATATAAAATATCCATTATTTGGATAATATCTTCAAGATTTAATTGTGAATAACCTGGATTTGTATATCCACACCCACATTTTTTCACCCCCATTTTTAACATTGCGAGTTTTCTTGGGTATTTTAATAGTGTTATTTGCAATAAAATGAAATATAGGGGGGGGGGGGCGGGATTTTTAAACAGGTGGTTTCATTACAAATCACTGTTTTTCTCTGGTGCTTCCATGACTAAGAAAGATACCAAAATTACACTAACACTTTTATGTCTGAATTTCATGGCTCTAATTCTGCCATTTCGATTCTAAATTTCCCTTTATTACTTTCCTTATATACATAATGTATACGGAAAGTATTGTGACGGAGTCGAAAATTCGAATTCGAGTTTTCGACGGGAGAGCACGTTTCAAGCATCCCTGATCACGAATCAAACACTTTGTGTGTGTGTGTGTGTGTGTGTCAGTGAGACTGTGGAGACGATATCTCACGAACGAATGGAGCAATTCGAAAGAAATATGGTACAAAAATCACAATCCATGAATACTGGAAGCCTATGGTTTTTAAACGCAATCGAATGATCAGAACCTATATAAATTTTCGAGGGAAATTTTTAAAATAATCATCAAAAAATCAAAACCTTTAATTAAGTTACGCAAATAGACATTTATCATGTAATTTTTCCTTAGAAAACGATTGACACAAACTTTAGATCGCTAACATGAACCATTCTCGAGATATTGCACATTTTTCAAATAAATTTACCAAAAAATCCCATAAATTGAAAAAAATATATTAACTATTGAGAAACATGTTCACTTTTCATATGTGATATTATGCGATAAATTTCGTGATATCATTGTCGTGGTTCTAACACGTTCCATTCATGAGAAAAAATACTTTGAGTAATACTTTGGTATCTGAGCGCCAATAGTCAGTTATCTGTTAAAAGAATAACTTATTTCTCCGCCCATACCGATTTATGAGATTTTGGCGACGAATTTGGCGGAATGTCGCCAACTTGGCGACTTTTTGAAATGTTACTAATTAACGAAAATCTCGCAAAATGGATAAAAATGACGTTAAATGAATGGAAATGACGACTAATTGACGAAAATTCAGTATCTTGGAAAGATTATAAATATATATAAGAATAATCTATTCTTTTTTACTGTAAAAGTAGTAAATTCTTTGCATTATATAAGGAAAGTCATGTGCTGCCCACATCAGAATTTTTTATTTCTAGTTCGACAAGTCATACGTGAATTTTTTTGAAAGGCATTTGGATAAAATATTGTTAGTCTAAAACGGATAACATCATTCTATATCCGCAAAGAATTGGAGATTGTAGAAATTGAAACAATTTTTTGTTCTGTTTATATATACCGGTAATATTCTAGAAATATATGGTATATAAAATATTTCGTTTGCTTGTTGCAATAGCTTTAGCTTTAGATCTGGGTCTTTTGTATCTCGAAATCTGCCCCGATAAGAGGCAGCAGGTAATTGAAATAACATGAACGAAAACCGTGGGCCATCCAAGGAAAGCGTTAACTGAGATGCAAATGCAGTGTGTATGGCTGCATAAAATTTCCCAAATGTTAATTTAGAGTAATTAACCGTAACTTTGCTAATCTGTAAATACCTCTAAATATTATATATACTGCATATATCATATGTTTGTACTTCATCAGGATTGTGCAGTTGTGACCTGAGCCCTTGGCCGTATCCGACCTGTTGTTGTTGTTGAGACCCAGACCGTCCGACCTACCAGAAAGGTGTAAGGTAACTGTTTGGACAGCCGGGAAGTGCCACCCAATTTAGACCGGAACCCAGTGGGGGAGGCATCCACAGGGACCGTACCCTCCTTCCCCCGTATCCGAACTGTTATTGTTGTTGAGACCCAGACCGTCCGACCTACCAGAAAGGTGTAAGGTAACTGTATGGACGGCCGGGAAGTGCCACCCAATTTAGACCGGAACCCAGTGGGGGAGGCATCCACAGGGACCGTAGCCTCCTTCCCCTACCACCAACCTCTCGGAAGGACTTACGGACCCACATGTTTAACGTGATCGTACTCCGCATGAACACGGCGGCATTTGTGGCAGCGTGCAAATCTAGCGCGCAAACCACGGGGATACCGCACCCGAGATGGCCAACAGCACGCGGCGTTCCGAGGTGGTCACCCACCAAGTACTAACCGCGCCCGATGCTGCTTGACTTCGGTGATCTAACGAGAACCGGTGTTTTCAGCGTATCCGAACTGTTGTTGTTGTTGTTGAGACCCAGACCGTCCGACCTACCAGAAAGGTGTAAGGTAACTGTATAGCGTATCCGAACTGTGAAATAATTTTGTATTTCCTGAAACCAATCCGCTTATAAATAAAACATTTTAATCAAATTTAATTATTTGAATTTCTGAACATATATGAACAATATTTAAGCGGGACTTTTAGCAGTGATGTGTTGGCTGGCTTATGATTCTAATTCTTATTTCAAAGATATTCGTAAAATTAATTCAAACTTTAATTTTTCACTTAATTTTACTTTTAATCCATATTTAAAACGTGTTTTAATATCTGTTAGCTGAGGTGCCAGCATTTAAATTTTTTAGTTGTCTCGTTTCAGGGGATTGTTTTTTTTTTTGTAGCTACATACGCTTGCTACACGGACGCAAGGAATTCATGAACTATAAGTGTAGAACTAATTCACAAAATGGAAGATCTTACCATAGACAATAAAGGCAAATAAATATTGGAGGCACAGAAAGATTAAGTGGTATATTTCTGTTGCTCTATCCAGATTTCTCAAATTTTTTTAGTAACCTTTTTCCTTGCTTATCAGCATTTCTGACCTGAGAATTTAGCTATGCAGTCGTACTTTATTTAACGCCAGGGCCTGACTATCGCTAGGGCATGCGGGGCGAAACGATTGACATAAACTTTAGAAAGCTAGCATGAACCGTTCTCGAGAAATTGCACATTTTTCAAATACATTTATCAGAAAATCCCACAAATTAAAAAAAATATTAACTGTTTAGAAACATGTTCAGTTTGCATATGTCATATCATGCGATTAATTGGTGACATCATTGTCGTGGATTTAACTTGTTCCATTTACGAGAAAATATACTTTGAGTAATACTTTTGTCTTTGAACGCCAATAGTCATTTATCTGCTGTAAGAATAATTTATTTCTCCTTCCATAACGCTTGACGAAATTTTGGCGACGAATTTAGCGGAATATCGCCAATATGGCGACATTTTTAAATGCTGCCAAATTAACGAAAATCTTGTCAAATGGATAAAAATGACGCCAAATCAATGAAAATGACGAAAATTCAATATCTTGGAAATAATATAAGTATCTGCTATAAGAATAACATTTGTTATCTGTAAAAGTAGTAAACGCATTGCATTATATAAGGAAAGTCATGTGCTGCCCACATCAGATGTTTCACATTATGGCTCCGGAATGTAAAAAAAAAAATGAAGTAGAATATAAAATATATCTATATTTAGCAGATAATTTCAGTGATGTCATTTTAAATCCTACGCAATAATTTCTTTTATGCTAAGATAAACCGTTTTGACAAAGTTTCCTGTTAATGGGAATTTTACCTATTTCACGTCAATAAAAACAATAAATTACCAAGTAAAAGTTAAATAAATGAAAAATTGGATATTTGAGGCGATTTTAAGTAAACGAATATCAAGTACATAGTATAAATATCAAAAGAAAAAGAGACAAAATTATTATATAAGGAAATTTATGCCTTGCTCCATTTATTTAAACTTGATCTATTTATTAGGTAAAGCATTTGACAAAACTTACACAACCTCGAAAGTAGTACAGTCCTAAATGTTTTGAAAGTTTCAATCTTTTAAAAGAGTTAAATTAAATACAAAGAATGATTGTTTACTGAAGGTGAATGATTATCATTATTTTTATATATTTCTTTATAAAGCAGTGATGGATCTTAAAATACGTATTACATTAATACTAAGTGTAGTAATCTAACAAAACTGTTTATGAATAGCATGGTTTGTTTCAAATATAATATAATATCGTTCATACGTTCAGTTACACATATACATCGCCTAGGGCGCGGTAGCCCAGTGGTAGTGCAGCGTGCGGGAATTGCACTCGGTAGGCCCCGGGTTCGACTCCCTTCGCTGCCGAAACTGCCGCAGTGTTCATGCGGAGTACGATCACGTAAAACATGTGGGTCCGTAAGTCCTTCCGAGAGGTTGGTGGTAGGGGAAGGAGGGCACGGTGCCTGTGGATGCCTCCCCCACTGGGTTCCGGTCTAAATTGGGTGGTTCTTCCCGTGCCGTCCAAACAGTTACATTACACCTTTCTGGTAGGTCGGATGGTCCGTCACCTCCGAAAGCAGAGGCCGGAGCACTAATTTTTGACGTCTTGGCTTGTAGGCCCACTGCGAGTAGGTCTTCCAGATCGCGATCGAAGCTTTTGCTATTTGTTTCCCTTTTAATTCTCTGTTCGATGTAAAGGAATCATAATTTATCAGTAAATCAAATAATATTCATGAAATTTGGAAGTATTTTCGATAATGTTCATTAAAATGGGTGATTTAAAATCTTAATATTGCTGTACATTTCCTTAAAATAAAATATTTATAATGACTCATTCACTGTAGGAGCAAAGATGAAAGGATTCCATTCAGTTAGTGTTTTAATAAAAGTTTGAAAAAGAACCCTGTATATTTATTACTTAATCAGGCATTTTATTTGAATAATTCTTCAGTACATTCAGCTAAAGTATGCGTACTTACAGATAAAGTATGCAGAAACTAAAATGATTACTGAATACTATATCTTTAAATATCATAAGATAATCATTAAAAAGAAACTCAGAATTTAACTTTTAATATGCTTACGTGTTTATTTATTTTTATTTCATTTTATTTTATTCATTTTTTGTTGTTGTTATAAATTGTAAAATGATTTAGAATTAAGATAAAATACTAGTTGAATGTCATTCATTAACCTATGCACTATAAATTGTAGAAGTTCAGGTTTTCTAATATAGCACATCTTATATTCCCTTTTTTACTACCAGACATTAACAAATTGTAAACAATTTTGCTTAATTATAGAGTTTGAAATACCTCAGGGGCTTTGAAAATTTAATAAAGCTGTATAATAAAACTTTTTGGTATTAATATTTCATTTACAATTCCATTGAAGTGAAAATGTAAGAAAGATTAAATTAGCTTTGTATTATTAAAATAACATTAACTATAATATAATGAAATATACAATGGTAACTTGAAATTGTAAGTTAGTTACTTTGCTTTTTTACAAGTTATTTTAACAATTTTCAATAACATAATTAATAACTCGCTACATAAAAAATAAAATGTGTCCAACCTAAACACAAATGACTTCCTAACCTATTCTTCTAAAATTTCAGCATGCCATAACAAATAATAAAAAATATATGTGCAATATATTAAGATACTATATCTTTTATATGCAATTACTTACTTATCAAACAGTTAAAATATGTTATTTGATGTGTGAAATATTCCATTTTACATTATTTTACTTTCATAACTTTAGTGTAGCATTTTTATTGCTACGATTTCTTACTATTGACAATATCTTAAAAAGAGAATGACATTTTTTTATCTATATAAATAAAATTGAAAATACATGTATCTGTCTGTGTGTTTATCTATCTCATCATCACGGTAGAACTGCTGCATCGAATTTCATGAACATTCTGTGGGTAGCTTTGAAATAGCCCTACTTAAAATTTAGTCCATGTTTCGAGTTTCTAGGACCAGGGATTGTCGAGATATGAATAAAAATCCCACAATTAAACCTTCCATAAAAATAGAATTATGCAGATGATATATTTTCCACAAATTTATTAAGAAAATTATATCATGATGCTTAGCAACGCAATTAAATCAAATGTGTTTATTAGGCAGACGATTATTAAATTTTTTAAGATTTAAATAATAAAGAAATCAATATAAAACAAAATTTTATAACCATTTTTATACAATTTTAGCGCTTTTATTTTAGTTTATATTGATCCAATTTCATATATATTTTATAATTTGTTTTCAAACGAGGATGTTTTATTCAGATCTGCTTGAAGATAATTTTGTATAGAAAACACAGAAAGGAGAATTAAATGAAATATTTTAATAGAATGTTTTGAGTAAGAATGTCATTTAGAATACTGCAGGAATTTGCACATATATTAAATCATGGGCAATGTCGGGTATATCTGCTATTAACAGTATACATAAAATTGTATGTTGTACATCTATCTGTCTGTTTATTATCTCAGCACGGTAGAGATCACCTATTTTCATTTCATTAGAATTATTATAAAATTTCAAAAATTGAGACTCTAAATATTAAAACTTCACATCAAATTCTGAATTTTAGGTTTCTTGTATTATATGGTCAGTATGAAGTACGGACATACTGCTAGTCTATTAAAAAATATCACACAACTAACAACATTATTAAAATAATTTTAAAATATTTACAGGAAACTGAATAATTTATGACAACATATTAAGTATACTAGGTAAATGAAATGAATCACACAAGCTAAACCTAATAAAAGATACATTTTAAACATTGAATGATTTTAAATACTTCACAATTACTTAACAAAGCTTAATTTTACAAATGTCTAGGCAGTTTTCTTAATTAATGTGACAACAATAAAATTTTAAAACAAACTAAGAAAACTCTAAAAGGTTTGTTGACGTTATAATTAGCAACAAAACAATTTAGAATCCATTTAGCGTTAATTGAATAGCAATAATTTGATTGCCATATATTTAAAATTCTATGTAATTTTAAATGACATGATAATAAGCAAAAAATGGTAAGCACTTACTTCTAAATAGCATTTTCCGTTTTTCACATTACGGGAATAAGGTAATTAGTAATCCAATGTTATAAGGTATGTAGTCGAAGGTATGCTGGTCAAAATGTTTATAAAATCATGAACTAACATATAAGACATTCAAAAATACGATAAAAAGACCGTTATGCATCCACACGCGCGAGCCCACGTACTGCACTGCACATAGGATACTTCTTTGTGTGGGCTACTCTACTAGGGGAGAACTTTCCAGAAAAGTTGAGACGGAGGAATTCGGATTCGAAGGTCAGAATTGGGCCTACACCTCATACGTCACGAGGTACAGGGGGGAAAGCAGTTCGGCCTTTTCTACCGGGGGTGACGGATGGTCTGGGTCTCAACAACAACATATACATCGCCTAAAATTATTCGATTTACGAGACGTATCCAAAACTGTATTTGTCAATTTCTCAAACTTTTGGCTGAGTCATAACATACTTGCTAAGTGGAAATTTTCTAACATACTTTCTAAACATTGTGTCTATTTGGAAGGCTGAAATCATTACTGTTTCATTGAAATCTACCATTTCCTATTATTCTCCTGATGAAACCTTTCTTATAAACCAGTGCTGATATTCAATATTTTTTATATGTGAACTACTGATGTGATCAAAATATTTACATCTAATCTCCCTTTTAATTTAAAATGAAGACAATTGTCATATACTTTTACTTTCCTTATATACATAATGTATAAGGAAAGTATTAGGACGGGATCGAAAATTCGAATTCGAGTTTTCGACGGGAGAGCACGTTTCAAGCATCCCTGATCACGAATCAAACATTTTTGAAGTGATGTCTGTGTGTGTGTGTGAAAGTCATAACATACTTTCTACGCGTAAATTTTCTAACACATTTTCTAAACATTGTATATGTTTCAAAGGCTGAAATCATTACTGTTTCATTGAAAGCTACCCTATTGTTCTCCTTATGAAATCTTCCTTATAAACCAGTGCTGATTTTCCACATTTTTTATATGTAAACTACTGAGGTGATCAAAATATTTACATCTACTCTCCCTTTTATTCTAAAATGAAGATAATTGGCATATATTTTTTGGAAATACATTACACCTCATCTGTATATTATTCGAACCTGTCCTAGGAAGAGGAAACAGTGAACGCTTGCTCTGAAATATAGACTCGCTTTTTCATCACGAATGTATGAATTTTAAATACAATTTAATAAACTGTACATATGCAAGTAATTAAATTGACAACATGTTCATGAATAAACATATTAAAAGACCGAAATAAAACTTTTCTCCAGTGTTTTAGGGAGGTAAAATGTAATAGTTTGCCTGAGTGCTTTTGGGCGTGAATTGCTTTGTAGCCGACGCTCATAAGGTAGTATTAAATGCCTTAAGGTGGAGACGTCATTGGCTCAACGCTATGATACTGGCCTACCACACATTGCTGCCGGTATCTAACCCCAGCATTGTTAAGCAGGTGATTTTACATTCTCGCTATAATGGTGATCTGGATGGGCACACAAACACACACACACACACACAAAAATATTAACATCTTATTTTATTAAGATGGATACTCGTTGGAAACTTCTCTCTAGAAAATCGAGGGAAGTTTCACACTCACGTTGTTTGTTATATAGGATGTCCCAAAAAGATTGAATCGCGCTTTAATTTTTTATCTCTTGGAGATAAGTGGGCAATGTAAATTGAAAAATGTTGAAAGTAAGGTAGGAAATAAGACTACTTTAATGAAATAGTTCTCCTATTAATTTTACACTTTTTTTATTTACAAGTTACACTTTTTATATTTTTATACGACCCCCTTAGGCAAATTTGGTCAATCAGAATTTTTTTATTTTTTATGCAACAAGATTATTAAAAAAACCCTGCATATCTGTACTTTAAAATTGAGCGAGTTATATTTAATTGAAAATTGAACATTGTGAATGGGGACCATATATCAAATGAGAAATGTAAATTTGGGACATATCACAAAAAAGATGACCACCCCAAAATCAGTATCCGTTATTTTGTAGGGTATGCCCTAAGTTTGTCTACGCGATGTTTTAACAAGATTATTAGATATTATATAATATATATCCCTGCATTTATTCTCTGCTTCTGATACAACACTTCCTTCTCCATGTACGAACATAGATTGATTCTTGTTTGCTTCTGCCGAACACCGTTCCATACTCATCCTAAGATCAAATATTTGAAGGGAAGATTTACGAAAAAGTCTGTTGAATATCTCATGCTTTTACTGTCCTGTCTCGGGAGTTCTTTCATCAATATTTCGTCAGATACAGGAAATGTGAGAGATGAGTTTATCATGGCTTATCATACGTTCGCTAACGCTCAAAGTGAATAGAAGTATGCCATCTTCAAGGATGTGCATTGACACCGCCTACTTGTTTATCGTCTTACTTCCAGATATTCTCGACGTTGCTCGTGCTTAAGAATGTGTGTAAATTTCTGTAGAATTCAAAAGATGCTATTGCTCTTCGAAAATTTTATTACAATATTTAATTTCATTACCCTAAGAAAGGAATATAAAAATTTCTGTTCGCACTACGAAAAATTAACTGCAAAGGCAGACCAAAGAATGAAATTTCTTGGTTCTGTTTGTAAACAAATTCACAAAACGTATGAAGTTTGGTTCAAACGTTTTAGTTAAAATATAAAAATAACCATTATTAGTTGCAAAGAGATTTGCTGCCCCAAACGGGAATCGAACCCTGGATCTCCAAACAGGTCATCTGATGGTCTACCATTGAGCTACTGGGAAGAAATTACAAGCTGTTATCGTCGAAGTGGAATCTGCGTAGTGTATTGTCTGTATGTATTTGTATAATTACAAACATTCATGCTAAATAATTAATTAATAACTTTCACAAGAGCATTCATTTTCGAGTAGTGTAGCTATGGACAAGCGAAGCGAAGCATTGCCCTTTTGAACGAGGCGAAATTAACATTTGCCTGAATTTTTTACTCGAAAACTTTTACTCAAAAACTACAACAGGTAGGAAGCTGAAAATTTGTTTACATAAGTGAAATTGTAAGCAGATTTGAAAAGTCACAATTATTAAACAAACGGCAACATGATGGAACTCCTATTTTAAAACCGAGCTTCTTCATTGCGCTTCCTACAAATAACAAACAAAACTTTTAAATAGCTAATCAAAGCTTGTTCACTTACATAAATTATAATTTAAACAATATCCTTTATATCAAATACTTATTTGCGATTTAAAGGTGTAACCTTGATTTCATTGTTTTCCTTTATTCTAATTTGTTTGATTTAATATTAAAATTCTAAAATTTTATATACTCTTTTGTATTGAGATTCTCAGATATTCAAATGAATGCTTTATATTTCAAATTTCATAATTATTTGTTAAATTAAATTTTAAATTGAAATCTTTCACAACTCTCATATTTCATATATGCGATTCCACTCAACGCATTTTGAGAGCTATAAATCTGATTTATAACTTATTATATATCTGATTTATAACTTATTATATATCTGATTTATAACTTAATTATAAGCTTTTTTATAGTTATGAATCTGGCATATAAAATTCATTTCTTGCTTATAGATGGAATGTTTTTTCAATGTTTTGGAATGAAATAATACACAATTTCAAGTTATTTTACAAATATTTTACAAATATATAACAAGTTATTTTACAATTATTTAAAATATTACAAATATTTCAAGTTATTTTATAAATATTTTTGTAAAATAACTAGTAAAACTCGGCTTTTTGCTAGTTAGTAAAATACTCATTTAAACATATGAAGAGGGTTCCTGAAGAAACACTAAATTGATAAATAATGTATATTAATAATCTGCAATATGGTGATGTCTATGGTGGCTGAATAAACCTCTGAATCAGCATCGCGGACAACACGATTTTAAAATGATGCGCTCCCATTTCAGATACCGGCATTGCAGATACCGGTGGTCAAATCTTCAATGGTAGTAAAAAAGTTAACAAATGTCATAGTCTTGCTGTCCTCTCTCTTTCTCTGTATATATATATATATATATATATATATATATATATATATATATATATATGTGTGTGTGTGTG
The DNA here is from genome assembly GCA_951213105.1 of Amaurobius ferox. Lineage (NCBI taxonomy): Eukaryota > Metazoa > Arthropoda > Arachnida > Araneae > Amaurobiidae > Amaurobius > Amaurobius ferox. Next base: position 46,299,192 of record OX578152.1, read on the forward strand.
TGTGTGTGCATACATATATGGTTAAAAGTGTAACCAATTAGTAATTTTTTGTATTGCACCGTGAGTCAACCAATGATCGCTTAAGAGGCGTATATGGACTCAGGCAAAAAGATATGGCAACGGGTAGAAGGTTCGACAGAAAAGATTGAGAAATATGCAGAACGTACACCCGGATGCCTAGAGTGATAATGAAGTGAGCAAACAGACAAGATAAAGAATGGTTCAGTAAAATGAAGACGCACGGATGCATAGAGAGATGATGCAGTGAAAAGAGTTAGTAATTCATAGAGATGGTGCAACAGGATAGGCATTTTGTGATGAGTATCTCTATCAGTTGTGTGCTTCATAGAAGTCAGACGATAACAGAGGTATGTACCTATCAGCTATTAGAAAATGTCATAATCAGTTTTAGAAGTTAGTATGCCTGGTCTCACACACACAATCTCCTCCTTACATATATGTGATAATTAATGTACTTTAACCATAATTATATATCCTTAATACACAATGTTTATTTTCAATTAAAAATGGGTGAAGTTGACTGTGTATTATAATTAATAATTTTATTCCAGGAACTCGCACATAGAAATATCGGTGGAATTTTATGCTGCATAATTCACGACTTTTCGATTACGACCATGGTAATTCTGAGCAATTTCATAATTATAAACTACAACATAAAGTGCATTTTACTTTCTTTATAAGCATAGTATAATATTTAAGGAAAGTATTGTGACAGGGTCGAAAATTCGAATTAGATTTTTCGACGGGAGAGCACATTTCAAGCATCCCTGATCACGAATCGAACATTTTGAGGTGATGTCTGTGTGTGTGAGAGTATGTGTGTGTGTGTGTGTGCGTGAAAGTATGTGCGTGTGTGAAAGTATGTGTGTGTGTGTGTGGGAGTGAAAGTATGTGTGTGTGTGTGTGGGAGTGAAAGTATGTGTGTGTGTGTATGAGTGAAAGTATGTGTGTGTGTGTGTGAGTGAAAGTATGTATGTGTGTGTGTGTGTGTCAGTGAGTCTGTGGAGACGATATCTCACGAACGAATAGAGCGATTCGAATGAAATTTGGTACAAAACTATAATCCGAGAATACTGGAAGCCTATTGTTTTTAAACACATTCGAATATTCAGAACCCCCTAAATTATTGAGTGAAATTTAGAAAAAATCAACAAAAAAGGAAAATCTTTAATAAACTTACGTAAATAGACATCTCTTATGTAATTTTTCATTAGAAAACAATTGATATAAACTTTAAAAGGCTAGCATGAACCGTTCTCGAGACATTGCACATTTTACAAATAAATTTATGAAAAGATCCCATAAATTAAAAAGAAATATTTACAGTTGAGAAACGTGTTCACTTTTCATATGTAATATCATGCGATAAATTTGGTGATATCATTCTCGTGGATTTAGATTGTTCCACACATGAGAAAATATACTTTGAGTAATACTTTTGTACTTAAACGCCAATAGTTATTTAACTGCTATAAGAATAACTTATTTGTCCGTCCATAACGCTAGGCAAGATTTTAGCTACGAATTTGGGGGAATGTCGCCAATTTGACGACTTTTTTAAATGTTGCAAATTAACGAAAATCTCGCCAAATGAATAAAAATGACGCTAAATAAGTGAAAATGATGACTAGTTGACGAAAATTTAATATCTTGGAAAGAATATAAGTATCTACTATAAGAATAACCTATTTTTTGTATTCTAAAAGTAGTAAATTTATTGTATTGTATAAGGAAAGTCATGTGCTGCCCACATCAGATTTTTTTAAATGTGTACCACAGATATATCTACCCAATATACATTGAAATTACACAGCATGCTTCAGTTTGATTAGAAAAATAATTGATGATAAAAGGATGTGGTAATTTAACAACCGATATGGTCTATAAAAATAGGATGCATAGTTAAAAATATAAAAATTTTCGTTGCCGCAGAGATTTGGAGAAAAAAGAGGTGAAACAGCTCAGTTTCAGTTTTTAACACTTTTCAACATACTTGATAAGTGTTTATGACTTTTCAACTATGTTAATGACATTCTGTCTGTCTGTCAGTCTGTTTGCACGATAACTGCCGTAAAAATAACTTTATCAAAATGAAATTTTAGTATATTGTTCAGACGGTCTATGGGACATATGGAAATGTCCACCTAATTAGTTTTGAATTGAACCCGGATTGAAAAAGTGAAATGTATTGAACACTATGGGATCGAATTTTTCAAAAAAATTTTAAGATACATTAAAATTCACAAATTGCTTCGAAAATTTTAAAAAATATTCAAATTATCCCATTAAATATATAAAAAATATCAGCAAAATATGTTCGGTTATTTTTTACATAAAAATTAAAATATTAATTAGCCCAATATTACATGAAGAGATCAGGTGACCCACTTCAAAATGAAATATGGCATCAATCTTTTTTTCCAGGTGTAAAAACCATGATTTTAAAAGTCTTTTTAAATTTATATTTAGTGTTGTATCCGTCCTAAAACCACTTTATTTTGATCATTTTCTGTGCATCTATATTCTACGCCAACGCAATTACAATAATTTTGAGTTATGATCATCAAACTTTGATTATTTCTTCAATGAAGCCTAATTTTAATGGATGCAGAATGTAAACAAGTGATTGTAAAATGAGTTTTATGAGAACTGCTGAATTTTTTAGCTCTGGGGTCTGGAATAAAATTGATATGAATGAAATATTAATTACTTTTACATAGAGAGACAGACGATTTATATTTCGATGACGTCATTTGAATAATACATTTGTGACATCATTCTTGAGGATCTAACTCGTTCCATTCATGAGAAAAGATACTTTGAGTAATTCTTTTGTATTTATAGGCCAATAGTTATTTAGCTGTTATAAGAATAACTTATTTGTCCATCCATAACGCTTGGCAAGACTTTAGCGACGAATTTGGCGAAAGTCGCCAATTTGGCGACTTTTTTAATTGTTGCCAAATTAATGAAAATCTCACCAAATAGATTAAAATGACGCTAAATCAATGAAAATGACGACTAATTGACGAAAATTCAGCATCTTTGAAAGAATATAAGTATCTACTATAAGAATAACGAGCCAACGGCTGTACCGTGCTGAAAACACCGGTTCCCGTTAGATCACCGAAGTTAAGCAGTGTCGGGCGCGGTTAGTACTTGGGTGGGTGACCACCTGGGAACACCGCGTACTGTTGGCTCATTTCAGACGACGTGGTGGCTGAACGGTCAAGGCGGGCGTTTCCAGCGATTGATCGGCCGCCACGTTGTGGGTTCGAGTCCCAAGTAAGACATGGATGTTTGTGCTGTTGGGCGCAATGCGTCCCACCCCCACTGGTGCGCTGGGGCAACGTCATTTGACGGCTAAGAGGTTCATTGTTCTGGCCGATGTATAGGCGAAGATGAAAGAGTCAATGCCTGACCATTGGAAAAAAAAACTATAAGAATAACTTATTTTTTTTTACTCTAGAAGTAGTAAATTCATTGCACTATATAATTAAAGTCATGTGATGCCTACATCAGATTTTTTCATTTCCATGCAGTTTACGAGTTATTTTACTTTTTATGCAGTTCTGAAGTGAAAATTGTCCTTCGGTATTGGTCTGTCCTTTGAGTTACTTCGTATCGTTCCGAAATAACTAAAGCATATAAAAATATGAAATTTGATACATTTGTCAAGAAATGATAGAGGAACACGGTGAAATGAAGACGATTTAAACTTTAGTTTGGCTTGAAATAACTTACTAAGCGAACTACAGGGGGTGGGCAAAGCGTAGAGAGCAGAGACAAAGCTCCCTAGTAATACAAAAAATATTATGAAGATACTATCTACGAAGGTAATAATGTGGATTGTCGTTTTATATGAAATGGGCCAAAATTGTTAAAAAAAATTATAAAAATAATTGACACTACAGGCCAAATATTTTTCATCATATACATTCATGGGACATCATATACATTCTGCGGGCAAATTTATGCCAAAATTGCTGCAAAACTGGATAATTTAATTTTGGTCGTTCGTCATCCCCTAAAGATATCATTCAATTGAATTATGTTAATTTATTAACTCAAACAGAAAAGGATATAAAGTGTTTATTTCAGAAGAAAATTTTTCAAAGAAATCAGTCGATTTAAGAAGTCGCAAGCACCACTTCATTACTTTAAAGTAAGTGCCAAGTTGTGACAATGGTGCTTGTGAGCAAAGAGAATATTCTGATAGTTCATCATCTTTGGAACGAATTTATCTTGTAAATATCGTCTGCATCTCCACATATTAATTTGGTACATTCATGAAATGTCCTTGAACATCACTCTGTTATTGAACGGGCGTTGTCCAGTGAAACACAAACATATCCATTTTGATGCTAATTGTTTTCCATAATGCATTTATCATTAATTCACGCAAATAGTTGGGCAGATATTACTTGTTTTCTCGTATATTTATTCCCAAATGGAATATAATATAGCTTTCAGCGTTATGAATCTTTCATTATTAATGATGCGTAAACAAGCTGCTTCTGTTTCTACATGAATGAGACTGCTTTGTTATAATTATTTTGTAAATGTTTAATTTCCACTTTGATTAATTAGGTGACATTTGCGTGGCGAAACACCTGTATTTTAGAAATATTTAACTAGTTACAATGCCATGTGTGAATTTAACATGCATTCATGTCTGTTTTAAAGTGTGCAATGATTGAAAATTGATTCTAAATCGTATAATGGAATATGACGCATGAATGAAAATTCAATTATAACATTACAACAATTATTACAGCAAATATATCAATTATTTCAATTACAACAATTATAATAAATTAATTATTACAACAATTATTACAAATTAACAATTATTACAACAATTGTTGTAATATTTACAACAGCTGCTGTAACAATTGTTGTAATCATTGTTAACAATTATTTTTGTAATAATTATAATAATTATTGTTGTAATAATTGTAACAACAATTGCAACAATATTGTTAGTAATTATTGTTGTAATTATTATTGTAATAATTATTATAACTATTATTACAATAATTATTGTAATGATTAAATAATTACAACTATTATTAAAGAATTATTACAACAAGTACATTTATTACAGCAAATAAATAATTGTTACAACTAGTTATAGCGGCATGCATGAATTTAACTTGCATACATGATTGTTTTAACTACGAGGTTACCGCTTTTTGCTAGGCAATTCTAACCAAATGCCTTGCTTCACTCGGTCCCAGCAGTATGGGGCGCGCCACATAATAGTAATCGGTGGCCACTGCTTCAAACTATTTTAATGGGATAATGTGTCTTCCAGCACTGATAGTGCATATTCAGCAAATCATATTGATCTTCAAAATGACCTACGTGGAACGGGATAGTACATTGGGGAAGGCACAGTGATTATTTCGAAAGTGTCTATTTATCCGACTTAGCAACAAATTTAGTGACTTTTAGAAAATGTCTTAAAATTGACAAAACATCGAGAAATTGTTAGAAATTCAATAACTCAAAATCGACACTACTACTACTTAAATTTTAATTATTTAGTAACCTCTCTGTTGCTTTTAGAAAACTATTAATTTAATACTTTTCATTAGAAATAAAATAAGTTTCTCTGTTTAAGGCACAGGAATATTTTCTTCTGAGGGTCTCAGAAGTCGTAAATTAATTGGATTCTGTTAGATGATGTTATGATATGTATGTCTGGATTAGAAGTTGAATAAATATAATAATGCTGAATGGGCGAGAAGCGTAGCTCTCTTGTGACTGTGGATATTAAGAGCGCACGTGCTGCAGGAGGGCGAATGGTAGGTAATTTTTTTGCAGCTTTACTCCGTCTTATAACAAGCTTATACTTCTAGATTTTAAAGATTTATTGTTAACTGTTCTTGAGTTATAAGGCAGAAACTTTTCCACATGGAGTGCGATCAAGCTTTCTCTCTCATAAGTAGTTATAAAAGGGGCGCTCTGCGGCGGATCGGGGAGGTGGTGCCCTGTGGTGCCAGAGGAGGCCCTCTTTGGGAGGAGGGTCCCTCTTTGGGAGGATGCCTCTCTGGAGTGTCTTCCCTCTTTTGAGAGGAAGCCCCTCCTTGGAGGGTCTTTAGACCCCCAGGATGCCTCTCTTGAGAGGATCCTCTCACTGCCCCCCTCCCCTCTTTTGGAAGTTTGGTGAGGTGGTGCAGCACCGGATGCCTCTTTCGGAAGAGGGCAATTGCGAAAGTCTTTCACGGAGTGAGTTTCACTCTTGAGAGGGAATGTCACAATCGCTGACTGACCTTTGACCTGAGGAAGAAGTTTCAAGGGATGTCGCAATCGAACAATCTGGAAATGACGTGTCGCGATTGATAACCTTAGAAGTGACCTTTGACAAGAGCTCCTTAGCACACGTCCTCCCTCTCTGCTGGTCAGCGACAGACTGAAAGATCTTATCAGCAGGATGTAGTTAAAGCGCCCTCTGGCGAATTTTGATGAAGTGCTGCCATCTATCGGCATTTTTTTTCCAAAAGAAATTAATGTTTCACTTGTCAGGAGCTGGATTCGATCTTGGGTCCAACTGATTAGAAGTCGCGCGTCTTACCATCGTGCCAAAGCACCCGTGCTTTATAGGCAGTTAACTTCGAAGTGTACCTTATCAGTGGAAGTTAGATTATTTTTCAAAGTTCATTCGAATAGCGATGCAAGGGTGCGTTTTAAAACAGAATGTTACGGAGTGAATATAAATATGTATATTATAACATTATGATTTTTTTTTAAAACAAATGTATACACAAACTTTAAAAACACGAATGTAATAATTAGCTAAAATTGTGTTCAGTGGATTTTTTTAAAAAATAAATCTAACTATCAATACGATTTTTATAATAATAACGAAATGATTTCGAATGTTTAAAAACAAATTGATTACGGATGAACACACAAATTGTGTTCAGTGGACACACAAATTGTGTTCCGTGGACACAAAAATGGTGTTACATGAATACGATTCGACCATTTTAAGTGTTGTGTATCTAAAAACAAATGTATACACAAACTTTAAAAACACGAATGTAATAATTAGCTAAAATTGTATTCAGTGGATTTTTTTTTTTTTTTTAAATAAATCAATACGATTTTTATAATAATAACGAAATGATTTCGAATGTTTAAAAACAAATTGATTACGGATTTCCAATGAACACACAAATTGTGTTCCGTGGACACAAAAATGGTGTTACATGAATACGATTCGACCATTTTAAGTGTTGTGTATCTAAAAACAAATGTATACACAAACTTTAAAAACATGAATGTAATACATAGCTGAAATTATGTTTTGTGAACAGGATTCGACCATTCTAAGTGTGTGTGTGATTTTTGAAAAATAAATCTAAAAGTATATAAAAATAATAATGGAAATTAGAACTCACAGAACGACGTCTTCACTACCCGCTGGTCAAACTTCAAATGAGTGATACACTCTCATTACGCTATTAAAAATTAGATATTATCTATAATGACGTCAGCAGTATGAGGTGTTGCCACCTATTTTTTCTAATAATATATTTTAATAGTTGGATACTTCAAGGGTCTGATTTGGTACACATAATCTGAAATACATCATTTTAATGATATTACGCATTGAATATGATTTGGTCATTTTTAAAATGGTGGATGTAATTGAAATATCGAAGTTTAGAATTTAACAAACTAACGAATTTTCACCCCCAAAAATTTTAGCATTCAGTTTAAATAAAACCCAATGAATATGATATCACCATTTTAACATCGTAATTTTACTACCATTATAGAACTTAGAAGTGAGTGTACATTATTTTTTTCAGGACACCAACACATTTTAAAATCTATTGAATAGGAGACCATTTTGCACATACATGTACCTAGATTTCAACACCCGGTATTAAAACCTGCTAAACATGAAACGAGTAAGTATTGTGTGAGATTTTATCACACTAACTTTCAAACTTTTTAAATTTTTTAAAATATCCGAAATAGTTGTATTTCATCGGTAGACATAAATTGTATGGAACACATTTTTATGAAAAAAATATCTGTTTCGACAGCTTTTAAAAATAGATTTCTACAGTTGTACACTACGGTTCTAGAATTTTCTAAATACGAATCGACTGTTTGAATGGTGGTTTTACCGATGCAAATATTTACAGGACAAATATTTCAATGAAACCGAACTTAGTTGAAGCTTCTAAGTTTGAATATTTAGAATCATTTCATATAATTTTTATATTCACATTGAAAATAGTTAACAAAATTGGAACTCACGGAGCGACAACTTACTGTCCACACTCCAAATGAGTGATACACTCTTATTACATTATTAAAAATTAGATCTTATCTATAATGATGTCATTATGTTGCCGTATTGCCACCACACAATTATTCTTTCCAAATTATGCATTTTTTCTTTTTTCTTTTTAATAACTTGCTACTGTCTTATGCTATCCATTTTTTTTTTTTTTCATATAAGCAGATATTCCATATACCTTCTAAATGTTAAGTTATAATTTAAAAAAAAAAAAAAGCATTAGAGGTGTATTTTACGTCTGAATTCGTCCAAGTGGAAATCCGACAATTGCAAATGCATGATTGCATCCTCACATTTCAATAGACACCACTAAAATGTGTGGATCTTATTTTGAAAAAGCTGCTCTCAGAAAGAATATGTATATGAATACATATTTTCCATAAATATACCCCCTCCCCCCCACAATACACACAACATGCAGGCCAAAGACTCACCCAAAATACATTCCAAATCGGCTCTATAGCTTATCGCGCTTATCAGTGTAACAGATAGTGACCCAAGTTCATGTTCGCAAAGCGAGTTAATTGCAATGTTATTGTTTTAAGCAGTTCCCATATTTAAATGAAAAATTTATCAAATTATACAATACATACAAGAGCTGGAAGATCATAGCATTTCAATATTATAGAATACTCACGAATGTTTTTTTTTTCCCCATTTAAAATTATCAAATTTTAATGCAATTTGACAAAAATTGCACAATACTTAGTGTATGACTATCAAATAAGAGCTAGGTTTTATTGTTACAACAACGTTTAAGATCATTAAACGAGTATATATATATTTTTTTTTTAAAGAAGAATAGTATATAACTTACTGTTTTTAAGGATAGGTGATTGTTAACATTGAATTTAAATGAATGAGTGACCCTCTGAGACAAGTACAGTACACTGCAATAACATTAAAAAATATGAAAGATATGCAATTAACACCTTAAAAGAAACATGTAATGAGTTTTGATATCTTAATACGAGACATTATTGACATGCACATAGAAATGTCACAATTTTGTGGCTATAGGTGCTCCATAAGACCCCTCTGCTCTTAATAAATGATCCCATTTGAATGTACATATTTAACAACACACAGAAAATGACAGGACCACAACAAAATTTTACACCTATTACAGAATAACTCCCAACTTCGTAGATTTTTAAGAAACTACAATCGAATTTTCACCGATTCTTAGAGATTGAAACACAGCATTGTTTATGAATCTTCATACTTTAGAGAATGGAACATAAATTAGCATTTATTTTGAATGAATTCAGAATTTTGACATTGATTATAAATTTATGATTTAAACTCTGTAAAGTGTAAATATCTTTTGTCATGAAACTCACGCTGTAGACATTTGATATGATTCGAATAAATCTATTTTTAATTTTTTATATTTTATTTTAAAAAGTGAGATTAGTAAACCTGTTACACTTGAATGCATAGATACATAACTCACAACAATATAACATTTCTTAAATGGAACATGCTAAAAAAAAAAAAAATTAGCTAATGAGTATAAATAAGGAATTCAATTTGAAAGATAAAAACCATTTAATGAATCTATTATTAATGAAATACACATTAACCATTATCACTTGTACATTTAAACAAATAAGTTAAAATAATTTCCTTATCGCACTTTCATAGTCCTCTGATTTGAATGACTCGAAAAAATTTCTATCATAGCAGTAAAAGACTTCTTCACCACGCAACAAAACTTTCTTAGCAATGTTATTAATGTCAAGATTTAGAAGTACTTGTTCAGACACTCTGTCAAACATTTGTAATGGAGTGCTGTAAAGACATTCATGGTAACTTAAATCTTCAACTTGACCAACACAGCCAACACATTTGAAAAGTTTTCTTACATGACACATGATGTTGTCATGAATACAAGAGATTAATTGTTCGAATGCAAAATTTTTGTCACAAATAAGTGATGGTAGAAAGGTTATAGTGTTCTTTATTTTTAATATTTGAGCAGGAAGCCACTCTATAAATATACTTTCTCGAAGATGTATACTAATGTTCTTAACACTATTCTGTAAACATGCTATTTGATTTTTATCTAAGGTAATATGACACTGTGTTAGACAAAATTTTGAATCATATAATTGAATTATTTTCTGCAGATGCAATTTTCCGTTGTCATTGAAACAGAACAACTCATTGCGACTGACGAAAGAGGTATCTACATATAGAATATTGAACGACCACAATTTTTGAGAAAATTCACTCCATGTAGCCGGTGACAGTGTAACACCTTCACGCGTAGGCTGTAATTCATTTCGATCGTTAGAGAGATATTTCCATATATACACTTTTAACTTCCCATGACGAAGTTTCAAATACACATACACATTAGAACCTAAATGCCAACGACGGAGTGCATCTTGCATAAAATCTGAAGAAGTAGATTCAGTCGAAACTGATTCTGCATTGGAAGATAACAGTCCACTATGTGTTAGAGCACAAGAAAGCAGATCATGAGTTGAGTTTTGAACCTCGGTGAGAACTTGTGAATTGACAACGGTAGATGTTTCTGCTGGGGTTTTGGAAGACATAAGATAGGTTTCTAACCAATCCACAGCAAATTTTTGTGAGGGTGAATTAATCACATCTGAGACAATGTCCACAGATTTTGTTTCTTCTAGGGCAGGAACAGTCAACTCCGCACTATTTACACTAGAAATTATTTGCTCGAGTGATGGCATACTTTGAATTTTAGACATTCTTTTTAGATAGTAACATCCAACTACGACATTCACAGTATAAGATTTATTTTTAAAACACTAACATCTTAAAACATTATAATTTTGTCACAGCTATGAGCGAAGCAAACCTATCCACACGACCTCCAAAGTTGAAATGACTTATCAAACAACTTCATAAGTATAATCACGTAACCTAAATCGAGTGTCGTGTGCAAACAGATCACATAAGATATGAAGTGATTAGAACTTATAATTTTTAATGAATCGTACAACATTAGATTGTGGTAAATACAATTGTTATCTACATGAGAAAATTTCTATATTATTTCATTCAGCTTCGAAATCATAGAGTGAAAATATGTACCAAACTTACTTAAAGTTCCGAATTTTAAATCACATTAGCATTATATACTTAGAAAAATTTTATATATATTTTTATAACTTTAGGTGATATGTATCACGCGGAATATACAAGAATAACTACCAAAAACACGAAAATAACTAACAGTATGAGGCCTTCACAAGTCGGCATCCAAACTAGAAATGAACGATAAACACACTAATTGCAACAATTAGATGAGAGCTTATCAGTTCTTATCTTATCTAAGATTCCACATAAAATGACGTCATCACTCCAAAGTTCACAAGATGACGTCATTGGTCCAAGGTTCGCAAGATAGCCATTTGGCCTTTTAAAATTAAGAAGTAATTAAAATTTTACTATCGATTTTTAATTACTTCTTAATTTTAAAAGGCCAAATGGCTATCTTGCGAACCTTGGACCAATGACGTCATCTTGTGAACTTTGGAGTGATGACGTCATTTTATGTGGAATCTTAGATAAGATAAGAACTGATAAGCTCTCATCTAATTGTTGCAATTAGTGTGTTTATCGTTCATTTCTAGTTTGGATGCCGACTTGTGAAGGCCTCATACTGTTAGTTATTTTCGTGTTTTTGGTAGTTATTCTTGTATATTCCGCGTGATACATATCACCTAAAGTTATAAAAATATATATAAAATTTTTCTAAGTATATAATGCTAATGTGATTTAAAATTCGGAACTTTAAGTAAGTTTGGTACATATTTTCACTCTATGATTTCGAAGCTGAATGAAATAATATAGAAATTTTCTCATGTAGATAACAATTGTATTTACCACAATCTAATGTTGTACGATTCATTAAAAATTATAAGTTCTAATCACTTCATATCTTATGTGATCTGTTTGCACACGACACTCGATTTAGGTTACGTGATTATACTTATGAAGTTGTTTGATAAGTCATTTCAACTTTGGAGGTCGTGTGGATAGGTTTGCTTCGCTCATAGCTGTGACAAAATTATAATGTTTTAAGATGTTAGTGTTTTAAAAATAAATCTTATACTGTGAATGTCGTAGTTGGATGTTACTATCTAAAAAGAATGTCTAAAATTCAAAGTATGCCATCACTCGAGCAAATAATTTCTAGTGTAAATAGTGCGGAGTTGACTGTTCCTGCCCTAGAAGAAACAAAATCTGTGGACATTGTCTCAGATGTGATTAATTCACCCTCACAAAAATTTGCTGTGGATTGGTTAGAAACCTATCTTATGTCTTCCAAAACCCCAGCAGAAACATCTACCGTTGTCAATTCACAAGTTCTCACCGAGGTTCAAAACTCAACTCATGATCTGCTTTCTTGTGCTCTAACACATAGTGGACTGTTATCTTCCAATGCAGAATCAGTTTCGACTGAATCTACTTCTTCAGATTTTATGCAAGATGCACTCCGTCGTTGGCATTTAGGTTCTAATGTGTATGTGTATTTGAAACTTCGTCATGGGAAGTTAAAAGTGTATATATGGAAATATCTCTCTAACGATCGAAATGAATTACAGCCTACGCGTGAAGGTGTTACACTGTCACCGGCTACATGGAGTGAATTTTCTCAAAAATTGTGGTCGTTCAATATTCTATATGTAGATACCTCTTTCGTCAGTCGCAATGAGTTGTTCTGTTTCAATGACAACGGAAAATTGCATCTGCAGAAAATAATTCAATTATATGATTCAAAATTTTGTCTAACACAGTGTCATATTACCTTAGATAAAAATCAAATAGCATGTTTACAGAATAGTGTTAAGAACATTAGTATACATCTTCGAGAAAGTATATTTATAGAGTGGCTTCCTGCTCAAATATTAAAAATAAAGAACACTATAACCTTTCTACCATCACTTATTTGTGACAAAAATTTTGCATTCGAACAATTAATCTCTTGTATTCATGACAACATCATGTGTCATGTAAGAAAACTTTTCAAATGTGTTGGCTGTGTTGGTCAAGTTGAAGATTTAAGTTACCATGAATGTCTTTACAGCACTCCATTACAAATGTTTGACAGAGTGTCTGAACAAGTACTTCTAAATCTTGACATTAATAACATTGCTAAGAAAGTTTTGTTGCGTGGTGAAGAAGTCTTTTACTGCTATGATAGAAATTTTTTCGAGTCATTCAAATCAGAGGACTATGAAAGTGCGATAAGGAAATTATTTTAACTTATTTGTTTAAATGTACAAGTGATAATGGTTAATGTGTATTTCATTAATAATAGATTCATTAAATGGTTTTTATCTTTCAAATTGAATTCCTTATTTATACTCATTAGCTAATTTTTTTTTTTTTTAGCATGTTCCATTTAAGAAATGTTATATTGTTGTGAGTTATGTATCTATGCATTCAAGTGTAACAGGTTTACTAATCTCACTTTTTAAAATAAAATATAAAAAATTAAAAATAGATTTATTCGAATCATATCAAATGTCTACAGCGTGAGTTTCATGACAAAAGATATTTACACTTTACAGAGTTTAAATCATAAATTTATAATCAATGTCAAAATTCTGAATTCATTCAAAATAAATGCTAATTTATGTTCCATTCTCTAAAGTATGAAGATTCATAAACAATGCTGTGTTTCAATCTCTAAGAATCGGTGAAAATTCGATTGTAGTTTCTTAAAAATCTACGAAGTTGGGAGTTATTCTGTAATAGGTGTAAAATTTTGTTGTGGTCCTGTCATTTTCTGTGTGTTGTTAAATATGTACATTCAAATGGGATCATTTATTAAGAGCAGAGGGGTCTTATGGAGCACCTACAGCCACAAAATTGTGACATTTCTATGTGCATGTCAATAATGTCTCGTATTAAGATATCAAAACTCATTACATGTTTCTTTTAAGGTGTTAATTGCATATCTTTCATATTTTTTAATGTTATTGCAGTGTACTGTACTTGTCTCAGAGGGTCACTCATTCATTTAAATTCAATGTTAACAATCACCTATCCTTAAAAACAGTAAGTTATATACTATTCTTCTTTAAAAAAAAATATATATATATACTCGTTTAATGATCTTAAACGTTGTTGTAACAATAAAACCTAGCTCTTATTTGATAGTCATACACTAAGTATTGTGCAATTTTTGTCAAATTGCATTAAAATTTGATAATTTTAAATGGGGAAAAAAAAAACATTCGTGAGTATTCTATAATATTGAAATGCTATGATCTTCCAGCTCTTGTATGTATTGTATAATTTGATAAATTTTTCATTTAAATATGGGAACTGCTTAAAACAATAACATTGCAATTAACTCGCTTTGCGAACATGAACTTGGGTCACTATCTGTTACACTGATAAGCGCGATAAGCTATAGAGCCGATTTGGAATGTATTTTGGGTGAGTCTTTGGCCTGCATGTTGTGTGTATTGTGGGGGGGAGGGGGTATATTTATGGAAAATATGTATTCATATACATATTCTTTCTGAGAGCAGCTTTTTCAAAATAAGATCCACACATTTTAGTGGTGTCTATTGAAATGTGAGGATGCAATCATGCATTTGCAATTGTCGGATTTCCACTTGGACGAATTCAGACGTAAAATACACCTCTAATGCTTTTTTTTTTTTTTAAATTATAACTTAACATTTAGAAGGTATATGGAATATCTGCTTATATGAAAAAAAAAAAAAATGGATAGCATAAGACAGTAGCAAGTTATTAAAAAGAAAAAAGAAAAAATGCATAATTTGGAAAGAATAATTGTGTGGTGGCAATACGGCAACATAATGACATCATTATAGATAAGATCTAATTTTTAATAATGTAATAAGAGTGTATCACTCATTTGGAGTGTGGACAGTAAGTTGTCGCTCCGTGAGTTCCAATTTTGTTAACTATTTTCAATGTGAATATAAAAATTATATGAAATGATTCTAAATATTCAAACTTAGAAGCTTCAACTAAGTTCGGTTTCATTGAAATATTTGTCCTGTAAATATTTGCATCGGTAAAACCACCATTCAAACAGTCGATTCGTATTTAGAAAATTCTAGAACCGTAGTGTACAACTGTAGAAATCTATTTTTAAAAGCTGTCGAAACAGATATTTTTTTCATAAAAATGTGTTCCATACAATTTATGTCTACCGATGAAATACAACTATTTCGGATATTTTAAAAAATTTAAAAAGTTTGAAAGTTAGTGTGATAAAATCTCACACAATACTTACTCGTTTCATGTTTAGCAGGTTTTAATACCGGGTGTTGAAATCTAGGTACATGTATGTGCAAAATGGTCTCCTATTCAATAGATTTTAAAATGTGTTGGTGTCCTGAAAAAAATAATGTACACTCACTTCTAAGTTCTATAATGGTAGTAAAATTACGATGTTAAAATGGTGATATCATATTCATTGGGTTTTATTTAAACTGAATGCTAAAATTTTTGGGGGTGAAAATTCGTTAGTTTGTTAAATTCTAAACTTCGATATTTCAATTACATCCACCATTTTAAAAATGACCAAATCATATTCAATGCGTAATATCATTAAAATGATGTATTTCAGATTATGTGTACCAAATCAGACCCTTGAAGTATCCAACTATTAAAATATATTATTAGAAAAAATAGGTGGCAACACCTCATACTGCTGACGTCATTATAGATAATATCTAATTTTTAATAGCGTAATGAGAGTGTATCACTCATTTGAAGTTTGACCAGCGGGTAGTGAAGACGTCGTTCTGTGAGTTCTAATTTCCATTATTATTTTTATATACTTTTAGATTTATTTTTCAAAAATCACACACACACTTAGAATGGTCGAATCCTGTTCACAAAACATAATTTCAGCTATGTATTACATTCATGTTTTTAAAGTTTGTGTATACATTTGTTTTTAGATACACAACACTTAAAATGGTCGAATCGTATTCATGTAACACCATTTTTGTGTCCACGGAACACAATTTGTGTGTTCATTGGAAATCCGTAATCAATTTGTTTTTAAACATTCGAAATCATTTCGTTATTATTATAAAAATCGTATTGATTTATTTAAAAAAAAAAAAAAAATCCACTGAATACAATTTTAGCTAATTATTACATTCGTGTTTTTAAAGTTTGTGTATACATTTGTTTTTAGATACACAACACTTAAAATGGTCGAATCGTATTCATGTAACACCATTTTTGTGTCCACGGAACACAATTTGTGTGTCCACTGAACACAATTTGTGTGTTCATCCGTAATCAATTTGTTTTTAAACATTCGAAATCATTTCGTTATTATTATAAAAATCGTATTGATAGTTAGATTTATTTTTTAAAAAAATCCACTGAACACAATTTTAGCTAATTATTACATTCGTGTTTTTAAAGTTTGTGTATACATTTGTTTTAAAAAAAAATCATAATGTTATAATATACATATTTATATTCACTCCGTAACATTCTGTTTTAAAACGCACCCTTGCATCGCTATTCGAATGAACTTTGAAAAATAATCTAACTTCCACTGATAAGGTACACTTCGAAGTTAACTGCCTATAAAGCACGGGTGCTTTGGCACGATGGTAAGACGCGCGACTTCTAATCAGTTGGACCCAAGATCGAATCCAGCTCCTGACAAGTGAAACATTAATTTCTTTTGGAAAAAAAATGCCGATAGATGGCAGCACTTCATCAAAATTCGCCAGAGGGCGCTTTAACTACATCCTGCTGATAAGATCTTTCAGTCTGTCGCTGACCAGCAGAGAGGGAGGACGTGTGCTAAGGAGCTCTTGTCAAAGGTCACTTCTAAGGTTATCAATCGCGACACGTCATTTCCAGATTGTTCGATTGCGACATCCCTTGAAACTTCTTCCTCAGGTCAAAGGTCAGTCAGCGATTGTGACATTCCCTCTCAAGAGTGAAACTCACTCCGTGAAAGACTTTCGCAATTGCCCTCTTCCGAAAGAGGCATCCGGTGCTGCACCACCTCACCAAACTTCCAAAAGAGGGGAGGGGGGCAGTGAGAGGATCCTCTCAAGAGAGGCATCCTGGGGGTCTAAAGACCCTCCAAGGAGGGGCTTCCTCTCAAAAGAGGGAAGACACTCCAGAGAGGCATCCTCCCAAAGAGGGACCCTCCTCCCAAAGAGGGCCTCCTCTGGCACCACAGGGCACCACCTCCCCGATCCGCCGCAGAGCGCCCCTTTTATAACTACTCTCATAGGTAGATGTAGGATTTATATGTTTTGGGGTGCTAAAGTTTCTTTAGGAAGTGCTACAGTCCCTTTATCACTTATGATTTCAGTTATAATATATAATACTGATATAAATGTGCCAAATCGCTGGGAGATGCTGTTGAAACTTTTGGGATGCTTATCATCCCCAAGGTCCCCCCTCCCTCCACCCTTCCTTCCTTCTCTCCCTCCTTCCCCCTCCCTCCCTTAGGAAGTGCTACAGTCCCTTTATCACTTATGATTTCAGTTATAATATATAATACTGATATAAATGTGCCAAATCGCTGGGAGATGCTGTTGAAACTTTTGGGATGCTTATCTACCCCGAGGTCCTCCCTCCCTCCTACCCTCCTTCCTTCTCTCCCTCCTTCCCCCTCCCTCCTTCTCCCTCTACCCTCTCCCTTCTCCCTCTTTCCTTCATTCTCTCTCTTCCTCCCTCTCCCTGGCTCTCACTTTTCAAAAGAAGTGACTTCTAGGAAATCTGATACATTTAATCATTAACAACAACAAGCTAATATATTTTCAGCGAGATAGATTGATCATAAAATTTTATTCTGTGTTATGCCGAGAACATCCACATTGCCTGGGAATTGTAATGTGACAGAATGTGTTTGTCACAACATATTTTCCCACTTTATCATTACTCAGTTTAGAAATGAGTTTGATAACAGACTTTATCCGATCTATATTTTGAGAAGGGTGCTGAAGTGAAGAAGTTGCTCTGCTCGTTAATTTGGGTGTGATAGATGATTTCAAGGGTTGCCGGAACAAAAAGGTTCTGACAGTGTGGGGACAACAAAGGCTTCACCGTCCCTTGTGTGATCTTTAACGCATTTATCAACTTCACTGAAAATATTTAATTGGAGTAAAAATTGAGGAGTTAGACGGAACTATGGCGCCAAAAACTATTAGAAAAGTTGAGGACAAAGTGGATATATAATTGGATGGTTGAATACAGGAATTTGCGATGGTTTAAATATTGCGTAGAAACAACTTTCATAAAAAGGGTTTATAAGAAAGTCCTTAATCTTTTGTTTACGGGTGGGACAGCGACAATACCTAACGAAGAACCTCTCAGAAAGACAGGAATTTGATATACCCTATCCCAAACCGTTCGATCCCCCTTTGCAGACATTGGCGTCCATGGACGCCGATGCATTCTTTAATGTCGTCAAATTTAGCACCAAGTGATATAATCCTGATTTTATGTTTGATATAATTTTTTTTTAATGTGCCATACCTCGAGAACTGTTCTAGCTAGCGTTTTAAAAATTTATGTCATCTGTCTGTGTTTTAATAAAAAAGCATATAATGTGATTTTTTTATGATTTTTCAAAAAAATTATTCGAAAATTGGGAGGGGTTCTTTCAAACGTTTGAGTTCCTTTCAAATGACTAGTTTCCAATATTGACTGATTGTAATAACTGTACCAATTTCTTTGCGAATACGCCCTATTCGTTCGTGATATAGCGCTTCCACAGTTTCACGGACACACACACACACACATACACTAATATACATACATACACACAAATATACATACATACACACTAATACATACACACATACACATATATTTTATTGGAGTTCAGAGTTACTTTAACCAGGCTCTTCTGATGAATACTGAAATTTGCGTTTTCGACTCCGTCCCAATACTTTCCCTATACATTGTATTATGCATGCAGGGAAAATAATATTAATGTATGAGAAAGAGCAGTGAATCCAGATATATTCATTTTATATTTCTGTAAATGCAGAAATATGATAGCAAAATAATTCTCATCTCTTAACTTTGATGCGGATGATGAAGTGAATGGGATCTTGAAGTTAAAATAGGAAGTGATCGATGACTTGTGATGCTCGAACAGCAAGATTTCAGCGGTATGTGGAGAACAAAGCTGTCACCAGCTTCTGCCCGATCTTTAACGCATTTATCAATTTCACCACAGATAT
This sequence comes from Amaurobius ferox, assembly GCA_951213105.1. NCBI lineage: Eukaryota > Metazoa > Arthropoda > Arachnida > Araneae > Amaurobiidae > Amaurobius > Amaurobius ferox. The sequence goes on from OX578152.1 coordinate 46,318,755, forward strand.
TTAAATGCTAAAATTCTCGAAGTAAATAAAGAGTTTATGCTAAAACTAACAAGTATTCTGATTATCTTAGAGTGCAGAGTGTATTCGTCGTGGCCCTGGATTTAAAATTCGAATTTTCGAAAACCAAACAACGCTTTTTCGATAATCTTGTCTAGAACAAAATATAAATTACTTACTGTGCGGATGTAATACATTCTAAATAAGCCTAATTCAGTAAGTGCAGAAATATGATAACATAATAATTCTCATCTCTAAACTTTAATGCGGATGACGAAGAGAATGGTTCTTGAAGTTAAAATCGAACGTGACTGACGACTTATTGTCATGCTCGAACAGAAAGATTTCAGTAGCATGCGGAGAGCAAATGATATTATATTATTGTCTGGAGTATGAGATGGTATTACAGTCTGTTCCTTTAATATCGCTTTTCACTTCGTATCCTGACTCGAAACCTAAGCAACGTTAGCCTCGAACGAGTACGTGCACATTCATTTTACGCGAGGGCGCGGTAGCTCAGTGGTTAGCGCAGGAATTGCACTCGGTAGGCCCGGGTTCGATTCCCTCCGCTGCCAAAACTGCCACCGATCCGAACTGCCACGCGGAGTACGATCACGTTAAACATGTGGGTCCGTAAGTCCTTCCCAGAGGTTGGTGGTAGGGGAAGGAGAGTACGGTCCCTGTGGATGCCTCCCCCACTGGGTTCCGGTCTAAATTGGGTGGTTCTTCCCGGTCGTCCAAACACTAACTTTACACCTTTCTGGTAGGTCGGACGGTCTGGGTCTCAACAACAACATTCATTTTACGCTACAGTAGAGGTTAGAAGTTACAAAATATAGTCTGGCTGAAGAAGGTCCGCCTAGGGATGGACTTTCTAAAGTTTTGAATAGTTACCTTAAACTGATGTGGAAAACGAGAGTCTATACCTGATTTTTTTGAGCAGCGAAAGGTAGAGAAGGAATTTCCATGTCCTTGAACTGTCAATTCTAAAGAAACAGACTATAGCATCGAAAATATTATCAGAGTTTGTAAGCATTCTCATCTAGGAAACGTGCTGTTGATTTAACGCATCACCAATTTGAATGCGACCATAGGGCGTGTCACAGAAATTTGTTTATTGCGTACCAAAAGAACATATTTAGAGCGTATTACGCCCGCACAGAGGACGATAGACGTATTTTGGGAGCATCAAAATACCTTATTTAGGTTGTATCCAAGGAGTTTATTTAGCGTTTATTAAAGAAGCTAATTTATAGTACATCAAAAGACCATATATAGGGCGTATGAAAATCTAATAATTATCGCATCAAAAACCTTATTTAGGGGGGTATCAAAGGTGCTTATTTAGGACATATCAAAAGAGCTAAATCAAAAGAGATTATTTGGGTCATCCGCCCAGAGGGAGAAAGGTAAGAGCAAGGTGAACTACCCACGCAGGGGGATACCATGTGTTTAGATGCTTATTGAAGGCGTATTACTCCCGCTTAGTGGGCAACCATGCCTTTAGAAGAACTTAATGAATTGTGTTCCTCTTTTAATTGTTCCTCTTTCATTTGTTCCTCTTTTAAATCTCTGGCAAGGTTGATCACATTTTCTAGTGAGAATTAAAAGCGACCGTGGCAATGCTAATGTGATTAAATCCTTTTCCCCTTTTATCATTTGCTAAGTGCGGAAGTGAATTTGATCAATTAAATAATTCTCATTTAAATTTTGATGAGGATGATGAATTGTGGGGGTATTCTGTAACTTTATCCGAGCTTGATAAATGACTCGGTGCTCGAACAAAACGATTCCGATAGTACGTGGAGAAGAAAGAATTCACAAAATGCCTTCACCAATTTAGCCACAAAAATTTTAATGGCATTTCAAGTGTGGAATTTTACGAAAGCTATGACGTCACAAATATGGATGAGCGCAATAGTGCTTTAGGAAAATAATTGTAAATGTTAAACATTTTCTTAATCCCCGACTGTAGCAATTTAGAAGTTAAACACTCTATCAAGTGTAACTTATACAGTCTTCAAGCACTTCAGTAACTTTTAGTAAGCAAATATTCTTGAATGTACTCTTTAGGGGGTTGCTGTTGAGACCCAGACCGTCCGACCTACCAGAAAGATGTAAGGTAACCGTTTGGACGGTCGGGAAGTGCCACCCAATTTAGATCGGAACCCAGTGGAGGAGGCATCCACAGGGACCGTACACTCCTTCCCTACCACAACCTCTCGGAAGGACTTATGGACCCAAATGGTTAACGTGATCATACTCCGCATGTACACGGTGGCAGTTGTGGCAGCGTACAAATCCAGCGCGCAAACCACCGGGCTACCGCGCCCGAAATGTGCCAAAAGCACGCGGTGTTCCCAGATGGTCCCCCACCCAAGTACTAACCGCACCCGATGCTGCTTGACTTCGGTGATCTAGCGAGAACCGGTATTTTCAGCACGGTAGGGCCGTTGGCATACTCTTTAGGGGGTATCAAAGGAGCTGGTAAAGTGGGGTAAAGCGGCAATGGTTGATCTAATAAAAATTGTAGGGTTCCTAGTGAAGAATTTAAACAAGTTAGGATAACGAATTCGGCAATAAAGCGAGTTAGATGAAAATACCAATTCAAAAGTGTAGAGCATGGCATAATGAGTGAGAATTGACAACATGAAAGGCGTATATGGAAAGTAATAAACATCTCTCAAAATTAGTATCACAAGGGCCCATAAAATGGCGTCTACTGCAATGCTTGTCAAAGTACTTGGTAATTTTCTTTCTGGGTTTCAAATGTGCATTGTTGTTGATGGAAGATATTTTGAACAAGCTGAACATTAGATTCTTGTGATTTTCTTCTGACGAAACGCATTGTGAATATGCTGCACATTAGATTCTTGTGCATTGCTTCTGATGGAAAGCATTATGAACAGGCTGCACATTAGATTCTTGTGCATTGCTTCTAATGGAAAGCATTATGAACAGGCTGCACATTAGATTCTTGTGCATTGCTTCTGATGGAAAGCATTATGAACAGGCTGCACATTAGATTCTTGTGCATTGCTTCTGATGGAAAGCATTATGCTGCACATTAGATTCTTGACTGCACATTAGATTCTTGACTGCACATTAGATTCTTGTGAATTGCTTCACAAGAATCTAATGTGCAGCCTGCATTCTTGCTGCACATTAGATTCCGGCTGCACATTAGATTCTTGTGAATTGCTTCTGATGGAAAGCATTATGAACAGGCTGCACATTAGATTCCTGTGAATTGCTTCTGATGGAAAGCATTATGAACAGGCTGCCTTTAGATTCTTGTGCATTGCTTCTGATGGAAAGCAATATGAACAGGCTGCACATTAGATTCTTGTGCATTGCTTCTGATGGCAAGCAGTATGAACAGGCTGCACATTAGATTCTTGTGAATTGCTTCTGATGTAAAGCATTATGAACAGGCTGCACATTAGATTCTTGTGCATTGCTTCTGATGGAAAGCAATATGAACAGGCTGCACATTAAATTATTGTGCATTGCTTCTGATGGAAAGCATTATGGACAGGCTGCACATTGGATTCTTGTGCATTGCTTCTGATGGCAAGCAGTATGAACAGGCTGCACATTAAATACTTGTGAATTGCTTCTGATGGAAAGCATTATGGACAGGCTGCACATTTGATTCTTGTGCATTGCTTCTAATGGAAAGCATTATAAACAGGCTGCACATTATATTCTTGTGCATTGCTTCTGGTGGAAAGCATTATGAAGTGGCTGCACATTAGATTCTTGTGCATTGCTTCTGACCGAAAGCATTATGAACAGGCTGCACATTAGATTCTTATGCATTGCTTCTGATGGAAAGCATTATGAACAGGCTGCACATTAGATTTTTGTGCATTGCTTCTGACGGAAAGCATTATGAACAGGCTGAACATTAGATTCTTGTGCATTGCTTCTGATGGAAAGCATTGTGAACAGCCTGCACATTAGATTCTTGTGCATTACATCTGACAGAAGGCATTTTGAACAGGCTGTACATTAGATTCTTGTGTCTGTAAGTTAATTTCATTGTATCATTCCTGAATAGGGCAGTGTGAGACCATTTAGCCCGGAGAAGTTTACGACCCATAAATTCATGATATCAAAAATCACGATGGTAACTTTAGGCGTAAACAGTGCTCTCGGGCAAGACTTGCACAATTTTCATAAGCATCATAGGAGCCGAACAAGATGCACCCCAACTTCACACAAAGGCTGGGCCAATGAAAGTCGCCGAGGGCGTGTTTTCCCGGAGCAGGAAAATATGCATTTTGCTAGCAAAACAGTGTGAGACTAAGATGAGACGATGCTCAGTACCGTAATAATGAAATTGGTAAATTAATATATGTAGTCAGTTTGAAATCAGAAAATAGTCGCTATAAAAAATCAGAGACAGAAAGTCAAAGTGTTGGTGGTAGCAAAAAGGTAGATATATGATATCTCAACCTGCGACTGCTCTATATCCCCTCGACAAACTAAGTCAACCGATGTGGCAGTGCAACAGTACCAAAGGTATGTGCCAATTTTATGTGTATTTCGTTGAAAAAGGTCTCTCATCAAACTCACCAGGGTCAGTTCTTGGAATGATTAATTAGAAAGGATTTTGTTATTATATATATATATATATGTAATAAAATGGATTGTTGAATAAATATTAATTTTAAATATAAAATTGCGTCCTTAATGATCAAACTGTTGTTAAATTTTGGATAAGACAAGTGAGCTCGCATTTGGGTAAATTTGGTGAGTTTTGCGACATAACCAGTGTACTATTTTTTCCGCTACAGTTCAAGTAATATATTACACATTTTATAAGGCCACAGACAACTATTTGCCAATGACCCCATTTTGCCAAATAAAACTCTAACAGATTTACCGTCGAAACCTATTCATTTGGCAGTGCTTTATAACTTTGAAATTGGCTTTTTTTCTCTACATCTACTTCCTTTCCTCTACTGCTGAGTTTGCTATCCTAACCTGTTTTTTAATACGCCGCTAAGGGGTACTGCAATCACTCTTATTCGATCGGATGAGGTCACTTTTCTATAGCTAGACCTAACATATACATTAATGGACCTTTTTTGGGGTGATTAAGGACTTTCCTAGGAGACCTATAGGAGTGGGTTTAGCTGACCACATACGTATCACGATCAACATTATTAATTACTATACGCATCCCTAATGAAACATAATTACTATACGGTTTTATGAAAACGCAATTACTTTACTATCACTATAACACACTACGCAATAACTTCTTACCTGTGCCGTTAGGGGCGCTACAATAACTTTCATTCAATTGGCCATTGTCCATTTACTATACTTCAGCTTCGCCAAAAAAATGCTATCATACACGATTCCTTATATAGCATTGTTGGCGAATTAAGTATCCTAACTTCTTACCTGTACCGCTAGGTGCGCTACAATCACTTTCATTCAGCTGGCCATAGTCCATTTGCTGTACTTCAGCTTCGTAAACAAAACGCTATTATACACGACCCCTTAGATAGCATTGTTGGCGAGTTAAGTATCCTAACTTCTTACCTGTACCGCTAGGTGCGCTACAATCATTTTCATTCAGTTGTCCATTGTCCATTTGCTATACTTCAGCTTCGTAAACAAAACGCTATTATACACGGCCCCTTAGATAGCATGGTTGGCGAGTTAAGTATCCTAACTTCTTACCTGTACCGCTAGGTGCGCTACAATCACTTTCATTCAATTGTCCATTGACCATTTGCTATACTTCAGCTTCGTAAACAAAACGCTATTATACACGACCCCTTAGATAGCATTGTTGGCGAGTTAAGTATCCTAACTTATTACCTGCACCGCTAGGTGCGCTATGATCACTTTCATTCAATTGTCCATTGTCCATTTACTATACATAGACCTAACTTGTGTACCTCTCGGAGATTCTTCCTTCCTCAGTTATTGACCTAATTAAAAGTTCTTTTGAATCCCAATATAGTTTTACTCTCCAATGGGGATTTAACAAAAGTCGGTATTTGGCGAGGAAAGCAGTTTCTGCTGAAGGCGTTCGTTATAACTGAGTCCTTTTGTTATTATTTAGCGAGATAATTGCATTCCAAGAACCTTTAGATGAAAAGCTGTTGGCCAACTTCATTTATTATTACATGGTATTGAACGATTCTTCAGTTTTCCCTTCAATGAACTGTACGCACTGTAAAACCACATTTACAGGCAACGGAAATAACGAAATTTCCTTGGAGTCTTACTTACAGTGCCTGATTCAAGATTCCCGTAGATAACTAGCATCAATTGTTATTATATTTTGTGTGTATATTTTGCTTTATAAAAGTTGCTTTTGTTCAGTATAATCAATGATACATCAATTCTACATCTACTTCTTTTCCTCTACTGCTGAGTTTGCTATCCTAACCTGTTTTTTAATACGCCGCTAAGGGGTACTGCAATCACTCTTATTCGATCGGATGAGGTCACTTTTCTATAGCTAGACCTAACATATACATTAATGGACCTTTTTTGGGGTGATTAAGGACTTTCCTAGGAGACCTATAGGAGTGGGTTTAGCTGACCACATACGTATCACGATCAACATTATTAATTACTATACGCATCCCTAATGAAACATAATTACTATACGGTTTTATGAAAACGCAATTACTTTACTATCACTATAACACACTACGCAATAACTTCTTACCTGTGCCGTTAGGGGCGCTACAATAACTTTCATTCAATTGGCCATTGTCCATTTACTATACTTCAGCTTCGCCAAAAAAATGCTATCATACACGATTCCTTATATAGCATTGTTGGCGAATTAAGTATCCTAACTTCTTACCTGTACCGCTAGGTGCGCTACAATCACTTTCATTCAGCTGGCCATAGTCCATTTGCTGTACTTCAGCTTCGTAAACAAAACGCTATTATACACGACCCCTTAGATAGCATTGTTGGCGAGTTAAGTATCCTAACTTCTTACCTGTACCGCTAGGTGCGCTACAATCATTTTCATTCAGTTGTCCATTGTCCATTTGCTATACTTCAGCTTCGTAAACAAAACGCTATTATACACGGCCCCTTAGATAGCATGGTTGGCGAGTTAAGTATCCTAACTTCTTACCTGTACCGCTAGGTGCGCTACAATCACTTTCATTCAATTGTCCATTGACCATTTGCTATACTTCAGCTTCGTAAACAAAACGCTATTATACACGACCCCTTAGATAGCATTGTTGGCGAGTTAAGTATCCTAACTTATTACCTGCACCGCTAGGTGCGCTATGATCACTTTCATTCAATTGTCCATTGTCCATTTACTATACATAGACCTAACTTGTGTACCTCTCGGAGATTCTTCCTTCCTCAGTTATTGACCTAATTAAAAGTCCTTTTGAATCCCAATATAGTTTTACTCTCCAATGGGGATTTAACAAAAGTCGGTATTTGGCGAGGAAAGCAGTTTCTGCTGAAGGCGTTCGTTATAACTGAGTCCTTTTGTTATTATTTAGCGAGATAATTGCATTCCAAGAACCTTTGGATGAAAAGCTGTTGGTCAACTTCATTTATTATTACATGGTATTCAACGATTCTTCCGTTTTCCCTTCAATGAACTGTACGCACTGTAAAACCACATTTACAGGCAACGGAAATAACGAAATTTCCTTCGAGTCTTACTTACAGTGCCTGATTCAAGATTCCCGTAGATAACTAGCATCAATTGTTATTATATTTTGTGTGTATATTTTGCGTTATAAAAGTTGCTTTTGTTCAGTATAATCAATGATACATCAATTAATATATTCTATGATTAGAATTAATAATATTATAATTATTAATATTATAAATATTAATAATTATAATATTAACAATTATAATTATTAATATTATTATATTCCATGATCATAATTTATTAATATAATCAATGATACATCAATATAACCAATGATACATCAATGATAATTCAATATGATCAATGAAACATCAACTGGAAATACAGCCAATGTGAAATCCACAAATGTGCCTCAAGTGACTCCACGTTTATGGAATTATATTTATGACATTCTTGCACTTCTCTTGGGATAGTTTGAAAACAAGAAAAATAAAATCTGTTGGAGACGGTGTGGTGGTGGAGGTGGGGGGGGGGGGGGGGCATGTGATCACATGACTTTCACTTCATATTCAATCTCACTTTTCACTTTTTCTTACTTTGAATATATTAATACGAGTTTTATCATGCAAAATAACGCGATAAATTCGTACTTATTTCAAATTGTACAGAATTTTTAATTTCCTGTTCCTTTTGTGCCTCGGCGCTTTTTTAAAACGACGCCATGTTGACAAAAGTTAAAGAAACGAAACCTGAAATAATTTGAGTACGATTTATGCTAATATAATGAGGGTTGTTTTATTAATTTTTTTTATTAAAACTGACATTCAAAGTAAGAATTTAATTAATATATATTTATGCATATATATTCTTTTATTTCAGTCCATTTCGATTTTTGCCAACTATAAAAAAAATCTGATGTGGGCAACACATGAATTTCCTTATATAATGCAATGAATTTACTAAAAAATGTTATTCTTATAGTAGATGCTTATATTCTTTCCAAGATATTGAATTTCCTTCAATTAGTCGTCATTTTCATTGATTTAGCGTCATTTTTATAAATTTGGCGAGATTTTTGTTAATTTGGCAATAATTAAAAAAAGCGCCAAGTTGGCGACATTCCGCCAAATTCGTCGCAAAAATCTCGTCAAGCGTTACGGACGAAGAAATATATTATTCTTACACAGATAAATGACTATTGGCGTTCAAATACAAAAGTATTACTCAAAATACCTTTTTCATGAATGGAACGAGCTCGATCCACGAGAATGATGTTACCAAATTTATCGCATGGTATTACATATTAAAAGTGAACATGTTTCTCAATAGGAATTTTTTTTATTTTTTTATTTTATATAACTTTTGGATAATTTTTTTAAAAAAATGTGCAATATCTCGAGAACTGTTCGTCTTAGCGTTCTAAATTTTATCTCAATCGTTTTCTAATGAAAATTTACACTAGACATGTCTATTTGCGTAACTTTATTAGCGGTTTTGATTTTTTGACGATTTTTTCACAATTTCATTCGAAAATTTAGGGGGGTTCTGAACATTCGATTGCGTATAAAAACAATAGGCTTCCACCAGTGTTTACGGATTGTGATTTTGTACCAAATTTCGTTCGAATCGGTCCATTCGTTCGTTAGTTATCGTCTCCACAGACTCACTGACACACACACATACTTTCACACACACACACATACTTTCACACACACACACACATACTTTCACACACACACACACATACTTTCACACACACAGACATCACTTCAAAAATGTTTGATTCTTGATCAGGGATGCTTGAAACGTGCTCTCCCGTCGAAAACTCGAATTCGAATTTTCGACTCCGTCACAATACTTTCCTTATACATTATGTATATAAAGAAAGTAAAGAGGGCTAAGTTTCTGATTTGTTTTGAAATGTAATTCGCTCCAAAATAACATACAATTTACTTATCAAATTTCATAAAAATCAGATCCAGTTTATCAAGCAAGTTTATCAGATCGAGTTTATCAAGCATTTCATAAAATGAAGATGAATTTGTGAGCTAAATTAAATACAGATATTGCAGTAAGAGAAACACAGACGTAATTTTAAAAAATGAATTGTGTACTGGGGGTCCAAAATGTGCAAATCCGAATATGAATTTTCTACCCCATTCTATAACTTTCCTTATACACTATACGGTATGGGATAGCATTAAAATCTGATGTAGGTAGTACACGATTTTCCCTACATAGTGGAAGGACTTTAATTCTTTCACAGCAAAATTATGATATACTAGTTCAAGATCCACAAAGTTTTTAGTAATGAATTAACAGCATATAAATTGCACGCTTTTGACAATTTATTACTCCAAGCAGAGTGACTTATTCATACTCAAGTGCAAAATCTTTATCAAAATGCAATTGATATTTAATTAATGTCCTGTGAAATACGTGAGTATTGGCGAAGTATTTGATGACAAAATGTAAAACTACTACAAAAAGGTATCTTTTCTCATGAGTGTAATGAACTAGAGCTGCGTGAATGATGTCACCCGATTTGTTGCCTAGGGAAAATGACGATATTTGATGATAAACACATTTTTTATTTTATGCAAATTTTAAATTTTTTAAAAAAGTTCAAAGGTTCATGCTAAAATTTAGTTTGTGATACTCATTTTATAATGAAAAATTACATATGCAATAGCTGTTTATTCAATAGTATTAAAGGGTACTGATTTTTTAATTTTTTATTTTCACAAAAACATTCGTACACCGCGCACTATCTTAAGAACGGTTGTTGCTAATTTTTGTAAGTTTGTATAATTCATGTTGTAATGATAAATTTCTTCTAAAATAATTATTTTTTATCACTATTAAAGAAGTTGATTTTTTAGAAATTCATTCGGTAATTGGGGATGGCGTACGGAAATTTGCGTATAAAATCACTAGGTTTCTAGTATTCACTCATGGTAATAATCGTACCAAATTACTTTTGATACGCTCCATACGTTTGTAAGGTATCTCATCTACAGACATAATGACACACATGCACTAACATACACACACGCACACTAAGGTTCATGCACACATACATCACATTATAAAGATTAGATTCGAGTGCAGGACTGCTTCAAACGTCGAAAACTCCAGTAGGCCACAATACTTTACCTCATGTAGAAAAAGTAAAAATAAATCTACAACAAAGCTTTAGAAAAGAAAGCAATTTTTCAACTGATCATACATCACCACCAGTGGCCCACCAGTTGTGGATCAGTGGGGGAGAATTTCGTCATTTTTGACGTTACGGTCCAGGGAGGACTTTGAGATGAGTTATTGAACCACACTAAATTTTCGCTTTATTGTAGTTAAAAAAAATCTGATGTGGGCAGAACATGACTTTCCTTATATAATGCAATGAATTTACTACTTTTACAGTTAAAAAAATGTTATTCTGAGAGTATATACTTATATTCTTTCCAAGATATTGAATTTTCGTCAATGAGTAGTCATTTTCATTGATTTAGCGTCATTTTTATCCATTTGGGAGTTTTTCGTTAATCTAGAACATTTAAAAAAGCTGCCAAGTTGGTAACATTCCACCAAATTCGTCGCCAAAATCTCTCCAAGTGTTATGGACGGAAAAATAAGTAATTCTTACAGCAGATAAATGACTATTGGCGTTCAAATACAAAAGTATTACTCAAAGTATCTTTTTTTCATGAATGGAACGAGCTAGATCTACGAGAATGATGTCAAACAAAATTTATCGCATGGTATTACATATGTGAATATGTTTCTCAATAGGAAATATTGTTTTGTTTTATTTTATATGATTTTTTGATAATTTTTTTGAAAACTGTGCAATATCTCGAGAACGGTTTATGTTAGCGTTCTAAAATTTATGGCAATTGTTTTCTAATGAAAATTTACATAAGAAATGTCTACTTGCGTAACTTTATTAGAGGTTTTAATTTTTTGACGATTTTGTTAACATTTCACTAGAGAATTTAGGGGGGTTCTGAACATTCGATTGCTTATAAAAACAATAGACTTTCAGTGTTTACAGATTGTAATTTTTGCACCAAATTTCGTTCGAATCGGTCCATTCGTTTGTTAGTTATCATCGCCACAGGCTTACTGACGCACACACATACTTTCACACACACACACACACAGACATCACTTTAAAAATGTTTGATTCGTGATCAGGGATGCTTGAATTGTGCACTCCCGTCGAAAATTCGAATTCGAATTTTCAACCCCCGTCACAATACTTTCCTTATACATTATGTATATAAGGAAAGTAAAAATATTTGTTAATTCTGAAGTAGCTATATCCGGGTGTGAACAACTTGCGTGGATATTTTGAATTTTGCTGTGTACACAGGATCCAGTGACGTTCGAGGAGATTTATGTCAGTGGGGTAGAATGTCAGTGGGGTAGAATGACAATTAAAATTGACAAGTTCAGTCCCCTCCCTTCCTTTTATCTCCCATTGACATCACAAGCGGCAAGGCAGGTAAAGAAATGAAGTCAGTCATCCCCAGGAAGAGAACCTCCCGATGTTTACTGGTTAGGACGGCGTTGGTGAAGGTTCTTTATTATAAGGTTGGGATATGAGCCTGGCCACCCATCAATTTGTCAGCCTGACGTCGACGACAGCAGCATTTCGTCATTCGTCACACTATGGACCAGGAGGGATGTCGCCAAAATACAGCAAGTTTTCCTATTATTGCAATTAAAAAATGTTTGTTAATTTGAAATGGCAACATCCATGCGTAAACAACCTGCGCAGAGAGTTTTAATTGTACCGTGCACACCTCTCTCATCAGAGATCTCAAGAACAGAATGCATGCCTTTGCCAGAATAAATAAAATGAAGTCAATCATTCCTGGAATGATCCCCTCTGATATTAATGATCCGTCAATTGGCATAAAACTCATTAAAATCAGGATATTCGAATTTTAGTGGTAGAAGTGTGTACTTAGAATTCAGTGTTGATGCACTATTTTATAGCCCAAATAAAATGTTATTATTACAGTTAAAAATTGTTATGAAGTAGAAATACGCAGACGTAAAGATCTTGCTAATTTTTCTGTGTATACAGTAGGACCCAGTGACGTACAAGGAGATTTAACGCCGTCCGTGGGGCAGAATGGCAGTTGCAATTAATCAGTTAGGTCCCTCCTGAGAGTCCGAAAACAAAATTGTAAGCTTTCAGGATAACAGTGGAGCAAGTTTTTACATAAAAGTAGCTAACGGTGGCCGGTCGTGGTTACCAGATTCGAAGTAGATAAGTCAACCAGAAAAATTCTAAAACCCTTGTGTGATTTAATGAATTTTGTGTTCCCTAAACTTTCCATAGTCTGCATCGTGTTGACGAACGGCAGTGATTTACGTAGTCATGTACCAAGGGTGGTGAAGGATGATTAAATGAAAATTTTCTTCCTTTAAATGAGGTAGAGCTGTAGGTACTACAGAAGATGACTACTACTTCTATAATAATGAAGTTTCATTCTCTCACTTGTGAAATATAAGTTATATTAAATAATAACAGTTATTTTGACATTAACGAAAGTTTCTCTTTTTATATACTACATTTCGTTTTCAAGAAGATAGCTGAACGACATTCATTTTTTATAAGGAAAAATGAATGCAAGACCAATAAAACGCTAAAAAATTACAGTCTCCTTTTTGACGGAATGAAATTAAAGACGCTTCACAAAATTAAAAAGACTAAATCACAATACACCTTAATCTGATGTGAGAAAATAACAATACAAAAGGGAGAAAAACTGTTTACGCTTTGATCTTGTAGCAGAGGCTTCTCAAATGCAACATTTTAGCCTTGATTGAATTTATTGCATCTTTCGGTCATCAGGTGGCGCTGTGTTCATGAGGGAAAACCAACCTGCTCTTTCCGTCTACAGATGCACGTTGTCTGCTAGACAGTGATCAAGTCGATAATATTCGTTCTCTGTTCAGTGGATTTTGTTTAAATGCTTCGTCTACATTTGATTATTGTTCTTTACCCAAGATTGTGCAACAGTTATACAGTGTGTTTGCATCCTTGACTGGTTATTTATTATTACGTTGTGGTTGAGTAGAGGTTTGATGTTTTCATACTCTTTTTAGCAGACGATAAAGATCGGTATCTATCATTTCGAGCGCGTTCTATAGTAGCCTATTTTGATAAATCCATTATGTCTAACACATTCTATATTACATAAAATGTTTAGAGTAAAAGCTCAGTTGGAATTAGTGTTAAAGTTAACAGCAAAATGATTATTTAATGAAACATAATTCCCATGCAAAAGAAAATAATTTTTATTATTTTAGTTTTTAATGTGTTTTAAAGTAATTAAAAATACCAATGCATACAATTTGAAAGTAGTGAAGTAGGTAGGTTTTAGATATGATCATCTTTAGATGAGATATCTTTTGGGAATGCATTTGTTTATTCACATTAATAAAAATCCACATTATTTAAAAAGAAAGGATATTTTTTGAAAATCATATAAACAAATCCTGTTTATACTTTTTTATATGAAGCAACATATTACTCTAAATATCTTTTAAAATACGTAACATTTCGAATGTTTTTAAAACTTATTTGAATACTATTAACTGAAATTTAGAACTAAAACATCCCACGCGATTGTGCTGAATGTTATTTTTTGATAACTAAGATTTATTGTTGAAAACAGGAAATATTCTTGAGGTTAAATGTTATCTATCAATAATTTTGCAATCATTTACATGTTTTGTTTTTAAAGCAAAGAGAAGCCTTGCTCAAACTTTTTAATGAAATGTGCTGTGTACAATCATTCTTAAGTAATTGAAAACCAGGTTGAAATGCCAGGTAAGAATTTCAATTACCTAAAATGTATCTGGAAACAAATTTCTCAAATTTCAACATACTTTTTTTCCCCATACTAAAGATAATTGAACGCAGAGAAACACATTTACCAATTCTTTGTTAGAGGTTGTTTTGATAGCTGAGAAAGAAAGCACAGACCAAATCAATAATTCTTTTCTTTCCCCATAGAATAAATTTAAAACAGGCTGAAAACATTCCATCTTAACGTATCATGAAAAATGACATAGCTAGAAAAAATATTCATAGATTGTTGTTACCTTTAGTTGTATAATTTAGTACGCATTTTAAATATCGTATGATTTGTCGGAAGCTTGAATAAACATTTTATGGACTGTTTTCACTATGGATTACATAAATAATATTTGACTTTTAACTATCGCTTGATTAAATTCTGAAAATGAAAACTATTTTTATTCCAGAATTCAATTTATTTTAGCAAAACATACACAATATTTTCTACGTGACATATAAAATAAATGCAGGTTCCTAGACAGTTTTGAAATTGGACTTTTGATTTGTTCTTTATCGTCTGTTAAGAATGCAATGTCTGCCAAAGGATAACTCATACATCCGTTGAAGAAAAGAGATGTTGGATTGCGTCAGGGAAGAAAAGAGCTGAGATCTAAGAGTATCTGCTGTCGATGGATAAATGCCAAAAAGAAGACTTATAAGGGGAGAATGAGAATAAGTTTTTCGTGTTTACTGGATGGATTGATGACATGAGTGTTGATGTCAACGAAGATTTAGAAGAGGTAAGAGTTTGTTTTGACATTTGTTAAAAAGCTGATTTTTCTTACGTACAACTCAAACCGCTGCTAATGTAATACAATTAAAAAAGTTCCTTTAAAAGAAACGTACAATACAAAATTAATTGTTTTGATTAGTTTTGAAGGCAAGAAACATTCTTCTTCGTACAAATAAGTAAAACAGATAATGAAGGAATTTACCAGTTAGTTCTCAGTTTCACTTATTTTTCTTTTCAGAAACTGTTAAATTTACATCTGGTTTGAAAGTCTGATGTACTTTCCGAAACCGGTTAGTTGCTTGTTTTAATTTAATAGGACACTTATGTTTGGAGTTTCACGTACTGAATAATTGCTTTGATTTTTTTTTTGGACCTGAATTGCTGCTTTGGCATTTTACCGTTCATTCGCAGTGTCTTACAACTCGTTCCTTCCTCCATGGTTTTTGCCTCTTTTTTCTTCTAGTCGCCGGGAATCCCTTTTCCTTGTTTCAGTTACGTTTGCTGTTTTAACATCAATTGTTGATCTAGCTCTGAGGAGTGAAGGTTGCGCTTCTTGTTTGTTTGTTTGTCCTCACTAAGAAACCAGTTTCTTGCCTTCAAAATCAATCTACACAATTGATTTTGTGTTGTATCCTGCTTTTATCAAAGTTTCTTATCTTATTCGCATGCAGTAATATCTCGATTATTCAAATATATTTTATTCGAAGAACTCAAATAACTGAATCTGCCCTTCAACGTTGAATACATATTTTCAGAATTTTCTACTTTAAAAAAATTTAAAGAAAAAAAATATCTTGTTATGTCAAGTGCAAACTTTCAAGAATTTTTTAAATAACCATTTTCAATTAGCGCAAACGGTCTTTTAAACACATGTATAAAACTACATGGTGGTTTCCAATAAAATTTTACCATGTCCGATTTAAAAAATTAAGAGAGCTTCAAATTCAATTCTCCAATTTCTATGAGAAAAACACAAAGAGCAAAATTATTCCAGTGGTGGTTTCCAATGTATATGAAGGGTACCAATGAATTTTACCACAACCGGTTTCAGAAATTAAGAAAGAGCCCAAAATGTCCAGTTTCTATGAAAAGAAAACAACAAACACAGAGAGTACAATGATTGGGCATGTTTGCCATTTAAACGCTCAAAATTGAAACTAATGTAGAAACTAAATGGTGTTTTTCAATATATGGGGGCTTCCAATGAAATTTTATCATGTCCGGTTTTAAAAGTTAAGAAATATCCAAAATCTTTAGTTTCTCAGAAAAAAATACAAAGGGCAAAAGTATTGGCGAGTTATCTATTTAATCAGACCGATATTGTGCAAGATTTAAAGAGTAGAACGAATAAAATTGACTTATACAAAGAGAAAATGAAGGATAAGATAGAGACCCATAAAGTTAAGACAAAGATCTATAAAATTAATACAAATACCCATAAATATCGGATAAATGGTCTTATTTATCCCATATCCCATCTTTTGGAATAAATAGGACCATTTAAGTTATTTCATATTTCATTCGTTTGGAAGTGAAATAATATGAAATTATAATAAGATTGATTTTAGGGCAAAAGTAATTTAACAAACATTGAATTATATTTGAATTTTGTTTAACGGCTGTTTATATTTATAATAGTAGATATAATTGCGTTTTTCTTAGGTCTTCAGTGGTCTAGCTTCTCACACAGCATTTAGCTTATAACTCATCAACCTCAAATAACTAATTAATCTGTAACCACAAGGAAGCTTGTTATGTAACACAGTTTCGAAAACTTCAGTGGAAATTAACTTGAAATCAGTTTTATTGCTCAACTTGCTTTACTGACATTGAATAAGAAACCCCTAATGTTTTCAAAATATTTATAATTTATATTTATTTTTTGTTACTGTTGTTGCTGTTACTGTAACAGCTATGCGGTACTAATGAATGTTAGCGAAAAACCGACCCATCGTTGCTGGTTGAAGGGAAAGCATGATTTTGAATAAACACTTCCCTGAAATATAAGTATTTCGTTAGTAACAACATAAATACTAATATCAAGAAACAACCTCCTTCTGTAGGATGAAACGAGAGCCACCACGTCAGTAAAGACAACAAGACAACTATATTATTCTACCTTTTGCTGGTGTGCCTTCCATATTTTCATGCCAAAGAAAGATGTTGCATTTTAGCTCCAAAATTAGTTCATGCAGTTACTAATGAAATATTTTATGTTCAGATTATATTTGATAGCAATTGAACAACACTATCTTTTATTTTCAATTGAGCAAGATGTATTTAACTTTGTGGCATCGAAGCCTGGCTATTTAACTTTCTATATTTCAAAAATTTAAACATTTTTTTGAATAATAATCAAATTGGCATCACGTCTGTTTCAACTAAATAAATTAAGGACACAACATCATTAGACAGAAGGTGATTTAATAAAAACATTCTAAAGACGTACAAAGTTTTACAAACAAAGCCAGACAGCTTTCGGGCGTTAGTATACCCTTCATCAATGGCTACATGAAAAGCAAACATGGATCATTCATATATAGACCATATACTTGGTAAATTTGCATAAATATATATAAAATATAATCTGAACTTAGTAAGTTGAATAGGTTAATAATTAATGCAAATAAATCTAAGAAATAGGTACAAAATTCTTTAAAAAACATATATTTAGAACATTACCAGAAAAGTACAAATTCGAAAACACAGTCAAGCATACATTTCACAAGAATGACGTCATAGATAACTATAAAGAGACTTGAATTACATAGAGTCGAGAACGAGTCACCAAGCATAACTTAGAATTTGAACAGGATCAGAATTACAAATCGACGAACGGTAAATATAAATAATGAAAAGGGATTCATAAAGGAGAATATTTCGAGGGTTATTACAACAAATTAAGTGGAAAGGTTTTTTAAAGATGGGCAGGAAGTTATCACTGGCCACACATTGAGCAAGAGCAGTAGAGAATTTACCATTCCTGACATCACGAGCGTGCTCCTGCGGATGTTCCTAAACGGATGCAGACATTACGTTTAGTGCTGCCGATGTAAAATTTATAGTCACTTTCAGGAGTCAACAGGGAAACCACATGCACCCCAGCATAGCTCTTAAAGTCATCAATATTGATGATTATTGTATTATTTGTATTAATTATTAGCCTATTCAACTTACTAAGTTGATCTTATATTTTATATTTATTTATGCAAATTTGCCACGTATATGATCTATATAAGAATGATCCATGTTTGCTTTTCATGTGGCCACTGATGAAGGGTGTACTAAACCCCGAAAGAGTTCTGGCCTTGTTCTTAAAACTTTGTACGTTTGTAGAATGTTTTTATTAAATGACCTTCGGTCTAACGATGTTGTGTCCTTAATTTATTTATTTTTTTGAATTCCTACATTTATAATTAATAATATATCCGAGCATTTGTCTAGTGCGACATTTGCGAACATTTTGTATAGTGTCACTTCTTAAGCAGCATACTATTCTGTTGCACTTAGTTCGATACATAAAGTTGTTTAACGTTAGCAGTGTTGATTATATAGAGTATGCGTTAACATAGTTGACCACGTTTTACGAGCTTCGGCAATTGAGACACATACTTCTAATTTGAAAGTTTATTAAAATTAAATGCGAAAGTATTTTATATGATGTTTTATTCCGCTAAGTGGTATTTTCCATGAGAATTTGGGATGAAATTTTCTATACGGTCTCTTGAGTAAAAGTAAAGTCCAATCAGAACAAGTGAAAGCAAACAATATATATATTATTATTATTATTTGTATGCAACTTAAATGAATGGAAAATGCATTTATTAAAATATATATAATTCAAATGTATAAAAGACAATGACATACCAAATTTGGACTATCCAGCTGCTCCGGTTTTCGAGTCCCCCCAAACGGGTACATTCCTCTGGCGGACCTAGACGGGCTAGCCAGATAAGGTTCAAAATCCTAAGTATTGAGTACCACGAAACAAAAGGCATACTAAATGTGAACTTCTTATCTTGTCCTGTTCTCGAATTATTTCCATGAACGGGCACATTCCAATAGAGGGACCTAAACGGCAATAACATACTAAATTTGGACTTTCTAGCATCTCCCGTTTTCGAGTTATTCCTTAAAACGAGTACATTCCGAAACGGGTCCTTAACGGGATATCCCGATAAGGTTCAAATTACAAGGAATTAAAATATATCATAAAATACAAGAGCGTAATAAATTTAGAATTTTTAGCTGTTCCGGTTCTTGAGTTATACCTCAAAAAATGAGTACATTCTTATGACAGTCTCATGACTGGCTAGCTCGAAAAGGTTCAAATTTCAAAGAATTAATATATACCATAAAATACAGTGACATACTGAATTTGAACTTTCTAGTTGTTCCTGTTTTCGAGTTATTTTAAAAAAATGAGTACATCCCTATGGCGGGTCCAGGACAGTCTAGCCCGATAAGGTTAAAAAAAGAATTAAAATGTATTGCAGAAGACAACGACATACCAAAATTTCATGTTACTGTGATTAATGAAATGCTGAGTTAGGGCCTCAAAGATGTGACTGACACTGACAAACAAAGTAAGACACATTGACAAACAAAGTAAGACACACACATTGACAAACAAAGTGAGACACATTGACAAACAAAGTAAGACACATTGACAAACAATCAAGTTAAGTAAAAGGTTGTTATGAAAAATTGCTCCCATGCAGTAACTAAATAAAAAAATTTCTAATGCAATTATCAACAATACCCAAGAAGATATTTTTCATAAAATTAACATAAAAAATCTAGTAAAATAGGTTAAAATTGAAATTGGGTTATCCTTCGACTTTTACAAGGTCTTACTGCATAATACCAAACTTTGCATATAATGTGTCTGTGCAACTTTATTTGACGATGAGATCCTGTATTTTTGAGGGAAAGTTTTACCAATTTTTTTATAAGTAGTAACTTGCCGAATATTGCGGATAATTTCACCAGGTTTTTTATTCTTTTGACTACTTACTGTACAGTGCAATTTTTTACAATTGAACTATTTTTTTTGCTTAAAGAGCCCTATAAAAATTTAAAGCTCTATTTTTATGAAAGTACCACTCAAAATATTACATGAAAGAATTTCGGATTTGATTTTAATAAACTTTCAAAACGGAAGTTCTAAATCTAATTGCTGAAGCTCAAAAAGTGAGGCCAACTATACTGAAACACCCTGTAAAATTACTTACTTGACAAGATATATTATCATATATGTTTTTCTATATTATTTCTGGTTGAGAGTTATGCGAGTTTTTTATTTAAGCTTTTAAATGTGATATGTTAATGTAATAATACCAAATTTACAGAGCATAACAATTCATAAGATACTTTTATCAGACACCAAATTTGACCGTGACCTACTTTGTGCTAAAGTTCAATATCTGGCAAAGCCTCAAGTTCTTACTTTGATTTTTTGTCGTATTTATATTTATTCTAAAATAAGAATTTTCAACATAGCATTCATTATCCTTACCTTTGTTGTAATCGCTTTTCTGTCTGACTTATCTTGACAAATAAAGCGCTCTTTTTGCCTTTAAAACTAGTTGATACTTTTAATCAACTGTTTATGCTATTTGTAACAAACTTCAATTTTATATTATTTGGATAGCAGTTTGAGGAAATTTTTACTGGAAAATGACAGTTCAAACTTATGAAAATATTAAAATAATATGTGTGGTAAAAATATTTTAAGAGCAACTGGTAATTAATAATTATGTTAATTTTGTGAGAGAACGTAATAGTGTGTACAAAGCCATGCGTTCAACATATAACCCACCTATTCTGCGGTCCGGCTTCAACCTATAAATGTAATTCCTATAAGCATTAATTATAGACTACTTATTAAAGACACGGTATATTTTCCTTACACCATTATTTATTTTAACAAATACATATGTTACTGTGAAAGACCGAAATTGGAGAATGTCGACTTTCACCGGTGAATGTCAACACATACCAAATACGTCGGTGAAAGACCCAATATTTGATTATATTCTTGTGCATTCGGATCATCACCGGTGTATGTCGACAAGCACAGATATGCTCTGGTGGAGGTCGAAAAGAGAAGCCGAGGTCAACAGAGTTTTAAGTTCACAGAGTTTTAAGTCCATTTTAAGTTCAACAGTTTATTTACATGTGCTGCTACTTAAGCGTTCTCCTATTTTGACATATACGGTATAAATGCAAAGTTCTTTATTGACTAAACTTAAAACTAAAATCTTAATGCTTAACATTTATCCAAGTACAACTGCTATCATTATTAAGAAGGCAAGTAATATCGAGCATCCCTTCTTCTTCTCTCGCTAGAATTTAAAGCTACATGTTCAAAAAAACAAATTCCGGGCTGCCCTTTAAATCTACCACGGCATTTAAATTCTCCGGGGTTAGTCCCGCAGTTAAAACTCCTCTACAGAGTGACGAACCCCCCTCCTCACCGTGATTGGTCATTCCTCTCAGCAAGCGAGGCGAAAAAGTTGCGCCACCCTTGTGACGTTTCTTCGCGCCTGAAACACGGAGAAGAAAATGCAAACCTCCGACATATTCAACATTCACCATTAGTACATGGTGAATGTCGACATTTGCCGGTGTAAGTGAGAAATAAGGATATTTGGCAAATATTTTGGACATACACCAAGCGACTATGTGAATGTTGACATTCTCCAAATTTCGGTCTTTCACGGTAACATATACATTTCATTAACATCTTTAAGTAGCAATGTAACAATGTGTATTAATTTTCAATTTAACTTGGAAGTGACTGTGAGGACAAAGTGTTATTTATAATAAACTAATTCTCAACAGACGTGAATTCCTCATGAGATCAAAAGGAATGCTTGTTGTGGATGTATTGTAGGATCCTTTGCTGGAATATTTTGGACAGGGTCATCTTTGGGGTTTGCCTTTGTATTGGTTTTTATGTGGACTTTTATTTTAAGACTTCTTTTTTTACACTCATCATCAACCTTTCACAATCACTTCGGTTCGCCAACTTTTCATCGACTAATTTTTATTTCTCATCTTGTTGAGGTCACAAATGCCTTATAGGTTGCAGTCATTCACAATGCAAAAACAAAGCACATTTCCATCATCCCAATATGTATTAATACAGATTAACGGAATGCATAACATTCATCTGTTTGACAAACTTTTGCGAGCATGAAAGTAAGCTATGTAAACTTTAATGTGGGAAATTATTGGATGTGGGACCTAAGACCATAAAAACCACGGCAACTTACCATAACCAAAACCAATCAAGTTGTATTTTAGAATAATATTGTGCAATGACGTTGATAAGGGCCTCAGGAACTCATTCTTGAGTTTTTAAATAAGTATATTATATATACATATAAAGTTGTTTAATATAAGGTAGTGAAATAAAAGTCACATACCTTTATTTGATCTCTGTCCCGATAGCGCCTCCGTGTCATGAGCATTTGATTTAATTAATTGATGACAACAGGATTTGTGGCACGGATGACTAATACTATAATGATTTTAATTATATTTTAATTATACATCATTATATTACAATTAGATTATATACAGAGGGTAGTGTATTTGCAAAATGTCCTTGAAAGCGTTCGACAGTTAACAGCAAAGGCTGTGAGAGAAGTGGAATGTGAAGATGAAGGGCTGCAGGAAGTTGGCTGAAAATGAAAGTCACAAATTGTCTCATATCGCTCAAACGGCGATTCATCACAAATATCCAACACCCACCAGAACCTGTTGATGTTCGTAGAAATGATATTTGGAAAAATGATATTTCTTTAACCCTCCCCAAATGTTTTTTGCCGAAGATATTGATATTATAAAATATATTATTACCACCCACACACGTAGCTCTAATTTCAAAATAAACAGAATTGGCCGAAAAAACAAAACAAATAAAATTACTGAAAGCCTTTAAATAAAAATATGTTGGACACCTTTTTGTGCTTTGCAAAATGTTAAGCGACTATTTCTATCAATCGACTATTTCTATTAAGCGACTATTTCTATTAATCGATTATTTCCATTAAGTGACCTAAAATTGCGCATTTCCTGTCATTACAAACTTTAAAAGGAAAACATTCTAAAGCACTCTATACACGTAGTCTTTGGCCTTCAATTAGAAATGGCAAGCCAAACGGGAACAGTTTGGCCTGCTTGTTATGTTTCCCGCCTCCCACACACAGATTGAACTGTTGGTTCATAATTTTCAATGTACTTTAAAATGAACTCAAACACATGAAACTTATTTGAACAAAAATGATACAAACGTAGACGATGTTGAGAAACGCATGACAACGACTATGTGTAACAACGTATCACACGAACGTGTATGGTGTGACCTTTCTATGGAGTCTGAACTTTGAAGACAACAGGATAGCATGTGTTTCTCAACATCGCTTATATTATTTTAGTTAAGTGAGACTGAGGATGATGTTTATGCGGAGTACGGACACGTTAAATTTGTGCGTTCGCAAGTCTTTCAAAGAGGTTCGAGATAAGGGAAGGGGGGGGGGGGTTCGATCCCTGTTAATGTCAATCCCACTGGGTTCTGGTATAAATTGGGTGGCACTCTCAAAGTTTACCAATACCTTACACTTTCGGGTAGGTTGGACCGTGGAATAAAAGAGAGACTGACTAGAGTATTTAATAAATATTTCTACTTCCAGTTTTTGAGATGTCTTTCTGCTTTTCCCGAAAAATTTTATGGCTAAATAAGCGTGAGAAAGTGCATAAAATATTTATTTTTTTCATTACAAAGGAAGTGCACATGCCACATTCTAAAATATGAAGGCTTTTTCACATGTTTCTTGATACTATTTCATTTGTAAACGAACAATAAATGTTAAATCATAAGTTCCCAGTTATTCTCGTATATTAGAAAAATATACTTCTGCAAAGGACAAGGAAAACCTGATCAACGTATATAAGCCCAAATTACACAGTAATGCAGTATACAGCTGTTTCGAGGATATGCTGGAACGCCATCATCAGAGGAAGAGAACCAACAGACCCGAAGTACAAAAGCTGAAAAAGCGCAAATCGACGAAACAGAGGGGGTTATGTACCCAAATTTCTTGGGAATATAATCCCCTCTGTTTCTTCTATTCATCGTTTGTATTTCGAGTTTGTTGGTTCTCCTGCACTGACGAAAGAGATCCAGCGTGTCCTCGAAACAGCTGTATGCTATATTATTGTTTTATTTGGACTTATATACGTTGTTCAAGTTTTCCTTATCCTCTTCTGTTATAGTCCTAACTTATTTAATTACTCAATATTCATTTATTCTTATATTGTTTACATTTAAAATAAATCAGCCTTTTATGATTGGAATAAAAAAAATGTTGTTTCGGCGTAATTTATCATTTACTGTATTATTTTATATTCTGATTTTTATCACAATCCAATGATTCTGATTTCTGACACAATCCTAAGATTCTGATTTCTTTCACAATCCGAAGATTCTGATTTCTGTCACAATTTGGTAAATTGTCTGTCACAAATTGGTAATTTATCATTTACTGTATTATTTTATATTCTGATTTCTATCACAATCCAAAGATTCTGATTTCTGACACAATATCCTAAGATTCTGATTTCTTTCACAATCCGAAGATTCTGATTTCTGTCACAATCCTAAAATTATGATTTCTGTCACATTTCTATCAAACATACAGTTGTATAACTGACAGAACCTCTCCGTAGAGTAGGAATCGACAATAATGCTGTTACAAATTTTATTTATTTCAAGTAATACGGTTAATGGTGAATGGCTGTCCTATTCAGGAATGCAAAATAAACATATCTTACACACACAGGAATCTCTCTCCGGCCGGCCACATTGCTGCTCTATGTCCCAGGATGAGCCGGACGGTCTGGGTTTTCGACACACAGGAATCTGGGCGCGGTAGCCCAGTGGTTAGCGCGCGGGAATTGCACTCGGTAGGCCCGGGTTCGATTCCCGCCACTGCCAAAATTGCCGCCGTGTTCACGCGGAGTACGATCACGTTAAACATGTGGGTCCGTAAGTCCTTCCGAGAGGTTGGTGGTAGGGGAAGGAGGGTAAGGTCCCTGTGGATGCCTCTCCCACTGGGTTTCGGTCTAAATTGGGTGGCACTTTCAGGCTGTCCAAACAGTTACCTTACACCTTTCTGGTAGGTCGGACGGTCTGGGTCTCAACAACAACACACAGGAATCTAATGCACAGACTGTTGAGACCCAGACCGTCCGACCTACCAGAAAGGTGTAAGGTAACTGTATGGACGGTCGGGAATGCACAGACTGTGTAAAATTCCCACCGCCAGCAACAAAACACATTTAAATTTAAGGAAGAATATTACCTCGTACTTTGAAAAGAATTGCAAGAGTGACTGTGTTACAACTTCGTAAGAGATGTACGAGTTTCCTGCGTTCCGTATATCAATTCCTACTAATTAGGCAGTCCACTATAAATTTGTAATTTATATTTTTACTTTCTCATACGTAGTGTTGAGAGAGTATTGTTTTCATGAAAATTTTTTATTTCGAGATTTTGATGCCAATATATGTTTTACGACCTCCTGAACACGTTTCGCCTAATTTTGGAGTGATGTCCGTCTCTCTGATGTCTGGGATCAATTTCTTGTGCTCACGATAGCAGCTACAAATATTAATGGATTTTCACGACACTTTAGATCCTTTGTTCTAAAAAAATCTGGAATTAGATAGAATTATTTTAAATTCGAGCGAAAACTTATATATATATATATATATATATATATATATAAAACTTATAAATTATATATTATTTTAACATTGCAGCATAGGAATAAAATCTGATATAATCATGTATTTCATTTATGGCTCCATATTCACGAGACTTAATAGTTTCAATCATTGTTGTGAAAAATAGATATAATTTTTACAATTTTTACGATACAATTTTTTTCTTCGTGATGTCATTAACCTCCCCCCCCCCTTTTAGGTGGCTAGTTACCCCTCCGGTACATTTTAAGTATTTTTAAGTATTTTATTAAGTATTTATTTAAGTATTTTTAAGTATTTTATCAAACGAGCCCTTTAAAGTGAAAAGTAACACGCTATAGTTGCACGGTTACCTTACACCTTTCTGGTAGGTCGGACGGTCTGGGTCTCAACACCAACAATGCTATAGTTGTAATCATTTGGATCCACCATACCGATTTTTGAAAGATTTTCTCGTAAAATTTGAAAAAAAAAATAATGAATTCTAGTATGAGAAAGTCGAGGTGAGCCACGTTCCAGTTAACTCTTATATCTTGCTTTGCTGCGAAATTCGTAACTCTTATCTTCTCCACTAGGTGCACTGCAATCACTTTTATTCGATCGCGATCAATAGATATAAACCTAAAGTGTGCAAATATGCACTTTTCTAACAAAGTTATTGTTGTGCATAAACACTTTTTGCTAAGAACCACATATATTCTAGGCGCTTCACTCCTCAGATCGCTTTAGATCTAGATCTGACTTATGAATATTCTCGAACATATTCTTCGTGAAATTCTCGTAAGATAATCGTAATTATCATTCTTTTATTAAATAAAAAATAATTTATGACGTGAGAGATTCCGAAGAAAAAGTGATGGCCTCCGAAATTAAGTTACTACCGCTATTTGATGTCCCGGTAAAAATACTGTTACAGTTATCAGCATCATTTAGTATCAATTATACTACAGAAACACCTCTTCAGAAAGGCCTGAAACTTGAGTCATAAAAGGGTAAAATTGCTGTATTTTATTAAATACGCATGTACACTCTAAGACAAAAAATCGACGCTTCAAGAAATAATTATCCAAATGAGACAAAATTTGGTATGTGTTATGTTAATGTACAGAAAAAGAAATGATTAGAATTTCAGAACAATTGGATAATTTATTGCACTGAAAGATCTACACAAAGTGAGCACGTCAATATGGCGTTGGTCCACTTCTGGTCATGATACAAGCTGTTACCCGACGTAGCATTAATGCATAAAGTTGCCGGATGGTGTTCTGAGGGATGTCGTTCCAAATGGTCTCCAATTGGCGCGCTAATTCGTCTACATCCTGGGATGGTCGCAGGAACTGCCCCATCTCAGCCTAAATGTGCTCAATAGGTGAGAGTGCTGGGGATCTGGATGGCCAAGGAAGTGTGTCGCAAGTACGCAAACAATCAATAAAGAGGCATGTCGTGTGTGGACTGGCATTGTCTTGGTGAAAAGTTAGCCCAGGGTGTCGCGAAAGGAATGGCAATACAACCTTGTCGTAGAATGTCGACAACGTACCACTGTGCTGCGATGGTGCCACGGAGGACTATCAAAAGAGTTCGGCTATCAAATGAAATAGCATTCCAGCCCATAACTTCCTGTTGTCGGGCCGTGTGACGTGTGGCAGTAAGAGCAGGATCCTGATGATCCAGACACGTCTGCGCTGGTCGTCCGGACTCAGTTCGAAGCGGGACTCATCATTGAAGACAATTCGTTCCCTATCAGAACAATTCCACGTTGATCGGGCCCGGCACCATTGCAATTACTGTTGACGGTGCATACTCGTCAGTGGTAGGCGGCGTCATGAGCGCCGCTCCCGTAGTCTTCTATTAATGGTCCGGGTGGTCACTTCTGTGTTTGTCGCACATTAGATGGTTGATAACGACGAATCTCG
This sequence comes from Amaurobius ferox, assembly GCA_951213105.1. Classification (NCBI taxonomy): domain Eukaryota; kingdom Metazoa; phylum Arthropoda; class Arachnida; order Araneae; family Amaurobiidae; genus Amaurobius; species Amaurobius ferox. Next base: position 46,346,669 of record OX578152.1, read on the forward strand.
TGATGTCACAGCTGCTCTGACAATAGCTCTATCTTCCCGTTCTGTCGTTGCTCTAGGCCGCCCGCTGCCCACTTGCCGTTGAAATCTGCCATTCCAAACCCATTCCTGTCAACATCGTCTAATTGCTGCACTGCTTCTGCCCAAATGCCGAACGATTCGACGGTGTGCCCATCTAGCCTTATGCAGTTCTTATCCTCCGCACGCCCTCTTTCAAACTCCTTCATATGCTCGTAGTGGCCGCGAATTCGCCGGCGAGGAATTGTTACAAACAAGGTATGTAAACTCTATCGAAATCCTCTGCACGTTTTGTTCCTTAAAGCGAGGTTCGCTCTTTATATACACCACCATGGTACTCAGTTTCAATGTGCTGTAGTTCCGACTATTCATTCATTTGCTGCGAATTGTTTATCATTTGCATATTCGGTCGACAAGTGTTTGCATGCACAGTTTCATTACTATCGGTTTTTTGCGGGATGCGTTGATTTTTTTGTCTTAGTATATTAACGATTCTAAAGTTCATTGAAATCTTTATATTAAAATCAAAGCTGTACACTTAAGAATATCATATTGTGAGTAAACCCGCTTACCTGATTGGATTTAAAAAAAGATACAAATTATTTTGCGTTATAATTTTTTTTTTTACTCTATATAATATTTATAAATATTGTATGAAAATTGATTTGATTTAAATCTTTCGTAATTGAAACGTAAATATTTTTATAGCTTTTCAAACGTAAATTTAATTTTTTTTAATTTTTCCATTCCATGTGGAGATGGATAAAATATGAATATATTAGCTACAGGAATTTTTTATGTGGCATATAGCGTATCCTCCCTTTTATTATTATTTTCGTTTATTTGAAATTTTAAAATTGTATGCCTTAATCATAAAGTGTATCTTTTAAAACGCAATTATCGTTTCGGAAAATAATTACAAATACCGACAGAAAATCTAATGTATTTTTAAAAAAAGTTCAGTAATCATTTAAATCTGCAGAACATTCCACTTGAAGAAAATGTAAACTCCAAATGCTTAATTTTTTTTAATTGCACGTTGTAAGTAATTTTAATCTTTATTCATGATTTGAATTGATATCTTGCGTGAAAAGAACTACTATGAATATTATAAATAATTAAATAAAAGTTAATTAAATGTTAAACAATTAAAAAAAACAATCATGGGTTTGTTTATTGGAGCGAAGCGAGCACTTAGCTCCTTTCTTATGTCACTTCAATGTCAAAATGCTTGTAAAATCATCAGCTTTCAACAGCCAATCAGACTGCATGAAATTTGATTTTTATTAGTGGTCAATGAGCAGTAGTGATCAATGAGACATAATACACTCTATAACAAAAAAATCGACGCACCAAGAAGGAGTTGTCCGATTGTGATAAAAATTGGTGGATGTGAAGAACATATATAGAACAAGAAAAGATTAAAATTTCAGAACAATTTAATGATTTAGAGTTTGACCGTATACAAAGGGAGGAAGTCAATAAGGCGTTGGTCCACCTCTGACCTGGATGCAAGATGTCACCCGGCGTGGCATAGACTGATAAAGTTCACGGATGGTGTCCTGCGGAATGTCTTGCCAAATTGTCTCCAACTGTCGGGCTAAATCATCAACATTCCGGGATGGTTGCAATCGTCTTCACATAACGTCCCAAATGTGCTCTATGAGATTGAGATCAGTAGATCTAGCTGGCCAAGGAAGTGTTGGGCAATCTTGAAGACAATTTATAACAACACGTGTCGTGTGCGGCCGGGCATTATCTTGTTGAAATGTAAGTCGGGGGTGTCGCAAAAGGAACGGTAACACAACGGGTCGTAGAATGTTGTCTACGTACCGCTGTGCTGTCAATAAGGCGTTGGTCCACCTCTGACCTGGATGCAAGATGTCACCCGGGGTGGCATAGATTGATAAAGTTCACGGATGGTGTCCTGCGGAAGGTCTTGTCAAATTGTCTCCAACTGTCGGGCTGAATCGTCAACATTCCGGGATGGTTGCAATCGTCTTCACATAACGTCCCAAATGTGCTCTATGAGATTGAGATCAGTAGATCTAGCTGGCCAAGGAAGTGTTGGGAAATCTCGAAGAGAATTTATAGCAACACGTGTCGTGTGCGGCCGGGCATTATCTTGTTGAAATGTAAGTCGGGGGTGTCGCAAAAGGAACGGTAACACAACGGGTCGTAGAATGTTGTCTACGCACTGCTGTGCTGTCAGTGTGCCAGAAATGACTACCAAAGACGTAAGATGTCAACAGTCGAAATGTAGCAGAAATTCTGACAACAGAATCAGAATCGCTCCTTATATACACCTGCTGAATGCGCAGTTCCGATGCGCTGGAGCTCCCACTATTTATTCATTGGGCACCAAATTTAACTCATTTGCATGTTCACTCAAAATGTCTTTGCATACGAAATTTCATTACAATCGGACAAATCCTTCTTGGTGCGTCGAGTTTTTTGTTATAGAGTATATGTAGGGTAGATAGGGTAGAGAAAATTTCATTACACTATTGAGGTAAATATTGTTAATCGTCAATTTTTTTTCTCTCTCTATAATCTCGAAATTTGCCATCCGGGGCTTAAGTAGGTTTTTAAGAAGAATTATAATTAAAATTAGTTATTTTATAATTTTTAAAGTAGTTAATTTGGCATTAAAATAATGGCTTGGATGGAGTAGGTTAGCCTGGGATTTAAGATGAGTGGTCTTGGCGTAGCCTTGTTTGCACCCGCAGTTTTTAACACTTGACAACCTAGTTGAAAAATGTTTATGACTTTGTTCATTTTGTCTGTCTGTCCGTTCGCACGATAACTGCCGTAAAAATGACTTTATCAAAATGAAATTTTAGTATGTTGTTGAGACGGTCTGCGGGACATTTGGGAATGAAAATGAGTAATATCACTAGTTTTGGATTGAACCCGGGTTGAAAAAATAAAATGCATTGAACCCTATGGGATCTAATTTTTCAAAAAATTTTTTAAGTGAAGTCAAAATTCCCAAATTCCTTCAAAAATTTTAGGAAAAACTCAAGGTATCCCATAAAATATATATAAACAATTTTACAAAATATGTTTGGTATTTATAAATAATTAAAATCATAATTATACCTATATAATATGAAGAGATCACGTGACCTACTTCAAAATAAAATAGGGCATCCATCTTTTTTTCCCAATATAAAAATCATGATTTTTAAAGTTCATTTAAATTTATATTTATGTTGCATCCGTCCTAAAACCTCTTTATTTTTGCGTATTTTCTGTGCATCTGTATTCTGTGCCAACTCAATTACAATATTTTTGAGTTTAAATGATCATCAAACTTTGCTTATTTCTACAACGAAGCCTAATTTTAATGGATGCAGAATATGTAAAAAGTGATTATAAGATGAATTGTATAAGAATTGTTGATTTTTTTTTCACGCAAAATTATTTAATTCTGGAGTCTGAAAAAAGTGCATGAATGAAATATTTATTGCTTTTATATAGAGAGCCAGACGATTTATATTTCGATGATGCCATTTCTTCTTCTTCGACCCAAACCGTCCGACCTACCAGAAAAATGTAAGGTATCTGTTTGGACGGCCGGGAAGTGCCACCCAATTTAGACCGGAACCCAGTGGGGGAGGCATCTACAGGGACCGTACCCTCCTTCCCCTAACAGCAACCTCTCGGAAGGACTTACGGACCCACATGTTTAACGTGATCGTACTCCGCGTGAACACGGCGGCAGTTTGGGCAGCGGCGGGAATCGAACCCGGGCCTACCGAGTGCAACTTCCGCTCGCTAACCGCGCCCGATGATGGCATTTGAATAAAGTTCATTTTTTATGAAGGTTTAAGTCTTCAACTACAACAAATTATTGTAGTACTGTGATAATTTAAATATATCAGCGCTGAATGTATCTCATTTTAGAGATGTATAAATAAAAATGCATTTCTTTTGGAGAGTGTTTCATAATCAATGCTTTATGCATGATTGATCTTTCTTGTTTTATTTTATTTTTGTTATGTGCAAGCGTATTGTTAAAACGTTATTTGACTTTTAGTATTTTCCTGCGAATTCGGTTGCAGTATTTATCATAGGTTTGCATCTTAAATCACAGGCAACGTCAATACATTTTCTAGTCTCACATAATAAATCAAGATGTCTGTGTTTCTGTGTGTGTGTGTGTGTGTGTGTGTGTGTGTGTGTGTGTTTGTGTGTGTGTGTGCGTGCTCTCGAGCTGTCTGTGTCGGAAAAGATAAGAGTCGTACGGTCAGCAAATTTTGTGTATAGGTACTTTAGGACTCGAATAGGTGTACCTCGGTGTTATTTTTTTTTACATTTCGAATTAGATTATTAGTTATTTTATGTTTTAGTACGATTTTGGGAGATATTCACACAAATCAATTCTTTAGCGACCTAAAATATTACCACAGAGTTTTCATCTTGACACTATAGGAAAGATTGAAAAATTTGCTTTCAAACGGACTTCGAATGGAATCTGTACGATTAAAAGACGAATTTTTCTGAATTTTTATATGTCTTCGTGAGTTTTTTTATTCCCCCCCGATTTTTATTTTACGTTATAAAATAATTGACGTGCAATCCGGACGTTTATAATTTAACAGCAGCTCTTCAAATTATTGCAGAGTGCTCCAGAATAAAAAAAAATAATTACCTCAACCAATCCGTTAATTGATTATAAATTTTTTAATCCAGCGAACTTTTAATATATTTGAAACAGCAGTGTGTTTCCCTACTGAAATCCGGATATTTTCGGAAACTTACTCCTGCTGGAGATCGGACCCATTTTAAAGTTGAAGGAAGTGGATAATTTGGGACGAGATTATCATTATTTCAGCGTTATTATGGAAAAGGTATTCTTAAAACAGGGAATTTGGAAATCGAGTATAGTGTTATCTGTATCTGTGTTACTTAAATAGCAGGCGCTTATTTACTGGAAATATAAAAATCACGATGTTTTCTGAAAATATGACAAAAACAGAATAAATTGTTCTAATTGTGCTGAGAGATATTAACGTTAATCGTAAAGTCTCCGCTAGTGACAAATTTTGTTTTTGTAATTTGATGGGGAGGGGTGCGATGTATATGGATAGCATACAGTTTTAACTGTTATTTATACGAATAAAATATATTTATTTTGTTATTTTATATATCAATCCTTCTTTAATTCCCGGCCAACGGCGGGTACATGTTCTAGTAACCTAATAAAATCAAGAATATTTCTAACGTCAACGAAATGTTATCGTATCCTAACTCAACAAAAGGTAATTTTCTGATTCCCTCTAATTTATAAACCGGTTGAAATTTGCGTCCTAGTTATGACGATAAACCAAGCCCCCTCTTTGCTGTGGAGTTTACATAAGGTTCTTCTACCAAACTTTTTTTCTTTAAAAAATACTATTGAGTATAGTAGAATATTTTTAATACATATGACGGTTTTGAAATTGCTTATGATTTCTTTTCCTTTCATACGTTTCTTAGTAAGTTATATTTTTAAATATAAATTTTTAATTTCCAGAAATTTTAAAACAGAAAATTTTCTTTTCAATTTTTCCTTTTGCTGAAGTCTTACCGATGTAATTGCAGAACGGTATATAATATTTTCAGTATCTGTCGCATAATAAATACTCACTAGAGGGTAACAAATTTTTTGTTACGCATTTAAAAATGTGTATATTCTTGTGTAAATATTTGGATTTGATCAGCAGCCACTTTCAAAATTCCCACGAAAATAAAATTCGTGTAAATATGTTTGACGTATTTAATCTTGATGTTTCTATGCTCAAAGCCAGCGTTCTTGATTTGGGTCTAATCCAAAGTTCTATCTGATTAAACGAAATCTAATTTTATGTGTCATATTTTTTCATAATATTAAAGGCAGATACGTAAAGCTTTAAATTTTAGACAAATTTTTATGTAACATAAAATTAATAAGTTCTTCATTTCCCGCGAAACAAAGTTCCTGTATGACGTATTTAACTTTGCTGTTTCTGCTCTCAGATCAGCGTGCTTGATTTCAGTCTACATGAGTGTTTTCCCTGAGATTAAACGAAATCTAATTTTATGTAGCATATCTTCTCATAATATTAACGGCAGATAAAATAAAACATTTCATTTTAGACGAATTTTCATGTTATACAAAAATTGATGACATTTTCGTTTTGTCTCAAAATATGCATTCTAATGTAAGGTATATTTTAATTTCTAAGAAAATTTACACGAAACTATCACGTCACAGAAATTGTTTCGCGGAACACTCTTTGTAAAACGCTGCTGGTTCTAAAGCATTACTGTTACCTAAAAGTTCGTCAGACCAAAATGAAGTCCTGTGAACAATTAAATTGTGTTTTAATGTAATTAGATAAATTTCTTACGCAGGCGAATTGGTTTGCTTTCATAGGTTTCGGTGTTCCCGCAAAAACAAAATTTATGTAAACATGTCCTTTGCATTTTATCATGCCATTTCTGTATTCAGATTGGCGTTCTTGATCGAAATTTTTTTACCAGAATTGCTCAGAATTAAACGAAATCTAACTTTATGAACTATTTTCTTTTATAATAATAATGGTAGATAAGAAACATTTTATGCACTTTCATGTACAGGGTTGTTATAAATAAAGTTCGCTTATTCAGAAGGCTCTAGAGCCGGTTCTATGGCTCAAAACGAAACAACATTTAACTAGTATGTAGTACAAGTGATGCGCTCTGCGAAAATCGAAAAAAAAATAGTTGCAATTGTCGCCAGTAGGTAGCGCTGTGCAATAGCTAAGGCGATTGTTGCAATTTGTTTGTAAAATAAATAAAGGAAAATATATTGCATAGTTGGTACAATGACAATTCGCTAATGCAGAAAGCTCTTGACCCAGATCTCTGGCTCCAAACAATACAGAAAGAAGGAGATAATTTCATGTGATGCAAACTGCGTCCAGAAAAATAAAACATGTCGCAAGTGTCTTTTAGAGGGATCATATATATATATACCGGCATGTGGATGGTGGAGAGTCTAGCTGTCATCGTCCAGCCTACTCCCAATCTCCGGAAAATCGTCGGTAAACCGTAGGCCCTAGTGAACTGTTTCCGTTCCTATCCCGGGCCCCTAAACATATGAACATTTAGATAACATGCCATTTTATCTGAGTTGGAGATACTGTGCTTATGTTTCAATTATGATACTATGTATATATAAATATTACTCTGACTGTAATTGTATCAATATAAGTTTTGAGCTTTTGGAAATTTCCCTTACTATACCAACTTAAGATTTAATTGAAAATAATTTAAATTAACAATTACCATAATGACCCACTACATTGGAGGTCAAGTTAGGTATGTTTAAGCGTACAATGTTGTGTATTACTAGTGTGCTTTATAATGTATGTGTTTAAATAAAAGTGTTAGTGGTCACAAATTGACTGGTTTCTGTATCTTAGCAATGTACCTGATCTTTTTTTAGATTTTATTATAGGATTACTGAGTCAACTGGGGGACACTATTGGTAAGTGTTAGTATTGTGTTATGTGAATTTTACTTCACCACAAACGATACACACCAAATTTGTGAAAATCGGAACAATAGAAGCTAAAGTTGGAGACCCCATGCAGCTGTAGTGTGTTCTGTAGCTACCTAGAGTTTACATACAATTTCGAACAAAGATGATTAGCTAAAAATAGACTATGATTAAATATCTCCTTGTGCTAACCCACATGCTCTTCCAGTTAGTCCCTTGGTGAATTACTGACGTACATCGCTATCATGTGTTGGGATGAAAACACGGAAACTTTTTCTCTATATTCGTAATCAAATGAAAATAAAGTTCTGACAATTAGAAATCATACCCGATAATTTTGTTTTTAAATCAAGCGAAATCGAGAAATTTAATTAATTTCATGATTTTTTACGGCGATGATAACGGAATATTAATATGGATTTCTGTCGACAACTTATTTTGTTTTTTCAATAAACACCAAAAATCTAAGCAACGTGTTATTAGTTCCGTTCAAAACTTGTTAGGAAGATCGTTTCTTGTTCTTTACGAAGTTGTTAAGATTGAAACGCTATCATAAGTTTTCCATTCTTAGCGAATGGAATGGCAGCTGAAATTGAATATTCCGTTTAATATTAAATAAATAAAAACTAAACCGAATTTTTTAAATATCATTTCAAGATATCTGATAGGACTTCTTCGAAAGTAATTCTGTATCGAATTTCTTGGCTGTACGTTGGTTGGAGTTTCTTCTACATGCGAGAAAAGACGGACACACACACACTCACCACTCAAAATGGAAACTTTTCGAAAAAGTTCCTATAATCTTCAAGAGGCTGCTGCTGTTTGCATCCAATTTGTGAGATATGGTTGTGTAGGCCCAATTTTATTATGTAATTTTTTTATAACGGATCTACAGATTAATAGATTAACAGATTAACCACCTATGGGCATCGATCCGAAGGTTATTAATTTCCTATGGTGGAAGGTTACCCGAAGGTTATTAACAGCATATGGTGTAAGGTTACCCGAAGGTTATTAACAGCTTATGGTGCCCGTTCGCCCGATAACTGCCTTAAAAATGACTTTATCAAAATGAAATTTTAGTATGTTGTTGAGACGGTCTGTGGGACATATGGTAATGTCTATGAATAATATCACCCAATTAGTTTTAGATTGAACCCTATGAGATCTAATTTTTCAAACATTTCTTAAGAAAAGTTAAAATTCAGAAATTGCTTCGAAAAGTTTAGGAAATGAATAAATTATCCCGTAAAAGATATATAAAAAAATTCAGGAAAATTTGTTTGGTATTTTTTTAAATAAAAATTAAAATAATAATTACACTCATATAATAATAAGGTGACCCGCTTCAAAATAAAATATGGCATCCATCTTTTTTCTCAGTGTCAAAGTCGTGATTTTAAAAGGTCTTTTAAATTTATATTTAATAATGCATCCGTCCTAAAACCGCTTTATTTTTGTGTATTTTCTGCGATGTATATTCCGTGCCAACTCAATTATAATAGTTTTGAGTTTAAATGATCATCAAACTTTGATTATTTCTACAACGAAGCCTAATTTTAATGGATGCAGAATGTAAGCAAGTGATTGTAAGATGAGTTGTATACGAATTGCTGAATTTGTTTCACCAAAAATTATTTAAGTGTTGAGTCTGGAATTAAAGTGTATGAATGAAGTATTCACTGCTTTTACATAGAGAACCAGACGATTTATATTTCGAAAACGTCATGTGAATGAATTCGATGAAGTTTTAGGTTTTAAAATATGTATAATAAATTATTGTAGTACTGTATTAATTTAAAATATATCAGCGCTGAATGTATCGCATTTTAGAGATGTTTAAATAAAATTGTATTTCATCTAAAAAGTGTTCCATAAGTAATGCTTTATGTATGATTAATATTTCTTGTTGATCGATTGTCTGGATCATAGCCCAACCTTATATTAAATAACATTGATGCACAGATTAATGCACGTAAGTGTCTAAAGAATTTTGTATACCAAGTGGTGTTGCCACAGCAGTCCCCCGCGGGGTCCTGTTCCTTTTATTGTAACATTGTGGAAAATCTGAAATGGACTTTTCTTCCGGCACATATCATGTCCAGCCGAATTTCTGAAGCTGGAACACTGGGTTTGATGATTTGTTTGGTCAGAATTGAGGATTGGTTAGTCACTTATGGATTACCCTTGTGTTGATTAATAAACAAGTACGGTTTTGGTAAGATTTGGAAAGAAAGAACAAGACTTTTTTTCAATGAAATGGCTCGCAAAACCATCTAAATCTGAATAAAAGGACGAATTATGCTTAAAATATTCATTGAATTTTTGCTGTATGCGTAATTTTTAACGAAGAAGCGAATAAGACTAGCTTCTGAATAAGACTGCGATGAATCGTTGATATATTTAAATTTTTTAGAATCTCCAGGATATGTCTACGTTTTAAAAGACGTTAAGCTGCCCGATTAAAAGGAAGACATATTAAAATGGCAAACTGGATATAATACCAAATAATTAAACAATCAAATCATTAAATCCGTGCCAATTTGAGCATTCAAACGCAGGATTTTGAATTTTAGTCCACATAGGAAGTCATGTGCTGCCCACATCAAAAGTTTCTATATTGAATATTTATCTTAAAATTTATTTAAGGTTAATGCTTTTTGCAACAGTAGTATATCTTCTCTTTCTCTTTTTGCAACAGTAGTATATCTTCTCTTTCTCTTTTTGCAACAGTAGTATATCTTCTCTTTCTCTTTTTGCAACAGTAGTATATCTTCTCTTTATCTTTTTGCAACAGTAGTATATCTTCTCTTTATCTTTTTGCAACAGTAGTATATCTTCTCTTTATCTTTTTGCAACAGTAGTATATCTTCTCTTTATCTTTTTGCAACAGTAGTATATCTTCTCTTTATCCCAGGAACTCGTTTGGTATCAATTCTTATAAACCCTTTTTCTTTTTGCAACAGTAGTATATCTTTCTCTTCTTGTATAACCTTTCTCTTTAACAGTAGTAAAACCTTTCTCTTTTTGCTACAGTAGTATATCTTCTCTTTATCCCAGAAACTCGTTTCCTATCAATTCTTATAAACCCAGGAGGAACATGTTGTGTATGGTGTTTTTCAGAAAATTGCTTAAGAAATCAGATTGACTGTAGTTCCCTCTTAAATATAGTACATTCTTATACCAGCAAGCCTTCTTTAAGATCCCATACTTAATTTCGCATTGCAGGCAATGTTATTCGCAATTTTACAAGAAACTTTTCTGTTTGTAAATGTTACAGTTTATGTAATTTGTGGATTGATAATATCAATTTGTTTGCAATGTCAGAAAGTAATTTTTAGAAAGTTCGTTTGAGGATTTTGCCATGATTTATGAATATTTACTTTCTCATATGAAACATTGGGGAAGTTTTGTTTACACGAAAATTTTCGATTTCGAGATCTTGATTCCATTATATGTTTTAGGACGTCCTGAATACGTTTCGGCTATTTTCTGAATGATGTCAATCTGTCAGTCGTGGTCGATTCCTTGTGTACAAGACAATGGCCTCAAATTTTAATGGATTTTCACGAAACTGTATATTCGTTTTTGTATACGAAAAATCTAGAACTAGATAGAATATTTTAAAATTCGATTGGAAATTTATATTTGAAATTTTATATTGTTTTAACATGACAGCATAGGATTAAATATAGCATAATCATGCATAAAAGAGGCTATTTATGGCTCAATGGGCATGAAATGTAATAGATTCAATTGTGGTGAAAAATAGCCACGATAAGGTTTTTGTGTTTGTGATGTTATTATCCCCATCAGGGAGGAAGAGGGGGGGGGGGGAGGCATGTTACACTCTCGAGGGTACATTGCAGAACTTGATGTAAATCAAAATAGTTTTTCAAGCACTTTAAAAATGAATAGTAATATGCTCCGAATGTGATCATTTTTAACAACAATACAGATTTTCCAAATTTTTTCCGGTTGAGCTACACTGCAGATGTGGTTGTTGTTGAGACCCAGACCGTCCGACCTACCAGAAAGGTGTAAGGTAACTGTATGGACGGCCGGGAAGTGCCACCCAATTTAGACCGGAACCCAGTGGGGGAGGCATCCACAGGGACCGTACCCTCCTTCCCCTACCACCAACCTCTCGGAAGGACTGCAGATGTGGTTGTCGTTTTTCCTTATTTTTAATTAATATTTTTCTTAATGTAATCATTATAATTGGACATCTTCCGTTTTGTATCTCTGATAAATAAATAAATACCGTCACTCTTTATATATCGATGCCAACGGCCGTACCGTGATGAAAACACCGGTTCTCGTTAGGTCACCGAAGTCAAGCAGCATCGGGCGCGGTTAGTACTTGGGTGGGTGACTACCTGGGAACACCTCGTGCTGCTGGCACATTTCGGGAGCGGTAATCCGGTGGTTTGCACGCTGCCATAACTGCCGCCGTGTTCATGCGGAGTACGATCACGTTAAACATGTGGGTCCGTAAATCATTCCGAGAGGTTGGTGGTAGGGGGAGGAGGGTACGGTCCCTGTGGATGCCACCCCCACTGGGTTCCGGTCTAAATTGGGTGGCACTTCCCGGTCGTCCAAACGGTTACATTACACCTTTCTGGTAGGTCGGACGGTCTGGGTCTCAACAACAACAACTCTTTATATATCGATATATTGGACACCAGAAAATCAGAATGCTATTTACTGAGGTGAGCTTGATCTGTTAACAATGTTTCAGATATTAAATAACATTCGACTGCCAATTATGGAACTTACTTCAAAGGAAACTACTACAACGTTGGGCGAAATACGGGGACGTATAGAGTTTGATTAAACAAAGTTTCATATGTCAGAGACTACTGAGTGTTTATATGTTTAAATTCGTATTTAAACTTCTCAACTGACTGCTCTTGGCGCAAAGGAATGAGTTTTAACATTGCAAATTTATTGCCCGAGTTTTGAAATGCAGCGTAACTTCGATTTCAGAGTGAGGATAGGAAATAAATAAAATTATAAAATATTATGGCACAAAATACAAAAATTGAATTTAATTATAATAGTTTCAGAGATTTGGTTGCTAATAATCCGTTTGAAAAATACATATGGTGAAATTTGCATCCAGAATTAAATAGACCGTAAACACAATTACAGTGGACTAATTCACTGTGACATAAAAATATCAAATGTTGTAAATATTAAAAACTTATAGTAAAAATTGCAGATCAATCTATCCAAAATTATTTCCAAGAATTTTAAAAACAACTACAGCATTAGGAACAAAATTATAATTAAAGCTATGTGCAGAATTAAGTTTCAATGACCTTTAAATAGAGTTAATTTTTTATTAAATACTTCTGAATCTGTAGTGTAAAGTATGTAAGTAAAAATGTATGATGTAAATAAAACTATTTATTATAATGGTAGAACTGTTTCTATATCAAGAAGCCTATTACTTAAATTATGATGAGGAAAATTTGAGGTTCTTTTAGGGTTAAGATTGCTCATTTAATAGATTGCTAACGCAGGATCAAGAAGTCGGCGATTCAAATACTTCAATGGGCAAGGCATATTTCTTTCTCGAGAACTAAATAAGAGTGTAATACCAAAATACTTCTTGAAAACACTAGAGTTTGATGATACATCCTTTGATTTTTAATTTGTGAACGGGGGAGAATATTTCTTTTTAATCGATTTGAGTATATGAAATTAATTCTAACCAGCATCGGCACCTATAGAATTTATCTAGAGGGAGGGGGGGGACTAAACGATAAGATTAACAACATCGACTAGTTTGATGTCCGCCCTTGTGATTTTGAAGTGCCCTCTTGTCTACCCCTATGGGCGTCCATGCCAACTAGTAATACTTATTAAGTACGATTTACTCTGAATAAGAAATGAGATCATGCTCATATATCATATATCTTTATATAAAATACACTACTGGTGGTTCTGGAATTAGACTTTCCAATTTCAAAAGTGTTCCTCGTATGTCGCAAGTATATGACTCTCCATTGTTCTCCTCCACTATTCTGCCTCCTCGACTGCCTAAACAAACTTCATCCTCTTCTTCAAACTCCGCTGTGACTTCTCTTACTCCCTTGGACCCACCCAAATCTTCAAAAATCCTCTCGAAACCTGTTACAACTCCACTTCTCAAACCTGCATGGACAACTTCAACCAAAAACTTTACGACACCTGCGGTAAAATCAACTACCACTTCAACCTCTCCTGCAATTACCAGATCTACCCAAGTATCCTGCACTCCTTCCCACTCTGCTCAGTTCTCTGCTCCAACCCTTCAAGACATCCCATTGGTTTCTTCTCCGGTTCCTGGCTCTCTCTCTCAGGTCGCCTTGGACTCAGCATCTATTCCTGCCGCTTCGGCTTCGCCGGCTCCGACGACTCCTGCTCTCGACTTTCCGATTCTGCCTGGTTCTTCAAAATCCACAGATATTCCCTCTACTCCTGCCCCTTCTACCTGTTCTAGTCCTGGCTCCACCGCTACTGATAAAGATGCTCCACCTTTTAATCTCAATAACGAACATGTGGCTAAGATCATGAAAAACATTGATAGACTTGAGAAATATTTTACCAAAAACGTAAAGTTAAATGCCACTCATAAAGCATACACGGAGGACAAATTTAGAGATATTAAAATCTCTCTTCATACTCTCGAAAGTAACGTTGGTTCTGCTCCATCACCTCGTTCTCGACCGCTACTGGTAGATGCTGTAGCTTTCTCAAACCTTTCCAAGAAACTAAATGATGACTTCGCAAATTTCCAGCATAAAATCAACAATGACCTAAAATCTTTCACTACAAATATTTTGAAAGAAATTCCTACACAGGTCAAAAACTCAGTACAACAGTCATTCAAAAGATCAGGACCTACTGCTCCTGCTCCTTCCTCCTACGCTGCTCAATCTTCTGCTCAACCTGGAACCTCTTCTCGCCAGTTCTCCAGCGTTCTACTCCAAGGACTGGATCGCTCAAAAGATAACCTACAGCTGAAAAAAGACCTTATCTCACTCCCCTGTCCTCTTGGAGTCAACATTAAAAACATCACTACACTGCCTAACGGTACGCTCAAAGTTACATGTAAAGAGGACAACCCAGCGAAACTACTACCAAAATTTCAAAATTCGGCCATCAAGAGCAAATTTACAATTAGGGTCCAGGAGGAACGTAAAAAGGCACTTATAATCTTCAACCTTCCTCCCAATTTCAATGAGGAGAATGTAAAAGCATTGGTGGTGATCAACCATCCTACTTTGAAAACAGAAGATATTAGAATTCTAAAAAATTTCCCAGCCAGGTCTGACAACTTAAATTGGGTACTTCTCATGAACACTAACGATGCAAATCAAATACTGGAAACGAAAAAACTCTTCCATCACTTCAAGTCTTACCTAGTAAAAAACTATATTGCATTAAAAATATGTCACAAATGTAAGGGCTACGGACACGTGGCAAGTTCCTGTCACCATGTTACCGGTAATTGCAGCCACTGTACCCGTAGCGGACACACATACAAAGAGTGCAAAGCTCAGACCTTAACCTGTGTGAACTGTACTACTTCTAACGCAGGAGACTCTAGTTTAAAATACAAAACTAATCATACAACCTATGATAAAAAGAACTGCCAAACTTTTCAGGCTGAGATGGCGAGAATTAGAAAGCTTCAGAATGAGGCTTAACAATTTTTTGGTTTCCTTAATTCTGCATATTATATGTCTTTTGTTCTGTATGTTTTGTTATTTCATGTTTTTGTTATTTCTTGTTTTTATGTAATTTTAGTACCTTTTGCTTCCCCCTCCGGGCTTTTTTTTTTCTTTCTATATTTTTTTCTTCTTAATGAACTTTTCCGGTATTCAAATTAGCGTTAATCACTCGCTCTCTGCTCACTCTTCATTATTTAAATTCGCCCTCGATAATTCAATAGATTTTGTTTGCCTTCAAGAGCCATACGTTAATCATAATTTAATTCTCTCTCCCCCCCCTGGGGTTCGACAATATTCTTCCAACTCACAAAAATCAATTATTCTAATTTTTAACCCCCAACTTATAGTAAACTTTAAATATAAATCACTAACATCAATATTTGTAGAAATTTTACTACCACATCACGCTCCAATTAATTTAGCGAGCATATATTTTCCCCCTCATGATGATTTTACAAACATGCTATCAGAAATTGAAATTTTTAACTATTTTAATGAAAATTTTTTACTCCTTGGAGATTTTAACGCCCGTGCCCGGATGTGGGGATACGGTTTCACCGATCAGAGGGGACTCGACATGATCGACTTTTGTCTTAATAATAATCTTGTAATTTGTAATGATGTTAAATGTGGTCCAACTTTTGTTTCACATACTGGAAATGGCTTCCCCGACTTGTCCCTTGTTAACTTTTCACTTTTCGATTTTATTCAGAGTTGGGAGATTCTCTCGAGTGACACATTTAGTGACCATAAATATATCAAAATTATTTTTAACCTTGATCCTCCTTCAGATAATACTTTCTTCTTAAAAACTCAATACGGTATAGGCAAATTTATATACAACTTCAAAAACAACCTTAACTTTCTTAATCCTCTATTAGATAAAATTCACGACACAAATTCTCTTGACTCCTTTGTAAAAATTTTAATTGAATCCGTCCAAGATTGCGCCTTTAAATATATTAGAAAGAAAAAGACTAAAACTATAAAAAACTTCACTTGGTGGACCCCAACCCTTTCGAAACATAGAAATTTTGTCACTGCCCTATATAAAAGAATTCGGTCACTCGAGAGAAATGATGCTTCTCCTGAAACTATACTTTCTGCCAAAATTCTTTACAAGCTTAATAAAGCCAAATATAAATTACTCCTCAAAAAAACCCGAATGGATTCCTGGAAGGCTTATTGCACTAAGTGCAGTAACTCTTTCGGCTCACATTTCAAATTTGCCTTCCAGAAACATAGAAAATTCAATAATATTAATCTTTTTTTCCCTGACTCCCCCTCCCTTAACTATGAAGACAAATTGAAACGATTCATGGACCACCACTTTAAAATTGATACTGACTTTAGCGGTTTTCCACATTTTAATTTACCTTCTGATGGGTTGGGGGTTGTCTCGGATGAGGAGCTTTCAGCAGTAATCAAAAATTTAAAAAACGGAAAAGCTCCCGGTCTCGATAACCTGGACTTCACAATATGGAAAAAACTTTTTAAATCATTCCCTTTCTTTTTTTTCGAAATTCATTAACCTTTGCTTTAAACTTTGCCATTTCCCCTCATGTCTTAATAATGCAAATATCATATTCTTTAATAAACCCGGTAAGGATCCCACCCTTTGTTCTTCCTACCGCCCAATTTGCTTATTACCTACCCTTGGAAAAATTTTGGAAAAAATATTTATTAACAAACTCAACTTTTGGCTTTTCTCTGCTGGAGCTCTTCATCCCCTGCAATTCGGTTTTAGGGAACTTACTAGTTGCGAGGATGCAACCCTCAGGCTGATTAATAACATTTCTACTCACAAATCAAAAAATTTCGTTTCCCTGACCACCGTGGACATCTGCGGGGCCTTCGATAATCTCAACTGGAATATATTACCTCAAACACTTTCTAATATCAATCTTCCACCAATTTACCAAAACTTTATATTCTCTTATTTAAATAATAGACAAATTTCTCTGGCTAACGGCACTTCCTCTATCACTAAATGTATCTCCTCTGGGGCTCCGCAGGGTTCGGTTCTTTCTCCTACCCTGTGGAGTATTTATTTTAATGATATACTTAATCTTAATGATGATCTTTTTTACCTGCAGGCCTTCGCGGATGATCTTGCGGTGGTCACTTTTTCCACAAACTTGAAAACATTACGTATTAATACTAATAATCTCCTTGATCTTATCTCGTCCTCCCTTTCGGCCCTTAAACTCTCCGTCACCCCCGAAAAATGTAAAGCTATCGTATTTAAAAAAAATAGATCTAAAATTAAACAGAGACCCTCATTTAAAATCCAAAACGTTAAAATTCAAACTACTAGACAATTAAATTACTTAGGCATCACGATCGACGATAACCTTAAATGGAGTTCCCATATTTTTAATCTGAGAGAGAAGTGCTTCAAGTTCGCTAGCACTTTTGGGAGAGTGACTGGCAGTAACTGGGGTGTTGATAAATCCTTTCTTAAAGTTTGGTATCTTTCGGTTATCGAAAAGATAATTACTTTCGGCTCAGGAGTTTGGGGAAAAGCATTGACTGGGGCACAGGTCAAAAAACTTATTTCTCTTCAAAGGATTTTTCTTTTAAAAATCTCATCTGGTTTTCGGACTACTTCTAACATTTCTCTCTTTTCTTTAACTGGAATCCCCCCCATTCACTTTGTAATAAATTCTTTGTACAAAAAATATACCTTTTGGAAACTTCGCAATAACCTTTTTACAAATCCTGCCCTTCCCCCCCCTGAAAAATTTGATCATAACTGCCCTTCTTCCAGTATCCCTCCTTCTCAACGTACAGTGACCTTTTCCCCCATTAATCCACTTAACTTTTCCAAAATAAATATTTACACTGATGGTTCCTCTATTGAAAACAATACAGGATACGCCATTTGCATCTTTAACGAAAACACACTGGAAGAAACTTTCACCTTTAAACTTGAGCATGGGAACACAGTTTTCCAAGCAGAAATTGCTGCGATCCATTTCTCTATAAATTGGGCATCTAATAGAAACATTAAAATTAATATCTTTACAGACAGTCAATCGTCAATCTCGGCCTTTAACTCCATCAAAAACAAATCTTTTTACTTATCCAAAATTAAAACTAATGCTAATCTTAATAAACATTTAATTAATTTATGTTGGGTTAAAGCCCACTCCGACATCTCGGGTAACGAGGTCGCAGACAAAAATACAAAACTAGCTACTACCTCTGGCTCTCCAACTTCTTTACCTTTCCCTTATTCACTTCTCAAAAAACATTACAAACTTGATATCCTTAGTAATTGGCAATCCTTTTTAAATGACTATATCTCCCCCCGAACTCACGATCCCGCCAGAATTTTAAATTTCCTTCCAAAAGTTAACTTTAATACACATATTACTAATAAATATTTAATCTACTTTATTACGGGCCACGGCCCATTCCCCGATTATTTATTCTCTTTCAAATGTAAATCTACTTCCTGCTGCTCCTGCGGCGCTTTCGGCGACGCCGATCACTACGTTTTTTCTTGCCCCCTTACCAAAGCTTTTCACCTTTATAAACCTTCACCCCATAATACGGCGACCTGGTTCTCGAGTGTCTGCTCTAACCCTTCTTCAATCAATAAAATAAAAAACTGTGTTCTCATAGCGAGAGAAATCTCTAATAAAATTTCATAATCAGCCTGGGGATCTCTGCTTTTAATTTTTTCGGTCGGTGACTCCTCTTCTTGTTGTTTTTTTGTTTGTTTTTTATGTTGTTTTTTATGTTGTTTTTTTATATGTTGTTTTTCTCGGTGGTGTCGTCTGCTTTTGTTGTGTTGTCTTTAGTTGTTGCACCCCATTTTATAATATATAGTCAACTTCAAAATGTTTTCAACTACTATCATAATACTTATATTATCTCAGATCATTATGTCATTTGTAAATATACAATCAAGTCTTCAATAATGTAAATAAGTCAACAAAATGTATTCAAGTCTAAAAGAGTATAAATGTAATCAAGTCTTCAGATATATTTTCATATTAGCAAAACTATGTTATTAGCTTATATCCTTGTAACCACTCCTGTAAAAATTTTTTAAAGATTCAATAAATTTGGTGTTGGTTGTTGTGGACACCCGGACATCGGCCGGACGCCTGCCATCTCCTCTCCCGGCCGTCCAAATAGATGCTCAAGTCCTCAGGACGAGTCGGACGGTCTGGGTCTTCAACACCTTTCTGGTAAACGGTTACCATACACCTTTCTGGTAAACGGTTACCTTATACCTTTCTGGTAAACGGTTACCTTACACCTTTCTGGTAAACGGTTACCTTACACCTTTCTGGTAAACGATTACCTTACACCTTTCTGGTAGGTCGGACGGTCCGGGTTTCAACAACAACAACAGCACCTTTCTGATAGGTCGGACGGTCTGGGTCTCAAAAACAACAACAGCGTCTTTACGCTCATTATCTAAACTCCAATTTATTATTGTATTATGGCTGGGTATCTTCATTCTGAAGATATCCTTCACGACCATGTTTATAATTACTCAATTCCTAATAGGTGAGTTGCATGGTCTGGGTTCTAATAATAATAATAATAAACTCCTATTTTTCTTCTCTAGCTACCAAATCTTGCGTCTCGCCAAGTTTTACCTCGAAGGGAAAACATATGAGGATACCGAAAGTAACTTTATAACTATTAGCAAAGTACTCCAAATGTTTTTTTTAAATGTTAGAATGACATTATAAGTCTTTTGCAGTATCACAAATAGCAAAAATAAAGCAAAACTTCTAATTATACAGCATTAAAAACAATGAAATTAATAGCCGAATGAAATGCACCACGCTAAAATCTATCAAAATTGCTTTTTAACTATATTTGGAAGATATATAATGAAAACAAATCTTATCCATGAAGAGAGTAAAGTCCCCCTTTTACATGCTTTTACTTGCAAAGAGAGTAAAGTCCCCCTTTTACATGCTTTTACTTGCAGCCGTAAATGCAACAGTACAGAACCTTATTTTACCCTTTATATTTCTCAAATACGCTCTCTGTCAGAAATCGCCATTGGAATGTGTCACAGTCGGCAGAAAACGCGTTCTCGGGAAATTCGTCCTAGCAACACCTGTCGTTATCTTTGGCACCGATTACAACCCTTAAGCTCCTTCCTTATATACTACTTCGATGGTACTAACTTGCGGTCAGTGAAGGAAGACGTTGTTTAGTCTGCCTACCCCATGCGTGTATGTTTTCAACAGCTCCATTCTCCGCTCTTTGGCTTTAAAATACTGACTCTCTTCTCGTATAAATAACATATACTGATATAAGAAGCGTGAGTGCTCTAATTAAGCGATTGTTTCTTGTGTTCAGTGTGCGTTCTTTGAATGACGTATTGATTCGGTATTTCTATATGTAATTAATAGATTATATGCTCGGCGTTCAGTACAGAAGAGTGAAGAAGTAAGTGTACACTGTTTCCGACGAAAATAAAATCATTGATTGATGTTCGTGCTGATCAATCCCGATATTGATGATGTTACGATGTTGTGGAGCGTGCTGACATGTGAGCGGTCTAGCTTGAAATACTGGAGTGGATAGTTTTCCTCGCTCTAAGCGATTGAACTTTTACGTTTCCATTTTGGTTTCATCTGATGGGATCTGTTGCATCCAGACGGCTCTCTACATCTGGTGATATCTTTAAATGCTAATTCTAATTGTTTTACTTTTAAGTTTAATTATTTGGTAGGAGTAAGACCGCTTGTTTTATATATTTTAAGTTTTCCAGAACCTTGGAGTTTTTGTGTGGTTTTTCTGTAGGATTTTAAAAAGAAATTGTAAAATTTATTTGTAATTGGGTTTTTAACTTTCAGTTGGGATGTTAATTATGTTCTAATTTTTTTTTTGGCTAACTGATGTTCCTTTTTATTCTAAATTCTAGTTTGGCAAATAATTCTATAATTTTAATATTTTGATATCTTAATTGAATTATTTAACATAGTTTTCTTTAATTTTTAATATTGTAGCGTTTTTTATACTACTATACGATCGACCAATTTATTTGTTTATGAAGTTTATGTGTTTGATTAATGAGATGTAAATTTTAATAAATGTTAGATTTGGAAAACTTAAATTCTCTCTCTCTTTTCTTTTAAAGTGTTCTTATTTTAGATTGTTACAAATTTGCAATTTAGGGGTAACTGGTTAACTGGCATCTTTTCAGTTTACTTCAGCTGATTTTAAGGTACTCAGGTGATTTTTAGGTTTTAAGAACTTTTAAGAGATATTTTAGGAACTTGGAATGTTTAGAATGTTTTTAGAATATTCTGTTCATTCTTCCCAACACATACGAGATACTATAAAGGTACTCCAAATTTACTCAAAATGAATAAATGAATAGGTCAATGGAAGCCGGCGAGGGCGTGAATGTTAGCCACACGTCCGGTCAGCACGCAAAAATTATAGTTCATCCTTAAAATACTCAAATTCGACACTGGCCGTATCGTACATTGAAACCTAAAAAATCAACTATACTAAAATATGAGGACAACGAGGACACCGGATTAAATATAAAATAATAACAAATTTATTTACAAAGATTAACGTAATAAAATTAACCCAATCAACATTCTAACTTAAAACACAATACATAATAAACTCTTACAAAAATTACTTCTCTTAAAACAATCTTAAATTACTCGCTAAATTTCATTAATACAATATCAAAATGCTCAATAACTTCCATCTAAAATTCATGTTAAAGTACTTAATTAATTTCACCAAAACAATATCATCCTCTCAATTACTCTATTTTAAAAGATTAGTGATTTTTCACTTCTAATTCCATTAAAACCATGTTACGTTCCCTCTAAAATGGTAATTAAAATCATCAACTTAAATTTAAGTCTTCGTTCATGTTAGCATAAATCACTTTATCTGCTTTATTTAATACAATAATCTGCATAAAGAGTTATTACTTCAATTTCGCTGAATGTCTGGCGGTATTGAGACAGAGAGTATTTGGCTATCAAAATGTACGTAATAGACATGCACATGGACTACCTCGATTCTTGTGAAAGTTCCGTCATCTCACCGGAAGGCACTCAGGCCTTTGGCATCATGGCAGTTCTCTGAGACAGTTCTCTTCCTTGTCCTCTCAAAATTGGAAAATCCAGTGCCCAAAACACTCTCTCAAAAACTGACTCTCTTTTGAATCGTCTGCAAAACTGTTGCCTCCTACTTATCTACGCCCCTGGCCGTCATTGGCCTAACATCTAAGCCCCTGCTGCCTAATTGGTGAGCATATGGCTACATATGTGTTATTGGTCAAATGTTGACACAAATGCTTGGCTAGAGGCCCTGAAATTAATGTTCCAGCCGGTTCAGCTGGTCCAGCTTCTCACGCTGCCAAGGCGTAGCAGTGGCGGCCAGAAGGTCAGTTTTCCCGCTGGACCCTATCGCGACGCCATCTGTAGTCCAAGCATCTCCGTTGTCAAAGTGTCAGGGGCGCCTGCCTATTTCCGTTGCAGGTGGCTGTCCAGGGCAACTTACACTTATTACTTCAAATATACAGGGACCATTTCCATAGTTGTCGATCCTTCCGAACCTTACTATGCTACATTTTACTGGAAATAACAATGTAGTGGCGTGTTTCCACGGAGCAAGAAAATATACGTTTGCCTAGAAAAACATTAGATGAAGTTCAGTGCAGTTGTAAGTAAGACGGTGTTGCACATTCTTAAATACCAAGACGAAGTTCAATGCTTCTGAAAAATCAGACGAAGTCTGTACTGCTGAGAAATCAGACGAAGTCTGTACTGCTGAGAAATCAGACGAAGTCTGTACTGTTAAGAAATAAGACGAAGTTAGTACTGCAAAAAATATAAGACGAGTTTAGAACTGTAAGAATGAAGTGTGTTAACGATAAGAGATGAAGTAGTAAGAGTAGAGTGGTGAGGAAAGATATTTGAAACGATATACCAGATCCCAACAGCAATGCAAAGCAACGATATAAAAGTATGTGCCGACTTTATTACATACACAACGGTCTGGAACTATTTCTCAAAATGTTATCGCATACAAAACGATCTTACATTGAACCCTCCTGGGGCACGCCGCAAAGTAATATTTAATTAAGAAGTCAGTTCTGTAATTTTATTCTTGTTCATAATTGTGTGTTAAATAAATATTAATCTAAAGTTAAAATTGTTTATTTAATTATTAATGTGATTATTATTAGATACGGTACGCGAGCTCGCACTTGGGTATACATTTGGTGAGTTTTGCTACATAGTCAATATACTTTAATTCAGCCACAGTTCCACTATTACTCCGCCACAGTTTTACTATTATTCCGCCACAGCCAATATTTAATTCATGTCACAGGTCCCTTTTTCCTCAAACAAAAGAAATCAAGACATTTATGAATCAGTCTGCATGTGGTGGCAAATGGTGCGAACACATAATTTTTGATAGAACAAGGCGAACATGTAATCGACATAAGCTATTAGTGTATAGCGCAGACGTCGATGCATAGATGCCACGGATCAAAAATTAATTTTTTTTTTACATTTTGCTACCAGAAATGTTTGATAATACAGCTTAAAGGGTATGATGGTGGGATAGCCCACTGGTTAAGGCACTGAGATTGCTCTCAGAAAACCCGAGGTTAGACTCCTGCTGCTGCCCAAACTATCCACATCTGTACTCGAAGCACGGTCGCGTAAAGTCTCTGGGTCCGATAGTCCTCTCGCGAGGCTGGTGGAAAGTAACCAGAGTATGTTCTCTGTGGATGTCGCTTCCACTGGGTTCTTTGCTATATTGTGAGATACTGTCCTGGCCGTTCAGTTAGGTACCTTATATCTTCGGGTTAGTCGCATGGTCTGGATCGAAAGAAATATTAAAGTGTAAATATATCCAGAGTTAATATAACGAGGTATTTAACTGTGACACGAGAAATAAAATATTAAGTTATAAGTTTAAATTATATTAATATTAATTGTTTATCTTTAATTTTAGTGATTATAAGTGCGTTGTGTTTAAGCAATAACCCTCCAATTATTTTAACTTAAGTGTGAGTCCTGTAAAGGAATTCATTAATCATTATTAAAAGATTAGATCCATTTAAAGTTAACAATAACATTTATTAATTTACATAACTACTTATTAACTTCCAATACATTATATTACTCTTAAAATAGACTGGGATGGAGACATGTGAGACTATTTGAACCAATATCTAAATATTCATTAACCGTTGGATTGTTGATGACACATACCTTGAGTTTTGGGCCTTGTTGGGAACCGTGGTCGAATTTGTCTGTAGCTGTTCTCTCCATGTCATGATAATACTCTCACTACTTGAAATCTGCTAATCTTACGATGATACTTGTCGTCATCTTACTTATTCATGTTGCTAAGTCAGAATGCTGATGCCTCTAAGTCATGATTTCTCTAATACTCAAATCTTTCCATAACTGCTTCTAAGTCATCTTACTTGTTCACTTCGACTACTATCTATTACTAATACTAATACCACTGCCGATTCTCGGATCCAAACTTGAGGTCCACTCGGTGGGGGGGGGGGGGTAACTCCGCCTTACTCCTTCCATGGCACTGATTGGCCACCCCTCACCCAATGGCACGACTCACGTTCAGTCCGGCCCAACTTTTTATATGGCCCCCTAAATTTACAGTCCTTTGACCTAAAAGTTCAAGTTCTCATAAAATTCGGCGCCAGCCAGACTAATGCTTTGTTTGCCTTTAAGGACACCATAAATCTACACATAAACTTGTCTCACTACATGTGAGAACATATTCTGATCTCACATTAACCATAGTCGAATTTTAGGATAATCATCATTGTTCGAAGTGGTATGCAAATTCCAGCTACCGGAGCCATACTACAGCTGCATCGGGTTTCCAGCTTTCGGTTCTATTGCTCCGATTTCAAGAAATTGGGCGTGTATTGTTAGCCGTGACCTACCCACGTAGCGGTCATGCGTGCCTCGTGCCCCCTACTGAAGATATTTAAAATATATGAAAAAGCAACCTAGCTGGTCTTCCAGAAATTTTTGCACTAGTGTTACGGATTTCATAACAATTCTTTTACCTTTCTACTAAAATTAAAACACTATATAATTTATTTATAGGACTTTATTTAAGGTCTGACAAACTTTCAGGTTACAGTAATGTTTTAGAACAGCGCTTTACAAAGTGTGTGGGACTCTTGGGATTCTACTACAGTAATCTAGGAGTTCCGTAATGTAATAGTTTCGCGTAAATTTTTTTGAAATTAAAAAAGAGCGTAAAATGTGAATGCATACTGACGGACAAAACTATAGCTCATCAATTTTTATATACATAAAAGTGCCTAAAAATTTTCTTATCTACCACTAATATTACAAAGAAAAATATTTCACAAAATTAGATTTCGTTTAGTCAAGTGGATTAGGCGTTAAAATACTGTCATCAAGAACGCTGCTCTGAATACAGAGACAGTATGAAAACAATGCATCGAATATATTTACACAAATTTTGTTTCGCAGGAATACTGACCCCTGTGATGGCAGATTATTAATTGTTTATCTTTAATTTTATTGATTATAAGTGCGTTGTGTTTAAGCAATAACCCTCCAATTATTTTAACTTAAGTGTGAGTCCTGTTGTTGTTGTTGAGACCCAGACCGTCCGACCTACCAGAAAGGTGTAAGGTAACTGTATGGACGGCCGGGAAGTGCCACCCAATTTAGACCGGAACCCAGTGGGGTTGGCATCCACAGGGACCGTACCCTCCTTCCCCTACCACCAACCTCTCGGAAGGACTTACGGACCCACATGTTTAACGTGATCGTACTCCGCATGAACACGGCGGCATTTGTGGCAGCGTGCAAATCTAGCGCGCAAACCACGGGGATACCACACCCGAGATGGCCAACAGCACGCGGCGTTCCGAGGTGGTCACCCACCAAGTACTAACCGCGCCCGATGCTGCTTCACTTCGGTGATCTAACGAGAACCGGTGTTTTCAGCACGGTACGGCCGTTGGCCTACCGTGTGAGTCCTGTAAAGGAATTCACATTAATCATTATTAAAAGATTAGATCCATTTAAAGTTAACAGTAACATTTATTAATTTACATAACTACTTATTAACTTCCAATACATTATATTACTCTTAAAATAGACTGGGATGGAGACATGTGAGACTATTTGAACCAATATCTAAATATTCATTAACCGTTGGATTGTTGATGACACATACCTTGAGTTTTGGGCCTTGTTGGGAACCGTGGTCGAATTCGTCTGTAGTTGTTCTCTCCATGTCATGATAATACTCTCACTACTTGAAATCTGCTAATCTTACGATGATACTTGTCGTCATCTTACTTATTCATGTTGCTAAGTCAGAATGCTGATGCCTCTAAGTCATGATTTCTCTAATACTCTTTTAGAACAGCGCTTTACAAAGTGTGTGGGACCCTTGGGATTCTACTACAGTAATCTAGGAGTTCCGTAATGTAATAGTTTCACGTAAATTTTTCACGTAAATAAAAGAGCGTAAAATGTGAATGCATACTGAGGGACAAAACTATAGCTCATCAATTTTTATATACATAAAAGCGCCTAAAATTTTCCTTATCTACCACTAATAATACAAAGAAAAATATTTCACAAAATTAGATTTCGTTTAGTCAAGTGGATTAGGCGTTAAAATACTGTCATCAAGAACGCTGCTCTGAATACAGAAACAGTACGAAAACAATGCATCGAATATATTTACACAAACTTTGTTTCGCAGGAATACTGACCCCTGTGATGGCAGACTAATTCTCTTGCGCAAGAATATACACATTTCAAAATGCATCTTGAAACACGGAACAAAAAATCCGTTACTCCTTAGACAAGTATTAATTTGGCGACATAATTTATGCTGAAAACGGTATTGTATTCTTATGATTTCAACAAAAGAAACAATAGAAAATAAATTTTTCTGTTTTAAAGTTTCTCCATAATTAAATATTTATATTTAAAAATATAGCTAAGAAGCGTAAGGAAGGAATAGGCTGATACACAAGTACAGTTTTGGTATGATTCAGAAAAATAGAAATAGTTTTCTTTTAACCGTCAAAATCTGAAATAAAAGACTGACACGTTTAAAAGTATTCATTTAATTCTTGTTGTACACGTAATTTTTAGCGACTAAATGAATAAATTACATTCTATTACTCTAGAACAAGTCGTTGATATATATAAGGTGTTTAGAATCTCGAGGATATGACGACGTTTTTTAAAAGGCTTTAAGTTGCCGATTAAAAAGAAGACGTATTAAAGCTGCAAACTGGATATCAATCATATCAAATAAGGATCAGTGCCAATTTGAGCCATTAACCGCATGATTATGCATTTGTGTCCATACAGAAGGTCATGTGCTGCTCACATTAAATTTTTCCATTTTGACTATTTATCCTAAAAGTTATTTAAGGTTAATGGTTTTCGCAACAGTAGCATATCTTCTCAGGAGTTCGTTTGGCATTAATTCTTTGAAATCCAGGAGGAGCATGTTGTGTATATAGTGTTTTACAGAAAATTCCTTAATAATCAGATAGATTGTAATTTCCTTTTAAATAATGTAGATTTTTATACTAGCGAGCTTTGTTTTAAATGCCAAACCGAATTTCGCATTCCTGCCAATGTTAATCATAATTCTGTAAGACACTTTTCTGTTTTTAAATTTTACACTTTATGTAATTTATGTTTTGATAATATTGATTTGTTGTCCATGTTTTAAGAATGTTTGAGGATTTTCGTATGATTTGTGAATGTTTACTTCACACGAAATATTGAGAAAGTTCTGTTTACAAGAAAATTTTCGATTTCGAGATTTTGATGCCAAAGGTATGTTTTAGGACGTCCTGACTACCTTGTTTTAACATGGCAGCATAGGTCTGAAATTGACGTAATTATGCATACGCGAGGTTATTAATGGCTCAATGATCAAGAAATGTAATAGTTTCAATCGTGGTGAAGAATGGCCACAATACATTTTTTGTCTTCGTGACGGTGTTATCCTCACCAGGGAGAAGGGAGGAAGGGGGGGGGGAGGCATGTTACACTCTCTGGGATCTGGGGTACATTGCAGAACTTGATGTCAATCGAAATATTCTTTTCAAGAACTTAAAAATGAATAGCAACATGCTACGATTGTGATCATTTTTAACAGCGATAAGGATTTTTCAAATTTTTTTGGAGTTGAGCTACACTGCAGATACGGTTTTCGTTTTTTCTTATTTTTAATTATTATATTTTTAATGTAATCATTATAATTGGACAACTTCCTTTTTATATCTCGAATAAATAAATAAATACCGCCACTTTTTATATATCGATACATAAGGCACCAGAAAAGCAGAACGCTATTTACTGAGGTGAGGTTGAGCTGCTAATAATGTTTCAGATATTAAATAGCATGCAAGTTCGGATTATGGAACTTACTTCAAAGGATACTACTACAACATGAAGCGAAATACAGGGACTCATCCAGTTTGATTAATCAGAGTTGCATATATCAGCGACTACTGAAAGTTGATACGTTTATATTCGTATTTAAACGTCTCAACTGACTTCTGTTGGCACAAAGGAATGAGCTTTAACACTGCGAATTGTTTGAGTTTTGAAATGTAGCTTAACAACGAGTTGAAGGGGAGCCACCTATAAAGTAAAAGCGATTGATAAATTTTATTTACATTTCTGTTGTATACAAACAGCACTATTTTTTAAATCATTTATATAAGTACACATACGAGTTTTTTCTCGAACAAAAGGAAGGAAGATATTTTTAATGCAGCCTTCATGTGGTGGCAGATGGTGCGTGCACCTGATTTTTGACGGAATCAGGCGATCGTGTGTAAATTATGTAATGAGTCCTGTGGTACCATTTAGCGCTATTTTGGTATTTTTGAAACTAGCAAAGGACGCCACGTTTGACAGTTTTTGTCCGAAGAAGTTTACGGCCCATAAATCGGTGACATCAAAATTACGATGGCGACTTGGGAGTAAACAATGTTTCCATCCAAGACTTGCACAATTTTCCTTCGCTCAAATTGGAGCCGACTGCGAGTAACTACGATTTGAAGGCGAGCCTGCTATAAAATAAAAGTTATTGATGAATTTTGCTTTTTTTTCTATTGTACGCAAAAAGTATTCCATTTTAAATCAGGTAATGTGTCCACAAATGACTTTCTCCTTCTGACAAAAGAAAATAAGAAATTTATGAAATAGCTTTCATATGGTGTCAAATTGTGTATACACTTTATTTTTGACAGAGCCAGCCGCGCGTGTGTTCTGCGCAAACTATTTGCGCATACGGGTGTATAGCACTGATGCCAATCTACTGATGCCATAGATCAAAAATTTAATGTTTTAACACTTTTCTACCAGTATTGCTTTATAATACGGCTTAAAGGATATGTGGGCAGGATAGCCCATTGGTTAAGGCACGGGTATTTATTTAGACGGACCCAAGTTTCTACTCGCGTTGCTGCATAAATTATCCCCGTTTTTACGTGGAGTACGGGCCCGTTAAATCTGTGGGTCCAAATGTATTTCTGAGCGGGCCTCTATGTATGGCGGTACGGCCTCTATGTATGGCCTCTCCTCCTGTACAGCCTCTATGTATGACGCTTTCTCTGCGTTCCTTTTTTAAATTGTGTGGTACTTCCCTGACCATTGAATTAGATACCTTACACCTTCGAGTAGGGTATCTAAGGTGTAAGATACCTTACACCTTCGAGTAGCCGACCATTCATTCTGCTGCTCTAAGTCCTAGGACGAGCCGGATGGTCTGGGCTTTCGACACCTTCGAGTAGGTCAAACGATCTAAGTCGAAAGAAAGATTAAAGCGTAAATATAAACAGAAGAAACATTTATTATTGGGTTCTGTATTAAGCTAGCATAGTCGCATAATGCAAATATAGTCGCACTTTCGTTACATAATTTCATTTCATCCCCAGATTTTTTTTACGATTCACTCAGACACTGATGCATATTTAAATAAATTTTACACGTATCACCACAACAGCCCAACTGAACGATGACGCGTTTCTATACCCTCTGTGAGAAATTCTGGAAAAGTCATATATTGCAGCTCTTAGTCAATCTATATATATCAAGAGCATTCCAGAACTTGCCAAAATACGCCAAGTTGGCCATATATCGACAAATTAGTAACCCAGATCGCAGAATTTGTCGCCAAAGTCACACAATATAGACCTTCAAATTGCAACAATGTTTTTCATTTAGGTATATTTATAATATGGTGGCATTTCTGTGTTTCATCCTCGTCACCTTTTTTTTTCAGAATTTACTTTGTACCTCGTACCGTAAGATGTTTCCAATCAAAATCCGATCGGAGTGGCCGGCCGAAAGTGTCTCATTAAATATAATTCAATATATTTTGTTAATCGAAAATTTTGTTAACTGTAGAAACATTTCTCTGGGGAACTCAAAATTATTTTGTACGAGCAGCATACCCGTTCTTCGTACAGAGTATATAATATAAAAAACTTAAAATTCACAATCGTGTGCAAATTCCTATAATATTCTAAATAGCATTGTTATTCAAAGGATTCTATTAAAATATGTATATTAGTACTCCTAAAATACATTTAAGAATATCTGTTCTTACTATACATAATTATCTTCCCAGGAAGATCTGACGAATAAAATGTCCTGGTTCTGCTTGTAAACAAATTTACAAACAATATGAAATTAAATCATTATATGCCAAAATAAAAGCTCTAAAGTTGTATGGGAAGGTACACCCCTACTACTTACATTTTCGTTGATTAAAAATATATCCGTGTGTTTAGAAGATTACCCGTACTGCTTATATTCTTGAATTTTAGGAGATATATATATATCTGTGTATCAATAGAATATTACCCGTCTACAATATGAGTTTCAAATATATATAAAAAATATACAAAAATAATAAATAACTTAATAAATTGTAAATATCAATAATCCCCCTAATCTTTAAAGCAAAAGACCGTAATTGATGCCAATATATGCCAAAATGAAAGAGCTAAAATTGTATGGTAAGGAACACTACTACTTACATTTTCGTTGATTAAAAATATATCCGTGTATTTAGAAGATTACCCGTTATACATAGCCGCCCTTCGTACTTAATATACAATATAAAGAGGCATAAAATTTACAATAATGTGCAAATTCCTATACTATTCTACATGACATTGTTATTCAAAACATTCTATTAAAATATTTATATTAATGCTCCTAATACGAAGTTTAAGAATCTATATTCTCACTATACAAAATTTATCTTCGGGCAGATCTGAAGAATAAAATAGCCTGGTCCCGTTGGTAAACAAATTTGCAAAAAATATGAAATTGAATCAATATATGCTAAAATAAAAGTGCTAAAATTGTATCGGAAGATATACCCGTTTTACTTATATTCCCGAATATTAGAAGATATACCCCTGTATTAGTAGAAAACTAGCCCAATGTCCGTTGAGGTTCAACGGTCTCACAATAAGCAACAGCCAAATAACGTTAATTTTTGAATAATTCGATTTGTCCTGTGGTCCTTTTCAAACTGTTCAACTGTGGACCAAATTACAAATATCTGTCTCACTCCAGACTGGGAATTTCTCATTTATTCAGCTAAGTAAACATTTAAGTGTTGACATCCCTAAAACAATAGAAAGCTGAAATTATACACTTTATTTTTTCTAACGATCTATTCTTGCACAAATTTTAAAGTCTCTATCTCATTGCAAAGTCTGTTTTACTATCATTTCATATTTCAAATGTTTTTCTATGGAGTACCCCCACCTCCAAAGAAATTTTTAAAACTCGATTTTTCTTTAACCTCACGATTGGCTTGTGTATCATATTTCAAGTCTATATCTCGTTTGAAATAAAGTGTTTCTCTGTTATTTCTCAAATAGAACATTTTGGTGTGCGGCACCCCTAAAGAATTAAATATTGGTAAACTGAAATTCTATACTTTCTTACTTTCGAACTATCTCTCTATCCTCACACACAATTTATAATATCCGATCGTGAAGTATGTTTTTCTATCATTTCACCTTTAGAATATTTTGGTGTGGAGCATCTCCCTCGACCAGATATTTTTGAAAAATTCGATTATTTACGTGTATTTTAATGAATATGTTCTCTGTAAAAAATATCAAGTCTCTATCTCACTTAAAAGAAGGCCTTCATCATTTATTTAGCAAATCGAATATTTTGATGTGGCTAACCCTAAAGTAGCAAATATTGAAAAACTAAAATTACGCACTTCCTTTTTTCTCGAACTATGTATCCATCCATCAAATTTGATGTCTCTCTCTCATCACGAAGTTCGATTTTCTATCGTTTCACATTTCGAACGTTTTGGTGAAGAGCACACCTTTCTACAGAACATTTTTGAACAATTAGAATTTTCCTTAGGGTTTTATTGAACCATTGACCCGTGTACCAAATTGCAAGACTTTATCTCATTCAAAACAGCCGTTCTTAATTTATTCGGTAAATCGAACATTTCATTTTAGCGTGCAGTGCCTCTAAAGTACCAATTTATGGAACACTAAAATTGTGAACTTTCTTCTTTTCAATCTATCTACCATTATATCAAATTTTAAAATTTCTATATCATCGAGAAGTGTGGTTTTCTATCATTTTACCTTTCGAACATTTTTGTCTGGAACACCAACTACCTTAAATGAAATGTTTGAAAAACTCTGTTCTCCTTGGCTTTTTTTTTAAAACGATTAGCCTGTGTACCGAATTTCCAGCCTCTACCACATTTTAAAGTGTTCGTTTCTCACTCATTCGGAAAATCAAACATTTTGGTGTGCGGAATCCCCTGAAGTTGCAAATACTGAAAAACTGTAATTGTACACTTTCTTTCATCCAAACTATCCGTACATCAAATTTGAAATCTCCATCTCATCTCGAAGTATGTTTTTTTTTTTATCAATTCACCTTTAGAACGTTTTTGTGGGGAGTACCCACCTCCTAAATTGAACATTATTGAAAAACTCCATTCTACTTGGGTTTTTATCAGATGATTGGCCCATATACCATATATCAAGTCCCCATCCCATTTTAAAGTATGCGTTCCTCATTTATTTCGAAAATTGAACATTTTGGTGTGCAGTTCCCCCTAAAATAGAAAATATACGAAAACTGAAATTATATACTTTCTTCCTTCCAAACTATCTATCTGTATACCAAATTTCAAATCTCTATCCCATCCAGAAGTATATTTTTTTATAAATTCGCCTTTTGAACGATTTTTTCTAGACCACACCCTTAAACGAACAGTTTTGAAAAAGTTTATTTGTCTTGGATGTTTTCATCAAACGATTAGTTAGTCCATATACCACATTTCAAGCTTTTATGAAATAATTATCGTTAATAATAAATCAAATAAATATCGTTATTTTTAAAAGTCGTTTCTCATCAATTTGGCAAATCGATCATTTTAGTGTGCGGCACCCCCTTAAGTAGAAAATATTGGAAATCTCAAATTGCACACTTTCTTCCATTCGAACAATTTATCCACACACCAAATCTGAAGTCTCTATCTCATTGCAAAGCATGGTTTTCTATCATTTCACTTTTAGAACGTTTTGGCGTAGAGCATCCCCTCTACAGAACATTTTCGAAAAATTCGATTTTTCCAGGGTTTTTTATCGAACGATCGACTCGTGTACCAAATTGCAAGTCTATCTATTCGAGAAGTACTTAGAAAAAGCGTGAGAGAGGCGAACAGACGGACAGACAGATAGACAGACAAACGAACACTTGTCAATTAGTATATATAGATTACACGTACTACAATATATGACTTTAAAAAATCCTTGCCAAAATACAATAGATGACTTGATAAAGCGAAATTATCAATTATCTTTAGACTTGAGGGCCGTAATTGATTCCAATATATGTCAAAATGAAAGCACTAATATTCTATGTGAAGGTATAACCGTGCTATTTATATTTTAGAAGATATACCCGTGAACTAATAGAAGATTACTCCTACTACAATATATGAATTTCAACCGTTTTTGTCAAAATAAAACAGATCACATAATAAATTGAAAATATAAATAATCCCAAAGTAATCGTTAAACCTGAAGGCCGTAATTGATATAATCCAGTCAAAAATGCAATTTCGATAATATTTATTCCAGATACATTTCTTTATTAGTTAAATTGGAAAATATTTAATAAAAATCGTCTGCCGCATGAACACATTGGATTTTAAACACGTTGCTAAGCGACACGATATCATTTTCTTCAAATAAATTTACGGGAAAAAATATCTTCTGCATAATGCTATATCTATGGAATTTTTAACTGTGTGTTTTTAATTAATATCTAGACTACTCCTTGTCTTAGAACCTCGAAAAATGGAGTAAATATTAAGTGGGGCTATTTCAAGCCTACCCACAAAATTTCATCAAATTCGGTTCAACCGTTCTCCCCTGATGATGAGACAAAACAGACAGACATATTTTCAATTTTATTTATATAGATGCTGTAAAATGCTATATGTTAATTAAATAGAAGTGCATGATTTTCGGAATGTAAATTAGAATTAAATGTGTATATGTATTTAAATTATACTTCTATATAAATGGTTTCGAAAAAATGTAGGGATATGTTTAAAGGATTTCCATTCAGGTTCCGCTTTTATACATTTTTAAAACTATTCCTAGATAGATTCTTTGTTAATTTAGTACAATTTATAAGCTATGACTTTTTATTTAATTTAGCAAACCAGCTAAATGTAGTTCAAATTGTTCAACTTTTAACTCAAAAGTTATCGCTAACCCTAGAAACATTTCTATGGGAAACACAAAAGAACGTGTAAAATGATTAAGTAAATTGGACTGTTAGAATGTGAATTAGAATTATTTATTAGATATTTTATATTAGAATTATATTAGCTGTGTTATTTATTCATTGTGTAAATAGCTATTTGTCATAAAGCTTGTTCTAAAAAATGTGTGATTAAATTCGTTGAATTATTAAACCTTAATTCATTAAATTATGGCTTTATAATTAGGGCTGAATAATTCAAGGCTTAATAATTCAATTCAACTTGAATGGTTGCCTTAATTCAACGCCTTATTCGTTGAATTAAGGCGTTGTGATACTTTCAAGTTGTTACTAAATATTGTATAAATGTGTATTATCTTTTATTTAATATAATTTATAGGCTGTGTTTGTTTGGTTATTTGTTAGAACGTTTGATTGTTTGCTTGTTTTACTTTCCGTTTCGTATACAAATCCACAGTTTTTGATGAATTATTTAATATGGTTTTTCTCTACCTCACTGCGGGTAATTCCGTCCATATTTTGAGTTTCTGGGACCAGGGGTTGTTGAAATATATGGTAAGTCGGGGTGAGATTCCATAGTTAGGAAAATATTATAGAAATATGAACGAACCAAAAGTCTTCGAAATTTTTGTGAGATGATATGTAAGCTTTGTCCTAGCAGTGCTAAAAATTGCCACTTTTAAAGACTAACGTAAATTGTTGAATTTTGATCTTATATTTACTTCTGCAAAGAAGGCCCTATGCCTGGGTAAGACGCCAACTGTATTGGGGGAATATGCAAGCACCGTCAGGAACATGTAGCATACTGTACGTTAAGTGTAATACAAAAACATTGATTTATTTTTCTTATTAACAATTGATAAACGCAATTTGCTTGGATATGTTTCGGAATTATGGGTAAATAAATTTTATTATTAACTTCAGCTGGTCACAGATCCTGTTACAACAAGTCTGAACAAGCTAATTATGTCAAATATTGTTATTCATGCATTGTAATTATTACAGTAATGATTATCGTTTACACAATTTTTGTGAAACAATTTCTTGTAAGTAATAAGTACGCTATATCCAGTCACATTTGGAAACTCGCTTGTCATAGGAGTCATAATCTGTAAGAAATTGTTTTACATACACATTTAACGAAAATTGTAGATTTTATGATATTTTAAAAGTTAACACCTAATATAAGAATACAAAAGCTGTCCTGTAAATAGAATAGCCCCTTAGACAAATGCTGTTTTATCTGAGATATCCCCTCTGATTTGTCACACACTAGTTTTTAAGAAGAATTAAGAACTATTCGGGTCTTGAGGCAGCCAGTTCACGTGGTTTCGAATTATGTTACATAAATCCGTTTTCAATGGAAAGAAATTATAAAATATCTTAACAAAGGAGAATACAATATTATAAAAAATCTTCTTATTACTAAGTTTGGACATCTCCCGAGTTTCTTTGAATTTAATAAGATAAAACTAGTGAAGATTGAACACTTCATTCGTTCACGAACAATCTCACGTTAATGACTAGAAAGTATCGCCATATATCGGATAATGAACGAAATATTAACATATTGGCATATTCCATCTACTGGCCTCTTATCCCGACTTATCTCAAATAAAAACGCTTCTATTGAAATAGATGGTGCAGACGATTTTTTCTGAATTTCTTTTGAAGAAAATGATATATTGCTCAACAGCGGAATGAATTCAAATGTGATTATTCGGCAGACGATTTTCACTCAATTAATCCGATATAAATAATAAAAAAAATGGATATAAATTTAAATTTTATGAATAAATATATTTTGATTGGATTATATCAGTTGCGACTTTGTGACACAAGAATGCGAAGTTATTGGTATTTTTAATTTCTTAAGTCATTTGCTTTATTTACGTAAATGAATTTCGACTTCAAATATTACCTTCCTTATATACAATAATGTATAAAGAAAGTGTGACGGGGTCGAAAATTCGAATTCAAGTTTTCGACGGGAGAGCACGTTTCAAACACCCCTGATCAGGAATCGAACATTTTTGAAGTGATGTCTGTGTGTGTGTGTGTGTGTCAGTGAGTCTGTGGAGACGATAACTGACGAACGAATGGACCGATTCGAACGAAATTTGGTACACAAATTACAATCCGAAAACACTGAAAGCCTATTGTTTTTATACGCAATCGAATGTTCAGACCCCCCCCCCTAAATTTTCGAGTGAAATTTTGAAAAAATCGTCAAAAAATCAAAACCTCTAGTAAAGTTACGCAAATAGACATTTCTTATGTAATTTTTCCTTAGAAAACTATTGACTTAAATTTTAGAACGCTAACATGAACCGTTTTCGAGATATTGCACATTTTAAAAAAAAATTATCAAAAAGTCATATAAAATAAAAAAAATATTTCCTATTGAGAAACATGTTCACTTTTCATATGTAATACCATGCGATAAATTTGGTGACATCATTCTCGAGGATCTAACACGTTTCAATCATGAGAAAAGATACTTTGAGTAATAATTTTGTATTTGAACGCCAATAGTCATTTATCTGCTGCAAGAATAATTTATTTCTCCGTCCATAACGCTTGGCGAGATTTTGGCGGCAAATTTGGTGGAATGTCGCCAACGTGGCGACTTTTTTAAATGTTGCTAAATTAACGAAGAACTCGCCGAATGGATAAAAATGACGCTAAACTAATGAAAAAAGACGACTCATTGACGAAAATTCAATATCTTGGAAAGAATATAAATATCTACTATAAAAATAATCTATTTGTTTTACTGTGAAAGTAGTACATTCATTGCATTATATAAGAAAAGTCATGTGCTGCCCACGTCAGATTTTTTTGTATTGCGTTTCGGAGGTTATTGCAATAGGATATAAATGACATGGTAACAACTTTCGTTACAATTTCAGAGTTTTCATTTTGGCGTATGTTGACAAACTTCTATTTGTTTGTAAATTGACTTACAAATTTGACCAGGGTATTTCATTTTTTCAGTTTTATCTGTGCATATGATTTTACATAGCTCGCACAGGGATTCTATTTCATCTTCTTTAGGGGAATTAAATTAAATATTTTAATACAATCTTTGAAGAACAATATCACATAAAATACTACTACTAGAATTTGCACATTTTAAATTACGAGCAACGCCAAGTATGCTTGCTAGTTTTGCATAATTTATTAAACAAATTAAATGAATTTCAAATTACTAAATTTTTAACTAAATAAATTCCGTCAACTATAGAAAAATTCCTACGCAGAACCCGAAATCGTATTATACTCGTAAAATATCCACTTCCATGTTTTAAATACAAAACTCTCTTTAAAAATACATCGTTTGACTAAATTGCGTTGTGTAAGCTGCCTGTCCCAAAGTGTTAGGGAATTCAAAACACTTGAGATAAAAAATCAATCCCTGTTGCGCGGTTGCAAATGATGCTGGGTTTCTTTTCCCACGGAAATTCGATTAATCGATTGATAAAGTGTGAAGCGACTGAAATATTTATTCGTTTTCAAATTGCGCTGTCTCTGGGGGTTTACGTCAGCCATTTAAATGTTTCCAGTTTTCGTTGTTGAGCTTCTGTTTCGGGTAGTTACAGTAAACGCTGAAAATAGGGTAAAATATTTGTTAAGGGCTGATTAGTCTATGTCTGGGTTCCCAGGAAAAAAAATTAAGTATAAATCCCCCTTTGTAATTATTAGAGGATATACATATAAATAAGGAAATCCACTGAGCTGAAAATATTTAGAATGCTTTTATGAACAAAAATTTTTTTATGAAGGAGCTTTATATATATATATATATATATGTAGCTCTGACTGTATATTATCACTTATTCTTGCCTTTTCACATAACTGTTATTTATTTCTTACGAATGGCAACAGTAGATCATTTCCTTTTCCTTTGAGAATGGCAACACTGGTCTCTTCATTCTGGGTTCCCGGATTCGACAGGTTCGTGCATTTGTTGTGTTATTTTCCAGGTATTCTTGTTTCCTTTTGCCTTTTCTTCTTTATGTATGTTGTCCAAGTAAAAATAGTTTATAGATATAATCTATCTATTTTTTCAGAAACATACATTTTCTGTGTTTGCTTCGACAAAATACTTGGACCCGAGGAAGAGTTTTGGAGAAGTGAACAAATCTCTGATTTAGGTCTAGACCTTGTCCACGTGTATAGCATTAATGCTGGGATTTCATCTGTCTTTCTTTTATCGATTCCATATTATTGATGTTTGAAGATTTTCTTTAACTTGATGATTCGAAATTTGAATTTGTTTTCCATTTGATTAAAGATTTGCTGATTTATACTTTTATTTTATAAGCTTGTTAGAAAGTTCGGTTTTTCGAATTACAGCTTCTCACTTTTCTTTCATTGGACTTTCACACTGATTTCAGGAAATCTTCAGGAAATCTGCATCGAATTTCAAGGAATTCACCGAATTTCGAATTTCAGGAAATCTGCATCAAAATGGAAGGAAACGTTGTATGCTGGTGTAATAGGGCTATAGAAGAAGACAACAACGCAAAACAAGGATAATAACGACTTTTATTGTCCAAAGAAAAGGGTTGAAAGAATAAGGATCACAATACGAGTGTCAACCTCACTGAAAGAGAATTATCAAAACAATGTGATGCTGCAGTTTAATACGGTATGTGGGAACCTCGGGAAGCCACGCATGATGCCCAACGACTTTCCATACTATCGATGAGGGTTTGGATGAGCTGTGTGCTCAAAGAGTTCCAAGCCTCACAGAGAGCAGTTTTCAATCCCGGAACGGTGATTGGTGGATAGCAGAGGGCTGCAAGATGTTTCCTGGGCATATCCCACACATGCTTTATTGAATTCAGATCAGGAGAGTTGGCAACCTACTGTATGTGCTGGATATCTTCAGTTTGAAGGAAGTCGTCGACCAAGGTCGCAGGGTGAGGAGGTGGGTTATAATCCATGAATATGAAATCAGGACCAATAGCACTTCGGAACAATCGAACTGTAGGCTCAAGGACTTCGTCCCTGTATCTTTGACCGGTAACCGATCACGTGTCAAAGATATGGAGGTCCGTGCGGCTGTCCATCATGATGCCTGCCCGGAACATGACTCCCCCAAACTTAAAACGATGTCTGTCCGTGATGTGTCCCGTGTGAAAGCGCGTTCCACGTTCTCTCCAGATCGTGGTACGATGAGAATCAGTTTGCAGCCTAACTTGGACTCGTCACCGAACATGTCACTGCCCCACTGTTGTGCACTCTACTGCCAATGTTCTAAACTTCACTGTAAACTCGCTCATTTCTGTGCAGACGTTAGAGTGATGCAAAATGCTGGTCGTCTGCCATAGAGCCCAACGTCTCTGAGTCTCCTGTACACAGCTTATCTCGAAACAGTGACTGCTGTGGAGGCTGTCAGGGTTGAAACCAGTTGTCTGGCAGAACGGCTCCTCTGACTTCGCACCAAATATCGGTCTTACGGAGCGGTTGGTTACCCTTGGCCGACCTGGTACTGGTCGTCTGGTAACATCTCCAGTGGTTTGGAACCTATGCTACAGTCGAATCACTCCAGTCAAATCACTTAATGAGGCACATTCAGAATTCGAGACGTTTCGGTTTGGGATCGACCGAATTCCAGCATTCCAATAATTCGTTCCTTCAGAAACTAGTCCAGTTGTCATCTTTGCGACATATTCCGTCCTTTTTGATTGTTAACAACGCTCCGTACTATAGCATTTGCGATATTCAGCCTCAACTGGCCATACCGCTCGAGGCCGTTTTACACTCGTTCCGACGTGCACCGGTGCTTTGCGCATGTCGACGTTGACTGAAATGTTTTGCATATGCACAATGATTTACCTTCGTCCCACGATTTTCCACCACTGATTGTGAACCATTGTATCCATATTAACTCTGAATGTTTCGCATTTTATGAATTATGCTTAACTTTTGGACATGAGTGTATATATATATATAAAGAAATACAATCCCAAAAAGTATGAAATTCAAGAAAGAGAAAGGCGCAAATTGCCGCACTATCAGAGTCTTGAAATATAAGATTTAAAATGAAAAAAGAAAATATATAGGTGGAATGATTGTGTTTACAGGGTTGCAGAAAGGTCAAGGGGGATTGCGACCCATATTTCCTGGTTAGAAGCTAGCTTTGACTTCATGAAAACGCTCCCAGAAAAAAATATGACAAGAGACATCTATATGATTGCAAGATCAATTATTTTACCCACTGGAATACCAACTTGAGTTTAAACGTACAACGTAATTTAATCGTAAATCACTTGAACAGATACAGATTATTAAACTCATCTATTACAGAATTTAATAAATGCATGATGCATTTAATCAACGGAACTCGGGAACAATCATATCCCTCCCAGAAATTATAGTGATAAAAATTATGTTAATTTATCCGACATCATACAATACAACTCAACTCTTACCTAGGATTATCTGATTGATGCACATCCAGATGGCTCTATAAGTTAGACGCGACTTTTTTATGTATGCTTTCCTATTCGAAGTTTATACGCTTTATGCAACTCTTCCATGATTCTCATCTTGCTGGTTAGTAAAATTTCCAATTTTTGTTATTTTGATCATTTTTATGTTGTCTGGGATTCGGCCATTTTTTCCCCACCGGCATGATCGATTGTTGTTTCGGGCGTGCAGAGTTTCTGGGAGCGTTTTCATGAAGTCAAAGCTAGCTTCTAACCAGGAAATAGGGGTCGCAATCCCCCTTGACCTTTCTGCAACCCTGTAAACACAATCATTCCACCTATATATTTTCTTTTTTCATTTTAAATCTTATATATATATATATAATATATATATATATATATATATAAATATTTATATTATATATATATATATATATATATATATATATATATATATATATATATATATATATATATATATATATATATATATATGACAGATGGTGCAGTTAATTTTTGAAAGAGTTTTAAGCATTCCTTTTTCTCTTTTCTACATTTATTTCGTACAGTGAAACGAAATTTCGAAAAGACCGACAATGACATCTCCAGAACCAGAAGTAGAAATTTTTAGTGAACCCTGAACCCCCCCCCCCCCCATTCTGAAATTTAATACTGAATCCATGTTATTCATAATCTAAGCTCTATCTAAAACGGAACAAGAAAAATGGATATTGCAAAGCAAATGCAGATATCTTCGCAACTGGAAGTGGAAATCCATAGTGAGTTTTCAAACCCCTTCTAGAATTTGATGCTGTATCCACATCAGTCATCATCTAGGCTCTATATATTGCCAAACTTGAGTAATACGTGTTTAAAAAAAATTCTTGACGAGAAGTGGAACTACTCCATAATTTGATGTTAAATTCATATTAGCTATTATCTTAGCTCTGTCTATAGCCAATTATTAAAAATGCATATTACGAGAAAAAAGTAAATTTTTGAATAGGAAAGAAAATCCGGAAGTGGAAAAATCGTAGTGAACCCCTTACTTCCTCCAAAATGTGAGGTTGAATCTACAACGGTCATCATATAATCTCAAAGCAGATACTGAGAAATAGATGCTTCAAAAATTTTAGTGAAAGCAATGGTAGGGTAAATATTTTTACAACCAATAAGATTAGTAGGGTGCTGATAGGTATAAAAAAAAATTATTGTTTTGACAAATAGTTGTGAAAAGATGTTTGTCTCTTTGTCAATATTGACTATGCCAGATGTGCAGTTATTTGACAAACGTTTTGAGAGACTAAATCGCATGAAAAAAAGGCTTACGCAACTTTATATATATATATATATATAAATATATAAACCACAGCGCCATCTGTCAGCAATATTTGTAACTAATTTTGAAATTTTGTATCAGAGTTTTACGGCTGTCCCAATAAACATATAATTTGTTTCAGTCTTCTATCGATCACCATTTCCGAGTTGTTTAATTTCAAAGTTAGGAAGTTTTTGTAAAACCACCGTGTATATGCAGGGTGCGGCAAAAAGAGCCTACCGATTTGGAACGTAAATAAAAAAATACAAAGCAAGAAATCTTTTATACTTGAGCAGTACACAGTATACACACCATTGTTATCCATTAAGTTTTGAAGAGTACATCAGTTAAATGGCGACCGTCAATGTCGATGCAGTTTTGAAGTCTCTTTCGGAAATTTTGCAGTGATCTACGGACCATGTCCCGCGGAATCACCGTGATTTC
This sequence comes from Amaurobius ferox, assembly GCA_951213105.1. Taxonomy (NCBI): domain Eukaryota; kingdom Metazoa; phylum Arthropoda; class Arachnida; order Araneae; family Amaurobiidae; genus Amaurobius; species Amaurobius ferox. The sequence continues at coordinate 46,389,961 of OX578152.1, forward strand.
TTGCGTAATTGCTGCCTTGAGTGCTTGTAAATTTGTTGGTCGGTGTTGGTACACTTTTGACTTGAGATAGCCCCACAGAAAAAAAAATATCGTGCAGATCGCTTGAGAGACTGCTGTATGGAATCTCTAGCAGCTGCCACATCTTCCGGTCTTGTTACGCTTCTAGGGCGGCAAGGACTCTTTCTTTTTAAAGCCGAATTTGTTCGTCTAAAATTTTGAAACCCAACGACAATTGTTTGTGCAGCCGGAACCGGATCATGACGTCCGAGCTGAACGCGTATTCGGAAGGCCCGTTGCGTTGCTATCACAGATTCACTGTTCGTAACAAACTCTTCAACAACAAAAGCACGATGCTCTCCGCTTCAAGCCATGACGGTAACTAAAAATGGCATGCGCAAACAAGTCAAAAGATAACCATGCCCACTGCTGTACCTCTACTATGAGCGAAACAACGCTTCTGCCAAATCAGAATTTACAACCAATTTTTCTGCCGCACCCTGTATATATATATATATATATATATATATATATATATATAATAGAATTCTATTATATATATATATATATAATAGAAATATATATATATATAATAGAAAAAACCAAGGGTCATAAGGCCGCCAAATCTGCGAGTTATGCATTTCAGACCATGAGGAAACGAATGATGTAATAAAATAAGTTCAAAAAATGACCGATAGGGGAAGTGATGGCACTGTGAACAGTCCTTGGCAAAAACATATTTCAATGAAACGTCTTCGCAGTCGTGATGCATATTAATTACGAATTGTAAGTGGCATACGCGTGAATATAAAAACTGACAAAAGTGATAAACACCCGAATGTCAATTTAATTTAATGCAATTAAAACATGTTACACATGGAACGCAAAAGGGCGCGGTAGCCTAGTGGTTAGCGAGCGGGAATTGCACTTGGTAGTCCCGGGTTCGATTCCCGCCACTGCCAAAACTACCGACGTGTTCACGCGGAGTACGATCACATTAAACATGTGGATCCGTAAGTCCTTCCGAGAGGTTGGTGGAAGGGAAAGAGGGTACGGTCCCTGTGGATGCCTCCTCCACTGGGTTCCGATCTAAATTGTGTGGCACTTCCCGGCCGTCCAAATAGTTTCCTTACACCTTTCTGGTAGAGCAGACCGTCTGGGTCTCAACAACAACAACAACATGGAACGCAGACGGAAAGAAGGCTGTAGAAAGACAAGTCATTGGTAGTATTCAGTGTGTCCAATTGGTATCGTGTGACAGATTGTTCGACAGCTGCCCGTAACTGATCTGTTGTGATGTTGCCCGTGTTCAAGATGAGGCTGTCATTCAAATCTACAAGGTAACAAATATCTCCCGATAAACCATGCTTTTCAGGTAACCCCACAGCCGAAAGTTGAAAAGGTTCAGACATGGTGAAGGGTGTGGCTATAAAGATGGGAATTCAGGACTGATTACTCAATTTTCAGTAAAACGTTGTCACAAAAACTGTTGAACAGGACGGCTAATGTAGGCAAGTGCTCCAGCTTGTTGGGATATGGTAGAGCTGAGGCATCCTCGTTGTTGGAGATGAGTAATAACGAAATTCTGCAACATCTCCCTATAACGCTGTGCAGTAATTGAACAGGTCCTTGTGAATGTAATTCTTAAAAAAAAAAATAATGACCAATCAGAAATGTTGCTGTACACCGAATCCAAACGGTTTGTTTTGGAGAATGTAAGGGGATCTGTTAAAATTGACGGCATTGAAGCATATCGGTCATTTTTGGAATTTTTTTTTGTGTCATTTGTTACCTAATGTTCTGAAATGCATACACAAATTTGACGTTTTTATGGGGACTGGTCATTTCTCTACAGGGATACTTTAATTGTAACCACCCTGTATATAGATATTCATACATACATACATACATACATACATATATATATATATATATATATATATATATATATATATATATATATATGTATATATATATATATATATATATATATATATATATAATATATATGATGGAAAATGGAAGTTATTAAAGATATTGAAGTGTTATAGCATATATGCGCAAAGCAGCTACATATACTATACACGATATAAATATAAATATTATAAAAATAATTTTTGAATTGAAAAATGAAGGAAGGCTTAGCGAGAAGTTTACTTAATGGTGGTAAGGGGTTGTGACCTTACACCCCAGTTGTCAACAAGCTTGTCATAAATGCCGCGGCATTGCACTCCTGGACGCCAGCCTTGGATGAAGCCAACCCTCGGAGTGACAATAACAATTATCACAAGACCGTTTAAAAAAGAAAAGTCCAATAGTAATATGAAGACCAGCACTGGATGAGATGATGGTCATCACTGGATGAGATGATGGATGAGAGACTCATCCAGTGATGGTCTTCATATTACCATTGGACTTTTCTTTTTTAAATGGTCCTGTGATAATTGTTATTGTCACTCCGGGGGTTGGTTTCAGCCAGGGCTGACGTCCAGGAGTGCAATGCCGCGGCATTTATGACAAGCTTGTTGACAACTGGGGTGTAAGGTCACAACCCCTTCCCGCCATTAAGTAAGCTTCTCGCTAAGCCTTCCTTCATTTTTCAATTCAAAAATTCTTTTTATAATATTTATATATATATATATATATATATATATATCCGAAAGTAAGTTTCGTCATACTTTTTCACAAGGAAGCTTTATTACAAACAGAAACATACAACGGCATAACAAAAATTAAACTGTTGGCTATTTTTCCACATAGTCGCCAACGACATTGATACATTTGTCGTACCTGGAAATCAATTTCAAGAAACCATCATGGTAAAAATCGGTGCCCTGCGATTTAAGGATGTTCTTCACAGCCTGCTGCACCTCTTCATTGCTTCGGAAGTGACGTCCGGATAGTGCTGATTTCAATGCAGGAAAAAGGTGGAAGTCTGATGGGGCAAGATCGGGGCTGCAGGCAGGGTCTGTAGATCGGAACTATAGCTGATCCAATCTCTCCCATCCCAGGCGACGAATATGATCTTTTATGTCCCTTGCTGTGTGGGGTCTTGCATTATTGTCCAAGAACAAAACCCCTCGACTCAAGAGCCCTGGTCTCTTGCTTCGAATGGCTGACTTCAGTTTGACTGAACAATGAACACTAGCGCCCAACCATTTGACGGGAGTTGACGCCGTCTCCATAAACACTCTGTAGGGGTCGATGGATATCTGAAACACTAGCCCCTCGCGTCCATTTATAGCGCACGACAGCACGCATTTCCATTTGCGACCACGTTTTGAGCACACGTCTTTCTGCCATACTGATTTGCACTATACTGAACTCGGGCATGGCGGGCGGTCTGCTGCTTCTTCGGCACCTCTGCTATCGCTCCTTCCGTTGTAAATTCGGGAAAGGTTGTTTTTTGTTATGGCAATGTGTTTCCTCACTTTGTATTACATCTTTTATGTGAATAAATATGACGAAACTTATTTTCGGAACATTCATCATATATGTATATATATATACATATATATATATATATATATACATATACATATATATATATATATATATATATATATATATATATATATATATATATATATATATATATATATATATAATCCAAGAAAAAGAAGAATTAAAGGAATATGGGATAACCAAATGCTTTGAATTTAATGGTTGGGGAGGATTGCGACTCCTCCTCCCGTTTAAAGCTGCTTTTCCAGCCTAGGCAAACGCTCACGGTACCAATACAAAGCAAAGGTTGGTATCCATTGCGTGCTAATACGATGGCGACCGGATACGGAAGAACCCATATTCCTTTAATTCTTCTTTTTCTTGGATTATTATCTGCTTCGGAGTATAGAGCGGCTCGGCGCCTTTTCCTGAGAAGTGCCTTAGATTATTGTGGATATGCATAGGAATTACATTCAATTTGAATTTGATTACTGGCTTTTATATGATATATATATATATATATATATCATATAAAATATATATATATATCATATAAAAGCCAGTATCATATATATATATATATATATATATATATATATATGTATATTACACCATAAGGAACAAGCAAAGTACAGAGAATATTAAAATACAAGTAAAAACAGAATAATATAAAAAGGAGTGCAAACGGGGTATCAGAAAAGTCTAGTAGGATTGTTAAAGTCTGCTTTTATTCCCAGGAAACACTCCCATAAATACTAATTGCCCGAAGCAAAAGACAATTTATATCCAAAATTAGGCGTTATAAAATGTAAGGAGCTGCATTCTGTTTCTTTGAAAAGGCGTGATAAAATACGAACTTGGATAGTAAGATAGCCAAACATTTTATACAAAAAATATTTCTGCATTATTATTGCTGATGAACAGCAATAAAGACAAAGACCGTTGAAGTTTGGTATTTAACGGCTGTGGTTTCAGTACTTCGCATAAGTGAAAGCCCCTTTTTGGCTGGAATTGTTTTTTCATTACCTTACACTTTCTAAATATATTTTTCTGTGTTTTTAAATGTATACCATTCCTGGTAGAACTGAAGAATTTGTATTAAAAAATGTTGGATATATAAAGTTCTGGAATTACTGTCTATATTGAGTTTTTGCACCACACTTGTCCTAATTGTTGCCCTTCCAGGATTAGCAACAATGGAGAGAGCGGATGCAATTTCAGTGTCAAGCCTTATAATTATTGAAACGCTCACAATAATTTACTTTAGGCCAAACTTGTTCATGTTTTTACTTCAATTCCGTATTTTGGTAACATCATAATCAGATAGTGTCACGCCGAATTTGACATACCTGAAAAATTTCCAGAATTCCGGGATATACCAAATTGACGCATCCTGTATGTTTTATCTTCGCCTCTTCTTAATAATAAAAGCAAAAGGAATATATGCGATGGTTCAGGAATCTCAACCAATATTTCAGATGTAAAATTATGTGTCACCTCGCAAACTGTCTTGTGACTTTTCCACATATTGTTTCTCCAGACGTAATTGTTTCGTATATACCGGACACAAAAAATGCAACATCATGAACGAGCGAATAGAGTGTGATGATAAAGGATACACAGACAGAGATGGCATAAATAAATAAGTGATGTTAATTCCAGAAAGATAATGCAATACAGTAATGGCGTAGACAGGGTGTTCCCTGTAGGCAGTCCTACTGCTGTTTCCATCCCTGTAGGCAGTAGGACTGCCTTTTGCGGCGCTATAAGCAGCAACTCTTCGGGGAACAGATGCTGTGAGCGTGGGGATAGTTTACTGAGGGATGGATGATCATATGCTTTCAACCATCCTCCACAGTCGTCCTCTGAGGTGGGGGCAGGACAATCAAAAGACGGTCATACACATCCCATACATGCTCGATGGGTGAGATATCTGGATACAGCAGAGGCCAAGGAAGCACCCGGATACCTTGAAAGGCTTGCCTGCTGATGGTTACCGTCTGTGGTCGCCCGTTATCTTGCAGAAGCAGCATATCTTGGGAGGCAGTATTTTGCAACCGCTGAAAGTAGGACAGGGCAACCGGCCGCAGCACCTCATCCACATATCGTTGTGCCGTCATTGTGCCTCTGATATGAACCAGAGGTGACCGGCTATTGAAGCCAATGACACCCAAACGATGACTTCTCGGTTGTCCAAACAGTTGCCTTACAACTTTCTAGTAGGTCGGACGGTCTGGGTCTCAACAACAACAACAACCCCAGATGATGATGCCACGTTGTCGAGGATTATGGCGATCAATAATCGCAAGGACTGGATCTACTTCCACGTCGCCTCCAGACTCTCACACGACGACTGCCATTCGACAAACAGAACTGAGACTGGTCGCTGAACACTACCTTGTCCCATTCAATTGTTCAAGAGGCTCGGGCCCAACACCATTGCAAAACCTTTGTTTCTCTAAATCCTTTGCACAGTGGACCCATCTACGCGTGTTTCAGCGACGATACGCCGCACAGTGGTGCCGTGGCGGAAAAAACCCCGAAACTCGAAAATAGTATATTTCGATACCAACTACTATTTTTTGATAGGCAATGAACCGAAGTATCTTGTCATGTAAATAAATGTATTTTATTCAGTATAACTAGAAGGAAAAACTGATCTTAAACAAGACTTCCACATTCTAATTGAAACCTGGTTTTTCCTAACTAAAATTTCAATATTTTTTCCAAAATTTTTTGTGGATATTTATATTTATATGTCTCACGTATTTTCAATATATGTAACCTCAGCTTATTTCAGATATAAATACATTACGTAAAAACATAGCCAAAATCATGCTATAAAGCGTAAAATATAGATATAAACATTTTTTTGTTTTCCTTCATTTCTTTCAGCGTATAAAAAAAGCTACACGTTCCTATACGCTCTGGATGAGTTATTTCGAAAGCAGATACTATTATGCAACTGTTCTGGGAAAATCAGCTGCAATTTTTTGCAACCTTCGCTGTTTCGGCATATTTCATACTTTTTCTGAAGGTCCTGTTCAGCCCTGCATAAGTATCGTTCGTACTTCCAATTGATTCAGCGACATTGATTTTCATGATAAATATTTTATTACTACTTTTAAAACATCAAAGACATATTTTACAACTTTTAAACTTTTCCCATAAAAAGACATATTGAATTCTAGAAGAAATTGAATTCTATACTATTGAATTCTATACTTCTAGAAGGTTTTGGGGGAACCCCACTGTAACGGCCGAAGTAACGAAAGTTGACGAAACATTAATAAAAAGATTGGCTGTTATCCTAGAAATGATTTGCAATAATTTTCAGATTGATGGGGACAAATTTGGAATATATGCTCGAGAAACAGCTAATTTAGCGATTTCGTTGTACCCCTGGTATAACATGCCAGTCCATAAAATTCTTATGCACGGAAAGGAAATAATGGAGTGTGCTACTTTGCCTATAGGTTCACTCTCAGAAGAAGCACAGGAGAGTAGAAATAAAGATTACAAGTATTCTCGGATTTATCACAGCAGGAAATGCTGTCGTTTGGCAACAAATGAAGATGTGTTTCATATGATTTTAACATCATCAGATCCATACATCAGTCACATAAGGCCAGAACCGCAAACTGAATCACTGCCATTTAGCGAAGAATAAAAAAAATTATTAAAATAGTATGTATATTCATTTATGCATAAATTCTAAAAATAGTACTTTAGGTACTTTTGTTATAATACTATTTAAGTTAGATACTTGAAAGGCATAGTCCAAAATGCAAAATTATGTATTATTAAATGGTCATCAAACATGTTTCGAAAAAATGCACGATAACAATAAACAGAGATTTATAATTAAAGCATTTGTTTTCTTTCTAATTTTTTTCATTAAATATATATACAAATAATTTTTCTCGGGGAAAATTGGAGAATATATCCCCACCCCCAATTTTAGAAAATAACATTTGGTAACACAATTATTTAGAAATACATGTTAAGAGAGAGAGAGGTATACGCATACTCTTGAAAACTTGAAAATCTGTCAAAATTGAAATTTCTATTTTATTGGCTTATATTATTGCCCAAATTCTTGTCTTTCTGTAGATATCCTCATTTTTTTAAATTCCATTAACTTTTTTAAATACAGCTATTTTTATGAGCTAAGGTATTAATGATTTAATGGTCCACTTGGATTTTAAAGTCGACTTCTGAAGAAAGTGATTTTGACGCACATTGTGCAACACGAAACATAACTTTGGTTCATTTATATCAATTTACGAAATTTAAAGTGATTATTAAAGCTAAAAAACGTGGCAATGTATTACATTAGGATCTAACACCTACATTATAGTTTGTATTTTCCATGACGTATTGTTTCAACAATCGAACCAAAATACAGGCATATTTCCGTACATTTTCTATTATTTTTTTTTATTTTTTTAACTAACAGCTAATTCATGTGCTAATTAAAGAATGACAGTAAGCCGAAACAAAATTCAACCAGAAAGCATGTCGTGGGGTGTTAGTGCATTTATAAAAAAACTTTTATAATTTTATCTTCAAAATTAAAAAAAAAAAAAGTGAAGGGTATGTGTAGTATACTTTCATATCTCCCCCCGAAAAATATCTGGAACCGTCACTGATTTTAATATTACCATGCATGTGAAATCTTACTTTTAATTTATCTACATGCGCAAAAAGTATGCGAAAATATTAAGAAATGCTTAAGTTGTGAGGTTTTTTCCGCAAATTCCTCATTTGGCACCACCGTGCGCCGGTTCGTAGGCCCAAATTGAATCCGCTTGCACGATTTCCAAATGTTGAAACGGACTTCGGCGTCGTTGCCAGGCATTTCTTCAACAACGCGTGTCTTCTGAAATGAAAAACAGCTCGGAAAACGGGTTTCCGTAGGTGACAGACAGTAACAACTTTTGGCTCATTTGCCATTTCCATCCCTTTTTTCTCGGTCTGTAATCCCGTGACCTACTTACATTTCAGATCATTTGCATACATCGGCCAACTGCGTCTGTCTCGCAATTTGCATAAGTATACGGCCAAATCTTTATGGTACTGCATCTTCTATGTCAGGTAGTGTACTATATCAGTAATTGTATGTGAGAAACTATGGAAAATGATTATAATAATATGGAATAACTCGTTTTCTGTGAGAATTCCCACATTTTTTCGTGACGAAATAATTTAATAAACAAACTGCAAGGATATTGAAAATTACTTAATCTCTTCAGGAATTTATTTTCTAATAATTTACAGACACTAAAATAATCTGAATTTGAAAGAATTTTTTAAAGGTAGACCAAGCAGTAAATCATGATTTCAGTATATTAACTATGCGAACAAAATTTAAATACGATTTGCCTTTTCAAAGAAAAAAAGAAAGAGAGAAATATATTGATTTTTTTTTTAAATTTTGTCAGAAAAATAAAAAGCGAACTTTACTAGGAATTTTCTGTATATTCTTTCAAAAGCAATAATATGTGGTTTGAAAATATTAACCACGCCCACGAAATTTAGTAAGATTTGTATGTTTAGAAAAAAATAAATCGATTAACATTTTAAAAATTTGTCAAATAAATGAAAAGTGAATTTTAGCAAGGGTGAAGTTCGCTTTTTATTCTTTTAAAATATATAAACTGTGACTTTACGACTATATATAAAATATATAAACTGTGGCTTAAACACGCTAACTACATTTCAGCAAGATTTGCATTTTCAGAAAAAAGAAATATTATTTTTTTATCCTGAAATTGGGAAAACGACCTTCATAGGTGAGATTTGAGGTTTTTAGTCTTTTAAATGATACTACGTATGATTACAGGATATAAAATACGCTCTGTTTCCACATTGTTGGTGATTTAAATTAGCAGTTTCGGAAAGTTATTTGTTTTAAATGTGTTTTAGACTGTGGTTTTGAAACTAAGTGCAGTTATTTTCGTCTCTATACGTATACATGAGGACAACTAGAGTTAACTATTTTAATATTTTGTAAGCCTTCTTACTCAGAATAACTTACTTCCTTGAAGATTTCGATCATTTTTAATAAACTCAAAAATTAAACGAAATTTTACATTTTGTAAAATACTGTAGAAAATCATTTGTGGTAGATAAATATACTATTTTATAAGAAACTGTAGAACTGAGCATTAAATGTCCGCCCATTTTGTTAAATATCCGTTCAAAGATAGACTGGCTGTACCTAACTTCGAAAGCATCTCTGCTAAATGAAATATAAAGTAAGACAATTTTGGTTTCTTTTTTACAGTGCATTAAAACTAGTGTTTGTTGTCAGCTTTAATATATTAACCTTTTTATTTCATATTATTTGAAAAAATCTTTAAATCCGATTTGTTAATTTCATAAGGACAGTATAAGAGTGATCATTGTCCGATTCATTTTTGTAACGCCTAAATTTGATTGCAGTGATCTGCTTGCGTATATGTCTGCGTATCAATGTGTGTGCTTGCGTGCATTTGTGCGTATGCGTGCGTATTTGTATGATTGACCCGTCGGCCTCTAGCTGAATCAAAGGCGACTATTGGTTCGATGGTTGAAGAGCACTGACGTAAAACTTTATTCCAATAGATTTTCAAAGAAGCAGGGGTCATGTGCTAAGAGTGTTGTTGTTGTTGAGACCCAGACCGTCCGACCTACCAGAAAGGTGTAAGGTAACCGTTTGGACAGCCGGGAAGTGCCACCCAATTTAGACCGGAACACAGTGGGGGAGGCATCCACAGGGACCGTACCCTCCATCCCCTACCACCAACCTCTCGGAAGGACTTAAGGACCCACATGTTTAACGTGATCGTACTCCGCGTGAACACGGCGGCAGTTTTGGCAGTGGCTGGAATCGAACCCGGGCCTACCGAGTGCAACTCCAGTGCTAAGAGTGTAAGAGTTGGATCCATAAAGACTGCTCTGTCCAGATATGAAACAGCTCTTTGGGTATAGCAATTGTGACAGTGATGCTTGAATAGATGACCGATTATTGTAACTAGATTAGCTGGACATAAATTTGAAAGTACTAATAAAATTGCATTTTTTTGTAACTTAAATGCCATTTTATATTGCTGTCGTGCATGGATTTTTGTTTCTATAATAGTTTATTTTATTTTATTTTTTTCCATTTCATTAAAATATACTTAATTTTAATAATAAAGATGCCTAGTCGTCTGTTTGCGTCGTCTCTAGTGAAAAATACAAGCATCATATGGTCATGCAATTTCGTGCACCGATACTTCAAGACCTCGGATGATGAACCTCGGTAACTTTTTTTAAAACTTCAATTTAGTTTTTTAGTCATTTTGTGTTTTAGTATAATTTAGTTCCAGTTTGAGCGATTACCACACAAATTTGTTCCATAGCGACTGATAATATTATCGCTGAATTTTACCATCAGAATTGAAAAAATCTCTCTAAAGCAAAATTTGAAAGGAATCCATGCTAATAATAGACGGATTTTGGTGAATTTTTAAAATTATACATTTTTCGTCTGTTTGAGACATAATTTCCAGAGATACGAAGTTAAAGAGATAATTTTACAGAGATTCCATCTTAACACCATCAATTCTACGATTTCCTTTTGATCAATGTTTTTGTTGTAATACAAGGGCGTATGTTACAGCAATTGTTTGGTTTACGAGAATTCGTGGGGAGTTCCGGTATGACGTTAATCTCAAAGATTTTCTTATTAAATCCCGGGCAACGACGGGTACATTTTCTAGGCATGGAATAAATGTTGTATTAATGTCTTTTACAATAAATTTCAAATTGTATACACGAAACAAACAAAACTTATACAAAACAAATAATAACATGAAAAATCCCATAGGAAATACACGGAACAATTAGCCCAAAAGGATGCAACAACTGGCCCACACTCTGGGCACACATTTTTTTACTTTCCCTGCAATACATGGTAATGTATAGGGAAAGTATTGGAATCGTGTCGAAAGTCGCAACTCGAGTTTTCGACGGATGTACACGTTTCGAGACCTCTAGAATACGAAAAAACTGTTTTTAGCGTGACGTCTGTGTGTGTGTCTGTGTGTCTGTCTGTCTGTGTGTCTGTCTGTCTGTGTGTCTGTCTGTCTGTCTGTCTGTCTGTGCAGATTTTGTATCCACTCTAACTGAAAAATTAATAAACTGAATTTCATAAAATTTGGTAGGTATGTCACTTGTGGGCGAATCTGGTGCTGATCAGTTTTTGGTAAGATTCGGGATAAAAGAACCCGCCTTTTTTTGCGAAATGGCCCGCAAAGGCTTGTATCCATTCTAGCTAAAAATCTAATGGACCGTATTTCACAAAATTTGGTAGATAAGTCGCTTATTGGTCATCCTGGTGCTGATTTGATTTTAGTACGATTCGAAAATAAATAATCTGCCTTTTTTTGCAAAATGGCCCGCAAAAATCGCCAAAATGTAAAATAAAGAACTACGTATGCTCAAATATATCCATTAAATGCTCGTTTAATACGTAATTTTTAACGAAGAAAAGAATAAGACCAACCCCATTACACTAGGACTAGCCGTTCTCGAGATATTTCAGTTTTTTCGTATTTTCTCTACGCCATCTTTGAAAATAAGTCCAGTTATCAAATGAGATCGAAAATTGAATGAAAAGTGAATTAAATTTAATTAAAATAAAGAGAACGTGAATAAAAGTCTGCAGGGAAAGTCATGTGCTGGCCACATCGGATTTTTTTTTTTTTTTTTGCTGTATTTGAAAATTAAAATTAATCATTTGCCACTTCTAAAGTCTTCCGTAATTTTTTTATAGTTACACATAAGATGAAATTTGCAAATGGTGAAGAGAAAGTTTACAGTAAAAATGTGAAAACTAGCCTTTCTCTACTTATAGCATCACTTGTCTGCAATTTTTATACACTATCTATTGCTTACTACATAAAGGGTAATTCTAAATAAATTAAATACACGGATTATTATATTTACACGCTTATTTATCGCTCTTGTACTTCAGTAGTAAACGAAACAAGTGCATCGTGTACTTCATTTTTTAACATATTATCTGTATAATTCTAGATAGATCTTCTTTAGATCTGGAATACTTCAAAAGAAATTTTAAGGGATATATAAGGATTTAAGAGGGAACCTATATAATTTTTATGTGTTTGTTTGTTTGATTGTGCCGTATAGAAATTCACAGTTTTTGAGGTTGTTTGTAGAATTTAACATAGTTATTCTCTACTGCTACTACTAAAACTACTCCACTGTTTTCTAAACTACATCCATGTTTTGAATTTCTAAGCTCAGGATATTAATTAAAAACGTTTCCTTAAAAATAGCATAGTGCAGATAATTTTTTCTGAATTTTGAAGAAAATGAGACCATGCTAATTAGAAACTTAATTAATTCAAATGTGTTTTCTACGTCCGAACTTTCAGCTTCCCTGGACCACATTGGAAGAAGATTAGTTGTTTTGGGCCATACATAAAATACACTAACACTAACGATAGCTGATGAGAAAAATACGTAGAATATATAGTTAACATATTTAAGTTATATAAACTTCATTAATTCATGAATTTTTTATTATAATTAATTTTTATTATATTTTTTTATATAAATTTTATTGTAAAAGACAAGACAACATCAAATTAGTGAGATGTTTGGCATTGTTTTTGAGACACTAATGCTTCGATATTTGGTTCGATGGAAGTAGTTGCAATTATCAGTGAGTTAGTTCTCAAGGTGCCCAGCAGATATTTGGTTTTAGTTTTATTTTTCGTGTGCTTCATAATTGAAAATAGCTGCACACAAATGTAGGTGCTTTCAAATAGGGATGACAGGCATAATTGTGAAGCAAGGGATATTTTCTCTGGGACGATATATATTTGTGAGATCAGGGTACACATAGATAAGTTTATATGATTATTTATGATATCTAACAGACCAGACAAAGGACCCAATCTGGTTAACGTCAATTTTCCGCGGCCCTGACCCGAAAGGTCAGTAAAAAAGGGGGGCTAAAGATGAATATACGAGATTGGAGACATGACCAAATTTTTTGAAGTTGAATGTCAGATTGTAGCTCTATGCATTCCATCTGAAAATTCGCAGGTAATAAGTTTATGTCGACTAAAAATAGAGCTTAACTGATTATTGTAATAGGATAAACATGCCATAGCTATAACTTTTGTTACTATTTTAGCTTTTTCATTTTTACTATATTTTTGACTAAATCCACACAATTTTATAAATGGCTTAGAAACGAAAGCAGAATGTTTATAGATATAATTTTCAAAGCATCATGGCAAATTTAATTCACCTATAGGAGATTTATCTCCTTTTTTCTAACTTCATGGTTTATCGTTAAAATGAGGTTTCGTTGTAGTGAATAAAGAACGTCTAGGTATTATTTAAAATAAAAAATATTGTAATTGGGTCAACACAGAATTTAGATATACTTCTGATAAGCAAAAATAAAGTTGTTTTATGACGGATGCAACACTAAATATAAGTTTCAGCGAGCTTTAAGCATTACACAGTGGAAAAAAAATGGAAACCATATTTTAATTTTTGCATTGAGCCGCGTGATCTCTTCATATAATAGTCGTATAATTATTATTTAAATTTTTATTTAAAAAAACTACCTAACGTATTTTGTAGAAATGTTTTTACACATTTTATGTGATAATTTGAATATTTCCTATAATTTTCGAAGCAATTTGTGAATTTTAACACCGCTTAAGAATTGTTTGAATAATTAAGCTGCATGGTGTTCAATGCATTTAATACTTTCAACCCGGATTAAATCTGAAACTAAATCGGTGATATTATTCATTACTCATCTATATACCCAAACATTACGCAGACCGTCTCCAATATATTAAAAAACCATTTCAATAAAATCATTTTTGCAGGAGTTATCGTGCGAACAGACAGACAGAATGATTAAAGACATAAACGCTTTTCAACTATAATGAAAAATGTTAATAAAATGCAAATCTATGGAAATCTGTTTTGGTGATTTAAATGTTTTACTTTGATTCCATTTTTTTTCTTTAATTTTAATTTGTTTAACTTGCATTTCAAATTTTAAAAACTTTTGCTCATTTGCATTAGGATTCTCAAATGCTGAAATTATATTTCACACTATAAATTTCATAATTTATTTGTTAAATTATGTTTTAATTTGAAATTTTTCTTAGCTCGCATACTTCATTTGTAAGAGTATATTGGCCCGGCTTTTGCTAGTACACTATAAAAAATTCTGAAAAATGATTTAAACGAGAAAATGAGAATTTTGTGAATGAAAATGAGAATGCGTTATGCTTCCTGTAAAACCTTCTACTTCGTATGCAAAAAGAAAATTTTCTTTCAGCTTTTCTGCAACATATTTTTCTGACAAAAGTGCATTGCTTAAGTTATTTTTCAGAGTGTTAGAGAATTCAAAGCACTTCAGTTAAGAACAAATCCATGTTCGCTGTTGCAAATGATTTCAGGATATATTTTCTCACAGAAGTACGATTAATCGATAAAGCGATTGCGAAGCGAATGACATATTTATTTCTATTAAAATTCTCCTGCCTCTATGCAGGTTATCCGTTGAATAGTTATTTAAATCTATTGAAATTCTTTTGTTTTATTGTGGCATTTTTGGTGTTAAT
This sequence comes from Amaurobius ferox, assembly GCA_951213105.1. Lineage (NCBI taxonomy): Eukaryota > Metazoa > Arthropoda > Arachnida > Araneae > Amaurobiidae > Amaurobius > Amaurobius ferox. The sequence continues at coordinate 46,405,056 of OX578152.1, forward strand.
AAATGAAATTATAAATATATTTTAAAATAATATTTTTAGTGGTACATATCTGCTTATAAATTTTTATAACAATATTTGGAATAGAAATTGATATTTCGGGAAAGGCTGAAAAAATATTGGAAAATTATATTTATTAGTGGCTTATATCATTTGGGAGGAAAAATTCACAAGCTATTTAGAAATGTATTCTAGTAGGAGAATGTCGGGTCAGTTAATTTTTAAATATAAAGATATTAATTAATTGAAAAATAGCGGAATGTTATGTAAAAAGAACGTAAATTTACGCATAAATGAAATAATAACAAACAATCTGGTAGCTGTTTCGTTGACGCAGTGTGCGATATTCATCGTTTCTAAAAAGCGGCCCACTGCCATTTATATTGCTGAGCACTTTGCTCGACTGGATACCATAGCGACTAGAAGTCGGTAACACTTAATCTATGAACATCGACCTTGTTCTAAAAACGAATTTCCATGGCAGAAAACATGAATTTCCTCCAATTACCGATTAAATTACCTAATAAATTTAAATGTTATATCAATAATAAGCATACAAGATCATGAGTTAGTGTAAAACAACTTTTTAAAATGTAAAACTCTATTAAACGTATCAACGTGGTTCGGGTTCTGTTTAAAATAAACGTAACCTCAGACAAACCGAGTTTATCCGATTTTCGATAGGTGGAAACTCAGTTTATCCGATTTTCAATAGACGGAAACTAAGTTTATTCCGATAGGTGGAAACTCAGTTTATTTTGATAATTGGAAACTCTGTTTATCCAATTTTCGTTATGTGAAAACTCAGTTTATCCGATTTTCGATAGGTGGAAACTCAGTTTATCCGATTTTCGATAGGCGGACACTCAGTTCATCCGATTTTCGATAAGTGGAAATTCAGTTTATCAGATTTTCAATAGGTGGAAACTCAGTTTATCCGATTTTCGACAGACGGAAACTAAGTTTATTCCGATAGGTGGAAACTCAGTTTATTTTGATAATTGGAAACTCTGTTTATCCTATTTTCGATATGTGAAAACTCAGTTTATCCGATTTTCGATAGGGGGACACTCAGTTCATCCGATTTTCGATAAGTGGAAATTCAGTTTATCAGATTTTCGATAGGGGGAAACTCAGTTTATCCGATTTTCGATAGACGGAAACTAAGTTTATTCCGATAGGTGGAAACTCAGTTTATTTTGATAATTGGAAACTCTGTTTATCCAATTTTCGATATGTGAGAACTCAGATTATTCGATTTTCGATAAGTGGAAACTCAGTTTATCCGATTTTCATTGGTGGAAACTCAGTTTATCCGATTTTCGATAGGCGGACACTCAGTTCATCCGATTTTCGATAAGTGGAAATTCAGTTTATCAGATTTTCGATAGGTGGAAACTCAGTTTATCCGATTTTCGATAGACGGAAACTAAGTTTATTCCGATAGGTGGAAACTCAGTTTATTTTGATAATTGGAAACTCTGTTTATCCAATTTTCGATATGTGAAAACTCAGTTTATCCGATTTTCGATAGGTGGAAACTCAGTTTATCCGGTTTTCAATAGGTGGGGAAACTCAGTTTATCCGATTTTCGATAGGTGGAAACTCAGTTTATTCCGATAGCTGGAAACTCAGTTTATCGGATTTTCGATGAGGGGAAACTCAGTTTATCCGATTTTCGACAGGTAGAAACTCAGTTTATCCAATTTTCGACAGGTGGAAACACCGTTTATTCGATAGGTGGAAACTCAGTTTATCCGATTTTCGACAGGTGGAAATTCAGTTTATCCAATTTCCGATATGTGGAAACTCATTTTATTCAGAATAGGTGGAAACTTAGTTCATCCGGTTTTCGATAGGTGGAAACTCAGTTTATTCCGATAGGTGGAAACTCAGTTTATTCCGATTGGTGGAAACTAAAGTTTATCCGATTTCCGATAGGTGACAACAAATTGAAGACGAGAACATAGAACATGGCCACTTTACTAGCCAGACCACTTTACTCAGGCCTCCTGTATTTGATCACCAGCACACTTTGTACGAAGTAGTTATCTCGTAGATACTGTTGACGTTAAATCGCTGAATCGGTATAAAAAGAAGAGCTGAAAGCACGCAAAGATTAACAAAAAGCATTGCTAAAGATATAATATGTAAAAGCGTATAAGATCTAACATTGAGCGTAGAACGATCGATTGAGCTTGAAACGGTGGTGAGACCATAAAGATGGGGATGCCCATGTGAATTCTTTGAAGATAGAAGTTATAGGAATTTACGGAGAATTGACAGAAAGAACGAGAGAAATGATTGCAATTTAAAGAACTTTTATTGAAGCATTGAAAATCAAGTAAAAATAATGATATCTAAACTGCTAAACGCTGATTCCTATTTTAGGCAATATTCTAAGTGCTTCTTTAGGTAATTGTGACCAAGTAGGCATATTAATTTAACCCTTAGAGACAGATAGACGCATACACAAACGTTAGCACACAGGCAGACATCTTACTACATTCCTTATATACATAATGTATAAGGAAAGTATTGTAACAGGGTTGAAAATTCGAATTCGAGTCTTCAACGGGAGAGCACGTTTCAAGCATCCCTGATCACGAAACGAACATTTTTGAAGGGATGTCTTTCTGTGTGTGTGTGTGTGTGTGTGTGTGTCAGTGAGTTTGTGGAGACGATATCTCACGAACGAATGGAGCGATGCGAATGAAATTTGGTACAAAAATCACAATCCGCGAATGCTGGAAGCCTAATTTTATTTTATTTTATTTTATTTTATTTATTCAATTAACTTGGCAACTACAGATGAAATCCAGTTACAGTAGCCACACAAGAAATTAAAAAGTACAGAACATAGGATACAAGAATACTAATTAGTAAACATATCAAGCGCATTGAAACAGGCTTTTTTAAAACAGGCAGGGGTCAAGTTAAATATATCAATATCAGCACAATAAGTATTATATAGATCAACAAATTTATAGATAGAATAGCATTTAATATAGTTGCGCTTAACAATAGTATTGTGAAAAAGAGTTTTTTTCCTGGTATTATTGACAGGTATGTGGAATTCCAGGCAAGAAAGTAAAGTAGGGCAATCAATAGTATTATTTAAAACCTTATAATAAAGCAAAAGGCAGGACCAGTTTCTTCTTTTTTTAAGAGACATTAAACTATATTTCCGTCTGAGTTCCCTTGTATGCATATCATAAGGATAATAGCCAGTCAATCTGTAATCAATAGTACGTAAAAGTTTATTTTGCACGATTTCTATCCGTTGAGAATGTAGATTGTAAACAGGGTCCCAAATCATTGCACAATATTCCATGATTGGTTTAACAAGAGTATTATAAATACAAATAATCGTATCAGAACTGGCAAAAACACGAGATCGTCTTAAGGTGAAACCAAGTCTTTGGTAGGCCCTTTTAATAATATTATCGATATGTCTCTGAAAGTTAAACATATCATCGAAAGTGACACCGAAATCAATAATATGAGTACATCGAGATAGAGATGAATTATTTAAAGTATAATTGTAATTAAGAATATTATGGATCCTAGCAATGCTCATAACATAGCATTTAGAAATATTTAAATGAAGTTTATTTAGTACAGACCAGTTATACAGTTCATCTAGATCTCTCCGCAGCAGTTCACAATCAGTTAATGAGTTGATTTTCATATAAAGTTTCAAATCGTCTGCAAACATAAGACATTTAGCTGTTTTAAAAATCCGGGGAATTTCATTAATAAAAATTAAAAAAAGGAGTGGGCCCAGATTAGAACCCTGAGGAACACCAGAGGAATTACTGTATAGTCTAGAGTTTACACCAGAGTACTTTACAGAATACAGTCTATCTGAAATATAAGAGTATAACCAAGTCGACAAATGAACACTAAAACCGCTAGTAATCAGTTTACGGGTTAATAACCCCAGATCGATGTGATCAAAAGCTTTACTAAAGTCAGTATAAATTACATCAAGTTGTCTCTTGGTTTTAATAGCATCAACAATGTCACTGGTAAGGCAAGCTAAATTAGTTACAGTTGATCGTCTTGGCATAAACCCATGCTGGTACAGAGAAATCCATTGCTTAATTTGGGAAAAGATCCTTTCATGCATAACACATTCAAGAACTTTTGAAAAAGGGGAAAGAATGGTAATAGGCCTGTAGTTCGAAATATCATGCTTGTTGTTCTTTTTATGTACAGGAATAACTTGACCATATTTCCAGACATTGGGAAAAGCCATAGTTTTAATCGAAATATTAAACAAAATAAGCAAAGGGTAAGTTAGAGAGTCAGCACAACCTTTGATAATGAAAGAAGGAACATCATCACAGCTTAAAGACTGGCTGGATTTTAACTTCTTTAAGGCTTTGACAACATCATTTTCAGTAATATATGTAACCTTAATTAAGTCAATGTTATTGAGTTCACAATACTTGGTTAGCAGTTCAAAATCAACAGGTTGGCTACTTTGGATATAAACAGATTCAAAGAAATCAGCAAAGCAGTTTGCAATATCATTAACAGTAGAATAATCAGTATTATTATAACTCATTGTTGAGCTCCCATGACTACCAGGCGAATCACCTTTACAAAAATTCCAGAAAGCCTTAGGGTTCTTATTGAGTTCTTGTTCCATGATAGCAACATGATTGGTAAAATCAGTTTTGATTCCATCTTTCACAGATTTGCGTAGTCTATGAAATTCCTGAAGATCACTTATATCACCACCTCTAATAGATTTTTTAGGATATTTTTTTTTTAATTTTATATTATGGATTGTGCTAGAAGAATACCACGATTTATATCTCCGCTTAGTAGGAATATATTTTGGTATACATAAGTCAAATATCCCATAGACACAGTCATAAAAACTCGATATAGCATCATTAACATTTGTATATGTATTTAGAAAGTTCCAGTCTGTATTATAAAAGTAGTCATATAGCATAGGATAGTTGGCCTTTCTAAAGTTATATTTCATATTATTATTAATTCGATGATTTCTACTCACCTTCTTAATCAATATAGTTCCCTCCAGAGCAGGATGGTATGGATCCTCTTTAACGAAACTGAAGGTAGAATGTTCAATAATGATCTGTTTATAGTTAGTCAAGACAAGATCAAGAATTTTGCCATATTTATTACAAACAGTGTTTAATTGATCAAGATTTAGGAACTGCATAAAGTTAGAAATAGCATACTCAACTTGAGTGTGGCCAGATAGGGTACCAGTACATGTACCCTATCTGGCCACACTAATGTTTTAAAACACAATCGAATGTTCAGAATCCTCCTAAATTTTCGAGTGAAATTTTGAAAAATCATCAAAAATCGAAACCTTTAATAAAGTTGCGCAAATAGACATTGCTTATGTAATTTTTCCTTAGAAAACGATTGACATAAACTTTAGAACGCTAGCACGAACCGTTCTTGAGATATTGCTCATTTTTCAAATAAATTTATCAAAAAAATTCCATAAATTAAAAAAAAATATTAACTGTTAAGAAGCATGTTCACTTTTCATATGTAATATCATGCGATAAATTGGGTGCCATCATTCTCGTGTTTCTAGCTCGTTCCATTCACGAGAAAAGATACTTTGAGTAATACTTTTATATTTGTACACCAATAGTCATTTTTCCGCTGTAAGAATAAATTTTTTCTCCGTCCATAACGCTTGGCGAGATTTTGCCGACGAATTTAACGGAATGTTACCAAATTAACGAAAATCTCACCAAATGGATAAAAATGACGCTATATCAATGAAAATGACGACTAATTGAAGAAAATTCAATATCTTGGAAAGAATATAAGTATCTACTGTAAGAATAACATATTTTTTAACTGTAAAAGTAGTAAATTCATTGCATTATATAAGGAAAGGCATGTGCTGTCCACATCATATTTTTTTAAATTTAAGATCTATTTCAAAAAAGTACATTATCTCGAGAAAGATGCATTCAGTTATAAATTATGTTATTCGCTTTTAAAAATTAAAAATTACGTTTAAAATAACTATTTTTATAAAATAACATAATTATTTTCTTATTTTTGTATATTTATTTTATTTTAAAATATTAAGAACCTATCTCTACTTGCACATCCCACCTGAAAATCTTACGATTGTCAATTCAAGACTTACTTCTATAATCTCTGAAAGGCCTCTTACAATCATCAATTAAAATGCTATTACCTAATACCGTTTCAACAGTTAGATTTGCTCAAGAGACATATACTGTCTGTTGAATAGCATATATTTGTCTGTGAGTCTCAACCGCAGCCAAATCATAGACAGACATACAATAATACAGACACAGAAACATCTTAACATAATTTATTCATTGGTTAATCCAATCAAATATGAACTTTTGACCTCTTTATTTCTACTATGTGCTCCAGAGTAAGTAAATATGTACGAAAAGGCAATAACAATTTCTGATAAAGACATAGAATGAGCAGAAAAACTATTTCATGCCAATTTCTGATACAGATCAATTACAAGATATAGAAGGTGAAAATGCGAAAATGTTTTATGAAGATGACTATAGCGATTAAAATCATTTTATTTTTTATCTTTAAATCCGCTAAAGAAATATTTAATTGCCCATTCGTACGAAAGCACAGAAAAATCTAAATCTAGAAATGATTTCTGAGTTTCATTTTTCAAAATGAGAAATGTTTATTTACAAATAAAAATGACTCCATCTTTAAATAAGAATTATAAAAAGGAACTAGCAGAAAATGTACATCTTCTTCATATATTCGAGCGCATCTCTTCAGAACATATTTCATTTACTCTAGCAGATTTACCGAGCAGAGATTAAAATTTCAATTTGTCTTCCATTTTGCTGAATTCGGAAGTAAACAGAAAATTCGACAACTTAGAATATTCAAGTTTCTAATCTTGAATATTCTATGTTTATAACGGTGCAAAATCGAATATATATATATACGTAAATATACTCCGGCCATTTACTATTTTAACTGTTGGCTTTTTCCTTTTAATTCCTTTGAAATATATATATATATATATATATATATATATATATGTATATATATATATTACTGTCTTAACCAGGAATAGAACGCTGAATCTCTGATCTGGCCAGCTGACGCTCTACAGTTGAGGTACTGGGACGAAATTGCAAGCTCTTATTACCGAAGTGGACTCTGGATTCTCCAACCTCTAATGTCAGATTGGCGTGCACTCACAATCTGATTGACCACCTCCTACTATTAGCTCCTATTATTGGCTCCTACTATTATCCTCAGGTTAGCCTCCTGATTCTACTTCGTTAATGTGAAGTTATATTCAACAAGAAAGATCAATCATGCTTAAAGCATTGATTATGAAACACTTTCCAACTTCAATGCAATTTTATTTAAAAAAGTCGAAAATGCAATACATTCCTAGGTAATATTTTAAAACTTATCACGATACTACATTGATTTATTTTATTTGAAAACTTAAACCTTCATTGAAAAAAATGAACTTCATTCAAAAGACGGCATTGAAATATAAATTGTGTGGTTTAAATATCTCTAAAATGCAATACATTCCACGGTAATATTTTTAAATCTATCATAATACTACGATAATTTATTATATTTGAAAACTTCATCGAAAACAACTGAAATTAATTCAAATGACGTCATAGAAAAAATAACACGCCTGGATCTCTCTATAAAAGCAGGATTTCATTCATAACTTTCTCCATTTTATTCATCACAATACTATAATAATTTATTTTATTTAAAAATTAAGACCATGGAGCTACAATTCATAAACTTTATGCTTAAAACTTCATCGAAAAATATCGTCCTTCTGTTTATAAAATCAATTAATATTTCATTCATATCAGCCATGCAGACTCCATGGACTGAATTATTTTGTGTTAAAGAAATACAGTAATTCTAATACAACTCATTCTACATATTTTGCTGTTTACATTTTACATAGGTGAAAAATAGGCTTAATTGTAGAAATAATCAAATTTGAATGAGAATTTAAACTCAAATATATTGTCATTGTGTTGTTTTAGTATGTAGATGCACAGAATTTAAGCAGAAATAAAGTAGTTTTAGGATGGATACAACACTCAATATGAATTAAAAAGAACTTTAAAAAATCACGAATTTGAAACAAGATGGATGCCATATCTCATTTTGAAGTGGGTCATGTGATCGTTTCATATCATGGTCACGTGATCGTTTCATATCATGGTCACGTGATCGTTTCATATAAGATGTGTAATTATTATTTTAATTTTTATTTAAAAAACTACTGAATATATTTAGCTGAATTTTTTTTTATATATTTTATGGAACAATTTGACTATTTCCTAAAATTTTCGAAGCAATTTGTGAATTTTAAATCCGCTTAAAAAATGTTAGAAAAATTAGGTCCCATAGGGCTCAATGTATTTCATTTTTTCAACCCGGGTTCAATCCAAAACTAATTGTGTGATATTATTCATTTATATTCCCATAGGTCCTACAGACCGTCTGAACAACATACTAAAATTTCATTTTGATTAAGTTATTTTTACGGCAGTTATCGTGCTAACGGACAGACAGACAGACAGACAGACAGACAGACAGACAGACAGACAGAATGAACAAAGTCATAAACACTTTTCAACTTTGTTGTAAAGTGTTAAAAAGCCGCCAAATAAGCTATGTTTCGCTAATTTGTCGCCAATTTCATCGCCAAGCATTACATAAGAACAAATAGGTGGGAAGGGCTGTTCTTATATGCGAATAATAAAGCCATATAACAGTGTTCCTGGTATTGAATTGATATCACCAGTTGGCGTTTGTCATTTTTGACGACTTCATTAGTTATAACAGAATTGCTTATTCATACTTGCATGAAAATTTTAGAACAAAATGCAATTTACATTTAATTAACATTCCCAAAAATAAATGGTTATTGGGGATTGATTGGGCGCCAAAAGACAAAATTATTTATTCCACCAAGTTTTTTCTCTCATTGATGTAACGAACTAGATCCAGATGTTAACAAATTTGGCGCATAGTATTGTATATGGAAAGTGAATTTATTTCAAATTGGTTAATACTTTTTTTATTTCATGTAATTTTTTCCATAAATTTATTAGAAAAACGTGCAGTATCTCGAGATCGTTTCGTGCTGGCGTTCTAAAGTTTGTTTGATTAATTTTCTAATGAAAAATTATATAACAATTTTGAAGGTTCTGGTCTTTTAAATTAACAATTATTAATATTGATAGCATCCGCAATAAGAATTATAGTCCATATATTAAAATATTCTAAAATAATTTTTGCAATTTTGACGATATTTTCGTCATTCTGGGCGAATTATCGTTAAATTGGAGATATTTTGCTAAATTAATTGCCAATTTTACCAAGTTGATCGCCAAGCGTTACGAACAAACTTAGAGAAGAGCATTCCTTATATATAAATGACTGATGGCAAATTGTGAGACGTCAAAATACAAAACTATTATTCAAAATATCTTCTCTAACAAATGGGACGAACTATATATAGATCCACGACAATGTTGTTAACAAATTGATCGCATAATATTACAAATGAAAAGTGATCATATTTCCTAATAGCTGAGTTCTTTTTTTTATGCAATCTTTTTTTTTCGATAAATTTATTTTAAAAATGTGCAATATCTCGAAAACGGTTCTTGCTAGTGTTTAAAAATTTGTGTCAACATTTTTCTAATAAAAAATTACGTAGTAAAGGATTATTTATGTATAATTATCAAAGGTTCTGATTTTTGATGATTTGTTTTTTCGAAATTTTATTCGAATATTGGGTCGTCTTTCGAACATTCGATTGTGCTTTTAATCAGTATCGTTCCTGTACTTACTTATTGTCGTATTTGTACTACAATATTCGTTGAAAACGCTCCATTCGTTCGTGAAATATCACTTCCATAGACTACTAATATACATGCACGCATACACACGCACATGCATACACACACACACACCACTTCAAAACTTCAAAAACGTTCGATTCGAGTTCAGATATGCTTGACAGCGCTCTTCCGACGAAAAATCGAATTTGAATTTTCTTTATAACACCCGTCACAACACTTTAGCTATGCATTATACTATGTATGCAGGGGAAGTAATAAAAACGTTTTAATATTCTTAATGTGCACTTTCACAGTTTGTGTTGCTCCGGAAAGAAAAAGAAAATTTTAAGAGCATACATATTTTTATAAGAGCCCTTATTTCAACCGACGCAAGTAGGTGTAAAATCAGCGCTGGAAAATTTTGGTTGCCAATGGCAACGGAGTCAACAGAAACTGTGGACATTTAGTGTCTTACATGACAGCATGGAAATATGCCAGAAGTTTATATTTAGAAGAAAGACAACGATAAGTGCATTACAGTATTGTTTAAAGGGGATACTTTATTAATACGCACTTCAAAATTTTAACTGTAATTAATTATTTGTTTATTTCAAATAAAGTGTTTGGAAGGTGCAGTTTTTATCTTTTCTAAAGTTGCTATGGAAATGTTGAAATTTCAGATGATTTTACTTTCTCTGTATACATAGTATAATAATGTATAGGGGAAGTATTGTGACAGGGTCGAAAATTCGAATTCGAGTTTTCGATGGAAGAGCACATTTCAAGCATCCTTGACCTTGAGTTGAACGTATATGAGGGACTGTCTGTGGGTGTGCATGTATGTTAGTGTGTGTGCCCGTGTTGGAGGTGATGTCCATGCATGCGCATGTATGTTAGTATGTGTATGTATATTAGTGTATATGTATGCTAGTGTGTGTTTAAGTTTGTGTGTGTATACGTGTTTGAGGTGATGTCTGTGCTTGCGTATGTATGTTAGTTTGTGTATTTATGCTAGTATGTGTGTATGCATGTTACTGTACGTATATGCTAGTGTGTGTGTACGTGTTTGAGGTGATGTCTGTGCATACGTATGTATGTTAGTATATGTATTTATGTTAGTATGTATGCATGTATGTTAGTGTATATGTATGTTAGTGTGTGTTTATGTTTGTGTGTATATACGGATTTGAGGTGATGTCTGTGCATACGTATGTATGTTAGTATATGTATGCATGTATGTTAGTGTATATGTATGTTAGTGTGTGTTTATGTTTGTGTATATATACGGGTTTGAGGTGATGTCTATGTTTGGGTATGTATGTTAGAGTGTGTATTTATGTTAGTGTATATGTATGCTAGTGTATATATATATATATATATATATACATATATATATATATATATATATATATATATCTATTTCACGAATCTAACATTTTTGAGGTGGTGTCTGTGTATGTATGTGTGTGTGAAAGCATGTGTGTATGTGTGTGTGTGTGAAAGTATGTGTGTGTGTGTGTGTCAGTGAGTCTGTGGAGACGATATCTCACTAACGAATAGAGCGATTTGAATGAAATTTGGTACTAAACTTACAATCCGTAAATACCGGAAGCATATTGCTTTTAAACACAATCGAATGTTCAGAACTTCCCTAAATTTTCGAGTGAAATTTTGAAAAACTCATCGAAAAATCAAAACCTTTAATAAAGTTACGCAAATAGGCATTTTTTATGTAATTTTTCTTAGAAAGCCATTGATATAAACTTTAGAACGCTAGCATGAACCGTTCTTGAGATATTGCAGATTTTTCAAATAAATTTATCAAAAAATCCCATAAATTGAAAAAATATATATTAACTGTTGAGAAACATGTTCACTTTGCATATGTAATATCATTCGATAAATTTGGTAACATCAATTTCGTGAATCTAGCTTGTTTCAGTCATGAAAAAATATACTTTGAGAAATACTTTTGTACTTGAACACCAATAGTCATTTATCTGCTATAAGAATAACTTATTTCTCCATCTATAACGCTTGGCGAATTTTGGCGACTAATTTGGTGGCATGTCGCCAACCTGGCGTCTTTTTTAAATGTTGCGATATTAACGAAAATCTCGCCAAATGGATAAAAGTGACGCTAACTGAATGAAAATGGACTAATTGACGAAAATTCAATATCTTGGAAAGAATATAAGTATCTACTATAATAATAACCCTTTTTTTACTGTAAAAGTTGCAAATTCATTGCATTATATAAGGAAATTCTTGTGCTTCCTACATTAGATCTTTTTTATAATGGATTGATATGCACTATGTTTTGTATTTCAACGTCTATCTGGAATTATCTTTTGCTGCAATACATTCTACTCTTCTTCTTCTTAACGTTTTTTTTTCTTTAGTAACTTTGAATCTGGAATAAGCTTAGTTTCGTTCTGAAAGCAGATTTATGCAAACAGAACTTCTTCTTAGGAGGAAAACTGAACTATTTGATGGTTTTACTAAAACAATTTCAAGTTTTGAATCAGAAATGTCAAGGGAAATTCCGAATTTTCCTCCATCTCGAAAACGGAATTTTTTTACCATATTTTGCTTGAAGCAATGGACGGAGAAATTGCGAGTGGCGTTCATTTAAAATTCTCGTGAATTTAAAGTTGTTGTTTAGATATAATATAATACGACGTATATACAGCGATGATAGCCAATCCGTTTGTACATCTGTAACGCAGTGAAATAAATATGGTGGCAATTTGATTAGCTTGGCGACGAATTTGGCGATATTTTGTCAACTTGGCGACTTTTGGAAAATGTCTCAAAATTGACGAAAATGACCTTCCATTTATTAAAATTCAATATTTTAAGGCAAATTAAGCTTAATTTCTCTTGAATTCGTGCTGTTTGGGAAGGAATTAATGTTTTGATTTGAAATATGTAGAGTTTCACTCTTCTTGAAACAGTTATGTTTTGTTAGGGTCTAGGATTTCGTAAAATAATTACGTTTTGCATGGGCGGTATATTAATTATATTTTGATTGGCAATCGTATAAGAATTAATAATATTGATTAGAAGAGGTACTTGGGTAGCATGTGCCCTCGATTTATGGGAGATCAAATTCTGCAAGTAACGAATAGAGCGTATTGAACTTAATTTCGTAGGATGATTAATATCAGTGAGTACTAATTTTAAACGGGATCGAACCTGCGGAACAATCTCCCCAATTTTTGAATAAATTTTGAAAAAAAATCATTAAAAAACAAAATTTACTATAATGTTACGTAAACAATTAGAAAACGAATGACACAAAGTTATCAAGAACCTCTCTCGAGATATTGTACGTTTTTTTAAGTAAACTTATAACAAGTACTTAAGGTGTTAACTATTGTGAAATATGTTCCCTTTCCATATGCAATGTTATGCGATGAATTTGTTAACATCATTCTTGTAGATACTTTTAGACTATTCATGAGTGAAAATACTTTTTGTAATAGTTTTGTATATTTTGGCGCGTGCAATGAATAGCCCAAAACTATATATTTGTCTATTTGTACGCTTGCAATGTTTGACAATAAATTTGGAAAATATTTAACAACATATCACGCACTTGAGAACTTTTTGAAAAAGTTGTCAAATTTGCGAAAATGTTGAAAACTTGGCAGAAATGGCACTTAATTTTTCGAAATGAAGCCAAATTGAAGAATATTTGAAAATGCATTTCAATTTACATAATAATTCCTGTCGCTTTGGGAAAAAGAATATTATTGATTCAAAATATAATGGACAAAAATTCAAATTGTAACGTATAATTCATTGCTAAATCTCCGTACGGTGGATCTTGTTCTATTATATTATGAAACAGACAAAACTATTATACTATAGAACAAGCATTATGTAGGGTGTAGGGAATGTCATGGGCTGCCCACATCATATTTTTTGTATTCAATTTGTGAGACCAGAAAAGTGCAGGAATAGATTTCACACCAGAGTTAGGTGAGACAGTTTTATGTTCTTTATTTAAGGTTTTCAGCAATAGCAAACAATGCATCAGACGTAAAGACGCCAGTATTATTGCTCCTTGACCCGAGAGGTCAGCTTGACCATAAATCTGAGATACTGAGGTGAAACCATGAGAGTGGTTAAAGATATTACCAATGGCAAGATACGTGGGAGCATTGCCTAAGGTCGGCCAATCAGAGCCAAAGAGGAGTGCCAGACCTCAAGCGAAAAGAGGTGGCAACATATGGAAAGTTCTAGAAATTCAGATACGAGAATACAATGAGAGAGCAGTGAGCGAGATTGAATTAAGAGCTGCAGAACGAAAATAATGAAAGGCTTAAAATATTTATTTAAACTACCAATTTTGTAAAAAATAAATTATTACCTCAATTCAAAGTTAAACTGAAACAATAATTCTTACGTATTTAAAGTTATTTCATTTTTCAATTTATTTTTATATCCATACATATAAAAAAAGTTCTGTATTCTGTCCTACAACTATGAAACAAATACTGGTTAATTATACTCATAATAAGGGAACCTTTAATTTAAAAAATCAAAAATACATATACTAAATACTACGCCTTTCTGTTGTGTCAATTGAGAGTAGCAGCTTCTTTACTAATACTAGTGATACCTAGATATAATTTTCAATGCATTATGGCATTTTCAAAATTTCATTCCTAGGAGTTTTATCACTTTCTTTCTAACTCCTTGGCATACGCTTTGATTAACTGTTTATAAATTGTTTACTTGTTATTTGTAAGAAGCGTAGTGCGCATGCGCAGTTTAAAAATAAGCGTTTCGTCCTGTTACAGTACATATTAACAATTGAAATTGAGATTCGGAAAATCTGCGTGCAATTTCACGTATGAATGCACAATTTTTATCTTCCAACCTATTGCAGTTTTCCGAGAAAAAGGGATCACAAAAGTCAGATAAATGTGGATTCACTTCGTTAGAAATGGAAAATGGACTTCGCTTCGTTAGGAATGGAAAATGAACTTCGCTTGAGTCGTCCATAACAAGGCAAAATGTTAGATGTAAAATATTTATAAGTTTAATATCTTTTAAGCAATGAGCACTTTTGCACTTCAATAACATAATTGCTGCTAATTTTATTCATATCCAAATCCATATACTGCGTATTATTGAGATAAGCGATGATGATTTCACTACTTTGATGTAATAATACATACCTAAACTTTTTACGCCAATGGTAATAGTTATTATTAAATTATTTATTTCATTATATTTCCCATAAAGTGTTAAAACTGTATAAATTCCTCTGAAAACACTTGGATTTTTCCTTGGAATTCAGTCTCCAGAAAAACACGGGCTCTAATTCAGAGTTTGACTGTCAGAATCAGCGTCTGATATTCAGGATGTAGTTACTTTTCGTCTGTCATATTAGGGAATGCGAATTGTTTTCAATTGTTCACTGGCTAATCGTTCACTAGCAATTCACTGGCATTGTGCCATCTCATTCACTTCATTGAAGCGTTATTCAAGATTGCGAGTAAAATCTATTTTTCTCAGCAGTTAACTCATGGAAGTGCCATAGAAAGTTATGTTGTTGTTGTTGTTGAGACCCAGACTGTCCGACCTACCAGAAAGGTGAAAGGTAACTGTTTGGACGGCCGGGAAGTAGCACCTAATTTTGACCGGAACCCAGTGGGGGAGACAGCCACAGGGACCGTACCCTCCTTTCCCTAAAACCGACCTCTGGGAAGGACTTACGGACCCACATGTTTAACGTGATCGTACTCCGCATGAACACGGCGGCAGTTGTGGCAGCGTGCAAATCCAGCGCGCAAACCACCAGGCTATCGCGCCCGAAATGTGCCAACAGCACGCGGTGTTCCCAGGTGATCACCCATCCAAGTACTAACCGCGCCCGATGCTGCTTGACTTCGGTGATCTAACGATAGCCGGTGTTTTCAGCACGGTAGGGCCGTTGGCCATAGAAAATTATGTGAAAGTACTCATCTTTCTCTAAAATCGTGATTTTCTTCGGTTCTTTTCTCCCCAGTTTCTCTTATTGGCTGTTTCTTTTTATGGATTGACCTTGTGGTTTACTTGTGATTGGTTTAATTTATCACGAAGCCTTGCCTCATCATTTGCCTGACTTGACGCCTTGTCATTTTAGCGATTTTTATGGCGTCGTACCCTTGTGAAATGTTTCTTAACAAGGATACGACTCCATAACGGGTACGCCATGAGGGTACGACGCCATGTCTTTTGAAAAGTATTGCTGTTATGTGATTAAAATACACATTTTAATTGGCTTTAAAATTTTAATTTTGATTTTAATTGGTGTGTCATTACAGTGTCATTCGATTTCTAATAAAAAATTACGTGTGAAGTGATTATTTATTTAACAGCACTAAAGGTCCTGATTTTTCATAATTTTTTTTTCAAGAGTTCATTCATAAAACATGCAATACCTCGAAAACGGTTCATGCAACAGCTCTAAAGTTTGTTTTATTTGTTTTCAATGCGCAATTATATCTGAAATTTATTACTTATTTTTTATTATTGAACCTTCTGAACAGTCGATTACGTTTAAAATTAGTAAAGTTCCAGGTTTTAGGAATTATAATAATCGTATGAAAATATTTTCGAAATGTTCCATTTGTCTGTGAGAAAACGCGTCCACTGGTTCTCAGATACCCACACTAACATAAATACACAATAGCAGACATACATACTAACATACATACACATATACTAACATACGTACACACATACTAACATACATACACACATACTAACATACATACACACATAATAGCATACATAGAAACACACTAACATAAACACACACTAGCATACATACACACTAACATACATAGACACATACTAACACCAATACGTACACTAACACAAACACATACTAACAGGCATGCTATTAACATACGTACTCACATACTAACAAACATACACACACACTAACATAAATACATATTAGCACACATACACATTAACATACATATACACATACTAGCAGACATACACACTAACACGGATACACATACTAACATAAACACACACTAGCATACATAAAACTAACATACATTCTCACATACTAACATTCATACACACACACTAACACGGATACACACGCTAACATAAACACACACTAGCATACATAACACTAGCATGCATATTCACATGCTAACATATATACACACACAGACATACTGCCGCCGTGTTCATGCGGAGTACGATCACGTTAAACATGTGGGTCCGTAAGTCCTTCCGAGAGGTTGGTGGTAGGGGAAGGAGGGTACGGTCCCTATGGATGCCTCTCCCAATGGGTTCCGGTCTAAATTGTGTGGCACTTCCCGGCCGTCCAAACGGTTACCTTACACCTTTCTGGTAGGTCGGACGGTCTGGGTCTCAACAATAACACACACAGACATCACCTCAAAAACGTTCGATTACAGTTCAGGGATGTTTGAAATGTGTTCTAATTTTAAAATATTGTATTCGAACATTCGGCCTGTTACAGCACTTTCCTTAGACATTATACTGCATCTGTATCGTATAAATGAGCTAAGACGATACTTGCACATCGGCTAGAAGTTGGAGCTACCAAAAATAAAAAAGAAAATATTAGAAAATTATAACTTCTGAAGAGGAAAAAAAAACCCATAGCCATTGGCCACTTTATAGAAATAAATCTTAGTGACTATCCACGAAAAGTAGATTACCAGAACTCTGTTAAGCACATTTAGAGTGGTTAAAGTAGCCTTGTGATCTCTCATACTTTCATTAGGATGGATTTGACGATAAGCCGATTTGGTTTCCATCAAAGGAATACACAATAGAGCGTTTTCCACGGTATAAGATTTCTAAGCCCGTAAATTTGACCTTCTTTTAATGATATTATTTTTTCTATCATGCATGGCAATGTATAGGGAAAGTATTAGGATTTAAGTTTTAGATAGATTTAGGCTAGAATACCAACACTAAAGTTTAAAATATGAATCCATCATTTTAAAAATGGCGTGTGTGTCGGTCTGGCTTATATATCTAACTATTTTAGATCAAAACTATTCGATCAAAGTTGATAAGATTCTGTAGTTAAGGTTTTGAAGCCGTTGAATTTTTGATGTAAATAATATCTATGGCATATTTTGTGCTGAAATCGGAGAGTTATGAAAAGTTCAAACACTTTGAGCGCATATATATTCGCATCTAATAGATATAAATATAAATAATGTTTACTTGTTTTGTTTAAAATATAGTTATAGAGTTGTACGTGCTATTTATGAATAGATGAAAGTAATTTCAATATTTTAATGTTTTGATCTTTTTCGATGAAATTGAGGTTTTTTTCCGAGCGAGTATTTGCCTCACTGGCTTTCCTTTCACTAAAAATAACTCTTAAACTATAAAATATAGATATAAACAGTAAATAACAAAAATGTTCAGCAAAAAATCCAGTTTCTGAAAAAATAAGTTGATTTCATAAAGTTCTTATTATGTTTTAACAATCGCTTTATAAGTAAAAAAATATCGAAGATTTTCATTTTCAAAGTTTTGTGATGCTTATGTGCCGAAAATTAAAAGTGCTAGCTAGAAACAGCAAGTCAGTAATTTATAGTCCTTTGAAAGTTCTTCAAGGATATGTAATTATATTTTGAATTCTTGGTGTTAGAAATATATTGGTTATAATTTTAATATTTTTATATTTTGATCTATTTTGAAAAGGTCGTTCTAATTTTGACATTTTAATATTCTGAACTGTTTTGAAAATGTGTAATCACGACAAACCACCCACAAAGAAGTACGCGAAATAATTCACGCAAAAACATTTTGGCTCCATCGTAAGGGAGCTACTGCCATTTTTACTTTCCCTGCAATACATGGTAATGTATAGGGAAAGAGTTGGAATCATGCCGAAAATCGCAACTCGAGTTTTCGACGGATCTACACGTTTCGAGACCTCTAGAATACGAAAAAACTATTTTTAGCGTGACTTCTGTGTGTGTGTCTGTGTGTCTGTGTGTCTGTGTGTCTGTCTGTCTGTGCAGATTTTGTATCCACTGTAACTAAAAAACTAATGGACCGAATTTCACAAAATTTTGTTGGTAAGTCACTTGTGGCCGGGGCTGGTGCTGATTAGTTTTGGGTACGATTCGGAATAAAAGAACCCGCTTTTTTTGCGAAATGGCCCGCAAAAGCTTGTATCCACTGTAGCTGAAAAACTAATGGACCGAATTTCACAAAATTCGGGAGATGAGTCACGTATAGGTCACCCTGGTGCTGATTAGATTTTGGTACGATTCAGAAAAAAATAACCTGCCTTTTTTTGCAGAATGGCCCGCAAAAATTATCAAAATCTAAACTAAAAAGCTACGTATGCTCAAATATATCCATTAAATGCTTGTTTAATGCGTAATTTTTAACGAAGAAAAGAATAAGACCAACCCCATTACATTAGGACTAGCCGTTCTCGAGATATATTAGTTTTTTTCGTATTTTTCCACGCCACCTTTGAAAATAAGTCCAGTTATCAAATGAGAACGAAAATTGAATTAAAAGTGAAATAAATTTAATTAAAATATAGAGAACGTTAATATAAGTCTGCAGGGAAAGTCATGTGCTGCCCACATCAGATTTTTACTTTCCTTACAATACATGGTAATGTATAGGGAAAGTATTGGAATCATGTCGAAAATTGCAACTCGAGTTTTCGACGGATCTACACGTTTCGAGACCTCTAGAATTCGAAAAAATCATTTTTAGTGTGACGTCTGTGTGTGTGTCTGTCTGTGCAGATTTTGTATCCACTCTAACTAAAAAACTAATCCACCGAATTTCACAAAATTTTGCAGGTAAGTCACTTGTGGGCAGGTCTGGTGCTGATTAGTTTTGGGTACGATTCGGGATAAAAGAACCCGCTTTTTTTTCGAAACGGTCCGAAAAAGTTTGTATCCACTCTAGCTGAAAAACTAAAGGACAGAATTTCACAAAATTCGGTAGAAGAGTCACGTATAGGTCACCTTAGTGCTGATTAGATTTTGGTACGATTCAGAAAAAAATAACATGTCTTTTTTTGCAGAATGGTCCGCAAAAATTGTCAAAATTTAAACTAAAAATCTGATGTGGGCAACACATGACTTTCCTTATATAATGCAATGAATTTGCTACTTTTACAGTAAGAAAATAGGTTCTTCTTATAGTAGATACTTATATTCTTTCCAATATATTGAATTTTCAACAATTAGTCGTCATTTTCATTGATTCAGAGTCAATTTAATCCATTTTGCGAGATTTTCGTTAATTTGACGACATTTCAAAAAGTCGCCAAGTTGGCGACATTCCGCCAAATTCGTCGCCAAAACCTCGCCAAGCTTTACTGTCGGAGAAATAAGTTATTCTTCTAGCAGATAAATGATTATTGGCTTTCAAATACAAAAGTATTACTCGAAGTATCTTTTCTCATGAATGGAACGAGCTAGATCCACGAGAATGATGTCACTCAATTTATCGCATGATATTACATATGAAAAGTGAACATGTTTCTCAATAGGAAATATATATCTTTTATTTTATATGAATTTTTGATAATTTTTTTGAAAAATGTTCATTATCTCGAGAACGGTTAATGTTATAGTTCTAAAAGTTATGTTAATCGTTTTCTAATGAAAAATTACATAAGAAATGCCTATTTGCGTAACTTTATTAGCCGTTTTGATTTTTTGACGATTTTTTCAAAAATTCACTCGAAAATTTAGGGGGGTTCTGAACATTCGATTACGTTTAAAAACAATACGCTTCCAGTGTTTACTGATTGTGATTATTGTACCAAATTTTGTTCGAATCGGTCCATTTCTTCGTCAGTTATCGCCTCCAAAGTCTCACTGACACACACACACGCACACACATACTTTCACACACACACACACACACACACACACACACAGACATCACTTCAAAAATGTTTGATTCGTGATCAGGGATGCTTGAAACGTGCTCTTCCGTCGAAAACTCGAATTCGAATTTTCGACCGCGTCACAATACTTTCCTTACACATTATGTATATAAGGAAAGTAAAAAGCTACATACGCTCAAATATATCCATTAAATGCTTGTTTAATACGGAATTTTTAACGAAGAAAAGAATAAGACCAACCCCATTACACTAGGACTAGCCGTTCTCGAGATATATTTGTTTTTTTCGTATTTTCTTCAAGCCACCTTTGGAAATAAGTCCAGTTATCAATTGAGAACGAAAATTGAATTAAAAGTGAATTAAATTCAATTGAAATAAAGAGAATGTGGATATAAGTCTGCAGGGAAAGTCATGTGCTGTCCACATCAGATTTTTACTTTCCCTGCAATATATGGTAATGTATAAAGAAAGTATTGGAATCATGACGAAAATCGCAACTCGAGTTTTCGACGGATCTACACGTTTCGAGACCTCTAGAATACGAAAAAACTATTTTTAGCGTGACGTCTGTGTGTGTGTCTGTGTGTCTGTTTAATGTATGTATCCTATTTAACTCAAAAACTTACGGACCGAATTTAATAAAATTTTGCTGGTAAGTCACTTGGGTATGACCCTGGTGCTGATTAGTTTTCGGTACGATTCGTAAAAACAGAACCCGCCATTTTTTGTGAAATGGCCTGTAAAAATTTCATGTATCTACCCTAGCTAAAGGACTAATTGGCCAAATTTAACAAAATTTGGTAGATAAGTTACTTGTACAATACTCTGGTGCTGATTAGATTTTAGTACTATTCGGAAAAGAACAATCTGCCTTTTTTTACTAAATGGTCCTCAAAAATCGCCAAAATCTAAAAAAAAAGCTACGCAAGTTCAAATATATCAATTAAATGCTTGTTTTATCCGTAATTTTTGATGAGGAAAGGAATAAGAACAACTCTATTACACTAGGACTAACCGTTCTCGAGATATTTGAGATTTCTCGCATTTCTGTTATTCCGCCTTCGGAAAAATGTCCAATTACCGAATAAAACCAAAAATTGAAGTAAAAATGCAAATTTTGTGTTATTTGGTTCAATTAAACTCAGTCTAATGAATTATTAAAGAAATAAAGAACATATGAATTTGAGTTTGCAGAGAAAGTCATGTGCTGCCCACATCAGATTTTTACTTTCCCTGCAATATATGGCAATGTATAGGGAAAGTATTGAAATCATGCCGAAAATCGCAACTTGAGTTTTCGACGGATCTACACGTTTTGAGACGAATACGGAAAAACTATTTTTAGCGTGACGTCTGTGTATGTGTCTGTCTGTGCAGATGTTGTATCCACTCTAACTAAAAAACTAACTGACCGAATTTCACAAAATTTGGTAGGTAAGTCACTTGTGGATGAATTTGGTGCTGATTAGTTTTGGGTACCATTCGGGATGAAAGAACCCGCCTTTTTTACGAAAGAGCCTGCAAAAGCTTGTATACACTCCAACTAAGACACTAATGAACCGAATTTCAAAAAATTCGGAAGAGAAGTCACTTGTGGGTTACCCTGGTGCTGATTAGATTTTGGTAGGATTCGAAAAAAAAGAACCTGCCTGTTTTTTGCAAAAATCGCCAAAATCTAAAATAAAAAACTACGTATGCTCAAATATATCCATTAAATGCTTGTTTAATACTTAATTTTTAACGAAGAAAAGAATAAGAACGACCCCATTACACTTGGACTAGCCTTTCTCGAGATATTTTAGTATTTTCGTATTGTCTGTACGCCAACTTTGAAAATAAGTCCAGTTATCGAAAATTGAATTAAAAGTGAACTA
This sequence comes from Amaurobius ferox, assembly GCA_951213105.1. NCBI lineage: Eukaryota > Metazoa > Arthropoda > Arachnida > Araneae > Amaurobiidae > Amaurobius > Amaurobius ferox. Next base: position 46,427,702 of record OX578152.1, read on the forward strand.
AATTTAATTAAATAAAGTGAACATGGATATAAGTCTGCAGCAAAAGTTATGTGCTGCCCACATCAGATTTTTACTTTCCTTATATACATAATGTATAAGGAAAGTATTGTGACGGGGTCGAAAATTTGAATTCGAGTTTTCGACGGGAGAGCACGTTTCAAGCACCCCTGATCACGAATCAAACATTTTAGAAGTGATGTCTGTGTGTGTGTGAAAGCATGTGTGTGTGTCAGTGAGTCTTTGGAGACGATAACTGACGAACGAATGGACCGATTCGAACCAAATTTTCTACAAAAATCACAATCTGTAAACACTGGAAGCCTATTGTTTTTATTCGCAATCGAATGTTCAGAACCCCCTAAATTTTCGAATGAAATTTTGAAAAAATCGTCAAAAAATCAAAACCAATATTAAAGTTACGCAAATAGACATTTCTTATGTAATTTTTCATTAGAAAACGATTGACATAAATTTTAGAACGCTAACATGAACCGTTCTCGAGATATTGCACATTTTTCAAAAATTTTTTAAAAAAGTCATATAGAATAGAAAAAAAATATTTCGTATTGAGAAACATGTTCAGTTTTCATATATAATATCATGCGATAAATTGGGTGACATCATTCTCGTGGATCTAGATCGTTCCATTCATGAAAAAAGATACTTTGAGTAATACTTTTGCATTTGAACGCCAATTTATCTGCTGTAAGAACAACTTATTTCTTCGTCCATAACGCTTGGCGAGATTTTGGCGACGAAATTGGCGGAATGTCGCCAACTTGGCGACTTTTTACATATTGCCAAAATAACGAAAATCTCGCCAAATGGATAAAAATGACGCTAAATCAATGAAAATGACGACTATTTGCCGAAAATTCAATATCTTGGAAAGGATATTACTGGAAGAATATCTACTAGAAGAAAAACCTATTTATTTTACTCTGAATGTAGTAAATTCATTTCATTATATAAGGAAAGTCATGTGTTGCCCACATCAGATTTTTTAGATTACTCCAGGTTAGCCTCCTGATGCTGTATTTATCTTCTAAGTTAGCTTTCTACGTGGTCGTTATTCTCTCAATTTGAAATCAGCGCTCGATATCCTAAGGTTCTCTGAATCCACCCTTGTCATACGCAGGTTAGGCATCATTGCACTAACCTACAGAAATCAATTTGTTGGAACGCCATTGGAAAGAATTCTCTGCCCCAACCAGGAATCGAACTCTAGATCTTCGAACTGGCCAGTCGAAGCTCTACCGTTGAGCTACTGGGATGAAATTGTAAGTTCTTATTGTTGAAGTAGATTCTGAAAGGTATATAAATTGCTATTTACTGTTCTTAGTTATTTTCGGTTCTTTTTACTCTCCTTATATACATATTGTATAAGGAAAATATTGTGATGGGTTCGAATATTCGAATTCGAGTTTTCGACGGGAGAGCACGTTTCAAGCATCCCTGATCACGAATCGAACACTTTTGAGGTGATGAATGTGTGTGTGTGCGTGTCAGTGAGTCTGTGTGTTAGTGTGTGTGTGTGTCAGTGAGTACGTGTTTGAGATGTTGTCTGCGCTTGCGTATGTATGTTAGTATATGTATTTATGTTAGTATGTGTGAATGTATGTTAGTGTATATGTATGCTAGTGTGTCTTTATGTTTGTGTGTGTATACGTGTTTGAGGTGATGTCTGTGCTTGTGTATGTATGTTAGTGTGTGTGTATGTATGTTAGTGTATATGTATGCTAGTGTGTGTTATGTCTGTGCATGGATATGTATTCGTATGTTAGTATGTGTATATGGATGATAGTGTATATATATATATATATATATATATATATTTCACGAATAGAACATTTTTGAGGTGGTGTCTGTGCATGTATATGTGTGTGAAAGCATGCGTGTGTGTATGAAAGTATGTGGGTGTGTGTGTGTCAGTGAGTCTGTGGAGACGATATCTCACGAACGAATGCAGCGATTTGAATGAAATTTGGTACAGAAATTAATATCCGTGAATACTGGAAGCGTATTGGTTTTAGACACAATCGAATGTTCAGACCCACCCTAAATTTTCGAGTGAAATTTTGAAAAATTCATCAAAAAATGTAACAAAGTTACACAAATAAACATTTCTTTTGTAATTTTTCCCTTAGAAAACGATTGACATAAACTTTAGAACGCTAGCATGAACCTTTCTCGAGATATTGTACATTTTTCAAATAAATTTATCAAAAACTCCCATAAATTAAAAAAAAATATATTAACTGTTGAGCAACATGTACTCTTTTCATATGTAATATAATGCGATAAATTGGGTGACATCATTCTCGTGGATCTAGCTCGTTCCATTCATGGAAAAAGATACTTTAAGTAATACTTTTGAATTTGAACGTCAATAGTCATTTATCTGCTATAAGAATAACTTATGTCTCCGTCCATAACGTTTGGCGAGATTTCGATGACGAATTTGGCGGAATGTCGCTAACTTAGCGACTCTTTTAAATGTTGCCAAATTAACAAAAATCTCGCCAAATGGATAAAAATGACGACTAATTGACGAAAATTCGATATCTTGGAAAGAATGTAAGTATCTACTATAAGAATAACCTATTTTTTTTTGCTGTAAAAGCAGTAAATTCATTGTATTATATATAAAGAAAGTCATGTGCTGCCCACATCAGATTTTTTAGTTTGAGATATAATCATAAAAACTTTAAAAGCGGAATATTTTCAATCTTCTACAATTTGACAAAACGATTTCTCAAAAGCTATAACAGCATTGTAGAAAAAAAAACTTTAACCTTCAAACTGTACATCCTACTGAACATTTTTGAAACTCACATTTTATATCTATCTTTTGTAGTTTAGAAGATATTCTGAGTTAAAAAAGAGACAAAAATTCGCATAGAATTTTTTTTTTTTTAGTTTTTCGAGAAGTAAGTTCAAAATATTAAAATTATTTTTCTTTATTCATAATCTGTACCCTATTTACCATAAAGAGAAGTGAACTTATCTTTATCAAAATGAAATTTTAGAATGTTGTTGAGAGGGTCTTTGCGACATATGGGATTGTAAATGAATAATATTACCCAATTAGTTTTGGATAGAACCCGGGTTGAGAAAATGAAATACATTGAACACTATAGGACTTTATTTTTCAAACATTTTTAAGTGAAGTTAAAATTCACAAATTGCTTCGAAAATTTTAGGAAATATACAAATTATTCCATAAATTATATAAAAGAAATTTCAGCAAAATATGTTCGGTAGTTTCTTAGATAAAATTACAGCAATAATTACACCCATATAATATGAAGAGATACATAACCTACTTCAAAATAACATATGGCATTTATCTCTTTTCCCGGAGAAAAGTTGTGATTTTTAAAGTCCTTTTAAATTTATATTCCGTGTTGTATCCGTCCTAAAACCACTTCATTTTTGCGTATTTTCGGTGCATCTATATTCTGCGCCAACGAAATTACAATATTTTTGAGTTTAAATGTTCATCAAACTTGATTATTTCTACAACGAAGCCCAATTTTAATGGATGCTGAATGTAAATACGTGATTTTAAGATGAGTTGTATAAGAACTGCTGAATTTTTTTCACACAAAGTTATCTAACTCTGGAGTCTGGAATAAAAGTGTATGAATGAAATATTCACTCCTTTTACATAGCGAACCAGACGATTTATATTTCGTTGAAACCATTTGAATAAAGTTCAGTTTTTTCGATGAAGTTTTAAGTTTATAAGTAAAATAAATTATTGCAGTTATGTGGTAATTAAAAAAATATCACCGCTGAATGTATCTCATTTTAGAGATGCGATACATTCAGCGGATTGCATTTCATTTGGAAAGTGTTTCATAATCAGTGCTTTATGCATGATTGAACTTTCTTATCTATTGGTTTTGGAGATATAAACGTCCAAAGTGCGTAGCGTAGCATTACAGTTTTTGCAACGATATAATGATATTCACATAAAAATAATATATGTATAAATGCATATATATATATATATATCCATGTATATATCCATGTATATATTATATGTATATATATATATATATATATATATATATATATATATACATATATATATATATATATATATTTATATATATATATATATATATATATATATATATATATATATGTATATATATATACATATATATATATATATATATATATATATATATATATATATATATATATATATATACATATAATATACACATGGATATATAAATATACATACATATACACATACATACATACATACATACATACATACATATACACATACATATACACACATACACATACATACATACATATATACATACATATATATAAAAAGAAATATGCATAAAAATTGGAGAGAAAATTGTTTTACCGGTTACGTACGTTGATAGTTGTTTAACCTCCATAAAATTAAGTACTAGACGCTAATAAAACTTAAATTTGAACCAAACCGTGATTGGGAATAGAATCGATGTCGAAATAAATAAACGTAAATCCTAAGAGGAGTAGATCTTTGGGGGTATTATAGCGGGATAAAAGCAAAGTTTGGTCAAATAGAGAGGGAGAGGGGGGTTAAACTTTTATTGAGAACAAGTTGAGATAAAGTAAAAGATCAAGTTTTATTTTTAATGTCGGGAAAATGGGAATTTTTCTGCCATTCACCATATTTCACACTTGACTTCAAAACCTATAACGTCATGACCATTTATTACAAAACTACGATCTGCAATCTGACATATCCCCAGCTTTGATTTATATACAGAATGCAAATCGTAGTTCTTTAAATTATCTGTGAAAACCTTTTTTTAATTCTCCACCCATTACCAAAGAATTTGATGGATGGCCAAGATTGTATCCGTCCACTGTGCTGGAAGAATGAAATCTTCCCAATTAATTATCTTGTTAGAAGGCTTTTTATTAGGACTCCATTTGAGACTGGTATAAATAAGTCAGTTCCAGTAAGTCTCAGTTAGTAGGGAAGAAATCCTCTTAATATGTTAAACACTTTTTCGTTTTTTACTTTCCTTATATACAATAATGTAAAGTATTGTGACGGGGTCGAAAATTCTAATTCGAGTTTTCGACGGGAGAGCAAGTTTCAAGCATATCTGATCACGAATCGAACATTTTTGAAGTGATGTCTGTGTGTGTGTGTGTGTGACAGTGAGTCTGTGGCGACGATAACTGACGAACGAATGGACCGATTCGAAGGTAATTTGGTACAAAAATTACAATCCATAAACACTGGAAGCCTATTGTTTTTATACGCAATCGAATGCTCAGAACTCTCAAAAAAATTCGAGTGAAATTTTGAAAAATCGTCAAAAAATCAAATCTAATAAGGTCTCTAATAAGGTTAAATAGACATTTCTTATTAATGTTTCATTAGAAAACGATTGACATAAATTTTAGAACGCTAACATGGACCGTTCTCGAGATATTGCACATTTTTCAAAAAATTATCAAAAAGTCATATAAAATAAAAAAAATATATTTATTATTGAGAAACATGTTCACTTTTCATATGTAATAACATGCGATAAATTGGGTGACATCATTCTCGTGGATCTAGATCGTTCCATTCATGAAAAAAGATAATTTGAGTAATACTTTTGTATTTGAACGCCAATAGTCATTTATCTGCTGTAAGAATAACTTATTTCTCTGTCCATAACGCTAGGCGAGATTTTAGCGACGAATTTTGTGGAATGTCGCCAACTTGGCGCCTTTTTTAAATGTTTCCAAAGTAACGAAAAACTCGCCAAATGGATAAAAATGACGCCAAATCAATGAAAATTACGACTCATTGACGAAAATTCAATATCTTGGAAAGAATATAAATATCTACTATAAAAATTATCTATGTTTTTTTACTGTAAAAGTAGTAAATCCATTGCATTATATAAGGAAAGTCATGTGCTGCCCACATCAGATTTTTTAACACGTTCTAAAGTAGTTTTAAAGTGTGCAAAGTTCACTTCGACCATAAGAGTTTGCAATTTCTTCCCAGTAGCTCAATGGTAGAGCATCGTCTAGCCAGTTCGGGCAGCAAGCTTTACAATGACGTCCAAACAAATCTAACTTGTAGTTTAGTACAAAGGTATGAACGTGACCCTAGTACGATTAGTACGGATTCAATGGGTTTTCGAAGATTGAGCGTTGATTTCAAATTAAGTGGACAACGACCACACAGAATACTAACCAGATTATAAATAGTAGTATCAAGAAGCTATCCTGAGACAAAAAATCTGATGTGGGCAGCACATGACTTTCCCTGCAGACTCAAATTCATATGTTCTTTATTTTTTTAACAATTCATTAGATTGAGTTTAATTGAACCAAATAACACTAAATTTGCATTTTAATTCAATTTTTGTTTTTATTTGGTAATAGGACATTTTTCCAAAAGTGGCATAACCAAATCCGAAAAATCTCAAATATCTCGAGAACGGTTAGTCCTAGAGTAATAGAGTTGTTCTTATTTTTTTCCTGATCAAAAATTACGCATAAAACAAGCATTTAATTGATATATTTGAACATACATAGCTTTTTTTAGATTTTAGCGATTTTTGAGGGCCATTTCGTAAAAAAGGCAGGTTATTCTTTTCCGAATAATACCAAAATCTAATCAGCACCAGAGTATCCCACAAGTAACTTATCTATCAAATTTTGTGAAATTTGGTCAATTAGTATTTTAGCTAGAGTGTATACATGACATTTTTGCGGGTCATTTCGTAAAAAAAGGCAGGATGTTCTTTTCCGAATAATACCAAAATCTAATCAGCACCAGAGTGTTGTACATGTAACTTATCTAAAATATTTTGTGAAATTTGGTCAATTAGTATTTTAGCTAGAGTGGTTACATGAAATTTTTACGGACCATTTCGCAAAAACAGGCGGGTTCTGTTATTACGTATCGTACCAAAAACTAATCAGCACCAGGGTCATACCCAAGTGACTTACCAACTAAATTTTATGAAATTCGGTCCATGAGTTTTTAAGTTAGAGTGGATACATACATTGCACAGACGCACAGACACACAGATAGACAGACACACAGACATACACACAGGCACACACACAGACGTCAAGCTAAAAATAGTTTTTTCGTATTCTAGAGTTCTCGAAACGTGTAGATCTGTCGAAAACTCGAGTTGCGATTTTCGACATGATTCCAATACTTTCCTTATACATTACCATGTATTGCAGGGAAAGTAAAATAGCAGGAGGTGGTCAGTCAGATTGTTAGTTGCGGCCAATCTGACATTAGAGGGGGAAGAATGCAGAATCTACTTCGATGATAAGAGCTTGCAATTTCGAAGGGCTTGCAAGTATTTTGAAGGGGTCGAAAATTCGAATTCCACTTTTTGACGGAAAAGCCTGTCAAGCATCCCGGAATTCGAATCGAACGTTATTGATATGATGTTTGTGTGCATGTATGTGTACATATTTTAATTATTGCAAAACTGAACCCTTTTCCACTTTCCCTATACATATATAATAATTGTGTAGGGTAAGTATTCTGACGGAGTCGTAAATCTGAATTCGATATTTTGATAGAAGAGCACGTTTTAAGACTCCCTGAACTCAAATTGAATGTTTTGAGATAATGTCTGAGTGTGAGTGTATGTGCGTGTGTGTGTGTCCGTGAGCCTGTGGATGCGATGTCTTACAAGTGAATGGAGCGTTCTGGACGTAATTTGGTGCGATCATTACAATCAGTGGATACTGGAACCCTATTGATTTTAAAAAGAATTTGATGTTCTGAACACCCCCAAATTTTCGAATAAAATTTCGAAAAATCATTAAAAATCTGAACCTTTAATAATGATACATAAATGATCATTTCTTATGTAATATTTCATCAGAAAACGAATGGCATAAACTTTAGAATGCTAGAATAAACCGTTTTCGAGATATTTCACGTTTTCAAATATAATTATAAAAAGATCGCATAAAAAAATTGTTAACTAATGTGCAACATTTAAATAATTCAGCTTATAGGTAATGAGAACAGGTTATGGGTAACAGAATTATTAAATAATTCTATTTGTATTCTTGATCCCGTTCAGGCTCCCAGTTAAGCTTGGGGTCTCGTTCTTGACTCACTGCGTGTTAACCCTTGTTTGATTTTCTGGATATTTAGTAGCTGCTTTCTGTTGCTTTTGACGACATACCTATCGATTAACTTGTCATTTATGATCTTTTATCATTTTGTACTTTGTAATTATATAATGTTTTTCAAATGTACTTTATTTAAAATATTAAATGATTTATAAGTAAATTTTATCTCGCGGTTGTGACCTGTGTACTTAAGCTCCTGTTTTCCACCTATTTTCACTTCGCCACTGATGAAGGGCATAACAATTCCCGAAAGTGTTATTGTTGTGAAGTTTTGTGTACGTCGCGGATATAGATTTTAATTAAAGGCTTTTAATAATAGTCAATTTTTGGTTGTTTTTATCTTTTTAAAGTGTTGATGATTGGACGTGCTTTTCCCATAGGATTTTATATTGTGAAATATGTTCACTTTTCATACCTAATTCATTCGATAAATTTGTTCATGCGATGAAGTTGTTAGCATCATTGTCGTGGATCAATTTCGCTACATTCGCGAGAGAATATACTTTGGGTAAGAGTTTTATCTTTTGACGCTTAAAATTTGCAAATAATTCCTTTATAAGAAAAGCTCTTCTTTCCGTTTATCAATAAATCCGCTTGTCGATAAATATGGCAAACTTGGTGTTAATCTATCTAAATATTGCTAACGTGGCGATATTTCGCCCCATATTGACGAAAATATCGTCAAAATTGCAAACACGACGCTGATTTGACGAAAATGAAGTCAAATTGATGGATTAATTTTTAAAATATTTCAATATATTTCTCGTAAATATAGTACAAAATTGTCAATTTAGTGTTGCCCCGGAATATAAGTTAAATGGGTACGAAATAGTTTTATATATTGTCATTCGAAAAAGCGCTAAATATGCAATTCAACGTTAGAACATGGTGTCGTGGATCTTATACATAATTTTTTCACTGTCAAAGTAGTAAATTCATTGCATTATATAGAGAAAATCATGTGCTATTTATTCACATCAGGTTTAAGCTACAAGCGAATACCAAGCCTATACATATACCGATTTAAAATCTAATTATATATTGTTTCAGTGCCACGAATTAATTCCTTAATATTTATAGCTATCACTTTTTAGTTTTCTGGATATAAGCATTAAAAACTTTGAAAAAAGGTAAATATTCAATCTTCTCCAAATTGACAAAGACGATTGCTCGAAAACTATAAGATTTTTTAATCAAATTATTAATATAGAAACTGGACATTTACTGAATATTTTTGTCGTTTACTGTTTATATCTGTCTTTTATAGTTTAAAATATATTTAGAATGAATGTAATAAAAAAAATCTGATGTGGGCAGCACATGCCTTTCCTTATATAATGCAATGAATTTACGAGCTTTATAGTTTAAAAAATGTTATTCTTATAGTAGATACTTATATTCTTTCCAAGATATTGAATTTTCTTCAATTAGTCGTCATTTTCATTGATTTAGCGTCATTTTTATAGACTTGGCGAGATTTTTGTTAATTTGGCAACATTTGAAAATGTCGCCAAGTTGGCAATATTCCTCTAAATTCGTCGCCAAAATCTCGCCAAGCGTTATGGATGGAGAAATAAGTTATTCTTTCAGAGGATAAATGACTATTGGCGTACAAATACAAAAGTATTACTCAAAGTATCTTTTCTCGTGAATGGAACGAGTTAGATCCACGAGAATGATGTCACCAAATTTATCGCATGATATTACATATGAAAAGTGAACATGTTTCTTAAAAGTTGATATTTTTTAATTTATGGGATTTTTTTATACATTTATTTGAAGAATGTGCAATATCTCGAGAACGGTTCATGGTAGCGTTTTAAAATTTATGTCAATCATTTTCTAAGGAAAATTTACATAAGAAATGTCTATTTGCGTAACTTTATTAAAGGTTTTGATTTTTTGATGATTTTTTCAAAATTTCATTCGAAAATTTAGGGGAGTCCTGAACATTCGATTGTGTTTTAAAACAATAGGCTTACAGTATTTACGGATTGTGATTTTTGTACCAAATTTCATTCGAATCGCTCCATTCGTTCGTGAGGTATCGTCTCTAGACTCACTGACACACACACACACACACACACATACACACACACATACACACAGACATCGCTTCAAAAATGTCCGATTCGTGATCAGGGATACTTGAAACGTGAAATATAAGGAAAGTAAAAAACTCGCTCGAACAAATACTTTTCTTTCCGAAAGTAAAATATTGCTCAAAATATTAAAATATTGAAACTATATTTGTATACTCAAAAATGGTGCTGTAAATTTGACGAAACCAGTATAAATTGTTTACATTTTAATTTATTAGTTTCGAAGACCACATTGTTACATCCACATTGTTTACATTTTTCCAATGCTCCGATTTTCGTCGGACACCCCAACCATAGATGTTATTCACGTCGAAAAATATATGGATTGCAAAAATCGATAAAATTCTGCAGCAAAACTGACAAAGAAGACTAATTCAAGAATGCCACCAATTTTCTGAAAGTGGCTAGCATTAATTAAAGTAACACGCAGTGAAACATTTTGTTTCTTAAAATTTCACTGCTGCATTTCAGAAAATCAGCTTTTTGCTCTTCCTTTAAACAATCACTGAGCAATTAGATTAATGACAAAGATTTTAACCATCCATTGCGCTGGAAAGTCGCGAAAAATCGCCGCGATTAATTTCCCTCGTTTCAAGACGCTAGATGGGGATTGTAATTAAGATTGGAATAATTAGTTTGCAACATTGATTAAACGGATCTAAGGAATACCTTTCAAATACTCATTACTGCCATCTGTAAATTGTGTCGAATGAATTTCTTTTGATTATTTTTCCTTTCGAAGTTTTATTTTATATAGATTGGTAATATTACGATTTATTTTCTGGAATCGTGGGTATGCGATCACGGTACAAGAACGAGTCCAAATGTCTGGATAACTAACACGTTTATTCACAAGCACAGTGTAAACAGGAATACTATACTGTAAAGCAGCATTTAAATGCTCCACTAATTTAACAAAACTACTACTCTCGAATCATTGACGTATTTCATTTCACATAACAGCAGCTACTTATATAGCTCCTAACACGCCAACTGCTCTCCAACGGTGTGATAACTTCTTGTAGAGACTCTATATAGAAACTGCTGGAAATCTCTCATATCTCGTAGATTATTGGTTATTTTAAGGTGTTTCTCAAATGAAAATTCGCCTCGCCAAATGGGCGATAAATCTTCAAAATCTAGCAACATTTCTTTGAACTTCGTCATGTGGCAACCCTAGACTCATGACATAGGAAGAGATGCTTGTATGGGTGCTTTTTCCGCCCGGTCTTCGAAAGGGGTGATAGTTGAAGGGGGGAATATCTCGTAGAATATTAGTTATTTTGAGGTACTTCTCAAATCTTTGAAAATTCGCCAAATGTCGCCAAATTGGTAATAAATCTTCAAAATCTAACAACCTTTCTTTCAACTTCGTCATGTGATAACCCTAGACTCACGTCATAGGAACGGATGCTTTTACAGATATTTTTTCCGCCCGGTCTTCAAAGTGGCGATAGTGGAAGGGGGGAATATGTCGTAGAATATTAGTTATTTTGAGGTGCTTCTCAAATCTTTGAAAATTCGCCAAATGTCGCCAAATTGGTGATAAACTTTCAAAATCTAGCAACCTCGCCTTGAACTTCGTTATGTGGCAACCCTAGACTCACGTCATAGGAACGGATGCTTTACGGATGTTTTTTCCGCCTAGTCTTCGAAAGAGGCGATAGTAGAAGGGGGGGGGGATACCTCGTAGAATAGTGGTTGTTTTGAGGTGTTTCTCAAATCTTTGAAAATTCGCCAAATGTCGCCAAATTGGCGATAAATCTTCAAAATCTAGCATTCTTTCTTTGAACTTCGTCATGTGGCAACCCTAGACTCACGTCATAGGAATGGATGCATGTACGGATGTTTTTTCCGTCTGGTCTTCGAAAGAGGCGATGGTGGAAGGGGGAGGGTATAGAGACTTCCCAACATTTTACAAGTTCGTAACAATAATATCCATATTTTACCCTTTGCGGACAGCAGAAGCGTCCGCGCGTTGACTGTGAAACTGCGTTCAAAGACGGTACTCAGGCATTCCTGTCCGGGAGATATTCACTCTAAAAGACGACTGTCACTAATGTGTTTTCATAAGCAACGTTTTTGTTTGAATTCAGTTCAATATTAGATGGCACTAAATGTCCATTCTAACATTTACAACGTATTATGCTAATACTTGACCTTGGTATAAGGAGGGGGGGGGGGGGGGCTATGAATCACCCTTTCATCTAGAGCGCCGAAACGTGGTTACTTACAGATCATTTCTCATTATCTCTCTGCTATGTTATAATTGTGTATGGGTTCTCGTTTTGATCTTAGTTTAATGATTTCGTTGGCGAATTATTGGAATGTAAGAGAGCGTTTTCTTTCAAGTTTGAGTTTTAGAGGAATGTGCCGTCGTGAATTTATTAGGTTATTTCGGATAAGAGAATGGCTGGGTCAGGACGTTTCCTACATATGGAAGAATATACTTGCACGGTAATCGAACAGGATAGTTATAAAAGTAATGCAGATGGTGAAGATTCGTGGAACTTTGGCATTTCTGATGAACGCACAGTTTTTATGAATGTAAAGATAACAATGTTGGTTTGTTCGGGAATCTATGTTTAGAAATACATTATATGTAAAAGGAGTATTAATTTGTAACAAAGCTATCTTCTTAAAAATTGTACATAAACTCTATTAACTATATAAAGTATTGAGTACAATCATTTGGACATTTTTCCTGCCTAAAAAATAACCATTTTAATCAAGTTAATCCATCAATTTTGATCATGCAAATTTTTAATATTTAAATAAAAGATAATTTGCGTGTAACGTATACATCTAATGGAAAATAAGTATTTCCTTTATTCCTGGAACAAGTAGAAAGCTGTGTTCAATGGGTGATTTTTAGTGAACTTTTCCGGAGTTAAGCTTAATGCAAAAAAATGCGTTGTTCTTTGAGAGTTCGAAGGCGAAACTCTCTCTTTTGGGCCACAGCAGTTCCGGAATGCCGCCATCTGCAAAGGGTTTAATGTCCTTCTATTTGAAAAATTGAATGTAACTTCTATATTTTATAAGATTTCTTTGTTACATTACGAGAATAATACCGCGTACTTTTTAATGAACACTTTAACGGTTTGTTATGTCCTGACAGTAAATAATGATGTAAATAGATACACAAATATTTTTCGGTTGATACCATTTTATCAGTTAATATCGTGAGTCTTTTAGACTTTACTTCCTTGCAATACATGGCAATTATATAGCGAAAGTATTGGAATCATGCCGAAAATCGCAACTCGAGATTTCGACGGATCTACACGTTTCGAGACCTCTAGAATACCTAAAAACTATTTTTAGCGTGACGTCTGTGTGTGTGTGTCTGTGAAGATTTCGTATCCACTTTAAATAAAAGACTACTGGACCGAATTTCATAAAATTTGGTAGGTAAGTCACTTGTGGGCGAACCTGGTGCTGATTAGTTTTGGATACGATTCGGGAAAAAAGAACTCGCATTTTCTTTGCGAAATGGCCCGCAAAAGCTTGTATCCACTCTAGCTGAAAAACTAATGGACCTAATTTCAAAAAATTCAGTAGATAAGTCACTTGCGGGTCACCCTGGTCCTGATTAGATTTTTGTACGATTCGAAAAAAATGACCTGCCTTTTTTTGCAGAATGACCGTTCAAAAATCCCCAAAATCTAAACTAAAAAACTATATAAGCTCAAATATATCCATTAAATGCTTGTTTAATACATAATTTTTAACGAAGAAAAGAATAAGTCCAACTCCATTGCACTAGGACTAGCTGTTTTTGAGATATTTCAGTTTTTTCGTATTTTCTCTACGCCACCTTTGAAAATAAGTCCAGTTATCAAATGAGAACGAAAATTGAATTAAAAGTGAATTCATTTTAATTAAAACAAAGAGAACGTGAAAATAAGTCTGCAGGAAAAGTCATGTGCTGCCCACATCAGATTTTTTGTATTGTTGCACTGTTTTTGTGAATTATTTAGTTTATCAACATATTTGGCTCTGCATATCCTCAACTTTGATTTTGTGCCACTAAACAGCGATTAACCAACAAACCAACTAACGGCAGTGGCTGCAGTCCGAAGAGGCCGTAATGGTTTTACGTGAGTAACATCCATTTTGGGGGGTGGTTTGTCTTCTTTAGACATATTCATTACAGTTCAAAATATTAAAATATCAATATTAGAACCACTTTTTTAAAACAGTTTAAAATACTAAAATTTCGGAATTATAAACACTATATTTAGAAAACCAAGAATTTGATACAAAATCTGGGATTATATATCCTTGTAGGGCTTTCAAGGGGATACAAATTAATTGCAATCTATTTATAGCTTTTTAGTTTTTGTTTCGATTTCAGTTGAATACCCCGACTATAGACTTCACGTTAAAATAAACAAGAAAGATCAAGTATGCTTAAAGAATTGATTATGAAACACTTTCCAACTTCAATGCAATTTTATTTAAACAAGTCTAAAATGCAATGCATTCCTCGATAATATTTTGAAATTTATCACAATACTGCATTAATTTATTATATTTGAAAACTTAAACCTTCATCGAAAAAAATGAACTTCATTCAAATGACGGCATTGAAATATAAATTGCCTGGTTTAAACATCTCTAAAATGATATACATTCCTCGGTAATAGTTTTAGAATTATCATAATACTACGATAATTTATTATATTTGAAAACTTCATCGAAAACAACTGAAATTAATTCAAAGGACGTCATAGAAAGAATAACACGCCTGGATCTCTCTACAAAAACAGGATTTCATTCATAACTTTCTCCCATTCATTTCATTCATCACAATACTATAATAATTTATTTTATTTAAACATTTCGTTTAAGACCATGGAGCTACAAAAAATTAAACTGTATGCTTGAAACTTCATCGAAAAAAATCGTCCTTCTCTTTATGAAATCAATTAATATTTCATTCATATCAGCCATGTAGACTCCATGGACTAAATTATTTTGTGTTAAAACAATACAGGAATTCTAATACAACTCATTCTATATATTTTGCTGTTTACATTTTACATAGGTGAAAAATAGGCTTAGTTGTAGAAATAATCAAATTTAGATGAGCATTTAAACTCAAATATATTGTCATTGCGTTGTTTCAGTATGTAGATGCAGAGAATTTAAGCAAAAATAAAGTAGTTTTAGGACGGATACAACACTCAATATGAATTAAAAAGAACTTAAAAAAATCACGATTTTGAAACGAGATGGATGCCATATATCATTTTGAAGTGGGTCATGTGATCGTTTCATATCATGGTCACGTGATCGTTTCATATAAGAGGTGTAATTATTATTTTAATTTTTATTTAAAAAACTACTGAATATATTTCGCTGAATTTTTTTTTATATATTTTATGGAACAATTTGAATATTACTTAAAATTTTCGAAGCAATTTGTGAATTTTAAATCCGCTTAAAAAATGTTTGAAAAATTAGGTCCCATAGGGTTCAATGTATTTCATTTTTTCGACCCGGATTCAACCCAAAACTAATTGGGTGATATTATTCATTTATATTCCCATAGGTTCTACAGACCGTCTGATCAACATACTAAAATTTCATTTTGATTAAGTCATTTTTACGGCAGTTATCGTGCTAACGGACAGACAGACAGACAGTCAGACAAACAGAATGAACAAAGTCATAAACACTTTTCAACTTTGTTGTAAGTGTTAAAAATGATTGTACCAACTTGCTTGGCGGTACATAAATTGAACTTATTACATCTGACGAGATGCAAGATTAAGGTGAATCTATAAACTTGTCTAGTGGGACATAAAGACGTACTGGAATTTCTTACTTCTAATTCATTCTCTTCAAACCTCATCAATCATAAAACATATGTATAATCCACTGCACTTCATTGAAGTTCCCTTCACTTCAAAATTTATTTGAAACAAAACAAAATATTTCGTCAATAAGTAAAATATACTTTGTGCGAAGGATAAGAAAAACTTAAGCAACGGAAATAAGCACAAATAACACAATAATGCAGCATACAGCTCTTTCGATAATACACTGGATTCCCTTTGTCAGTGGAAGAGAACCAACAAATCCGAAGTCCAAAAGAAATGCGCGAGGAAGAAAGAAGCAGGGTGATTATATACCGGAGACCTTGATAAAGAGAGAGCCAATCAGAAAGCAGCATAAAGAACAGTCCAGCCAATCCGAAACGAGGAGTAACGCAGAAGATTGGCGTGCACCAAAACCCAGCAGGAATATCCAGATAAGACAAATGAAGTCTGAAGAAGAATACATGAGACCCAACAAGACGAAAATTAGGTAAAAATGATACATAAAAAAGATAAAGGAGTAAGTGGAAAAATTTTTGCAGGTGAAAAATATTTCGTGTTTTCTCACCAATAATTCACAGAAGGGCAACATATTGATCTGCAACACTCAAGGCATTTAAATGTCACAGCTTTCCCTCCCATTGGAAAATTTTAACTGGTCAAAATATTAAAATATCGAAATTATAACCACTATATTTCAAAAACTAAAAAGTTGCTCCAAAATCAAATTATATATCCTTGTAGGATCTGCAAGAGGCTATAATTTATTGCTTATTGTTCAAAGGTAGAATTTTTTGTTTTCCAATTAAGCATTCCAATCTTGACAAACGGGGAATTTTTAAGAAAGGATTTCTCAAAAACTGTAACAGCTTCGAAAAAAAAAATTATACGTCTAAAATTGAATTTCCCACGGAACGTTTCTGCTGCTTCCTATTAATACTTAACTTTATAGTTTCAAATATATTTCGAGTAAAAGTAAGCAAAAACTCGCTTAGACAAAACTGTTTTAGTTTTTTCAGAAATAAAAGTTCAAAATACTACAATTATTTTTACATATTCATAATCTTGTACTGTCGTACATAATCTTGTGAGCAAGTAAAAATTGTTTAGATTTTTGTTTATGAGATTCGAAGATATAGGCGTTCAAAGTGTTTAAATTTTTTGTAAAGCTTTAAGTCGGAGTTACTCCAAGCATAGATGCTATTCATATCAAAAGCATATTATCGCTTTATTTTAAGTGCATTGATATTTTTTCACCTTTTCTGCAACCAATTATTGAGCAATTAGATTAATGACATCAGATTTTTATCTGTCTAGTGTACTAGGAACGTTAAAGTCTTCTCATTAATTTTCTTGTTCTAAGACGCGAGATTGGGATTCCAGTTGAGATTGGAATAAATTAGTCTGTTCAAGTAAATGCAATGGTGTAGAAGAATGCAGAAATTCTTAACATGCTCTGCAATTTCAGATTTATAGTTGTTTCATCAAAAGGTTTTTTTTTTGTTACTATTTTATTACTGTGTTTTCTTCTTGTGGAATTGAGACTAGATAAAAAAAATCTGATGTGGGCAGCACATGACTTTCCCTGCAAACTTATATCCACGTTCTATTTATTTCAATTAAATGTAATTCACTTTTAATTCAAATTTCGTTCTCATTCGGTAACCGGGCTTATTTTCAAAGGTGGCGTAGGGAAAGTACGAAAAACTAAAATATCTCGAGAACGGCTAGTCCTAGTGTAATGGGGTTGGTCTTATTCTTTTCGTCGTTAAACATTACGTATTAAACGGGCATTTAATGGATATATCTAAGTATACCAAGTTCTTTAGTTTAGATTTTGAAGTTTTTTGCGGGCCGTTTTGCAAAAAAAGGCAGGTTATTTTTTTCCGAATCGTACCAAAATCTAATCAGCACCAGAGTGACCTATACGTGACTCATCTACCGAATTTTGTGAAATTCGGTTCATTAGTTTTTCAGCTAGAGTGGATACAAGCTTTTGCGGGCCATTTCGCAAAAAAAGGCGGGTTCTTTTATTCCGAATCGTACCCAAAACTAATCAGCACTAGCCCCGCCCACAAGTGACTTACCTACCAAATTTTGTGAAATTCGGTCGATTAGTTTTTTAGTTACAGTGGATACAAAATCTGCACAGACAGACAGACAGACAGACACACAGACACACAGACAGACAGACAGACACACAGACAGACAGACAGACAGACAGACAGACAGACAGACACACAGACACACGCACAGACGTCACGCTAAAAATGGTTTTTTCGTATTCTAGGGGTCTCGAAACGTGTAGATCCGTCGAAAACTCGAGTTGTGATTTTCGGCATGATTCCAATACTTTCCCTATACATTACCATGTATTGCAGGGAAAGTAAAAAAAGAAAAACTCATTTAAGCATTTCCTATGCACTCTCAAATTAATTTTCTTTCTTTTATATATCTGCAATACAAAAAAATCTGATGTGGGCAGCATAAGACTTTTCCTACGTAATGCAAGTATACAAGTATACTTGAATCACTGACATTAAGCATACTGACAATACGCGCTGTTCTGGAATGACAACATTAAAAATTATTTTGAAGTACTAAAACATATATTTTGCTCAAATATAATTTGAAATTTGGAAATATTACTAACACCTTCTAAGCAATATAATCCATCATAATAAAGTACATTCATTATTAATTATTCATCAAACTAGCGACACTTTTTAACACTTTACAACAAAGTTGAAAAGTGTTTATGACTTTGTTCATTCTGTCTGTCTGTCTGTCTGTCTGTCTGTCTGTCTGTCTGTCTGTCCGTCCGTTAGCACGATAACTGCCGTAAAAATGAGTTTATCAAAATGAAATTTTAGTATGTTGTTCAGACGGTCTGTAGGACCTATGGGAATATAAATAAATAATATCACCCAATTAGTTTTTTATTGAACCCCGGTTGAAAAAATGAAATACATTGAACCCTATGGGACCTAATTTTTCAAACATTTTTTAAGTAAATTTAAAATTCACGAATTGCTTCGAAATTTTTAGGAAATATTCACATTATCCCATAGAATATATAAAAAAAAATTCAGTAAAATATGTTAAGTAGTTTTTTAATTAAAAAAATTATTTAATATAAGGAAAAAAACAAATTCAATTAAATTCTGACTTTGGGATATCTTCCAGAAAGAAAAGAGAGAGATATTATATAATAAATATCTCTCCATTTGTTTAAACGTTTTGCATATGGGAGTGGCTTCATATTTTAAAATAAATTTGGTAGATAACAATTTTTCATTTTTTTTAAATTTTATATAACTCTTCATGATAAATTTAATTGATGGCATTTCAAATGCACTTTCCTACGTCCTAGAGAGTTAAAATTTGGTACACAGCTTAAATTTGTTGAACATTTTATTCGACAAAAATTTGATGGATCTTTAAATATAGATCATACATTTTTTTTGAAATGGCCTGAAAATAATCCCCGTTCACTTCTATAAATCATTGGTGTAATATTGTTAAAAATTCTGATGTGGACAGCACATGTCTTTCTCTGCAGACATATTCGTTCTCTTTATTTATTCAATGATAATTTGAGTTTATCTGCACAACATAAGTATTTTAAATGACATTGAATTTACACGTTAAACTTAAATTTGGTTCTCATTTGATAGCTGGACTTATTGTCAAAGGTGGCGTAGCGAAAACGCGAAAAAACTAGAATATCTCAAGAACGGCTAGTCCTAGAGTAATGGGGTTAGTCTTATTCTTTTTGTTGTCAAAAATCACATATAAAATAGGAATTTAATTGATATAATTGAGCACACGTAGTCTTTTATTTTTATATATAACGATTTTTGCTGGCCATTTCGCAAAAATAGCCCGTTCCTTTTTCCCGAATCTTAGTAGAATAACCTACAAATGATTTATATACAAAATTTTGTTAAATTTGGTATATAAATCACTTGTAGGTTATTGAAATATTATACTCCAAATTTTGTTAAATTTGGTTCATTAGCTTTTAGCTAGAGTGGATAAAGGCAATTTCTGCGGCCATTTCGCAAAGAAGGCAGATTCTTTTATTACGAATCGTACTATAATCTAATGAACATCAGGATTTCCCACAAAAAACATACCTACCAAATTGTATGAAATTCGGTCCATTAGTTTTTCAATTAGAGTGGATGTAATATCCACACAGACACACAGAAACATACACAGATACACCCTTACACACACAGACGTCTTCCTAAAAGTAGTTTTTTCGTGTTCTAGAAGTCCCAAAACGTGTAGATCCTTTGAAAATTCGAGTTCCGATCTTCGGCACGATTCCAATACTTTGAGTACATACACATACACATATATATTATCTGTGTATTATCTGTGTATCTAAATTCCGTGCCTATGCAATTACAATAGTTGTGATTTTAAATGATCCCTAAACTTTTATTATTTCTTCAAGGAAGCCTAATTTTAACATATGCAGAATGCAAATATCTCAAGCGATTGTAAGATGAATTACATAAGAATTGCTGAATTTTTTTCACACAAAATTATTTAGCTCTGGAGTCTGGAATACAAGTTATATGAATGAAATATTCATTGATTTTGCATAAAGAATCAGATGATTTATATTTCGATACATTTTAAATATTTAAGTATAATAAATTACTGTAGTACTGTGATAATGTAAAAGATATTACCACTGAATGAATCACATTTTAGAAATTTTTAAATGAAATTACATTTCAGTTGGAAAGTGTTTCATAATCAATGCTTATGCATGATTGATCTTTCTTGTTATATTTTGACGTCACTTTTTCTAATTTGGCGACGTTTCTGTGAATTTGACCCTGCATAGAGAAACTCCTCAAGTTGATGATATTTTGCCAACTTAGTTACTAAGATTGCCAAATTTAATGCCAAGTGTTACTATTTGACGATACTTGCTACTATTCATATTTATGTAATTTTCGATGCATGTATTTGTAAAACGTATAATATCTCGAGAACGGTTTAAGATAGCATTCTCATGCGTTTATACGTTTTATATAGCGTTTTATACGTTTTAGAATAAAATAAAAAATTGCGTATTAGTTAATAAATATTTATTTAGCATTACTTAATATTTTGATTTTGTTACAGTTTTATCAAAAATTCATTCGAAAATTTAGCCGTGTTCAATACGTTTGATCGCTTTCAAAATTAACAGAGCTTCAGTATTCATGGATCATAATAATCAAGCCAAATTTCGTACGAAACGCTTCATTCGTGAGATTTCTTATCCACAGATTCAGGGACACACACACTACAACATACATGTGTACATACACTAAAACATACACTTACACACTCACATACATATACAGAGACATTACCTCGAAAACGTTTAATTAAAGTTCATGGATACTTTAAACTTGCTATTCCATCGAAAACATGAATTTGGAATTTTGATTCTGTAACAATACTTCCCTAAATATTATACTATGTATGTGGAGAACGTCATAACAGTATAAGATAGAAAAATCTTTAGGTTCAATGTTCTTAAATAATTGACTCCACCATGTATTTGACGGAGACGTATAAAAAAGTTTTAATCCGTTCAGATCACTTAAATATGTAATATAATTGTTCAATTTATGTTTGTTAGATCAAAAATCTTAAGTGAGCAGTACATGACTTTCCCTGCAGACTTATATCCTCGATCTCTTTATTTTATTAAATTTAATTCACTTTTAATTCAATTTTCGTTCTCATTTGGCAACTGGACTTATTTTCAAAGGCGGCGTAGAGAAAATACGAAGAAACTAAAATATCTCGAGAACGGCTAGTCCTAGTGTAATGGGGTTGATCTTATTTTTTTCTTTGTTAAAAATTACGTATAAAACAAGCATTTAATGGACATATTTGAGCATACATAATTTTTTTATTTTAGATTTTGACGATTTTTGCAAACCATTTTACAAAAAAAGACAGGTTAATTTTTTTCCGAATCGTACCAAAATCTAATAAGCACCAGGGTAATCCACAAAAGATTTATCTACCGAATTTTGTGAAATTCGGTCCATTAGTTTTTCAGCTAGAGTGGATACATGCTTCTGCGAACCATTTCGCAAAAAAAAGGCGGGTTCTTTTATCCCGAATCGTACCCAAAACTAATCAGAGCCAGATTCGCCCACAAGTGATTTATCTGCCAAATTTTATGAAATTCGGTTCATTAGTTTTTTAGTTACAGTGAATAGAGAATCTGCACAGACAGACAGACAGACAGACAGACAGACACACAGACAGACACACACCCAGACACACAGACAGACACACACACAGACACACAGACAGACACATACACAGACGTCACGCTAAAATAGTTTTTTCGTGTTCTAGCGGTCTCGAAACGTGTAGATCCGTCGAAAACTCGAGTTGCGATTTTCGGCATGAATACAATACTTTCTGTATACATTACCATGTATTGCAGGAAAAGTAATAACTCGCATTTTAATATAGCTATCCCGGCTTCACTCGAGCGAGCTAGCCGGTAGTCATTACTAGATGGGACAACTATACACTTAATAAAAGTTCTAAATATAAAATTCTGTTTTAAATTTGAGTACAAAATGTCTCACAATCTATAGATATGTTAAGATAGAAATTGCAGTATGTAAAATACTATTTCATCCCCGACCACTTTATGTTGCTTTATTTTCAACATTTTCAGACATTTTAATCTCAAAATCAATCATTAATGTAAATATTTTCAATTTTTTGATCAGGAGAATAACCGGCAGACAATTTCGGTTTTTGTAACATAACTCTTATACGATAGTTAACATGGTATTTAAAACTGCATAAAATTTAGTAATATACCGCCTGCAATAAATTAAAATATTCCACAAAAGGTTGGCTGTACGTAAAAAGAGTTAATAAAGAAAATTTAGGATTTTGTTTTTTACAAATACTGGTATAAAAACAAATTTATGTATCTATTCGTTCTTCAGTTATAACTGGGAGAATATTGGAGCAAAAAATTTCAAGATATGAATTTTTTAAACGAAATTCCAAATTTTCAGATTTTCTTCATTATTTATAAGCCCAGTCTTATGTTGTTGTTGTTGAGACCCAGGCCGTCCGACCTAGCTGAAAGGTGTAAGGTAACTGTTTGGACTGCCGGGAAGTGCCACCCAATTTAGACACCGGAACCCAGTGAGGGAGGCATCCACAGGGACCATATCCTCCTTCCCTTACCACCAACCTCTCGGAAGGACTTACGGACCCACATATTTAACGTGATCGTACTCCGCATGAACACGACGGCAGTTGTGACAGCGTGCAAATCCACCGCGCAAACCACCGGGTTACCGCGCCCTCCCAGTCTCATGTGTGTGCAAGTTTTCAACTTACACTCAGAAGATATAGCTTATAATACCGTAATATTCCAGAATTCAAGTGAAATGTTTTCAAGTAAGCGTCAGGGGGGTTATAGGCAATGTTCCAATAACATTAGTTCTAAAATAATAGCTTCAATAGTAGCCGAGTGGTAATAACTGCATTAATAGATGAGAAAAGATTAAAGGAAATTGAAAAATATAAATTGGTTTCGAAATGTAAGGTATGTTCAGAAAATGCGGAAAGAACTAGGTTATATTGCGTTTCAATTTAGGCGTTGAGATTAGTGGCGAAGCGGGAGAAAATAATTTGCGGACATAGAAAATCATTAGCCAAAATTAGCAAAAAAAGTTATAAAAAAGAAAAAATATATTTGTTATATTTTTTTAATATGTGTTTTGTAATATGTATTTAAAAATATGTTAAACATAATTTAACAAGGTAATAATTGAATTGCAATGAAAAAATGAACTTAAATATGGCTCAACTGCTTTTTTTCATACCACTATACCTTATTAAATAACAATAAATAATATATATATATATATATATATATATATATATATATATATATATATATATATATATATGCATATATGTATATATATATATACATATATATATGCATATATATAGTATATATATATATATATATATATATATATATATATATATTTATATATATATATATAAATATATATATATATGTATATATATATATATATATGTATATATATATATATATATATATATATATATATATATATATATATATATATATATATATATATATATATATATTTATATATATATATGTGTGTGTGTAGAGGGAGAGAGAGAGGCAAAATAATAAATATCTTATGAGTTTATTTTGAGCTATAAAATTTAAATTAAGGTAGAGAAAAAATAAATAAATATAATAAATTATTTGAATCCTCCTCTCTTCCCCCGCTAACGAGATTCAATTTCATGTCGTCTATAAATAGAATCCATTCTATCCAAATTGAAAAATCTTTTGACAAACATTTTCAATCAAACAAACCTCTTACATTTAAGCTTCGGATCGACTTTTCAGCTAGCTCTCTGTATGTTAATTAGAACTTATTTCCCGCGGAATTATGGAGAGCACAGTTTGTTCGGTGTTAATTATCAGGCGGAAATTAAGCGAATGCAATCATCCAGACTGCACTAATTAATTGAGAAAACGAAAGGTCTTCACTGGTACCTAAGAAATAAATAAAAACCCAATTCCATCAAGGTTATTAGATGGGAAGCAAGTGTAATGCTTTTGACGAGATTACAGAAATAAGGTGGCGTTAATTAATTTTAAACAAGGCTTAATTCTTTGCCGAATTTCGTATTTCCCGAGAAATCTTATATCCATTATTTTGTCAACGAAGGCCTTGATGATATTCACAACTCTTTTGTCATGATATAAGCGTGATAGAAAAGGAATGTGCTGTATACAGATATTTCCACACTGAATGGGTGATTTGCATATTTTTAGAATGTTTGCATAATTAGGTGACAATACCACCTATTCAAAGATGTTTTCCGATAGAATGTTATTTGTTTGCACGGATTATAAGTTGAAATAGAATCGGCAGCATTTCGTCAGTAGGAATGTACTTTATAATATTGCAAGAATCGGCTGTTTTGTGATAGCCAGTAATAAAAGTATTAAATACTACGAACATATAAGAATACTTTGGTTAAATTTATAAACATTTTGAAGGATGAGTGCAGTTTTGGTAGCTATCCCCCATATGGGCGGGCCACCCTGAGATGGTGGTTACGGATGTTGACTCTGTAGCCTTGATCCTCCGACTCTGAGGGGCATAAAATAAGCCGGGAAACCGGGTATCGAGGAACCGACTGCAGTATCGGTGAGGCAGTTAGGCCTCAGGCTCTTCCAGGTGGTTGTGATCTCACGGACTGTGTCTATTCATGACCTGAGCCTAGATCCGACCGGCAACTGGGGTCGGGCTTGGCGGCTGTTCTTCGGACCCTGCCCGGATTCCGCCAAGAACGCGACCGGAGCTGTGGCTTTGCTGGATGGGAGATTGAAACCTGCACGCGGATTGCTTTAATAGGGCGTAAAAATTGCTTTAAATTATTATTGCTTTAATATTGCTTTAAACCACCACGGTCGCCTGGCATGTTCGTATAATCCTGCAGTTTTGGTAGCAGTACCTGTTTAAGAAATTTGATCCTGTGTTCCAAGTTTGATTTATTCAAGGTGTGTTCACTGTGGCGTATAGCTGTTAGAGTTTAGCTTATTGCTTCATGAGTGGACGTGAATTTTAACTGGCACATGTGGAAGCATGAACCCACCTATTCATTTGTGTGTTGCTCGATGTTATCTGAAATTGAAATGGATTAACATACATAATTATCTTCACTCACATAAATGAAGAGACATAATTGGTCAAATCAAAATTTATTAAAATATTATTTACGTTAAACTTGCACAAGATTAAATTTCCTATTATACCTACAAAATTATCAAGTTACCAAAATTATTGATGTAGATAATTGTACTTCGACGGAGAATTTGATACTGTGGCACTATAACTGACTTATAGCCAGACTTACTAATTTCCTCAAATATAAATGAGAATTGTTAGCTTTTTCTCTTGAGTACTTCGCAATTGCAGTTAACATCTTTAAAAGCATTGCAATAAAACGAAGCGACTGATTTCATTCGCATTTCTCAAAAGGCACTATACTATTGCACTGGCTTCAGATTTTCAATTGAACTGCAATTTCTCGCACAATACAATACTTTTAAGAGCATTTGCACCGACAGCCGAAGGGGAGAAATCAAAGATGAAGTGGTGACATTACATTGTCACGCCAACTCTAAAATTCGAAGTTATAGAATAATGAACTTTTTCAATTCTGTTGTATGTTGGCATTCTGTGGGTCCCCCCCCCCTCCCTTGTTCTCATTGGTTCTCCGTGATCCTTTTCACCATTGGCTCCAGTCACGTGGGTAGAGCTTAGGCCGGGGTTCATTGGAGAATCTCCTATAGCCCTTGCGGCCTTGTTTGCGTCCATGAAACTCACTTGCTATGAGGTTATAATTAAATTTCTTGGTCATAAATGACTGTCCACCCCATCATAAGAACTGGCATCTTCATGTCTGAGGCTGATGTCATATTGTCGCTTTTGCATACTGTAAAGCCTATAATGCCTTTTATTGCCACTGTGTCACATTCACCAATTAAAATTAAAAGCAATATATATGGCAAAGAAAAATGTATAACAGTTAACTGCAATTTGACAAAGATGGGTACCTTGCTCAAAAAGTTTCTAAAAGAGATTTATTCCTGTGTTCCAATCAATTATTAACAAGAACAAGTAATTCGAACAACAGTAAATTTATAATATACAATTAAGTACATATTATATTTCAAGGTTAAAATAAAATGACGCATAAAGACAATCCCGAGCGATATCTCAATATCTTAATTATGTATTTTCAAACGGCAAAAATTAGTCACTTGTTTACTCAGAAGGAAAAAGTCCATCAAACGATAAGGATCAACCGGTATAAACAAAACGAGGATTGGTAATAACGTATTGATTAACTGGACGTCCTGCCAGTGAATAATGCAGTAAGTGAGCGAAGTTCAGCCTTCTAAGTTAAAGTTTATGGAGGAACCGAATAGACTTTTCGAAAGAAACCTTTTTCTTCGCCTCCCGGGAGAAAATTAAAAATCCATCTTCGTTAAGTTCTATTCCGTAGATAAGTGTTGTTGTTGTTGAGACCCAGACCGTCCGACCTACCAGAAAGGTGTAAGGTAACTGTATGGACGGCCGGGAAGTGCCACCCAATTTAGACCGGAACCCAGTGGGGGAGGCATCCACAGGGACCGTACCCTCCTTCCCCTACCACCAACCTCTCGGAAGGACTTACGGACCCACATGTTTAACGTGATCGTACTCCGCATGAACACGGCGGCATTTGTGGTAGCGTGCAAATCTAGCGCGCAAACCACGGGGATACCGCACCCGAGATGGCCAACAGCACGCGGTGTTCCGAGGTGGTCACCCACCAAGTACTAACCGCGCCGTAGATAAGTGTGTCGTAATTAAGTCTTCCATGTCAAAAGGGGAGTTCTGCAGGCTCTGAAAAAACAACGTTGGACAATATTTATGTAGACATAAAAGTAAATAATATTACAATTACTAAATATTACTAAATATATACTATATTACTAAATCATTTTAACTAATATTCAAACAACCTCACACAAATTATTTGAATTTTAAGTGATCATTTCTGTCCAACAGAATATAAATTAGCGGTATTAAGCAGAAACAATAGCTTTTTGTTATTTATTTGTGAAGGAGTATTACACTTTAATTAAAATGAGAAATGCCAAACGGAAGTTGCAAATTACTTTGGACAATGAATTGGTAATTTAAAGTGTTTAATTTGATAGTTTCTTAGCTGGAGCAAGCGGGTAAAAACATCATATTCTCTCTTTCGCCCCTATTAATATCCTTTACTTACCGACTTTTATTTTCCTACAGTATGTGTAAGAAAATAAAATAAATGCAAAGGGTTTTTGTTGGGTCATAAATACTATTTTCGGATTTTGATGGATTTGCACGTTTTGAGCATCGTCTCAGAGTACGAATCAACTATTGTTTTCAATGATGTCTGTGTGTATATCTGTGTGTCCGTCTGGTAATTTTGGAATGAGGGAGCTGAGTGAATTCTGTGAATATTTTGAAAAATAAAAAAAAATAGGCAATAAAAATTATTATGTTGAAAAATGTTAGAAAAATGGCTATTGCACATTAAATCCATTATTTAAAATTGAAAGGCATCACTTATAACTAGCTAGCATATGCCGTTTTCGAGAAATTTTATCGATTTGAATCCGAAAATAAAAGAAGAAATAGCACAAAATAAATATATCGACTATTATAAAAAAAGTGGATTCTTTGAAAATTCTTTTTAGTAGAAATAAATGACATTTTCTTTTTCAGAAGTTGCTAGAAGTCGTTCTGGCGAAATTATACATTTTATTATTTCTATAAGGAGAGTGATATATTTCGAAATAATAAAGCGATTTCCTTTTATTTAGTACATTTTATATTTTCAGTAACAGTGATAAATATGTGGCGGGACAGCTCATTGCGTCACTCACTGCTATGAAAGGCATCCCCGATTATTCTCTCGGCCTTGAAGAATTATTTTGGACCTGATGACATACAGCAAGATCAGCAATCTAAAGGTTCCGAGTTCGAATATTTCCACCACCATTGGGGATTAGCCGCCTTCCATAGTTGGTGATATTGGACATACGAGCACGCAACATTCTCTGTCTCTCCAACGATCTCACCTCTCTCACGAGATGGCAGCACTACAAATGACTCACACTTCCCCCTCTCTTCTCCTGATTGATTACGACTGAGGTCACTATGCCGCACGATGAGGTACGACACGATTCCCAGCCCAAAACAGTTACCTTACACCTTTCTGGTAGGTCGGGCGGTCTGGGTCTCAACAACAACAACGCTTCCCAGACTCGTGTTCCCGGTCACTCAAATTGCTGCTCGAGCCCTAGGGCGAGTCGGGTGATCAGGGTTTTCGACGTTTCCCAGGCACTCAATTTGCTCCTCTTGCCTTAGGGCGAGTCGAATTGTCTGGATTTTCGATGCTTCCCGGCTACGGCCACTTAAACTGCTACTGTAAGCCTTCGGATCAGTCGAGTGCTCTGGGTTTTTGACGCTTTCCGGCTATTCAGATTCTGACTGAGTTTCAGCTTGGGGACGTGATGGGGTTTCCCGAATGGCCCACATCCTCACTGAAATTCGCCCGAACTTCTCACCCGTAGATTCCTATCTACGCACCCGTAGATTCCTATCTACGTTCTCACCAGGAAAGAAAATGTATGGCGGGGCTGCAGCATTGCGTCACTCACTGCTACGAAAGGCATCCCCGATTATTTCCGCTGCCCTGAAGAATTCCTTTTGACCTGATTGCATAGCGCGGGATCAGCAATCTAAAGGTTCCGAATTTGAATCTATACTCCACCATTGGGGATCAGCAGTATCTGTGTCTGCCTGTGAGATTTTGAACACGATATCTCTTATAAAGTTTGAGTAAGTGAAATAAAAGTCCGTACTATTATAACATTCGATAAGGACCAGAGACCTCTAGATTTTAGAAGACCTCAAACGAAAGGAAAGGCTTTAAATACTTCAAGCATTTAAAGCCTTTCAAGTATTTCAAGCATTTAAAGCCTTTGTGTAGATTTATTATTTCTACACAGTGTAGATACTTTTGTACCAATAAATAACAAAATTATTATTTATTTATGCAATCATTGTTTTCTTTTGTAATTTGTGTATGACTCCTGGAACGCGATCTGCCGACATGATTTTTCCCCTCTGAGAACCCATGTCGATGCATAGAAAAATGGTTAAGTCAGCATATTTATATTTTCCTATCTCTGGGATTTTTTATGATAAAATGCTGAAATTTTGTACATCACCTTATTAGTGTATGGGGCACATTTTACTGATTGAAAATGTTTTTGTACGGGGGGCCGTTTAAAAATGTAACTTTTGTATTTCTTCAAATTTAATTCCCTTGAAAATTGTAATCGATTTCATAAAATTCTGTACCTTTTGTAATTTATTATATGATAAGATCTAATTTAAGGATAATGATCAATATTTAAGGAATAAAGTGAGCCAACGGCTGTACCGTGCTGAAAACACCGGTTCCCGTTAGATCACTGAAGTTAAGCAGCATCGGGCGTGGTTAGTACTTGGGTGGGTGATCACCTGGAAACACCCCGTACTGTTGGCTCATTTCAGTCGACGTGGTGGCCGAACGGTCAAGGCGAGCGTTTCCAGCGATTGATCGGCCGCCACGTTGTGGATTCGAGTCCCACGTAAGACATGGATGCTTGTGTTGTTGGGCGCAATGTGTCCCCACCCCCACTGGTGCGCTAGGGCAACGTCATTTGACGGCTAAGAGGTTCACTGTTCTGGCCGATGTATACGCGAAGATGAAAGAGTCAATACCTGGCCATTGGTAAAAAAAATTAAGGAATAAAAGCTGAGGTCAATGTTTTTGGGACATCCTGTATATCTGTTTGTTTCCTTGTGCAAAAGTATATGACATGAATAAAAAAAAAATCGCTCTGCACCAAATGCGCAATCAGCTGGCTAATTTAAATGCCTACATCTTCAGGTTTCAGTTTCTGACAAGTTTTCAAAGGCATTAATAAATACATACTCAAGCCATTTTTACTCATTCAATTTCTATGTTTTAAAGAAAAGTAAATGTATTAACATAAAAATAAAATAAAACTGTGTTTAAACTGAAGCTTATATAGTTTATCTGTATGTTTAGGGTTTAAATTTCCTGGTAGTGAAAATAATGGATGATATTTACATAGATAAAACAATACTTTTCCATTAATTGTTTGTCAATTAAAACTAAAAACGAGAAAAATAAGTCACCAATGACTCAAACAAATAAGTAACAAGTTGATGATGACGACACTATTGCGAAGTACCGAAACTTGGGTGAATTCTTAAAAATAAAAATGCTTTTAAGAAGATATTATAAATAAAGACGCTATATAGCGTCTTTAAACAAAAACTACAGTTTAAAGTGAATTATAAAGTATTACAACTATTTATAATGCAAGCTACTCCACCTGTATCTACATGATTGACATATATATAGACAACTTGGATGAATACGCTGATTCGTCGTCACAAATGAGCGAAACATATAAATCCCTCCGTGAGTCGAATTTAAACGCATAACAATGCATTTCCTTTACATATTCAATTGCAATATATTAGAGGGAAAATAAAAAATATGGCCGTAACATACGAGGAAATTCCAGGTGACATAGATCAAGCATCGTCTGGCAATGTGCAGCGTTGATGAAGTCCCTAGTCTAAGAAGACTCTAACCTCCGGTATGAATATAGCATGTATACTCATAAGTTATGTTTCAATTTAAATATATTGTTTATATATAGAAAGTGGTATTTATTTTCTCCTACATACACAGTACACTGGCTTTTAAAAATTAAGCTCATAGCAGTAAATCTGACATAACTAAAAATATTCTACTTTGACTGTCTTCAAATTTCACATAATGGTAGCTAATTGAGAAATATATTCATGAGTATAATAAGATCATAGCAGTAAATTCGACATAACTAAAAATATTCTGTTTCTATTCTCCCAAATTTCACAACCATTAGACAACTATTAATAGCCTCATCGATAGTATGCCTCACCGTTTAGCGGCCTGTATTGCTGCCCGTGGGGGCCAAATTCTTTACTGAATAAACAGGTTTCTTTTGCATATCTTTGTTTGTTCTTTTAATCATTTGCATATGACTCTCTCTCCTACAGGTACTGTGATGAGTGCATATGGCTACGTGCATTCCTTCCTGGTATTGCAATTTTGCAATTTCACTTTTGACGAATATATATATATATATATATATATATATATAATTATATATATGTATATATATATATATATATATATATATACGGGTGTCCCCAAAACCTTGCCCTCGGCTTTTACTTAAATATTGATCTTAGACAAATTTAATAAATTATAAAGTTGCGTAACAAATGGTACAGACTTTTATGAAATCGATAAAATTTTTAGGGGATTGAATTTGAAGAAATACAAAATTTACATTTTTATAAGGCCCCCACACAAAAACATTTCCAATGAATAAAATGTGCCCCATATACTAATAAGGTGATGTACAAAATTTCAGCATTTTATCATATAAAGTTCCAGAGATATGTTTAAACAAAGTTGGTGAGAGATGAATCACAAATTAAAATGTAAATGTTTACAGCAAGAGTGCAAATGACGCAACGCAGAATGCATCATAGGCAAATAATATCTGCCTCTTATCTCCAATGGATCTTTAGCATGGATGGAAAACATTTTGAACAAGCGTTGTAATCTTTGTGTAATGTTATTATTTCTACACAGAGTAGATACTTTTGTATCAATAAATAGCAAAATTATTATTTATTTATGTAATCATTGTTTTCTTTCGTAATTTGTGTATGACTGAATTGATTGTGTATGACTATTTATGACCCCTGAAATGCGATCTGCCGACATGATTTTTCCCCTCTGAAAACCCATGTCGATGAATAGAAAAGTGGTTTAAGTCAGCATTTTTGTCTTTTCATACATCTGGGACTTTTTATGATAAAATGTTGAAATTTTGTACATCATCATATTAGTGTATGGGGCACATTTTATTCATTGCAAACGTTTTTGTACGGGGTAGTATAAAAATTTAAATTTTGTATTTCTTAAAATTTAATTCTCTTGAAAATTTTAATCGATTTCATAAAATTCTGTACCTTTTTTTACGCAACTTTGTAGTTTATTATATATATCTAAGATCAATATTTTAGGAATAAAAGCCGAAGTCAATGTTTTTGGGACACACTGTATATATATATATATATATACATACACTTTAATCACTGTTTTGGAACTCTTATTGTTTTCTATAGGACGTAATGCTATAAAATGTTAAAATCAGGATAAGTGGAGTTCTAATCACAAGAATTACTGAAAATTATAGCTTGTTATAGTTTTTAATATACTGTATCTACATATAAAATTGGTTTCAGAACGTCTTAAAAGGTGCTTACCCGTCACAATCAAATTTAATTTTTTTTAGAAATCAACACTTTTTTTTTTATACCTTCGTTTAAAAAGTTAAAAAATGTTCTATTTCTTTTCAAATTCAATTTCGAATTAAAACGAAACGCTTGTCGAGATTGTAGCTACAAAATCTTCCACATGTCTTGAGGGATTTCCATCTAAATATTATCAGCTGTAACCTAGAGGTGACTGGAGATTTGATATCAGAGAGTGCTGCGTTGGAAAGACATTTTACGATCTGCGATCGTTGGAGGACAATTTTCTTTAACGACCGCAGCGCCACCGCTGTTTTGACTTAGAATCATTATTATTCGAAAGATAAAGAGGTTAGAGTACGGGGAATCCTTTAGATGATATGACTGAGCGATCAATAGTATTTATTCAATGGAATTATGTGTTTGTGTTGTAAAATATATCGTGGGTGTTTCATTTATTACTTTGCTGTAATACGTAGTATATGTAAAGAGTAAATTTTTATGGGGTTAAAAGCAACAGATAAAGGGATCTGGATGATGTATTTAAACGTTTTGAGCATTTTTGAACATGAATGAACCTTATTTCAATAATATTGGGATTTTGTGAACCAACCAGGATTTATTTTTAATTTTATTTCAATGTACTTCGATTATATACGCGCTAGTTTGGTTCCGTTAAATTTACTTCCTTCATTAAAGGTACTTTTTTCTCTTTTTAAGATTGCAAGTAATTATTCCTGAAAATGTAGTGTTGATTTTAAGTAAGTTTATAGATTTTAAGTAAGTGTATTCGCCATTCCCCCAATCAATAAATGTATGTGGTTACATACTTTCAGGGTCTATATTTTATTAACTGCCGCATATCCCATTTTAAACATTCCACTAATTAAAATATATCTCAGCTTCAATGTTGGGCATTAGCTTTAAGCTGAAGCACAGCTATTATGCTGGATCTCGGTCTTGCCAATGGGCAGATAAAGGCGGAGTAATACCATACGAACAGAGTCGGTGAGGAATGAGATGCAAAATGATATCCCGATGTCCGAGGCACTGAAACAGTAGTCAGATAAATTGACTATACTATTTAGCTTGAGTTAATACATGCTGAGTATCCAGATTGTGTGCGCTTCGTGTGCTTATGTATGGTGTATTACGCCCGCGTAGCGACAAATGCGTCCTGTCTGAATATAATACGTATTACGCATTCACAGTGAGACACGTGTGACGTGGTGAGGTACTTACGCAGGGAATAACGCCAGAGCAGCGATTTTCATTTTTTAATTTCTATAGTATTCAGATATTATCAATGTATCAATGCAACATTAACCATACGTAGGGCAGTCATTCGTTTGCGGTGCGAATTACCTCGATTTTTATAGTATATTTTATGGGGAGTACTGGAATTTCTCGAATATCACATATATTCGCGTATTTCATTTTCTTTTCTTACCTTTTTTTTGCTCCGAAACGTGTATTTCCTCGATTTTATTTCGCGAATTTTAGGGTTTTTCTTTTCAGAAATTTCTCGATACCAAATATATCAAGTTATTGGACTTTTCAGACGTCGAAGAATTAATTGTTTGCTTTTTCATCCATGTAAAACCAGTAAAAAAGAACTGCGTGTCAGCAAAGGTTCAATAAATTTCCAAAATAGGAAAAATAATTTCGTTCCTAACTACATAAAGTCACCATCGTTCTCTGTCAATCGCCACAAATAGCGTCCATCGTGAGCGATTCTTCTCTAAATTTGTTGATGATAGACTGTGCCAGATGGTATGTTTTTAATAGGATCCTACGGTACCAAGAAATAAACGTCAAGTCGAGGTGGGAGCAATAAAAGGTTAGAGCATACTAACAATTGCTGACATCAACCGGACACCAAGCCATGACGTTAAATTCTATATTGTTTATGATGGAGCCACAAAGAAGACCCATTGCAATTTATGATGCAGTCCTACACACGAAGAGGGGTCACGTGGTATTATGGACCGCGGGCTGTGACGCAAGGTGGCCAATGAAAAGCTTCCTAGACTGCGTGCTGTTAGTCATTGTGGCCAAGGAGAAAGCTCCTCATACAAGCTCGTTAACCAATGGGCAGATAAAGGCGGAGTAATACCATACGAACAGAGTCGATGAGGAATGAGATGCAAAATGATATCCCGATGTCCGAGGCACTGAAACAGTAGTCAGATAAATTGATGCAGAGAAAGTGTTGACAGAGTGAATGAACAGGATGAGCTCGTGATGAAACTGCCAGCAGCTGTCATGACAATACTAACAACAGCCTCAAAAGTTTACTTAAAAAATGGATAGTTTGGGCAGCGCAGGGAATTGGACTCAATTGTGCTTTGACTGATTCCAGATTAAGTAAATAACATTTTGATACTCTTGCTGTTCTTTTGGGATTGTTTAAAAACAAGAAATATAAAGTCTAATGCGGGTAGCACATGACTTTTACTTCAGACTGAATGTTCTATTTTCTTTCATCTCATCGTATGAACTAACACATGAAATACATATTTATTTGAAGTTTCAATGAAATTTCAATTCTGTTTCCTTTTCCACATTGCGACCTGCCAGATATTTTAATAGGATTAATTACATAAATTTTAATAGGATAAATTACATAAATGACTTCAAAGTTAATTCGAGTTCTACAAATTAAATGCAGAAATCTGTCGAAATGGTCATAAAATAATCTTCCACAAGTCTTGAGAGATTTTCAACTAAATATAATCCGCAATATATTCTGCAATAGTCAAGATTCTACACCCTTGTTGTGCGGAAAACTTTTTACGATCAGAGATTATGAGAAGCAATTTTATTTAACGACCGCGGTGCTGTATCTCTTTTAGTTGGATATCGTTATTATTGGAAAGATATGGAGATAAAAATTTGGAATATCGTTTGCAAGGTATGCCCAAACGATTCATATTTATCTGATGTAAAAATGTTTTTTGTCGTAATAAGTAGCGAGAATATTTATATATTTCTCTATCTATATTAATAAAAGAAAATGTTTGTTTGTTGGTGATGTAGCCAAAATATCAAGCAACCCACAGTTACGAAATCTGATACCGTGATACTTCAGTTTAGGTCCGAAGAAACTGTGGGGTGATTTTTTCCTTATATACATAATGTATAAGGAAAGTATTGTAACGGGGTCGAAAATTCGAATACGAGTTTTCGACGGGAGAGCACGTTTCAAGCATACCTGATCACGAATCAAACATTTTTTAGGTGATGTCTGTGTGTGTGTATGTGTGTGTGTCAGGGAGTTTCTGGAGACGATAACTGACGAACGAATGGGCCGATTCGAACGAAATTTGGTACAAAAATCACAATCCGTAAAACCTGGAAGTCTATTGTTTTTATACGCAATCGAATGTTCAGAACCCTTCTAAAGTTTCGTGTGAAATTTTGAAGAAATCGTCAAAAAATCAAAACCGCTAATAAAGATACGCAAATAGACATTTCTCATGTAACTTTTCATTAGAAAATGATTGACATAAATTTCAGAACGCTAACATGAACCGTTCTCGAGATATTGCACATTTTTCAAAAAAATTATCAAAATGTTATATAAAATAAAAAAAATATTTCCTATTGAGAAACATGTTCACTTTTCATATGTAATACCATGCAATAAATTTGGTGACATCATTCTCGTGGATCTAGCTCCTTCCATTCATGAAAAAAGATACTTTGAGTAATACTTTTGTATTTGAACGCCATAGTCATTTATCTGCTGTAACAATAAATTATTTCTCCGTCCATAACGCTTGGCGGGATTTTGGCGACGAATTTTTCGGAATGTCGCCAACTTGGCGACATTTTTAATTGTTGCTAAATTAGCAAAAATCTCGCCAAATGGATAAAAATGACTCTAAATCAATAAACATTACTACTAATTGAAGAAAATTCAATATCTTGGAAAGAATATAAGTATCTGCTATAAGAATAACATTTTTTTTAAACTGTTAAATTGTAAATTCATTGCATTATATAAGGAAAGTCATGTGTTGCCCACATCAGATTTTTTTAATTCGAATTAGGCTTTAGTTATTAAATGTTGAAATGCAATTCTGAGAAAATTTCGCAGAGTTGTCATCTTCACACCATTGGGAAATCGAAGACCGATCTTTTGAAGGAGCTTTAAACCAAATAAGATCGATTCATATGCATGCCGTGTTGTTGTTGTTGTTGAGACCGAGACCGCCCGACCTACCAGAACGGTGTAAAGTACCTGTTTGGACGGCCGCCGGGAAGTGACACATAATTTGGACCGGAACCCAGTGGGGGAGGCATCCACAGGGACCGTACCCTCCTTTCTCTACCACCAACCTCTCGGAAGGACTTGCGGACCCACATGTTTAACATGATCGTACTCAGCGTGAACACGGCGGCAGTTTTGGCAGTGGCGGGAATTGAACTTGGGCCTACTGAGTGCAATTCCCGTGTGCGAACCACTGTGCTACCCCGCTCCTATATGCATATCATGTAAAAATGGTTTTTGTTGTAAAATGACTAGCGAGAATATTTATATATCTCTCTATCTATATCAATAAAATTCAATCTTTTGGTCACGTGGCTGAAAATCAAAGCTATCCACAGCTACAAAATTCGGTACAGTGACTCTTCAGTTCAGAACCGAAGACACTTCGCAGTGATTTTGTTTTCAATTTGTATGAGGTTTTTACTTTTACTTTTATACATAGTATAATATAATGTATAAGGAAAGTATTGTGACTGGGTCGAAAATTCGAATTCTAGTTTTCGACGGGAGAGCACGTTTCAAGCATACCTGATCCCGAATCGAACATTTTTGAGGTGATATCTGTGTGTGTGTGTGTGTGTATGGAGACGATATCTCACTGACGAATGGAGCGATTTGAATGAAATTTGGTACAAAAATTAAAATCCGTGAATACTCGAAGTCCATTGTTTTTAAACACAATCGAATGTTCAGAACCCCCTTAAATTTTCGAGTGGAATTTTGAAAAAATCATCAAAAAATCAAAACCTTTAATGAAGTTACGCAAATAGATATTTCTTATGTAATTTTTCCTTAGAAAACGATTGACACATAAACTTTAGAACGCTAGCATGAACCGTTCGTTCTCGAAATATTATACATTGTTCGAATAAATGTATAAAAAATCCGATAAATTAAAAAAAATATTAACTGTTGAGAAACATGTTCACTTTTCATACATAATATCAAGCAATAAATTTGTTGACATCATTCTAGTAGATTTAGCTCGTTCCATTCATGAGAAAAGTTACTTTGAGTAATACTTTTGTATTTGAACTCCAATTGTTATTTATCTGCTATAAGAGTTACTTATTTCTTCGTCCATAACGCTTGACGAGATTTTGGCGACGAATTTGACGGAATGGCGCTATCTTGGCGACTTTTTTAAATGTTGCTAAATTAACGAAAATCTCCCCCAAATGGATAAAAATGACGCTAAATCAATGAAAATGACGACTAACAGACGTAACGACTAATTCAATATCTTGGAAAGAATATAAGTATCTACTATAAGAATAACCCATTTTTTTACTGTAAAAGTAGTAAATTCAATGTATTATATAAGGAAAGTCGTGTGCTACCTACATCAGATTTTTAGTTATTAAATGTTGAAGACATATTTTAAGAGAATTTTGCAAAGTTTTCATCTTTAAACAGTTGGAAAGAACGAAGAAGGATTTCAAGGATCTCAAAACCAAATTTAATTTCCCCACACTTTTTCATTTGCTTTTAAATGTATCTTAATGTCTTTTGATCTGATTGATGTGCAATGTTTGTTCTTATTTACGCCATATCACGCCTACAGCACGGGTGTGTATGACTAGTATAAGATCGGCCTATATGCCCGCAAAGAGGCTACATATCAAAAATTAATTTCTGATTATTTGGAGGTTTCATCTTGGGAATGTATTCGTGGCAGTGAGTGATCGGCAGTGAACAGAGGGCGGATCTCTAAGGGGTGTATTACGCATGCATGACAAACGTCACGGAACAACTCGTGAACGAGCTCAACGAGCGCTAGCGAGTAAGGGTAAAACCCTCCGATTCGCAGAGCGAGTTACTAAGGTTGGTATGAGTCAGTAAGCATGATGTTTCGGAGTCGAACAGGGGGAAGGGATTGAACAAAAATGCAAATACTTCTTTAAAAAAGTAGGCAAACATTTAAAGGTATCAAACGTTTGGGAGGCACAAAGAACCTCCTGCATTATTAGGGGAAATGTAACAGAGCATGTAAGTGTTATTAAATTTCTAATTGTTGCATACTCAGTGTTTTAAGGTTTTTTTTAATTATTGTTGTTATTTTCTCGCTGATTCACAACTTTTAGGTTTATTTATTTCGGGTTGGCAACGCGCCAATTTTTTTGGATGGCCAGAGTATTTATCAGCTGACAGAAGAATTTTTCCTTCTGCTGTAGTGTTTGTTGTGTTTTCAAGAAAAACGCGATTTAATCTGTTTTCGAAATTGGTTGATAATTTTTAAATATTCTTTTAGAAACAAATGTCTATATTTTTTAAAATTTTTAAGCAACAGTTAGAGATAATTAATTTATATATATCATTAATTATTTTGAATAGAGCTTCTCAGGTAAAACTCTTTAAAAATAAATTAATAACCATTTTTGGTTGATAAGCAAATTTATACCTGATTTTCCTCAAATGGAAATAGATCCTGGATAATTATATAGACTGGGGAAAGTAAATTTGACTTGAAAAGATTAAAGAAACAATTGACTCTATCAGGAAAATCATGATTTATCCATTTCAGTTATTTATGAGGATTAACAAAAATAATTTCACATTCAATTCCCAGTTCCATAGATAGAACGAGAAAATCTGCTGAAATGGTTATTAAAAAAAATCCCGTATGCCTTAAGGGTTTCATAACCAAATATGTTCTGCAATATCAAGATACTCAAGATACGGCATCTCCGTTGCGTAACATAGAGATTTTATCATCCCAGATTATTGGGAGCAATTTTATTTAACGACCATAGTGCCGTCTCTCTTTTAACTGTAAATCTTTATTATTTGAGAGATAAAGGGATATAATTCGAAAAAATCTTTTGAAAGATATGTTTAAGCGACACACAATATTTATTGGATAAAAAGTGTGTTTCGGTTGTAAAAAAATCTGATGTGGGCAGCACATGACTTTCATTATATAATGCAATGAATTTACTACATTTACAATGAAAAAAAATAGGTTTTTCTTACAGTAGATATTTATATGCTTTCCAAGATATTGAATTTTCGTAAATTAGTCGCCATTTTCAGTGATTTATTGTCATTTTTATCCATTTGGCGAGATTTTCGTTAATTTGACAACATTTAAAAAAGTCGCCACGTTGCCGACATTCCGCCAAATTCGGCGCCAAATTCTCTCCAAGCGTTATGGACGAAGAAATAAGTTATTCTTATGGCAGATAAATAACTATTGGCATTCAAATACAAAAGTATTACTCACAGTATCTTTTCTCATGAAGGGAATGAGCTAGATCCATGAGAATGATGTCACCAAATTTACCGCATGATATTACATATGAAAAGTGAACATGTTTCTCAAAAGTAAATATATTTTTTTTAATTTATGCGATTTTGGGATGAATTTATTTAAAAAATGTGCAATATCTCGAGAACGGCTCATGCGAGCAAGCTAAAGTTTATGTCAATGGTTTTCTAAGGACAAATTATATAAGAAATATCTATTTGCGTAACTTTATTAAAGGTTTTGATTTTTGGATGATATTTCCAAAATTTCACTCTAAAATTTAGGGGGGGGGGGGGTTCTGAACATTCTATTACGTTTAAAAACAATCGGCTTCCAGTTTTCACGGATTGCGATTTTTGTACCAAATGTCATTCGAATCGCTCTAGTTGTTCGTGAGATATCGTTTCCACAGACTCACTGACACACACACACACACACACACACACACACACATACATCACCTCAAAAATGTTTGATTCGTGATCAGGGATGATTGAAACGTGCTCTTCCGTCGAAAACTCGAATTCGAATTTTCGACCCCGTCACAATACTTTCCTTATACATTAGGTATATAAGGAAAGTAAAAATAAAGTTGCATTCTTTTAATGAGTTTTGTTTTGTTGAAAAATATATAGCGCCGCACAGAAATTGTCGACTTAATCAAAATTCCAATTTCATTAGTTTCTGTCTAATGGTTGATACTTAACGTTTGCAAATATTCAGCTTCCCTAGTAATCGGGGGGGGGGGAGAATCTGAAAAGGCTTATCGCCCGTCATTTCCACTGATTTTACATAGAGAGTCAGACGATTTATATTACAATGCGTCAGTTGAATAACGTTCATTTTTTCCGATGAAGTTTTAAGTTTTCAAGTATAATAAAATATTGTAGCACTGTGTTAATTGAAACAAGAAAGATCAACCATGCATAAAGCATTGAT
Source organism: Amaurobius ferox (assembly GCA_951213105.1). Classification (NCBI taxonomy): domain Eukaryota; kingdom Metazoa; phylum Arthropoda; class Arachnida; order Araneae; family Amaurobiidae; genus Amaurobius; species Amaurobius ferox. Next base: position 46,469,305 of record OX578152.1, read on the forward strand.
TATGAAACACTTTCCAACTTCAATGCAATTTTATATAAACATTTCTAAAATGCGATACATTCCTCGGTACTATTTTTTAAATTATCACAATACTACATTAATTTATTATATTTGAAAACTTAACACTTCATCGAAAAAAAGGAACATTCAAATGACGGCATTGAAATATAAATTGTCTGATTTAAACATCTCTAAAATGCAATACATTTGTCGGTAATATTTTTAAAATTATCATAATACTACAATAATTTATTATATTTGAAAACTTCATCAAAAGCAAATGAACTTCATTCAAATGACGTCATCCAAGTATAAATCGCCTGTCTTTGTCTATAAAAGCAGCATTTCATTCATAAACGTCTTTCATTACTTTCATCACAATACTATAATAATTTATTTTATATAAAAACTTAAAACCATGGAGGTACAAGTAATTTAACTCTATGCTTAAAACTTTATCGACAAAATCGTTTGCTTCTATGTCTAAAATCAATGAATATTTCATTCATATCAGCTATATTGCAGACTCCCTGAGCTAAATAATTTTGCGTTAAAGAAATCCAGCAATTTTTATACAACTCAATCTACATCTTTTGGTGTTTACATTCTCCATAAGTGAAAATTAGGCTTCGTTGTAGAAATAATCAATGTTTGATGATCATTTAAACTGAAATGTATTGTAATTGCGTTGTTTCAGCATGTAGATGTGCAGAATTTAAACAAAAATAAAGCGGTTTTAGGACGAATACAACACTAAATATGAATTGAAAATAATTTTAATAATCACGATTTTGACACAAGATGGATGTCATATTTTATTTTGAAGTGGTTCACGTGATGTCTTCATATAATGGTCACGTGATCACTTCATATAAAAGTTGTAATTATTATTTTAATTTTTATTTAAAAAACTACTGAATACATTTTGCTGAATTTTTTTCATATATTTTATGGGATAATTTGAATATTTCCTAGAACTTTCGAAGGAATTTGTAAATTTTAAATTTGCTTAAAAAATGTTTGAAAGGTTAGATCCCATAGGGTTCAATGTATTTCATTTTTTCAATTGGGGTTCAATCCAAAACTAATTGGGTGAAGATATTCATTTACATTCCCATAGGTTCCACAGACCGTCTGAACAACATACTAAAATTTCATTTGGTAAAGTCGTTTTTACGGCAGTTATCGTGCTAACGGGCAGACAGACAGAATGAACAAAGTCATAAACACTTTTCAACTGTGTTGTAAAGTGTTAATAAATCAGCGCGGAATGTATCGCATTTCAGAGATGTTTAAAGATAATTGCATTTCGGTTGGAAAGTTTTTCATAATGAATACTTTATGCGTGATTGACATTTTTTGTTATATGCAAGATTATATGTTATGTGAATTATATATCACGGTGAATAATGCTATAAAAATCCCTCATGTTCGCGCACCTTTAACATGAACCTTTAACTTGAACGCCTTTAACATGGCTGAATTTTATTAGATTGTGCACAAAATAAATGTTTTGTGCTAAAACTGTATATTGATACAGCAAATTGGTAGCCATTTATACATCAGTTGCTTGAGAAACTATCGGAACAAAATGTTTCGTCAACGCTACTTGCTTATAATCTACAATTCATTTGTGCGATTTGGACCATGCTTGTTGCCCTGAAGAAAGAAATTCAATAACTTCACAAACGTACGCATGCTTACTTTCTTGATTTGCGCTGCATTTTACGTTGTGATCTAGTTTATTATTTACTAGAACGAATTACTGGGCGTTGCCCGGGTTTTAAACAAGCGCCCGCTACTTAAGTAATTCAACTAAGTTACTATATTGCCGAATGAGTTTTAATCCGAATCACACTCAGTTTAAACGCAAAAAGCACCGCTTTACAATATTGCCACGTAACGCAATCGCACGCTCTTCCCAAAAGCAAAAGAATAATAAAAAAATATAAATAAGTAAATAAATAAATACATAAAAGAAACGATGAGAAGAGATGAGGCGTGGCCTAAAACTTCTCAGGCTGGAATTCGCAGCAAAATCCCCCGGTAGAAAAATGGAACACTTGGACTTCCGCAGAAGATATATGTGTTCGTTGCTTTGCGATCACTTAATAAATTATCAAAATTAAAATTACTTATGAAATGGACATTTTTTTTATTGTTTGAATCCCAATATACGTATATTTATACTTGGAACTTTTTGCAAAACTATAGAATTGTGCTAATCCTAGTTCTTCAAATGCGACGATATATATATATATATATATATATATATCAGACACTCTAAAAATGCAAATTTCGATGTATATTAAAAAAAGTAAATGTGAAATAAATGTTACCCGGATTTGGAAATAATGTCATTTTATTTTTTCCGTGATATTAAGATAGAAATTTTGATAATATTTCTGGTTGCTAAGGAACTGATTTGTGGAAAATACTAAAAGATAAGATAACTAAAAACCTAATTAAAATATTTTTTTAACACTTTACAACAAAGTTGAAAAGTGTTTATGACTTTGTTCATTCTGTCTGTCTGTCTGTCTGTCTGTCTGTCTGTCCGTTAGCACGATAACTGCCGCAAAAATGACTTAATCAAAATGAAATTTTAGTATGTTGTTCAGACGGTCGGTAGGACCTATGGGAATATAAGTCAATATTATCACCCAATTAGTTTTGGATTGAACACGGGTTGAAAACATGAAATACATTGAGCCCTATGGGACCTAATTTTTCAAAGATTTTTCAAATTCACAAATTGCTTCGAAAATTTTAGGTAATATTCAAATTGTTCCATAAAATATATAAAAAAAATTCAGCGAAATATATTCAGTAGTTTTTTAAATAAAAATAAAAATAATAATAACACCTCTTATATGAAGCGATCACGTGACCATGATATGAAAATATCACGTGACCCACTTCAAAATGATATATGGCATCCATCTTGTCTCAAAATCGTAATTTTTAAAGTTCTTTTTAATTCATATTGAGTGTTGCATCCGTCCTAAAACTACTTTATTTTTGCTTCAATTCTGTGCATTTACATACTGAAACAACGCAATTACAATATATTTGAATTTAAATGCTAATCCAAATTTGATTATTTCTACAACGAAGCCTATTTTTCATCTATGTAAAATGTAAACAGCAAAATATGTAGAATAAGTTGTATGAGAATTGTTGTATTTCTTTAACACAAAATCATTTAGTTCATGGAGTCTGCGTAGCTGATATGAATGAAATATTCATTGATTTTATAAAGAGAAGGACGATTTTTTTCGATAAAGTTTTACGCATAGAGTTAAATTACTTGTAGCTCCATGGTCTTAATTTTTAAATAAAATAAATTATTATAGTATTGTGATGAATGACATGAATGGGAAATTATTTATGATTGAAATGCTGCTTTTTTAGAGAGAGCCAGACGTGTTATTTTTTCTATAACGTCATTTGAATGAATTTCAATTGTTTTCGAAGAAGTTTTCAAATATAATAAATTATCGTAGTATTATGATAATTCTAAAATTATTACCGTGGAATGTATCACATTTTAGAGATGTTTAAATCAGGCAATTTATATTTCAATGCCGTCATTTGAATGAAGTTCATTTTTTTCGATGAAGGTTTAAGTTTTCAAATATAATAAATTAATGTAGTATTGTGATAAGTTTTAAAATATTACCGAGGAATGTATTGCATTTTAGACATGTTTAAATAATATTGCATTGAAGTTGGAAAGTGTTTCATAATCATTGCTTTAAGCACGATTTATCTTACTTGTTTAAATAACGCTTAGGTTCACCTCCAGGGGTCTTTAAGTACCCGTGTATCAAATATGTTGTGCTTACGATGCCTATATTTCCCGTTACATACCGTCCACGCACACACAAGCACACACACACGCACACAAGCACATACACACACGCACACAAGCACATACACACACACACAACACACAACACACATATATCTTGTCTTATTATGCAATAACTAGCCCATTTCTATAATTCAATTTCTAGTTTCTCAAATAGAATGTAAAAATCTGCCGAAATGGTTATTAAGAAAAATGCCAGATCTTAGGGTTTTCGTACGAAATATATAACGCAATATATTTACTCGAGATTCTACATCTTAGCTGCGTAACAGAGAGATTTTACGATCTCAGATTATTGGAAGCAATTTTATTTAACGACCGCAGTGCCGTCTCTCTTTTAACTGCAAATCGTTATTATTTGAGAGATAAGAGGATGTAATTCGGAAAATCGTTTGAGTGATATGTCTAAGCGATTCATATCATTTATTGGATGGGAGAATATGTTTTGGTTGTAAAATTAATATCGAGAACATTTTATTTACTGGATGTTAAGGGCATGGTATGATGGGGTGTATACAGCTATGTAAAACGTTTACCTCACCTCCACCTGGCTGTAACGCTTACGCTGCTAACATCCCACTCATACATCCTACATACTTTTAATGACTGCAGTTAATTTGACTGCACATAATCAAAATATTTCATGCTCAGACTGTGCATTAAAACATCGCCCCCCCCTCGGGGTCGGCCCACTCTTTGAGTGGTGAACGGATTTTAGCTCTGTAGCTCTGATCCTCCAACCTGGGGGGCAATAAATCGGATTACCTGGTTGTCGAAAAACCGTCCGTCGAACCGGGGAGGCAATCAGGCCCCGACTCTTCCAGGTGGCTGTGATCACTGGACTGTGCCTATTCATCACCTGAGCCAAGGTCCGGCCGGTGACTGGGGTCTGGGTTGGCGGGTGTTCTTCGGACCAACATCGGTGAATGATTCTGCCGAGAACGTGGCCCCCGGCTGCGGCTTTGCCGGATGAGAGCTTTACCTGTTTGCTCCTTGGCGGTTAATGCGCGTAAACCTTTTGGTCGCCTCGCCTTGTGAGATTTAACCCGTGCGTTAAAACATACAATTTGTTGTCCAGTTGAGATTAGTCGTTTGAGAAATCATAGAAACAACAATGTATGAAATGATGCATTTGGTTTTGTGAGGTCTATATAACCTTTGGTTATTATTTCCCCCAGTTTACGTTATAATTTATGCTTCACTCCATATTAACAACTTCTGATTGGCTCCGTTATCTAGACCAATCGAGCCAAGTAACAATTCTGCGGTCCTGCAAATCGGCAGGATAAGTTTCGGATCGTGATAGAGATTGGAAGTTGCTGTGTGAGAGCGTAGCATTTGTAAAGCGCACGTCAGAAGGTGCATTAGATACTACTGGTGGTATAACGGAGATCTGAAGGATCTAGTAACAAGTAGTTGCCTAGGACAAGATCGTGATGTCCTAGGATGCAGTGGATGATAGGATGCCCTAGGTAAGAATCGGCTATTTATGCTCTATTTAGTCGGTTAGCGCAAAAAAACTTCTATCAACAGGCCCGGTCGAAATTCTATACTGATCTTTAAGTTAAATTACGTGAAAGTGTAATATTGGCTGTTGATATATTTCCCTATTTTATGCAAACAACTTCTGTATTATTATAGTGTGCATAATAAATGTGTTTCAGTTAAAATACTAAATCTATGTGTTATTGCCCCTGGCCGTAAGGTCTCTGAGTCACTTAATCTAAGATTTGGAGTTAAGAACTCATTAAGTCTGCACAACTCCCAGTACATATTAACATCTGATCATTAAGGAAAGGTCACAACCTTTACATTAGTACCCGGAAAGACGAATACTTTACATCTTATATAGGTTAATACATATGATTTTGATGATATTAACTTCCACACCGTAGTCTAAGTTATCAATTTTTCCCATATATTACTTTCCCTGCAATACATGGTAATGTATAGGGAAAATATTGGAATCCTGCCGAAAATCGCAACTCGAGTTTTCGGCGGATCTACACGTTTCGAGACCTCTAGAATGCGAAAAAACTATTTTTAGCGTGACGTCTGTGTGTCTGGCTGTGTATCTGTGTGTCTGTCTGTGCAATGCATGTATTCACTCTAACTCAAATACTAATGGACCGAATTTCATAAAATTTTGTAGGTAAGTCACTTGGGTGTGACCCTGGTGCTGATTCTTTTTTAGTACGATTCGGGATAAAAGAACCCGCCTTTTTTTACGAAATGGTCCTCAAAAATTGCCTTTATTCACTCTAGCTGAAAAACTAATGGACCGAATTTCAAGAAATTCGGAAGATAAGTCGATAATGGGCGACTCTGGTGCTGATTAGATTTTGGTTTCATTCGGAAAAACATAACCTGCCTTTTTTGCAAAATTGCCCGCAAAACTCGTCAAAATCTAAAATAAAAAACTACGTATGCACACATATATCCATTAAATGCTTGTTTTATACGTAATTTTTGAAGAAGAACAAAATAAGACCAACCCCATTACACTAGGCCGTTCTCGAAAAATTTTAGTTTTTTCGTATTTTCTCTACGCCACCTTTGAAAATAAGTCAAGTTACCGAATGAGAACGAAACTTGAATTAAAAGTGAATTAAATTTAATTCAAATAAAGAGAACGTGGATATAAGTCTGCAGGGGGAAAGTCATGTGCTGCCCACATCAGATTTTTTTATATTACCGACATTGCTATCATTGTCTTTCGTTGGAAATAACGATATAAAAATATTAAAATTCGAATAATTCAAGTTTTAGTTATCTCAGTTACTAACGGCTCTACCACGTGTTCGCTTTTCTCAAAATGAATCTGCACATACAGTGCCGTATCGTTATGGATATTGGTTCTTGTGTTATCGTGTCCACACTACAAACAAACATACATACATACACACAAACTGACATATTTCCGATAATGGTCAAAGTGGATTCAGGAGGTCTTACAAAGGGTTTATCCGTCAAAATCTTGAATATGGAAATTTTAGGAAAAAATAGTACGTTTTATACAGCAATAGGTAAAAGTGGAAACTAATTTCTTGCGAGATTTAGTGCAATTTGTGAAAAAGCATTTCAACTTCATATAGCAAATAAACAAAATAAAAACTCGGTCAACGTAAAACATTAGTAGCGCTTGATTTGTCTTTTTATATTGCCATTTAGCATTTATTTGCTGAATAAATATCCACCGTTAGCAAAGAAATGGCCTATTTTATTTGAAACTCAGAAAAAATACAATTTCGGTAATCGCTTTAGAATTCTTAAAAGACACATACTAAACATTTATGGAGCTGTTTAAATTAAGCATTTTTAAAGGCTAAATATCTGTCTTATGCGTAATGCTTTATCCATCCGATGTAGCAAAATGTAAGTTGAATATGAAGTTACATTTCATAAATTGACTATGGCTTCCTTTCATAAGTTGAATATAGTTCCTCTTAATAGGTTGCTTATGCTTACAGCTCAAACTATATATATATATGTATATATATATATATATATATATATATATATATATATATATATATATATATATATATATATATATTATATATATATTATATATATATATGTATATATATATATATAATATATACACACATATATATATGTGTGTGTGTGTGTGTATGTACATATGTATAATTTGAATATGGTTGAACTTTATAAGTTTAATACGGTTTCTCTTTAACGTTTAATATGGTTTCTCTTTATAAGTTGATTATGCTTTCTCTTAATAAGTTGTTTATGGTTTCTCTTTATATGTTGAATATCGTTTCTCCTTATAATTTAAATAAGATTTCTCTTCATATCATGAACACGGTTTCTCTTTATCAGTTGATTATGATTTCTTTTTAGCATGCAAATATGGTTTTTCTTTATAATCTGAATATGGTTTCTCTTTATAATTGAAATATGGTTTATCTTAATAAGTTATTTATGAATACATGGCTTCTCTTTATAAATTATGATTTCACTTAAGGAGACGGTGGACGTTGAAATTTTTTTTATTTATTTATTGACTTAGAAACGTGAAAATTTGTATAAATGTTCCTCTTAACATTACTATATACAATATCATTAATTTTTTTCAATTTTGTTATAATTTTGTATTTTTTTTTATTTTCATTTTTGTTTAACGAAAATTTGAAAATGCTCCTTGCGTGCCATTTGTTCACATTTTTGAATCATTTTACATTATGATCGCTCAAAACCACATTATGAATACATTTGGGTATTCATTTTTAAATCCCTTAAAAAGTTAATTTTTAAAAAATATTTTTCTGCATTAAAACTTAATTTTTATCATTTAATTAGGTTCTTATTCAATTTTAATTACCTTAATAAAGTCCAATTATAAAATGCATACCCAGTTTCATTAAAAAGTATAAGAGGGGTCTTCTTGCCAAATTTCAAGCATCTCAGACAAAAATTAAGAAGCATGGAGCATTTTAAAAATGTAAAACCTTTGAAAATTCCGTTTCGAAAAAAATGTATTCAACCTTTTGCTTTTTGAGGGACAGTGTCCCTCCCAAACGAAGAAGCATGGAAATCGCCAACAGAAACATTGCACCTGCTGCAGTAGGTGCAATGCTTCTGTCGGTGATTACCATGGACGCCAATGCCTGCAAAAGGGGTCGAACTGTTTGCAATACGGTATGTCAAATACCTGTCTTTTAGGGAGGTTCTTCGTTTGGGAGGGACGCTGTCCCACCCGTAAGCAAATGTTAAATGTGTAAAATAATATTATATACGTATTAAAACTTTTTTTAGTCGATTTTTTCTCAGTTCAACGTCCACCATCCACTTAAAGAGTTGAATATGGATTCCTTTTATAAGTTTAATATGATTTCTTTTTAAAGCTAAATATATTTTCTCTTTATAAGTTGAATATACTTTCTTTCAATAAGTCGAATATACTTTCTTGTAATAAGTTGATTATGGTTTATCGTTCCAAGATGAACGTGGTTCCATTTTATAGCATGAATATGATTTCTCTTTATCAGTTGATTATGATTTATCTTTAAGACTTGGTCTATCAGTTGACTTCTCTTTAAGACGTGGATTATAAATTGATTATGATATATCTTTAAGATATGGTCTATCTTTATATGTTTAATATGATTTCTCTTTGAGTTTAATATCGTTCATATTTATAGGTTGAATATGGTTTCTCTTAATTAGTTCTTTATGCGTACAACCCAAATTGCTGCTAAAGTGATAAAACTAAAATAACTTTTGATAAAAGCAACATACAACACAAAATAAATATTATCGAATGGTTTAGATGGCATGAAATAGCCTTCTTTGTCAAAACACGCAAGAAGCAATTCAGCTTCCATGAGTGATGGTTGGCCTTCTTATGCATCCTGACAAAGACTGTTTCTTGCCTTCAAAACCAGTCAACACTATTAATTTTGTGTTGTATATTGCTTTTAATGAATTTTTGAAGTTGATTATGATTATTCTTTATGAGTTGAATATGACTTCTTTTTATAATTTGAATCTGGATTTTTATAAGTTGAAATTTTTTCTCTTTATAAGTTGAATGTGATTTCACTTCGCAAATTGAATATGGTTTCTCTTTAAAGTTGAATATGTAGTGTTTTTCTTTGCAATTATTTTTAAACTTGCAAACTTAAACACTGGCAATTATACTTTTATTTACAATCGAGTTAAATAACATTCGGCATAATCTTAAGAATGATCAGATATGTTGTACCATAAATCTCAATGCTTATCCGTTCCTGACATGTCCCACAAAAAAAAAATTCTTTTAAAGAATAGTATCATTAATTTTGTTTGGAAAATGATGTAATGACTTGAAGACAAATATTTTTCCTTGTACGAAAATATTTCACCAGGGAGAGCTGCATTTCATTTTCTTGTCATGAAAGACAGTCACTTTTATATAAAATAAATCCTTTTATGAGGAATCAGTAATTTTTAGAAGTTTAGGAAAGTTTTATATCTTTCATTCTACTTCCTTTTAATTTTTTGGTCATATTCAATAATTTTTTTTTTCGAACAATTTTCCAATGTGAGGAAAAATATGCGTTTATTTTGAAATATTTCGAAGCAAAAGGATCATGAAGATTTTATAATGAATAACATTTTCAAAATTTCAACTGTTATGTAAAATTTGATTGAATAGATGTGTAAAAAATAAAACGTATTGAACAAATTTAAAGATTTTAAATAATCATGATCTATCCTTTGTATTAAATTTGCACATTTCTTTCAAAATTTTTTCTACAACAGTGCAAGAAAACGCAATGAAAAAAGCATTGAGCAAAAACACAGCTAAGTCTAGAGTGTTCATATTGGCTGAAGATGCATTTGACCTAACAATTTTCTTTTGGCACTTAAGAAAATTTCAATTTATTGACTTCTTGCCATTGATAGAACTTTTTAACACTTTACAACAAAGTTGAAAAGTGTTTATGACTTTGTTCATCCTGTCTGTCTGTCTGTCTGTCCGTTAGCACGATAACTGCCGTAAAAATGACTTAATCAAAATAAAATTTTAATATGATGTTCAGACGATCTATAGGACCTACGGAAATATAAATGAATAATATCACCCAATTAGTTTTGGATTGAACCCGGGTTGAAAAAATGAAATACATCGAGCCCTATGGGACTTGATTTTTCAAACATTTTTTAAACGGATTTAAAATTCCCAAATTGCTTCGAAAATTTTAGGTAATATTCAAATTGTTCCATAAAATATATAAAAAAAATTCAGCGAAATGTATTCAATAGTTTTTAAATAAAAATTAAAATATTAATTACACCTCTTATATGAAGCGATCACGTGACCATGACATGAAAAGATCACATGACACACTTCAAAATGATATATGGCATCCATCTTGTCTCAAAATCGTGATATTTTAAGTTCTTTTTAATTCATATTGAGTGTTGTATCCGTCCTAAAACCACTTTAGTTTTGCTTAAATTCTGTGCATCTACATACTTAAACAACGCAATTACAATATATTTGAGTTTAAATGATCATCCAAATTTGATTATTTCTACAACGAAGCCTATTTTTCACTTATGTAAAATGTAAACGGCAAAATATGTAGAATGAGTTGTATTAGAATTGCTGTATTTCTTTAACACAAAATTATTTAGTCCATGGAGTCTGCATAGCCGATATGAATGAAATATTCATTGATTTTACAAAGAGAAGGACGATTTTTTTCGATGAAGTTTTAAGCATAGAGTTTAATTACTTGTAGGTCCATGGTCTTAATTTTTAAATAAAGTAAATTATTATAGTATTGTGATGAATGAAATGAATGGGAAAATGTTATGAATAAAATGCTGTTTTTATAGAGAGATCCAGGCGTGTTATTTTTTCTATGACGTCATTTGAATGAATTTCAGTTGTTTTCGATGAAGTTTTCAAATATAATAAATTATCGTAGTATTATGATAGTTTTAAAAATACTACCGAGGAATGTATCGTATTTTAGAGATGTTTAAACAAGGCAATTTATATTTAAATGCAGTCATTTGAATGAAGTTCATTTTTTTCGATGAAGGTTTAAGTTTTCAAATATAATAAATTAATGTAGAATTGTGATAAGTTTTAAAATATTACCGAGGAATGTATTGCATTTTAGACTTCATTCAAAAAAATTGCATTGAAGTTGGAAAGTGCTTCATAATCAATGCTTTAAGCATGATTGATCTTTCTTGTTTATTATTGGAGATCTTCAGGATGTTTAAACGCCCATCTAACACAGGTAAATAGTCTACTTCTAACTTTTATGGATTTGTTATCTTGAATGAGTGAAATTAAAAAGAAAGAATAAACAAGTATACACACATATATATATATATTATATATATATGTGTGTATAATATATATATATGTGTGTGTATACTTGCAGAAATTATAGTGATAAAAATTATGTTAATTTATCCGACATCATACAATACAACTCAACTCTTACCTAGGCTTATCTGATTCTTTCACATCCAGATGGCTCTATAAGATAGACGCGACTTTTTATGTGTGCTTTCCTATTCGAAGTATATACGCTTTATGCAACTCTTCCAAGATTCTCGTCTTGCTGGTTAGTAAAATTTCCAATTTTTGTTATTTTGATCATTTTTATGTTGTCTGGGATTCGGCCATTTTTTCCCCACGGGCATGATCGATTGTTGTTTCGGGCGTGCAGAGTCTCTGGGAGCGTTTTCATGAAGTCAAAGCTAGCTTCTAACCAGGAAATAGGGGTCGCAATCCCCCTTGACCTTTCTGCAACCCTGTAAAAAACAATCATTCCATCTATATATTTTCTTTTTAATTTTAAATCTTATATATATATAGTATATATACACATATACACATTGTCCGACAGGTGTTGAGACCCATACCGTCCGACCTACCAGAAAGGTGTAAGTTATTTGTTTGGACGGCCGGGAAGTTCCACCCAATTTAGACCGGAACCCAGTGGGGGAGGCATCCACAGAGACCGCACCCTCCTTCTCTTACCACTAACCTCTCGGAAGGACTTACGGACCCACATGTTTAACATGATCGTACTCCCCGTCAACACGGCGGCAGTTTTGGCAGTGGCGGGAGTCGAACCCGGGCCCACCGAGTGCAACTGCTGCGCGCTAACCACTGGGCTATTGCGCCCTAAATTCAACACCGTGAAAGAGCGAATGGAGTGTGATGTAAAGGACACACAGACAGAGATGACGGGCGCGGTAGCACAGTGGTTAGCGCTTGGGAATTGCTGTCGGTAGGCCCGGATTCGATTCTCGCCACTGCCAAAACTGCAGCCGTGTTCACGCGAAGTACGATCACGTTAAACATGTGGGTCCATAAGTCCTTCCGAGAGGTTGGTGGTAGGAGAAGGAGGGTAGGTCCCTGTGGATGCCTCCCCCACTGGGTTCCGGTCTAAATTGGGTGGCTTTTCCCGGCCGTCCAAACAGTTTCCTAACACATTTCTGGTAGGTCGGACGGTCTGGGTCTCAACAACAACAGACAGAGATGGCATATAAATAAGTGATGTTAATTCCAGAAGGATAATGCAATACAATAATGGCATAGACAGGGTGATCAGCAGGCGAGTAGGACCATCTCTTACGGCGATACAAGCAACAACCCTTCGAGGAGCAGATGCAATGAGCATGCGGATAGTTTCCTGAGGGATGGATGACTATATGTATTCAACCATACTCCAGAGGTTGTCCTCTGTTTGAGGCGGGGTGAGAGCAGTCAAACGACCGCCAACCATGTCTTACACATGCTCGGTGAGTGAGAGATCTGGCGACAGTGTAGGACAAGGAAGCACCTGGGTACTTTGCAAAGCTTGTCTGCTGATGGTTGTTGTGTGCTGTCTTGCATTACTTTGCTGGAAAACAGCCGTTTACAATCGCTGAATGTAGGGAAGTGCAACCGGTCGTCATTGTACCTTTGATACGAACCAGAGGGGATCGGCTATCGAAGTCGATGTCACTCTAAACCATAATGCCGCATTGTCGAATAGTATGGCGTTCAACAGTCGCAGCAGGATGGTATATGTTTCCACGTCGTCTCCAGACTCTCACGCGGCAACTGTTATTCGATAAACAGAACCGGAATTCGCTGAACACTACCCTGGCTCATTCAGTCGTCCAAGAGGTTTGGGCCCAACAGCATTGCAATCTCTCACATCGGTGTCTTGTCGTTAATGGCAGTTTTCGTAAAGGGCGGTTTGAATGCAATCTGCTTTCGGCCAATCGTCAAGAAACTATTCTTTCTGATATTGGAACATCCAATTTACCCTACTACTTCTGCAGATTGTCGACTGTCGTCGTTTGTGGAACTGACACCACATTCCTTCGAATGCGTGGATAAAGGCTTGTTGACGCACGTCTGGATGGACCTGTACCACTGCAATGATTCACACCTCCCTTCTTCAATCCATCTTCTCTGTCATCCTTCTTCAATCCATCTTCTCTCTCATCCTTCTTCAATCCATCTTCTCTCTCATCCTTCTTCAATACATCTTCTCTCTGATCCTTCTTCAATACATCTTCTCTCTAATCCTTCTTCAATCCATCTTCTCTCTCATCCTTCTTCAATCCATCTTCTCTCTCATCCTTCTACAATACATATTCTCTCTGATTCTTCTTCAATACATCTTCTCTCTCATCCTTCTTCAATACATCTTCTTTCTGATCCTTCTTCAATCCATCTTCTCTCTCATCCGTCTTCAATCCATCTTCTCTCTCATCCTTCTTGAATCCATCTTCTTTCTCATCCGTCTTCAATCCATCTTTTCTCTCATCCTTCTCCAATCCATCTTCTCTCTCATCCTTCTTCAATCCATTTTCTTTCCCATCCTTCTTCAATCCGTCTTCTCCAAACCCGTGATACTTAGAAAAAATATTAAAATATTACTTACTGTAAACTGAAATTAAGTAATTTAAACTATTTAAAAATAAGAAACTAAAGAAATACATTCCACAAAATTTTATACGAACAGCTGGAATTCCAGTTCTCTCTCTTTATGCGATCGATCACAATAGCGTAACTGATCATCCCATGAACGCTATGACAATGTTCCATAAATTTCAACAGTTTGCAATTCCCGGATATGTCAAACGCAGGAGTAATAGATTGTTTATTTCGCAGAATGCCATTATACATTTCGGGAATAAAGCGGCTTATAGATTTGCAGGAAAATATTTATATTTTTTGTCTGAAAACTTTTTATAATAAGTAGCCGAAGAGCAAGTTTTATAATCCCCATGTTTATTTTAAAATGCACTAAAGCGAAAGGAAATGTTCTCACATTTTCATCTAATACAATAAAAGTGGGTTACTAGAAATGTTATGAAAGTAATTCTTTATTAAAATCGTATACATTCAAATACCACCATTAAATGTATGCAATATTTGATTTAAAAAAAAAAGAAAGACAAAACAGTTATCACATTTTCATCTGAAGTAATAAAAGTGGATTGCTAGAAGTTTTATAAAATTAATATTTTATTAAAATCGTTATACATCCAAATATCACCACTAAATGTACGGAATATTTGATTTCGAAATATAAAAAATCTGATGTGGTTCAGCACAATACTTTCCCTGCAGACTGATATATACATTCTCCTTATTTTAAGGAAATTTATTTCTCTATTAATTCAATTTTCGTTCTCATTTGGTAACTGGACTCATTTTCAAAGGTGGCGTAGAGAAAATACGAAAAACTAAAATATCTCGAGAACGGCTAGTCCTAATGTAATGGGGTTGGGCTTATTCTTTTCTTCGCTAAAAATTACGTATTAAACAAGCATTTAATGGATATATTTGAGCATACGTAGTTCATTAGTTTAAATTTTGAAGATTTTTGAGGGCCATTTTGCAAAAAAAGGCAGGTTATTTTTTTCCGAATCATACCAAAATCTAATCAGCAGCAGGGTGACCCACAAGCGACTTATCTACCAAATTTTGTGAAATTTGGTTCATTAGATTTTCAGCTAGAGTGGATATAAGCTTTTGCGGGCCATTTCGCAAAAAAAGGCGGGTTCTTTTATTCCGAATCGTACCCAAAACTAATCAGCATCAGATTCGCACACAACTGACTTACATACCAAATTTTATAAAATTTGGTCCATTAGTTTTTTAGTTAGAGTGAATGCAAAATCTGCACAGACAGACACACACACAGACGCACGCTAAAAATAGTGTTTTCGTATTCTAGAGGCCTCGAAACGTGTAGATCCGTCGAAAACTCGAGTTGCGATTTTCGGCACGATTCCAATACTTTCCCTATACATTACCATGTATTGCAGGGAAAGTAAAAGTTCTCACATTTTCATCTAATGCAATAAAAGTGGGTTACTAGAAATTCCATAAAACTAGCATTTTATTAAAGTCGATATACACACAAATATCACCAATAAATGTATGAAATATTTGATTCCGTAAAAAAAACAGTTCTCACATTTTCATCTAAAGTAATAAAAGTGGATTCTTAGAAGTTTTATGAAATTAATATTTTATTAAAATCGTTATACATCCAAATATCACCACTAAATGTACGGAATATTTGATTTCGAAATATAAAATGTTCTGACATTTTCATCTAATGCAATATAAAAGTGGGTTACTAGAAATTCCATGAAACTAGTACTTTATTGAAGTCGATATACACTCAAATATCACTAATCGATGGAATATTTGATTTCGAAAAAAAGAAAACAATTCTCACATTTTCATCTGAAGCAATAAAAGAGGATTGATAGAAGTTTTATAAAATTCCTACTTAAGAAATTATTAAAATCGATAATAAAATCGATATATATCCAAATCTCAACACTATATGTACGTAATATTGGATTTCGAAAGGAAAAATGTCTCACATTTTCATCTGAAGCAATAAAAGTGGATTGCTAGAAATTTCATAAAACTGATACTTCATTAAAATCGATATACACACAAATATCACCACTGAGTGTATGGAATATTTGACTTCATGAAGTGGTGGTAACGATTTCATATATTAATAAATTATTCCATCCATTTAATGGTGATATTTTGGAGTATACCTATTTATAATGGTACAGATTTTTAATGTGCAATCTTTTTGTGTATTAGATCTGTGTGTATGGGTTGGTTGGATTGCTAGTCATTCGAGTTTTTTATTGGTTCTTTCCAGGTCACTCTGGATCCGTGACTTGGGTATATATAACTCTTTGTTTCTTCCATTTTTGCTTTCCTTATATACATAATGTGTAAGGAAAGTATTGTGACGGGGTCGAAAATTCGAATTCGAGTTTTCGACTGGAGAGCACGTTTCAAGCATCCCTGAACACGAATCAAGCATTTTTTAGTTGATGTCTGTGTGTGTGTGTATGTGAAAGTGCGTATGTGTGTGCGTGAAAGTGTGTGTGTGTGTGTGTGTGTGAAAGTGTGTATGTGTGTGCGTGAAAGTGTGTGTGTGTGTGTGTGTGTGTGAAAGTGTGTATGAAAGTGTGTGTGTGTGTGAAAGTGTGTGTGTGTGTGAAAGTGTGTATGTAAGTGTGTGTGTGTGTGTGTTTGTCAGTGAGTCTTTGGAGACGATATCTCACAAATGAATAGAGCGACTCGAATTAAATTTGGTACAAAAGTCACAATTCGTGAATACTGGAAGTCTATTGTTTTTAAACGTAATCTAATGTTCAGAACCTCCCTAAATTTTCGAGTGAAATTTTGAAAGAATCATCAAAAAATCAAAACCTTTAAAACAGTTACGCAAATAAACATTTTGTATGTAATTTTTCCTTAGGAAACGATTGACATAAACTTCAGAACGCTAGCATGAAGCGTTCTCGAGATATTGCATATTTTTCAAATAAATTTATCAAAAAATCCCATAAATTAATATTAAAATATTAACTGTTGAGAAACACGTTCACTTTTCGTATGTAATATCATGCGATAAATTTGGTGACATCATTCTCGTGGATCTAGCTCGTTCCATTCATGTGAAAGGATACTTTGAGTAATACTTTTGTATTTTAACGCCAATAGTTATTTATCTGCTATGAGAATAACGTATTTCTCCGTCCATGACGCTTGGCGAGATTTTGTCTACGAATTTGGCGGAATGTCGCCAAATTGGCGACTTTTTTAAATGTTGCCAAATTAACGAAAATCTTGCCAAATGGATAAAAATGACACTAAATCAATGAAAATGACTACTAATTGACGAAAATTCAATATCTTGGAAAGAATATAAATATCTACTATAAGAAAAATCTATTTTTTTTATTGTAAATGGTGTAAATTCATTGCATTATATAAGGAAAGTCACGTGTTGCCCATATCAGATTTTCTTTTTTTGACTTCAAGATTTTTTGTCTTTCTAATAATGGAGGAGAACATCTAATACGTCTGTAAAACAGCTGCATTTTGCATTATTTAGTAACTTGTGTTTATTTATGTTGTATGATATTTTCCTTATTTTTGAGCATAGTGTTTCAGAATCCACTTCGACGGTAAGAGCTTGCAATTTCGTCCTAGTAGCTCAACGGTAAAGCATCGGCTGGCCAGTTTGGAGATCCAGGGTTCGATTCTCGTTTGGGGCAGCGAGTTTCTTTACAATGGCGCCCGAAGAAATCAACCCTGTGGGGTAGTGCAAAGGTATTTGAGGTCTGAAGACCCCAGATCGTGCGATTCACATAGTAAGTTAAGAGTAGCTAGCTGCACGGCCGGGAAAGGATGCCTCCTACACTCAGGAGGCACCCAAGTTCTACCATTCCGCCAAACGAACATTTATTTAGGTCTAAAAAGATAACAATTGATTAAAAATATTGTGATTAAACAGACAGTTTTACATTATATTTGGATTTGACAAGTACGTCCATTTGTCAAAAATGAGAAAAGGGTGATTGCGAATATAGATAAAAAGATCATTGAAAAATAAAATTTAGAGTGAGGTATATTAACGTAATGAAAAATAGATTAAAATTAAAGAAAATAATAAAATTTTAAAAGTAAAATTTAGAAAATATATAAAAAGACAATATATGAAAAGGAAAAAAAAAAAAGCCAGAAATTTAGAATTAAATTTAGACAAGAAAAATTAGAAAAAATACAAATAAAAAGGATCAAAAGAAAAGAAAGAACCGAGAAAATAAGAACAGTTGACATAGCTTTTTTCTTCTTTTAAACAGAAAATATGGAGAGATATCGAAGGTCTGAAGACACAAGACAGCGCGACTCACATAGTGGGTTTAGAGTTGCTAGCTGCACGGCCGGGAAAGGATACTTCCTGCACTCAGGAGGCACACAAGGTCTACCATCCCGCCAAACGAACATTTATTTAGGTCTAAATAGATAACAATCGATAAAAAATTTTGTGATTAAACAGACAGTTTTACATTATATTTGAACTTGACAAGTACGTCCATTTGTCAAAAATGAGAAAAGGGTTATTGCGAATATAGGTAAAAAGATCAATGAAAAAAAAATTAGAGCGAGGTATATTAACATAATGAAAAATAGATTAAAATTAAAGAAACTAATAAAAATTTAAAAGTAAAATTCAGAAAATATGTAAAAAGAAAATATACGAAAAAGAAAAAAAAGTTAGGTACATGAAAAACAAAAACAGAAATTTAGAATAAAATTTAGAAAGGAAAAATTATACAAAATACAAATGAAAAGGGTCAAAAGAAGAATAAAGAACCGAGAAAATAGGAACAGTTAACATAGCTTTTTTTTAAACATAAAATATGGAGGGAGGTCTGAAGACCCCAGACCGTGCGACTCACATAGTGGGTTTAGAGTAGCTATCTGCACGGCCGGGAAAGGATACCTCCTGCATTCAGGAGGTACCCAGGGTCTACCATCCCACCAAACGAACTTTTATTTAGGTCTAAAAATATTACAATTTATAATAAATATTGTGATTAAACAGACAGTTTTACATTATGTTTGAACTTGACAAGTGCGTCCATTTTACAAAAATGGGAAAATGGTTATTGCGAATATAGATAAAAAGATCATTGAAAAATAATATTTAGAGTGAGGTATAATAACTTAATAAAATATAGATTAAAATGAAAGAAAATAATAACATTTTAAAAGTAAAATTTAGAAAATATATAAAAAGAAAATAAATGAAAAGAAAAAAAAATTGGCGTATGAAAACAAAAACAGAAATTTATAATAAAATTTAGAAAAGAAAAATAAGTAAAAATACAAATAAAAAGTGTCAAAAGAAAAAGAAAGATTGAAAAAAAATAAGAACAGTTAACATAGCTTTTTTTTTTTTTTTTTTTTTTTAAGAAAAAAAAATAGAGGGAATACAATAAGTTCATATAAGTTAATAAGAATGAAATAAAGGGATTCATTGATCAAAATTAAATGAGAACAGAATCTACTCATAAGCTTAGGTCACTTTATTAGAAATTTCCATGGAAACAAGAATACAGTTTTTAATTTTATCTACTGAAGAGGGATTTGAACGAACTTTGGAGAACCCAATTGGTTTATTAGAGGGGGAAGGTTTGCAGAGATGAATTTTTTTAGAAAAAGGAGAATCGAAAATGTAATGGTCAACGTCACCGAATTTATTGCAAATACAGTTAGAGGTGGATTTAATTTTGAAAAAGTATAAGTAATCAAGAAAGGGGCCATGACCAGTAAGAAAGTAAATGAGATATTTATTAAAAATTTGTAAATTAGGATTCACGATAGGGAGGTAAGACAGGATTCTAGCCGGATCACCAGTCCTGGTGGAAATGTAATCATTAAGACAGTTTTGCCAAAGATTAAGAGTAAGTTTTGAGAGGAGCGAGTAAGGAAAGGGAATCGTAAGAGGGGAACCAGAGATAGCAGCAATTTTGGCATGGTAATCAGCAATTTCATTTCCAGATATGTTATTGTGAGCTTTTACCCAAGAAATATTGACAAGGTTTTTGGCAAGAAGAGCTTTGTATTTAATGGAGTTAAGATAATTAGATTTATTTTTTATTGAGTTAAGAGCATAAATGGAAGAGAGGCTATCGGAAAAAATATTAACAGGGGTATTATTAGAGGAAGTCCAGTCAATAGCAAAGGAAATAGCAGTAAGTTCGGCTTGAAATACTGTATTCCTGTTGTCAAGTTTATAGGAGAGAACCTTTTCCAGAACATCATGTTTAAAAATACAGACTGAAAAACCAGTGTTATTGTCAATATTTGAACCATCAGTATATATATTATAAATGGCAGAGTTTTTATCCATTCTATTAACTAAATTTACGGACCATTTAGAGGGGTGAAAGTTAGAGAAAGGAACAATGAAATCAAAATCAGAGGGAGGCGGGAGGGAGGGAGAAGAAAAGGAATTAATTTTTTGTTTCCAAAAATTAAATTTATTATAGAGGGTAGAAATTGTAAAATGAATGGGGGGAATACTAGTGAGGGAAAATAAGGTGATATTAGACGTTGTACGATAGCCTGGGCAGATTTTTAGAAGGAAGATCCTTTGGAGTGAAAGAAGTTTTTTTATTTGCATTTTTTTTAGTTTTTTACCCCATATAGCAGAACCGTAAGTAATAACTTTTTCCACAACACATAGAAACCAGCATTTTAAGAAACATTTTTTGACACCTCAATTTTTCCCAGATATTTGGCCAAAAGTAGTACAAAATTTTAGACATTTTTCTTGGAGATATCGAATATGAGGGTCCCAATTTAATTTATTATCAATATCGGAGGTTTGAAAGTGTCCCTAGTATATCTAGTACGGATTCAGTACACTCTGGAAGATAGAGCCCCACTTTCAAACTAAGAGGATAGCGACCACGCACGATATTAACTTAGATAGAAAGAGCAGTGGCAAGAAGCAAACCTGATGTAAAAATAGCATGCGTTGGTCAATTAGGTTGTCAGTTGTCCGCCAATCTGACATTAGTGGGTGGAGAATCAGAGTCTACTTCGGAAATAAGAGCTCGCAATTTCGTCTTAATAGCTCAGCAGTCGAGCACCGATTGGCCAAATCGGAGATCCAGGATTCGATTCCCGTTTGGGACAGAAAGGTTCTTTACAGTGTATTTTGAAGCGCCTCGAAGTACGAGCTGAGTTTCCTTGCCAGCAACTCAAACACAGCTGTTGATGTTGTTTATCAGCGACTTTTTCACCGATGTAAAATTTGGAGCATTTAAAAATTTACCATTACAAGTCACGAAGATTCCATCTGGATTTAGATAATTGAGGTCAAAGTTTACTTAAGTCTACGGGGAAATTATTAGTTTTGAAACTTTTGCGCGCTATGTCAGGACATCCACTATTACTGCAATTTAATGTTTTGACATGTGAAATATCATTTACAGTTAATTGAAATGATTTTAAATACTAAAAAAAAATCTGATGTGGGCAGCACATGACTTTTCTTATATAATGTAATGAATTTACTACTTTTACAGTTAAAAAAAATGTTATTCTTATAGTAGATACTCATATTCTTTTCAAGATATTGAATTTTCTTCAATTAGTCGTCATTTTCATTGATTTAGCATCACGTTTATCCATTTGGCGCGATTGTCGTTAATTTGGCAACGTTTAAAAATGTCGCCAAGTTGGCGACATTCTGCTAAATTCGTTGCCAAAATATCGCCAAGCTTTATGGGCAGAGAAATAAGTTATTCTTACAGCGGATAAATGACTATTGGCGTTCAAATTCAAAAGTATTACTCAAAGTATCTTTTCTCGTGAATGGAACGAGTTAGATCCACGAGAATGATGTCACCCAATTTATCGCATGATATTACATATGATATTACATATGAATTCTTAATAGTTAATGTTTTTTTTAATTGATGGGATTTTTTGATAAATTTATTTAAAAACTGCAATATCTCGAGAACGGTTCATGCTAGCGTTCTAAAGTTTATGTCAATCGTTTATTAAGGACAAATTACATAAGAAATGTCTATTTGTGTGACATTATTAAAAGGTTTGATTTTTTTTATGATTTTTTCAAAATTTCACTCAAAAATTTAGGGGGGTTCTGAACATTCTAATATATTTTAAAACAATAGGTTTCCAGTATTCACGGATTGTGATTTTTGTGCCAGTATTCATTCGAATCGCTCCATTCGTTCGTGAAATATCGTCTCCGCAGACTCACTGACACACACACACACACACCTCATTTAAAAAATGTTCGATTCGTGATCAGGGATGCTTGATACGTGCTCTCCTGTCGAAAACTCGAATTCGAATTTTCGACCCTGTCATAATATTTTCCTTATACATTATGTATATAAGGAAAGTAAAAAGGAAACACGGGGTAAAACTCATTATTTAATACCAATTTTGAGGACCAGACGCTTTGGTTGCTAGGTTATGTCCAACGATGCTTATTAATGAAGGACATCGTAATTTTATATGTCTACTTTTTAATATTTATGATGAAACAATTAAATTTCAGAATTTTAATGTTATATTATTCTTGCGGTTACGTTCGTAGATTGCGATTATACCATAATGGTAAAGGGTAGGAAATAAAAGTTGATGGGAAAACGATAATAACGTTTGTGACAATAATTTAGGTGGCATTAGTTTCGAAACAAATCACGTTGCATTGTATGAATTTCTACGGCAAAAATCACATATTGAATACATAATTATAACATATTTATTTAAACTATTAATTTTACAGAAATAAATTATCAGTGCAGTGTGAATCAGAACGCAAAATAATAAAGAATATGTAGTAATGTATTCAAATTTATTTTACTTTACAATTTTTTTGTCTCCATTATTCTGTACTCTGTTCTACAAGTCGGAAAATTATGTGTTACTTCTGCTTATAATGCGTTAGGAATACCGTTATATATATCGTTTAATATCCTTAGGAATACGATAAACAAATTAGTAACGTTTTCAATTGGTGTAGGAGTCAAAAATGGTCTTTGTCTTCAGGATAAATATACAAAGCAATCACAACAGCAAAATCTAGTTATACGTATTTAATTTTGCTGGTACAGTTGCTGTGTTTCTTAGAGAAATAGGCTGGTCTTACCTCCAAACAGTACCGTTACAAATTTGCCATATGCAGTATACAATAAATTAAACTGAAGGAGTATTAATTCGTTTTCAAATTTAACCAAAATAAGGCAATCTATCACTTGAAGAAAGCTTTGACGCAGTTACATAAATTTAAATAGGCTTCGATTCCTTTCTATGCTCAACACGGGGGTAAAATGATGTTTTTTTTATTCGCGAAGTGGCATCATAAATTTTGCCTCGAAAGTGGCGTTTTGACTTATTGGCAAATATTTTCCCTTCGTCTTCGAAAATATTTTTGACAGGAGAGAAGCTCCTCCATTTTTTTGATTGCACGTGGGAAGTATTAACCATTTGTCTTAAAATAAATCAATTTTTGAAGAAACGCAGACTGCAAAATGCCTCACTGCAATGCGATTTTTTTCAACCCTTAATTTTTAAAGTGTATAAAACGTTTTTACGACTTTCATATGAAGAATAGTAAAAAATGAATTTGTGGATTTTCAATGTGTGAAAAGATTTTTTTTTTCTTCTCTGTCTTTGAAGTTTGGTGATTTATCGAAAATTTACAAATTTTAAATGTGTTAGATGTTGTTTAAGTGGCAGAGTTTAGAAAGATTGAGGTAGTTAAAAAATATTTAAAATAAGGGTAATCTAAAATTCAATAGAATATAAGGTAATTAAAATTTAATGCAAATAATATACAGAGTAATTAAAATTTAAAATACCGGGTAATCTAAAAGCAAAATGTAGGACAATTAAAATTAGTACAGGGTAATTTAAAAGTAATACATAATAATTAATACAAGGTAAACTAAAATTAATACAGAATACTAGATACAGGGTAATCTAAAATTAAAATACAGGGTAAATAATCTAAATTTAAAATACAGACTAATTAAAATTCAAATATAGAGAAATCTAAAATTCAGTAAAATACAGATTAATTAAAATTCCTTTCAAGTAAACTACAGGGTAATAAAAATAAGAAAGGGTAAATAAAATTCTGTTGACTAGAAATATTTTAAATACAGGGTAGTTTTAATTTAGAAATATTTAAGTAATTAAAAATATTTTAAATCCTGTTTAATCTAAAATTAGATTATCCTGTATGTTAAATTAATTAAATTAATTAATTAATTAAAACACAGGGTAATCCAAAATTCACGCGCATGAAATTTCAATATCATGAATCAAAAAATTGAAATAATTGAATATTTTTCAATTAGGTTTCTCTAATAATGGTCGAAATTGCACAATAATGGCTGAATCATATTCAGGAAGTCTTAAAATCCGTGCTTTTACCTTAATAATAATAAAAAAGTCTGTAAATAATTTCTCTTTACATTTGCTCTGTTTATCCTTCCCTTTCACCATATTTAAAAATCAACAAAGCGAGAACAGGCAAGCCTTTCATTTTATCACAGGAAAAACTACCCGAAATAGAGATTGCATTGCTGAAAATTTGTGTCTTTAGAATGTAGTTTCTTTAGAATACGCTTCTATCGAAACCTGTATGTAACACTTTATGGCAAATATTTAAGCGCGAAGCACCAAATTTTTCAAAGAGAAGAAGCAGTTTTAGGAACGCGCTCCTATTGCAGAAAACAGCATTCGGGGACCGGTTTCCTGATTTTGAACTCTTTATCCACCCATAACTAGTATTCAAGCCTATTAAAGACAGATAATTTAACACGCTTACTACATTAAGGCTCTTAGCTTAGAAAATAGTAGCGTTAATCGAAAAATGGCTCTGTTAGGTTCTATCCGATGTTGATACTATAGTTGTGTGCAAATTTTCTGTTTTCTAGGTCACTAGGTGGGTGGGTGGTGGCTTCTAGAGGGGCTGGAATGTATTTTCGGCTACACTCCCATGTCTTCCGCTCCTTGTAGAGAAAATACAAATAAAAGCCCACTACGTTCTGTCGATACTAAAATTGCGCAGAGTTTCTGTTTTCTAGGTCACTGGAGGAGAGAGGCTTTTGGAGGATCTGTTAATACCTTTTGATCCCCACCCCTATTTTAATAAATCACTGTATCCCGTAGTAAAATAGGTTTGTACCCGTAAATTGAGTGATGCTGTTCCGTCCATCCAAGCATATATCTTACACCTTCAGGTAGGTTGGATATTCTGTGTCCAAAGAGAGAAAACGTATTTTGGGGCGGGATGGCCTAGTGGTTAAGGCTTGGTGATTGCATTCGGAGGACCCGAATTCACCCAAACTATCCCCCAAAATATTATCTAAACTATCGCCGCGTTTACATGGAGTACGGGGAAAAAGTCCTTCCCAGAGATTGATGGCAAGGGAAGGTAGGTACGGTCTCTGTAGATATCCCCCTCGATGGATTTCTGCCTAAATTGGGTGATCTAAATTGGGTCCCGGTCGTCCGAAAAGATACCTAACATTTTCGGGTAGGTCGGATGGTCTGGGTCTAAAGAAAAAAACTAAAGAAAACGTATTTTCAACTATTATTTAGTGAAATTAAATTTTCTCAGAATAATGACTTATCTTTTTGGAAAGATAAGCTTCAAATATTTTAAAGCTTTACAATTAAATACTAAAATTGGTTTTAAGGCTCTGAACACACATTTTATTAGCGTTAATGAAACAAAAAATTTCAAAATGGTCTCGATCTTTGAAATTGGATCGTTTTCGCCCAATCAAAATTGGATTCTGTGGGGATGTGCTAGGAATTTAAGCTTTGACTTACGGTTCGGCAGATTTTAGTGTTGATGCTTCGGTCTTTATATATAGAACATCTTTAATGAGGAAAGAAAGAAAATATATTCACCAAAGGTTTCACAATCACATATAGATAAATTCCTTTTTTATTGATTTTTAAATGGGTAGAAGAACGTAATAGAAAACTGCATTTTTGAATGTATTTACTATATTCCATTTACGTGAGGTGGTTGGGGCGTATACCAAATATATATATATTTAATTACAATAACTAATGCATTTTGTAACTCACCATTTTGTAACATATTTTCCAAATGCAATTGCTTTTATATAAATACAGCCATCAGTTTGAATATTTATATGTCAGAGAAGTATTACCGCGTTGCACATTTGCTACATATCACGTTATCGTCACGCAAGTGTGAGAAACAGAACGTTTTAATGTCAATAGAGTAGGCCTTTTGAATTAATCAGTTGCGTACTGAACTCAATCTAGATAATGAGGTAGGGAAACAGTTTTAATTCATCGTTTGACAATGTTTAATGGCAAATGATGAGTAAGGTGGGTTATAAAACCCAGACGTCCCAATCACGTTGCTTAAGCGGGTTTTCCCTGCATGAGTCTGGCTTGTCCCCTGTTTGGTTCGGTTTCCAAAAAAAGCCAAAAAATATTGTGTGTGTGTGTTGGATGTTATAAGCCAGTCTCGGGGGTAACAAGCTGAGTTCGAATTAGTCATCAATGAAGCTCGGCTCGCCGCTGGCTGGGTATTAGCTCATACGTGAGTAGAGATGTGTGAGCTAGCTTCGCATATCAGAACCGCAGACAGTGGGATTTTGACATTCGAAGGGAAACCATGTCGGCTTTCTTGTCTAATAAAACAAATATCCAGAGAAACGAAGAGTTGCTATAAAATATGCTTCAGGTTTTTGTAACATTCCACATCACTGTTTCTGGTTTTAATATGCACGGTCTGTCGTTTTAAGAAAATATTCTAGGTTTTCATCAGCAATTAATGAATTAGTTTTATTAGTTTTTGTAGTCATAAGGACAGTCGTCTTTGATAAAGTTCTTTACATGTGTGAATCTTTGAATCGCTTAAATATCTGCTTTATACCTTCGGTTTTGTTGGGCTGTCTGGGTCTACCACATGTGTGATTCTGTCCATTTGTAGCACCACATTTTCCAAGTCTTTATTCTTTGTTCTCGCGAACACGCCACATTCATATAAAATAGGGATTCGCAAACTTTTACCATACGCAAGAATTCATAGAATTAGCCATCCAAGTTTTTTACTTAGCACACTATAAATATTATATCATATACAGGGTGATTAAAAAAGATAGGCCAAAATTTACGAGGTGGAAGTATACACCAATCCAAGCATTTTTACTTTCCCTGCAATACATGGTAATGTATAAAGTATTGGAATCGTGTCGAAAATCGCAACTCGAGTTTTCGACGGATCTACACGTTTCGAGACTTCTAGAATACGAAAAAACTATTTTTAGCGTGACGTCTGTGTGTCTGTCTGTGTGTCTGTGTGTCTGTGTGTCTGTGCAGATTTTGTACCCACTCTAACTAAAAAACTAATAGACCGAATTTCACAAAATTTGGTAGGTAAGTCACTTGTGGGAGAATATGGTGCTGAGTAGTTTTGGGTATGATTCGGGATAAAAGAACCCGTTTTTTTTACGAAATGGCCCGCAAAAGTTTGTATCCACTGGACTGAATTTCACAAAATTTGGTAGATAAGTGGCTTGTGGGTCATCTTGGCGCTGATTAGATTTTGGTGCGATTCAGAAAAAAATAACCTGCCTTTTTTTGCAAAATGGCCTGCAAAAATCGACAAAATCTAAAATAAAAAACTACGTATGCTGAAATATATCCATTAAATGCTTGTTTTATACGTAATTTTTAATGAAGAAAAGAATAAGACCAACCCCATTACACTAGGACTAGCCGTTCTTGAGATATTTTCGTTTTTTTGTTTTTTCGTTTTTTCTCTATGCCACCTTTGAAAATGAGTCCAATTACCAAATGAGAACGAAAATTGAATTAATAGTAAATTAAATTTAATAAAAATAAAGAGAGTGTGTATATAAACCTGCAGGGAAAGTCATGTACAGCCCACATCAGATTTTTTGTTATAGTTTGCCTGGTCAGAATTGAAACTTTAAGGCACCAGTGGGCGCTTACTGGTGAAACCGATAAGGCGAGGTAAAAACACAAGAATGACTTAGAAGTTATAAAATGAGATTTGATAAGCAATAATTACAGGAATGGCTCAAAAAAGAGATTGTCAAGTGTACATAGAGGAAAAGCACAGCGATGATGGAGTGATTGGAAAACTCTCTTGAACAGACCAGGCATGTTGCTCACTTTGACATCAGCGGCCTAAATTCTGGCAACGAGTTCCTCTTCAGATTCGAGTTCCTCTTCGGGCTCGAGTTCCTCTTTCGACTATGACACTCCCCTCTTCAAGGGGAGTGTCATAGTTGAGACTCTTGAGATATCACAAAAGAAGTCAAGGCACAAGTCCCCCAAAAAGAAGTCATGACAGGACAGATTGGGCGATCGTCTCTCAAAAATTGGAGCTGCGAATAATTGTTGAAAACTGATAAGGCTATACATTCAGTGTTACGACAATTTGAATAAGGGTTCTTCTTCTTCTTCCGAAGATGAAATTTGTATACGTGGTTTCCTTCTTCAACCAAAAATTAACAACCAGAATGACGCGTTTATGTTTGCGGAGCGACCGCTTCCCAACGAGTAAGCCT
The DNA here is from genome assembly GCA_951213105.1 of Amaurobius ferox. Lineage (NCBI taxonomy): Eukaryota > Metazoa > Arthropoda > Arachnida > Araneae > Amaurobiidae > Amaurobius > Amaurobius ferox. The sequence continues at coordinate 46,498,142 of OX578152.1, forward strand.
CTTGTAACGCCTTTACGTTTCATTTTCGAACCGGTAAACTATGATGAAAAATGCTTGGTTTGTTGTGTACTACCACCTCGTAAAGTTTGGTCCATCTTTTTTTACCACCCTGTTTAATTATCGTTTGACGTAATAAAAACAGAAGACAATATTACTGATATATTTTTCAGAGTACATTAGTGCCAACTGACTATAAAAAATCTACTCTTTCTTCAATCTTTTGGTACATTATGTGATTTTACAATTTAATCTGTGCGAATTTCTGATAACTGTATTTCGACTTGTCATACATTTATTTACAGCAATGCTTCAACTTTTCACACTAACAGAAACATCAAGAGTTCACTTTTATTTCTCTAAGTAAGTTTTCAAAACTGCAGGCAATAATATACACATGGGCCTGTCTAAATGTTATTTGCAGTTTCGCCAAAAGTTTTTCACTTACTTATTTCAGTCAGAAACCCAGTGGAATGTTCCCCAAAATCAATGCTTATAAAACGTGTATTGGAAAAAACTGCGAGTTTTCTTTGAGATACAGCCTCTTTGTGTTTATTTCTGCTGGAAATTTATCGACTGTAAAAATAAATATTGAAGATGCAGCAGACCGAAATGAAACAAAAAATAAAAAGAGTTTGTTGGGTTCTTATAGATGACTTTACAGTGCATTTTTTAATCATGGGGTTGAATGTCATAAGATTGTTTTATCCAGAGTAACTTGTTGCACCCGGGAAATGAATGGGAATTGAAACAGACCAATCAACAATTTCGTATCCTTTTGTACATGTCGACTTATATGATACGTTATTACACCGTGAACGATAATATATGTTTGTAAGTGTACAATTCCATTAATTTAAAATATTAATTCATGGCATAGAAAATCGCCATTTAATTTTAATGAGAAGCACAAATCACTGGATATACATATAACATAAAAAAATTAATAATAATAATAATAATGATAATAATAATAATATATTTAATTTTTTGTAAAAACAGATAATTTCAAAATTTTGTTAATGTTTTGAACTTTGCGAGTTTTTAACTCCAAAAGTCGCCGTCTGCTCATTTTTTGGGAGCTAATTGCAGATGAATATCAATAACTACAAAAGTCGTTTAAGGAATTATTACGCCTGTGGTTTCAGTTATTTACATAAGCAAATGCACACTTTAGGTCGAAATTGCTCTTTCGTTATCTGTTACTTCAAAGAAAAATTATGTGGTTTGAAATACATGTTTCAATACCTTCCAGCTTGGTCCGAGGAAACGTTTGAAATCTGTTGAACCAATAAAATTCCAGAATTCTGATTATATTGAGTTTTTGCACCCCATTTGTATTAATCCATGCGATTTCAGGATGAGTTATAAATCAAGAAAGCGGACCCAATGTCAGTGATACGATTTCTAACTGTTGATATGTTCACAATCTTGCAATGTATATTTTACGCAAAAAGACGTAAATGTAGTTGAAGCCCAAGGAGGTATATGTGAAGTAGTAGGATCATTTTATGCAAAAGTACAAATAAATAACGATTTTATAAATATCTTACTCTATGTGGTAAAAAAATTTGATTGCCCAGTGATACTGGGAAAAGACTTTTTGGAGTTAACACAAGCAGATATACAATTTTTGTACAAGATCGCAGGAGGCTAACCTGAGCTAAAAATAGCAGGAGGTGGTCAGTCAGATTGTCAGATACCCGCCACTCTGCATTCTCCACCTTCGAATGTCATTCTCTGACATTCGAAGGTGGAGAATGCAGAGTCCACTCCTACGATAGGAGCTTGCAGTTTCGTTCCAGTAACTCAGCGGTAGAGCTTCGGCTGCCCAGTTCGGAGATCTAAGGTTCGATTCCGGATGTGGCAGTAAAGTTCTTTACAAGGTCCATTTCATGTTATTTGAAAATTAAAAGTCATATTAATTTTATAAGGAAAGCACATAGGAGAATAATACCCGATTAATTGTTGCAATGCTCAGATTTGGACCTCTGAATTGGACAATGGTCTACAATTTTGTAATTAGTTGTTTTCATCTATCTAGCTTTGTTTCCGAGTTAGTTACCTTAACTTTTAAAGTTCACCGCTAGAGTCGCTGTAATCCCTTTTATTCAATTGGACATGTTAATTTTATTATAGATAGACCTAACGTGTGCAATCACGGATCATCTCTTACAATATTTATTGAAGTGTTAAATGACTTTTTAGGAACCCTATGCATATATATACACATTAATATTGCATTAATACATAAATATGTAACTGACTTGTTTATACTGTATACTCATACTCACACTTCGTTCTAATTTCAGAAGAATTATGTTTGATATGAAATAAAAATTATTGTCCAATAAAATGTCTCATATCTATTGATCACTGTCACACATTCCTTCGGGAACAAAATGAAATTTATCTCTGGATCCCACGCAGCTCGGAAAATGTGTGGGTGTGTTTTTACTCTCTTATTTAATATCAAAAAAGTTATATTGACACATTGTTCTGAATAAAATTCTATTCTAAGAGATTGTTTGAAACCGATTAAGTTAAAATATACACTCTGTTGCAAAAAATATATGCAGTCATAAGAAATTAAGCTATAGACACAAAACTGCACATGTAGGTATCGTTTGAGGAGATATGCAAATGATTACAATTTGGGAGAAAAAATATTTATTAAGAAATAATGGCAACAAGAAGATGACATTTTAGTAAGTGGGAAATCCTCCCTTGGCAGCTATACAAACCAATATTTGGTGTGGCACAGGGTCCATTAAGTTGTTAATGATCCTCTGTGGAAGATTCTGCCACATATGTTGCAACTTGTCAATTTAATGGTATTCTGAGAAGGATGCAATTGCCCACTCAGCATGTTCCAGACGTGTTTAATTGGTGATAAGTTTGGGAACCTGGATGGCCATGAAAGGGTATCACATTCTCGAAAACGTAGTTGAGAAAGTCGTGCACTATGTGGTCAAACGTTGCTTTGTAGGTAAATGCAAATACAGAAAATCAAGTGTTCCACGAGATGTTTTTTTAGTCTGTCACACCACGTCTGATGGCTGTGTGCTGTTCGACAACAAATGCAAGATCAGAACGCTGACCAGTCCCCACACACGTATACGGCTGTCAACAGCTCTGAGAGAAATGCGGGATTCATCGGTAAAGACAACTTGCCATCAATTGGACACTGAAAACGAAGGCCTCAGACCGTGCTACTCACTTCTTGGGCTGAGAGTTAAGCTCGTTGGACGGCCGGGAAAGTATACCTCCTGCAGTCAGGAGGAACACAAGGTCTACCAGTCCAGCCAAAACAGCGTTTATTTAGGTCTAAAAAAGATAATGAATAAAGAAAAATATTGTGGTTAAACAGACACAATTTTGCATTTTATTTGAACTTCACGAGTACGTCCATTTTTCAAAAGTGGGAAAAAAGGTTATTGCGAATGCAGATAAAAAATTCATTGGAAATTAAAATTTAGAGTGAGGTATATTAACATAGTTAAAAATGGATTAAAATTAAAGAAAATAACGAAATGTTGAAAGCAGAATGTAGAAAATATATATAAAAAGATGGTATATGGAAAAGGATAATAAATAGAGGGATAATAAAAAATATAATAAAAAATATAGGATAATAAAAAAGATAATAAAGAAAAATATTGTGGTTAAACAAACAATTTTGCATTTTATTTGAACTTCACGAGTACGTCCATTTTTCAAAAGTGGGAAAAAAGGTTATTGCTAATGTAGATAAAAAGTTCATTGAAAAATAAAATTTAGAGTGAGGTATATTAACATAGTTAAAAATAGAATAAAATTAAAGAAATTAACTAAATTTTGAAAGCAGAATGTAGAAAATATATATAAAAAGATGGAATATGGAAAAGGAAATAAATATAGGCACATGGAGATAAAAAATAGAGATTTAAGAAGTTTAGAATAAAAGTTTTGAAAGTAAATTTAGAAATTATACAAATAAAGGGGGTAAAAAAAAAGAACCGAAAAAATAAGAAAAGTTAATTTAGATTTTTTGTCCATGATCTACATGAACACAGAAAATATGAAGAAGGCAGGAAAATATGAAGAAATTAATAATAAGTCCAGATAAGTTGAAGAAGATTGAAAAAAAGATATTCATTGATCAAAAATAATTTAGATCAAAATCTACTCATAAGCTTAGTTCACTTTATTACTGTTCCGGTTCTTAGGCTATTTTTAAAAAAGCAAGTTTATTCAAATGACAGGCTCAAAAATGTTAAAAATCGAATGAATTAAAATATACTAAAAACGACAACGTATATTAAATTTCATGTTACTGCGATTAATAAAACTTTATTTGTAAGGGCCTCAAAAAATTTAACCGCACTGGGTAACAAACAATTACCAGATCAAGTTAAATAAAAGGTTGAAATATTCCAATCTAATATAAAATCAGTAAGTATATGCCAAATAAGAAGCCGGAGTTAAATTCTAATTTTAACAAGAAAATCTTCCACTTTTTATAGAACGCATTGATTTCTTCATTCTACAGAACAGCAGTGTGCATGTTTCTTTTAGTGTATATTAATTACTTTGTTAGAAAAATCGTTTTATTATACGACGCACATAAAAGATACAGTAAAATCTGGGTTGTAGAACTACCATCTGTTTGTTCCTAGAATAAGTGGCTGTAAAAACAGGTGGTCGCTTAATAAGCTAATTTCGCATATGCATATAGCAAGTATAAAGTAGGTTGTTTGATAATTAAATAGCTTCTTATTAGAAGTAGTCAACCAAAAATATTTCGCTGTGCTCAATGTGAAATAAAAGCATTCGTAATTATTAATATCGGGTTGTACTGGGTAGGTGATATCTCAATTTAATTCATAAAATGATAACATTGTACAATGAAGGGATTTCACGGTTTCGTATGCAAAACCCAGTTCTCATCTTCAGGATAAGCAAGAACTGTGAACTCGCATTTGGCAAATAGATTATGTAGCCTCAGAAACTAGTTGATTCTTTCATATCTAATTTTAATTTTTATTGTTTTGTAATTATTTAATTTTCATTGTATTTTTAATATTTTTTTCCAATTGTGTTGCGTCATTTCCTGTTTTTTTTCTACTAGTTGTTCTTGATTGTCTGTTTCAAAGCTGGTTGAAAAAACCCATGTGCTTTCCGTTACCGTTGTAGTAGGTTTATTCACTTATTAGTTGCTTCTAATCTTTCTGCTGAACGTTGGCATACCATCCTGGTTTCTTTCAACTCATTCTTTGTTTTCTGCGATTATTTTTTTCCTCCGCGGTTTGTACTTTTCATTCGAAGTATCCTGCCGTTTGTTTCCCGCCTATTTGGTTTTATCTTTTATTTCTCTTAGCGGCGATGGCAACTCTTTCCTACTTTCATACACGTGTACTATCCCACCTCAAATGCCGAAATTGCTTTAGCAACTGTGGCCCCGCTTTTTCCTTGTCCTGAAGAATAAGACTGGTTTTTGCTTTCGAAACGAGGTAATGGGTTCGTACGGGTAAATATCCCCTTACAATTTTAGTGCTTTCCTTTTGGCATACATTGATTCAATTTCGTATGTTTTTTAAATTTGTTTACAAGCAGGGCCAGGATGTATAACTCTTCAGATCTGCCTATAAATATAATTTTGTATAGTGAGAACATAGAGATTCTTAAACTTTTTTTAAGAGCATTAATTTAAGTGTGAATTCAAATACCTCGGAGCTACTATCAATGACCAAAACTTGTTGAAAGCCGAAATTAACTGCAGAATAAAATCGGCCAATAAATATTTCTTTGGACTAAAAAAACAATTAAGATCCAGGCTTGTTAGCCGAAGAACTAAAATGAGACTTTACAAGACACTTATACTACCTTTGCTGCTGTATGCTAGCGAAACTTGGACTTTAAATTTAGACGTCCAGCGTGCCCTGGAGACTTTTGAAAGAAAAGTGTTAAGAACTATATTCGGGCCTGTACAAGAACAAGGATGCTGGAGAACCAGATATAATTTTGAACTTTATAGACTCTACAAAGAGCCTCAAGTTACACAAATCATTCGAAGTAACAGATTGAGATGGCTCGGACATGTCTGGAGAACCCCTGAAAACAATCCGACTAGGTTGTACACTTTTAAGAACCTTGGGGGTACCCGAGCCCGGGGCAGACCTTCGACTAGATGGTTAGACGGCATTGTGAATGACATCAACATTTTGAAAATTAAAAACTGGCAAAGACTCGCTTTGGACCGACGGTGTTGGAAGAGGCGTGCTGTCGAGGCAGCTAAGACCTGTAACAGGTTGTTACGCTCTTAAAGAAGAAGATTAATTTAAGTACATGGTGTTCAATAATTAAACGAACGGTTTGCTGGAAAAGTTTTATTGACAAACGATATATTTAAGTAATCAGTGTTTCTTTGAAGTGAGTTCAAAAGGTAATTACATAATTGATATGATTTTCAAAGTGTTTGCCTGCCGTTACCTTCCGTTTCGTTAAAATGTTTCAATTTTGTATGGGAATAAGTGGAGATCTGTTTTTAGGACTGAGTGAGCAAATCTCACATTTACCTCCAATGCGCTGATTAATTTTCGTATTGATATTGCATGACTATCAATCTTAGTCCTTGCTACATGTTCTGCATTATCCCGGCTGATTCGGTATACCCAGGTTTCATTTATTGGCATCGAGAACAGAATCAGTTCTTTCACATTTCCTAACAAGGTCCGGAACAATTGATTTTGATTGATTTGGAAGATTCTTTTAAGCTGTTGACCACTTTCCCAGTGTTTCAGAAGGATTTTAGTTTAAACTAAGGGGGCTCCGCCCTCTTCTCGCTACGCTCGCCAACCCCCGTAACTCGCTTCGCGAGTCTGTAGGATTCGCCTCCTACTCACTGACACTTGCCTGCCTACGTGCCCCATGCTTGATGATGCTCGCTGAATCCCGGGGTTTCGCCGTCCATTGTCTGCCGCTCATTAACCCCGTAACTCGTTTCACGAGTCGAGAGGATGCGCCTCCGAATATCTGACGCTCATTGATGCTCGCAGAACTCCGCGACTCCGCCCTCCATTAACTGCCGCCTCGTAACTGGATTCGCAAATCTGGAGGCTTCGCTTCCTACTCGCCGACGCTCGCTAAGTTCGCTTCGCGAGCGTTTTCGTGCCGCCTGTTACGCAGGCGTAATGCATACGTTGGGGACCGTCCCTTGTTAACTTACATTCACCAGACCTAGAAAGTTCATCAGTCCGAATTGAAAGATATCGCTTCGTGAGTTCTTTCAATTTGGACGGCGCACATGATCACCTACGTGTCCCATGTTCGCTGAAGCTCGCATAGCCCCTTTACTCCTCCCTCCATTGTCCGCCAGTCATTAATCGATACTCGTTGCTGGCGTTATCTCCCCATAGGAGCTTCGTCCCATTATTAGCTGTCGCTCATAGACTCCCTATACTTCGCTAACAATGTTACAAATTTCAACCCCCAAATAGCTACGCTCGCCAACTCCGAATATCGCTTCGTGAGTTGGGAGGCTTCGTCTTCTCCTTCCTGGGGATTGCTGAGCCTGCATCGCGAATCCTTTCGTGCCGCTTGCTATTAAGAACGACAGTTTACTGTATTAAGAAGAAATGGCAAAATGCCATAACTGCAGGCTTTGCTGCTTATTCGTAATACAGTTTCACAATACGTGTTACGCTTTCAGTATAGAGATATTTGCAACAATAAAACATTAAATTGTTCTGCAATATAACAATGAAATCCTGATGTCGATGACAAGAATGGTTGCGAAAAGTTCTGTTTGTTTGTCAAAATAAACGATAAGTCATAAGATTGTCAACATTTTACATTTTCCAAACTGCACTACTAACGTTGTAGTCATGTTTAGAAATAAATACATATACTATTAAAGTTTTAATGCTTCAATAACTCAATCCTCGCCCTTGGTGTAACGTTTCTGCCAGAAACCAATCAGAAAGAAGCTAGTAATCGTCTCGACCAATTAAATCTTCTCCCGTAGAGAAAGAAAATTTTCACTTCAGAAGTGCATAAAAAATTTAATAACCTATTAACCAAATCGAAATTTTAAAAAAAGACGAAAATTCAACCATGTAGGTACATGTCAACGAAAATTGGAGGTCTTCCTATTGCTAGTCTGTCCAGGACGTGAACTCGCAGCTCAAAAAAATCTTCCTTTGAATTTGATATTAGGTATTTCCTAAACTAAACTTTAAATAGAAAAACGGTTTATATCCGTTTGTTCCCCTAATATTTCTCTACATATGTTCCAACTTTCATACTTTTATATGCTATAGATTTTGCGGCACGTCACAGAGAAACTTGAGAAACGCGAAATTGGACAAACAGTGGCGGCGCCAATGTCAGCCACTTTTTTTTAATATAGAGAGAAATCGCTGCACATAGGGCCATGCATAAATGTTGTTTATGACCACGCCCACATTAGTCCACTCCCATTTTTAGCAGTTGGAGTTTTATTCAGGCTTTAATATAAATATGAGAAGGAGATACATTCTTTAGCAGATAGTTTTATTTCAAATCCCTGTTTTTGCAGTGTTAAAATAACCAAGGAAAAATCGTAAATTGAAATACATTTTTGGTGTAGATATCAATTTTTTAAATTTTCATTTGATGTCAAAATTTCATTTTATGTTGTCTCAATTTTATTTTGCAGTTCATAGATAAATTTACACTCTGCCATTTAGACAACGAGCAATTAGTAAAAAGCTAAACGAACAATATTATTCTACCTCCCAAAAGATTTGAGATTGCGAAAAATTAAAATATATGTATATTTGCCTACCGTCAAGTACCGATAATATTTTAGAAGCATATTTTATATATATTATGAATTCGTTAAAACGTCACATTAGACGCATTCACCATTTCTCAATATCTAGAAAGCTACGGGAAAAAGCCGCAGCTAATGTAAATAGAACGAATAGGTTTAGATTGCAGTCTCGGGGAAACATTGGCTGTCTACGGCGAAACGTGCTAGTCTTTGCGTCGCTTGGTGTAGGATTGCTGTGAAATTCGCTAATGTTAAGTGTATGAGGTTTTTCGGTTTAATATAGTTAAATTGCGCAGTTCTGTTAAGGTCATTTACTATTATCTATTGTAATAATTGCATTAAATATCGAAGCAGCATTGGTAAGTTGAATTACTCAATATATATAAAAATAAATATATGTTAACAATTCTGGACTTGATAGCTGGACTTATTGTCAAAAGTGGTTAACGAAAACGCGAAAAAACTAAAATATCTCAAGAACGGCTAGTCCTAGAGTAATGGGGTTAGCCTTATTCTTTTGTTGTCAAAAATCACGTATAAAATAAGCATTCAATTCATATAATTGAGCACACGTAGTGTTTTATTTTTAGATTTAACGATTTTTGCGGGCCATTTCGCAAAATCAGTCCGTTCCTTTTCCCCGAATCTTCCCAGAATAAGCTACAAATGATTTATATACCAAATTTTGTTAAATTTGGTCCATTAGTTTTTAGCTAGAATGGATAAATTTCGGAAAGAAGGCAGATTCTTTTATTACGAATCGTACAAAAATCTAATGAACATCAAGGTTTCCCACAAAAAACTGACCTACCAAATTTCATGAAATTCGGTTCATTAGTTTTCAAAAGTTAGAGTGGATGCAATATCCTCACAGACACACAGAAATACATACAGATACACCCTTACACACACAGACGTCTACTTAAAAAAAGTTTTCTCGTGTTCTAGAAGTCCCAAAACGTGTAGATCCTTCGAAAATTCTAGTTCCAATCTTCGGCACAATTTTAATACTTTGAATATACACACACACACATATATTGTCTGTGTATATGTTATTATCTGTGTATCTAAATTCCGTGCCTACGCAATTAAAATAGTTGTGATTTTAAATGATCTCTAAATTTTATTATTTCTACAACGAAGCCTAATATCAACTTATGCAGAATGCAAATATCGCAAGCGATTGTAAGGTGAGTTATATAAGAATTGCTGAATTTTTTTCACTCAAAATTATTTAGCTCTGAAGTCTGGAACACAAGTTATATGTTATATGAATGAAATATTCATTGATTTTGCATAGAGAATCAAACGATTTATATTTCGATAAAGTTTTAAATTTTTAAGTATAATAAATTACTGTAGTACTGTGATAATGTAAAAGATATCACCACTGAATGTATCACATTTTAGAGATTTCTAAATGAAATTGCATTTCAGTTGGAAAGTGTTTCATAATCAATGCTAAATCACGATTGATCTTTCTTGTTTTCCTTTCATAATGCATTAAATATAGTTTAATTGCACACACACCAAAAAACGCTGATATGTTTCTGAAATCGCGCAGAAATGTCTGCTTTTAATTACATTTTCGTTTTCAACACTTTACAACATAGCTGAAAAGTGTTTATGACTTTGTTCATTCTGTCTGTCTGTCTGTTTATCTGTCTGTTTGTCTGTCCGTTAGTACGATAATCACCGTAAAAATGACTTTATTAAAATTAAATTTTAGTATGTTATTCAGACGGTCTGTGGGACCTATGGAAATATAAATGAATAATATCACGCAATTAGTTTTGGATTGAACCCGGGTTGAAAAAGGAAATACATTGAACCCTATGGGACCTAATTTTTCAAACAGTTTTTAAGCGAATTTAAAATTCACAAATTGCTTCGAAATTTTTAGGAAATATTCAAATTATCCCATAAAATATATAAAAAAAATTCAGCAAAATTTATTCAGTAGATTTTTAGATAAAAATTAAAATATTATTTATACCCTTTATATGAAGAGATCACGTGACCATTATATGAAGAGATCACATGACCCACTTCAAAATAAAATGTGTCATCTATCTTGTGTCAAAATCGTGATTTTTAAAGTTCTTTTTAATTCATATTTATTGTTGTATCCGTCCTAAAACCACTTTATTTTTTCTTAAATTCTGTGCATTTACATACTGAAACAACGCAATTACAATAAATTTGAGTTTAAATGATCATCAAACTTTGATTATTTCTACAACGAAGCCTAATTTTCAGTCATGGAGAATGTAAACAGCAAAATATGTAGAATGAGTTGTATAAGAATTGCTGCATTTCTTTAACGCAAAATTATTTAGTTTATGGAGTCTGCAATATAGCTGATATGAGTGAAACATTCATTGATTTTACACAGAGAACCAGATGATTGTTTCGATGAAGTTTTAAGCATAGAGTTAAATTACTTGTACCTCCATTGTTTTAAGTTTTTAAATAAAATAAATTATTATACTATTGTGATAAATGAAAGGAATGAAAAAAAAACGTTTATACATGAAATACTGCTTTTATAGAGAGAGCCAGACGATTTATATTTCGATGACGTCATTTGAATAAAGTTCATTTGTTTTCGATGAAGTTTTCAAATATAATAAATTATTGTAGTATTATAATAATTTTAAAAATATTGCCGAGGCATGTATCGCATTTTAGAGATGTTTATGTAAAATTGCATTGCAGTTGGAAAGTGTTTTATAATCAATGCTTTATGCATGATTGATCTTTCTTGTCATTTGGTGACCTCGTACATTTTAAAATAGTAGCGTATGGAAAATGTACAGGAAGTAAAATATCTCGAGAACGGTTGATGCTAGAGTAATGGGGTTGGTTTTATTATTTGTTCGTTAAAAATTACGCATAAAACATACACTAAATCAATATATCAAAAGATATTTAGTTTTTATTTCAGATGTTGTCGATTTTTGTTTGCCATTTTGCAAAAATCGTAGAAATATTTATCAGGTAGAATGTACACATTCATTGTACAGACACAAGGACAGACAGACACACAGACAGACATACACACATACACAGACAGACATACACACATACACACATACATACACATTAAATGTGCGATTCATGCTATACAGGTCCCGAAATGTGCAAAACCGCCGAAAACCGTTGTTTGGAAGAGAATATTTTTCATCTCTCCGATGGTGTTTTGGTGAGAGATTAGTGCATATGAGAGCTGCCATAATTTCGGAATTTGGAATAACGTGGTCGTGAATCATATAGTCATACTTTTAATAGTGGCCCCAATAACCCATCATTTCCCCATTGCGCGAGTTCCTAAATATAATAATTAATAAAAACTCTACACATTAAATTCCACATTATTGACTTTTAAAATAAATATTATTTACTCACATATTATTGTTATTGTTAAAATTACATTAATTTTAAAAAACACTTAAGGAGGAGAAAAGTAAAGTGTGAGACCAGGTGTTTATAATTATTAAAAATATCAAAAATTGACCTAATATATATGACGACTGGCACATACCTCTGTGTTTGGGTCTGTTGCTCATCATGCTAGGAATATTTGGCGCGTCTTTTTCTTGCATTTGGAGCCAGCTTTCTCCTCTCTAACACATTCTCAATATTCAAATTAACCACTGCTTTAATTCCATGACCGATCTCTTTTGATTCTGAACAATCATTATTGTTGAATCGGTATCCTTCTGGAACATCATATTTATATAATCACGATTCTCTCTCATCGCGCCTGGATTGTCATTCTGCTTGAATATTCATTTTATTATCTCCTTGTTGCCACATCATTTTGCTTGAGGTTCAAATACGCCCTCCTAGCTCTCATTGGTGGCTCCTCAGTGCGATGTAGCGTCATTGCTTCATTGGATACTTTAGTTTCCAATGATGCGTGGTTTAAGCCTTGGCCCTAGGAGACCATTTTCCCAACCACACCTGCAATTTATGTGACGTGAATTTATTTGGGTCATGACTTTCCGGTCCAAGACTTGGAGAAGAAACCTTGTAATAGCGGGTAATCGAAATACCGTCCAACACTGTTAATGATTGAGCAAATGAAACTTGCATTTTATTATGCATTTAATTTGACGCTAGATTCTCATCCGACAGATTTGCTACAAAGTTCCACTTCGGAGATATACAACTTACTCAATCTTGTCATTCTGATTGTCATTCTTCTTGAATATTCATTTTATTACCTCCTTGTTGCCACATCATTTTGCTTGAGATCCAGATACGCCCTCCTAGCTCTCATTGGTGGCCCCTCAGTGCGATGTAGCATCATTGCTTCATTGGATACTTTAGTTTCCAATGATGCTTAGTTTAAGCCTTGACCCTAGGAGATCTTTTTCCCAACCACACCTGCAATTTATGTGACGTGAATTTATTTGGGTCATGACTTTCCGGTCCAAGACTTGGAGAAGAAACCTTGTAATAGCGGGTAATCGAAATACCGTCCAACACTGTTAATGATTGAGCAAATGAAACTTGCATTTTATTATGCATTTAAATATGACGCTAGATTCTTACCCTACAGATTTGCTACAAAGTGCCACTTCGGAGATATACAACTTACTCAATCTTGTCATTCAGATTGTCATTCTTCTTGAATATTCATTTTATTACCTCCTTGTTGCCACATCATTTTGCTTGAGGTCCAGATACGCCCTCCTAGCTCTCATTGGTGGCCCCTCTGTGCGATGTAGCATCATTGCTTCATTGGATACTTTAGTTTCCAATGATGCTTAGCCTTGGACCTAGGAGATCTTTTTCCCAACCACACCTGCAATTTATGTGACGTGAATTTATTTGGGTCATGACTTTCCGGTCCAAGACTTGGAGAAGAAACCTTGTAATAGCGGGTAATCGAAATACCGTCCAACACTGTTAGTGATTGAGCAAATGAAACTTGCATTTTATTATGCATTTAAATATGACGCTAGATTCTTACCCTACAGATTTGCTACAAAGTGCCACTTCGGAGATATACAACTTACTCAATCTTGTCATTCTGATTGTCATTCTTCTTGAATATTCATTTTATTATCTCCTTGTTGCCACATAATTTTGCTTGAGGTCTAGATACGCCCTCCTAGCTCTCATTGGTGGCCCCTCAGTGCGATGTAGCATCATTGCTTCATTGGATACTTTAGTTTCCAATGATGCTTAGTTTAAGCCTTGGCCCTAGGAGATATTTTTCTCAACCACACCTGCAATTTATGTGATGTGAATTTATTGGGGTCATGACTTTCCGGGCCAAGACTTTAAGAAGAAACCTTGAAATAGCGGGGAATCGAAATACAGTTCAACACTGTTAATGATTGAGCAAATGAAACTTGCATTTTATTATGCATTTAATTTGACGCTAGATTCTCATCCGACAGATTTGCTACAAAGTGCCACTTCGGAGATATACAACTTACTCAATCTTCAACTTTATTTAATGGTTGACATACTGTTCATCGTAGCAATCGCGATTTGTAAATCGCTGTCATTAATAGTAGGGACCTTTAAAAAAGTGAAACTCTGTATATTTTTCTCAGTGTTTCAGTGCAGCTAACCTGCAGATATAGGGTTCTTGTGCTCCATTAAGAACTCCGGTCTCTTGAGATTCGAGTTACAGATCTCCACCTAGCCCATAAGGTAAATAGATAATTGTCTTCCTTCAATATTTATAGAAGACCAGGCCATAAAATGTAAATAATTGAATATAGTAACCACCAATAAAGATGACAATACTATTAATTTTATCGCAGAATGTATATAACAATGTTCGTTCTATTTTGATGCTATTTTTAATATGATAAAGGCAGAAAGATGCACGCACACTACCAATTAAATTTTATTATTGTATTTAAAATACATTTTCACCATTAACTCCACAGACTGTATTAGAAAAAGACATTAGGAATTTTATGCAAAGAAACATATCACACTTATTCATTCACGATAAATAAAATAAATTAATAAAAGAACAAGACATTTATGAGTGAATCGTCATATGGTGTGCACATTGCATTTTTGGTGGAACAATTAAACATTTTTATTCTATTTTGCGTACTTGTTTTGTACGCCTTACGAATTTTCAGAAATACCGGAAGTGACTTACACAGAAACGGAAGAGGGAATGTTTAGTGGACGCCCCAACACCTTTATGTTCTCTGGAATTTGTGGTGAATACAAATTTAATTAATATTAAACTTATATATAATCGCCGAAGTGATAAACTGTCATAGTTATTTTGGTATGTTGCCCGATGTTTCTTCTGAAAAGCAATTCGACTAATAACATAAAATCAGTTCCACTTATCCAATAAACATACATTAAATTGCTTAACCAAAACTTTATAATTTACTATTAACTTTATCATTAAATATTATTTACCAACGTTACCAATTATAAACATAATAATTACTAGAGCTGTTTTTGTGCTGTGTTACAGTACGAATACTATTAATTTAGTACGCTTGTTACTTAGACTTAAAAATCTTTCCTGAAAATGTTTATGCAAATGGTTACCGGATTCAGCTTTAATCGTTATCGTTGGGGCTTGACCTTTTGTTAAGTCATCTGACATTCTCACATTCACTTTTGCTAGGAGCACATATTATGGATACTGCACATTCGATTAGTAACATTCATCGTCACATTACTGTTTTTATAGTAACAGGAGCACACATCGGATTATTAAAGTCAAGGAAATTGTAATGTACTTCGTAAGAAAGTATAATGTCATGTTATTCGTAAGAAGGTTAAAGATGCCATCTCATCCGCAAGAAAGTCATCTGAAGTATCTGTACGTCATTTCATGTTAATAGCAAGTCAAGTACCTCTTTTTCACAAATTTTAGTGTGAGGTACTTCTATGCTGAATTCATTCCAGTCACCATCTAAGCTCTAACTATAGCCAATCTTGAGAAATAAATGTTTCAAAGGAATTTTGAAGTGAAAATACTGCACGTGGAAATCTTTAGTGGAATCTCAACTCTTTCAAAATTTGATGCTGAATCTATATCAGTTATTATCTAATTTATACCTATAGCAGATCCTGAGAAATAAATGTTTCAAAGAAAACTTTCTATTAAAAACAACAGTATGGAAAATTTTTTGTCTGCAACAATAAATCTAAGAAATCTGATGTGGGCAGCACATGACTTTCCTTATATAATGCAATGAATTTACTAGTTTTACAATAGCAAAAATAGGTTATTCTTATAGTAGATACTTATATTCTTTCCAAGATACTGAATTTTTGTCAATGAGTCGTCATTTTCATTGATTTAGTGTCATTTTTATCCATTTGGTGAGATTTTCGTTAAGTTGGTAACATTTTAAAAAGTTGCCAAGTTGGCGACATTCCGCCAAATTCGTCGCAAAATCTCGCCAAGCGTTATGGAAGGAGAAATAAGTTATTCTTATAACATATAAATAACTATTGGAGTTAAAATACAAAAGTATTACTCAAAGTATCTTTTCTCATGAATGGAACGAGCTAGATCCACGAGAATGATGTCACGCAATTTATCGCATGATATTACATATGAAAAGTGAGCATGTTGCTCAACGGTTAATATATTTTTTTCCTTTTATGGGATTTTTTGATAAATTTATTTGAAAAATGTGCAATATCTCGAGAACGGTTAATGCTAGCGTTCTAAAGTTTATGTCAATCGTTTTCTAAAGGAAAATTATATGTCTATTGTATTATCTATAGTATTATATGTCTATTTGCGTAACTTTTTTAAAGATTTTGATTTTTTCAAAATTTCACTCCAAAATTTAGGGGGGTTCTGAACATTCGATTGCGTTTAAAAACTATAGGCTTCCAGTATTCACCGATTGTGATTTGTGCACCAAATTTCATTCGAATCGTTCCATTCATTCGTGAGACACACACACACACACAGACATCACTTCAAAAATGCTTGATTCGTTATCAGGGATGCTTGAAACTTGCTCTCCCGTCGAAAACTCGAATTCGAATTTTCGACCCCGTCACAATACTTTCCTTATACATTATGTATATAAGAAAAGTAATAGTGGTATAACACATTAAAAAATAATTAAAAATAAAAAATTTCACTCCTATATTTTAATTCAAATAGCAGGACATTTAGTTTAGATATGGAATATACATAATTGAAATGATTTTAAATAAATATAAAAAACATTGTTTTTTATTACTCCGTATGTGATGCATGTATGAATTCTTATCTATAAACAATACAAAACTGCAAATATTTGCATTCTTTGCAATCAAAGGGTAATTAATGAATAAGTCTTATTATGTAATGTTAGTAAGCCAGCAGATTTCATCTTATAAATATATCTTTTATTCAAATAAAACCTGCTGTTATATAAAAAAAACATCAAGTCTTTTGTTACATAGAACTTGTTAAAAAATATTATAAAAATCAAATCTTGATAACATTATTTAATATTTCATCGGACACAAAAATAATTTTCCATATTTTTTTTTCTTTTAAGGTTGGAATCCACATATGCTTGTATTTTAAAAATTGATTGAAATTATTCAACTGTAAAATATGTGCAGGAATTAATTTTTTTTTCTTCTTTAGCTTTTTCCCTGTTTTCTTCTATTAAACAGACGAGGAAAATTTGCAATAAAGAACATTTGATTGAAAAAAGGTTTATCATCTTTTGCATGGGCTGTTCAGAATTATTTAAAATGCTTTATGAAGCAGGGAATAAAAATTTCAGACAGGAAGTAATCAATAAAATGTAAAAAAAAACATCTGACTAATATATTTGTGTGATTGTAATTAATTTACATAAGTTTTAAATCTTATGTGATCAACATATTACCTTACCTACAAACTGATAGGCCATATTTTATAATTTATATTCACTACCATATAAAAGTTTTAATTGTTTATCTTAGTATCATATTAGATAAGTATTTTATCACATCTTAGTGTTAAAAATCTGATATGAGGAGAACATGAATTTCCCTACAGGCTTAAAATAATTTTTGCTTTCTTCCTTCCAGAATGCATTAAATTGAGTTTAATCGCGCAAAATAGCACTGACATGAAATATCACTTTTTTGATATTATATCTAATTTGCAGTTTTCTGCCATCTTTCTTTTCATTTAGCCACTTTATTCCTTTCGAAACGTTGCCAACTTTTCAAATTTAAAATAAAACTGAAATAGTTCAAGAACGGTTCGTCCTAGATTACAATAGTTAGTCGTTGTCAAGAATTGCTCATAAAACAAGCATTTAATTAATATATTGAAGCACATTTAATCTTTTATTTGAGATTTTGGCGATATTTCCTTATTGTTAAAAAATATGTAAAAATAAATCATTTAATTAATCCATTTCAATATATTTAAAATTGTATTTCAGATTTTTACGATTTTTGAGGGTCATTTTGCAGAACAAGGCAGGTTCTATTTTTCCGAATCATACCAAAATCTAATCAGCACCAGGGTAACCCAAGAGTGACTCATTTTCCAAACTTTTTGAAAGATCGGTCATTAATTTTTGATCTAGAATTTTTGATTTTGAGTCATTAATTTTTGAGCATACAGTGCACAGACTGACAGACACACAGACGCCATTTTAAACTGTATTTTACGTGCTCTAGAGCAGTGGTCTTCAAAGTGGGGTACGCAAAGTGATACTTGATGGTACGCCAAAGAAGTAGGGTAACGATCACTTGCGAGTGTAGGTATGATCGTGTAGTACATGTGTGCGAGGAGGTTCTTTAGAAATGTTTCCATCATTGTGTGATTTTGCTTCTGAAAATGAAGTAAATGTGGAACACATTAAAAGTCTTATATCTACACATTTAAAAAATTTGGAGACAGAATTTTGTAACCATTTTACATATCTTCCTAGTATTAAAACAGAGTTTCAATAAGTCATGAACCCATTTGCTGAAAATGGAAAAATAGATCATCTTTCGATTGCAGCTCATGAACAGTTAATTGGCATGAAAGAAAGAACAACGTTACAATCCGAATTTAAAGTAAAATCTCTTCATAATTGGTGGACACGATTGAAAACCGAATATCTAGATTTTGTAAGCACAGCAATGAATGCAATCTTGCCATTTGGTTCTACATACCTGTGTGAAGTAGCGTTTTCTGCAATGACAACAATTAAAACTAAATACAGAAATAAATTAGAGTTATAACCAGATATTCGAACTGCGTTAACAGAGGGCAGCAAACAAGATTTTTCCGATATTACTTAACAAATACAATCACATTGCTCACATTAAATTCTAATTCAAAATGTAAATTTGTAATTTAATTTAAATGTATGTATATTGTTTAAAATAAATAAATAATAAATAATTTGATTTTTGATTACTCACACGTACAAGCATATATTATATTATATTGTATTATATTATATTATATCATATTATATTGTATTATATTATATTATATTATATTATGTTATATTACATTATAGGGGGTACAACTTTTAATTATTTTCGTCTTAGGGGTACGCGATCAAAAACGTTTGGAGATCGCTGTTCTAGAGTTCTCGTAAGGTGTGGATCCGTCGAAAATGTGAGTTGCGATTTTCGGCATCAATCCAAGACCTTCCCTGTACAATACTATGCCATGATGAGGAAAGCCATTATCCTCACATTGTTATGTATTGTAGAAAACTCATATACATTACTATGTATTGTAGGGAAATTAAAACCACGAGTATTATTTGTCTACCTATCTAGTAATATAAAAGCCTGTAAAAGAAAGAGAAACAAACACTCGTAAATATTTAAGTTGCTATATTTTTACTTTCCCTGCAATACATGGTAATGTATAGGGAAAGTACTGGAATCATATATATATATATATATATATATATATATATATATATATATATATATATATATATATATAGATATATATATATATATATACATATATATATACATATATATATATATATATATATATATATATATATATATATATGAATATATATATATACATATATATATATATATATATATATATATATATATATATACTTTCATTTTACAAATTGATTAAAAAGATTAAACTGTAAAATACATTAGGGCATCAACTGATCTTCTTTCTAGATAAAAAGCGAATGTTAAAAACATTTTGATTTAGGATATTACATTCATCATTTTTCTAAGGTGGTTAAAGTATTTTAAATTGATATTTACTTTTTTTCTTACCTTTCAGTAACATATTTTGTGATGTAAAAACTAAATTTGAAATATTAATTTTGAAAAAGTACGAAAGTATCGATATGATAGTTTTCCTGATCAACACTGGAAATTTCTGGAACGTTTTTGAGTTCTTGTATGTATATTCTGGAAATATATATGCAAAATTTTATGGTAAATTTCATTCCTTAAAAGTATCACTAGATGTTTTTATTGCAGATGAAAGGTCAATTATTTTTTGTTAGGAAACATAAAGCTTTCATTGGCAAGAGATGTCTTACGAAATATATTCTTGAAGTCTCAACAATAGACATTTTACACAGACGAGAAATTTCGTGTTCTGCAAGTTCCATCTGTGGTTGAGAGATTCAGTGTTTTGTTTTCAGATCTATTGAAATCGGGAATAAATCCCATAAAGCACCATTCTGTATAAACATTTTCTAACGTGCTTTTTATTTTGACATATACCCTCCAGGAATACCCCGTAGGCCCAGGAATTTGACGATTCCGCTGTATTTAAAATAACATTTCATTTCCCAATACCGTATGTTTGTCTTTCAACGTTTGCAATGTTATCAGACATTTTAATTAAAATATCAATTACTTCTAAAGTTATTTTTCAATAGTTTGATTGTATAGAATATGTGTTAGCAGACGATTTCGATATTGAGGCTTAACTATGTAAATGCGTCTGGGAATAGAATAAAACTATGTAAAAATATTTAAAATATCAGCTGCTAAAATTATGAATTAAAATATCTGGAGAACGGTTTATTTGTAAACCAATGGAGTTAATTGAAAATATTTTGATATTTTTATTGCGTGAGATGGTATAAAACCGAATTTTGAGCCGTTTCCAAATTAAAGTTGGAAGAATGTTAGAACAAACAATTTCGGTATTAATAAATTTTTGGAATAAAATTCCAAAGATTTTAGATTATTTTTCACTACTTAGAGATTGTGTTCAACACTCATACAAAGTTTCAACTTTCTACCTTTCAGAAGTTTGGGGGGTGTAATTAATCCACTAGACATTCAGTCTAACTGAGCTGTATGATATATATACAGCAAAATGTAAGTTTTACATGGTTATTCTGTTTATAATCAACATCGATATGTTTCGAGACTTATTTAAATAAGGATGCGGCGTTTTTGGGATATACATTATTTAACAATGGAGAATGAGACTCCTATAATTTCATTTGTGCAAACGATTTAATATATTATAATCCGATAATAAATAAGAAAATTCAATCACAACATAAATCAATGCTAGATAAAATTGTAAACAATTTGAAATGAAACATTTTCTGACAAAGGCTTCAAACTTCTTTTAAAATCAAAGAAGTTAAGTGCGTTTGGTGTTTGAATTTCTACTTCACTGTTTAAGTAAATATATCATTTAGAAATTAAAAGCTTTAGAAGTCCACTGAAAAGTAAAGATTTATTCAAATGTAAATATATCCAATGTAATTGATTGTTGAGTAATCAGTATTTGGACGATAATGTTAGTTCTTTTATAATTAGACACTTCGAGTTTGGATATGGTTTCAAAGAATCACGATTTTGTTACAAATGTTAAAAATTATGTGATGTGGGCAGACATTTTCTGCAAAACGTCATGAATTCGTTTTCTATATCCTGAAAATAATTATTTTATCTCTCTGACTCCAAGTTATGGCTGTGCTAAATAACTTGTACCACAAAATCTAAATTCAGAGAATTGTTAGCAAAATAAAATTCATTTATACTAGAATACAAATCCAAATGAAAACTTTGTTATTTAATAGCTGATTGAAGTTAAGTTTTCGCGAATTATTTGGCGCTGTGATATGTAAATGTCATAGGTATTTGAATCAGTAAAATATGGTGTATTATTTGGCGTTAAAACATAAGAATAAGATAGGTATTTAAATAATATCAAGTGAAACGACCAAAACATGGCGAATTAGTTAGCGCTGAACATGAAAATAAAGTAGGCATTAAACTACTATATAATAAAATTATTAAAATTTGGAGTATTGTATGGCAATGAAACATAAAAAAATCATTATATTTAAATAAATTATCTATATATACTAAATGCCAAGTGCCCGTCTGTCCGTTTGTCGGTCGGTCTGTCCGTCTGTCTGTCACGCTTTTTAGGCACTTCCTGAATAGATAAAGGCATTCAATTTGGTACACGGTGCGGTCGTTCGATAAAACCCCCTGGAAAAATCGAACCCCCTGGAAGAATCGAAGCACTGAACATGAAAATAACGTAGGTATTTAACCTAAGGTAACTGCTATCAAGTGAAATTATTAAAATTTGGAACATTGTATGGCGATGAAATATAAAAGAAAACGTTGTATTTAAATAAGTTATAAAACGAAATATTTCATTAAATCTATTTCATAGAATAGCACTTTTTCAATAGAAAACGAATCTGGGGTTGGACAGCGCGGGGATTGCACTCGGACGACCTGAGTTCGATTCCCGGATCTGTCCAAACTGTCCTCATGTTCA
This sequence comes from Amaurobius ferox, assembly GCA_951213105.1. Taxonomy (NCBI): domain Eukaryota; kingdom Metazoa; phylum Arthropoda; class Arachnida; order Araneae; family Amaurobiidae; genus Amaurobius; species Amaurobius ferox. The sequence goes on from OX578152.1 coordinate 46,520,653, forward strand.
AGTGGAGTACATGCACGTTAAATATGTTGGTTTGTAAGTCCTTCCGAGAGGTTGGTGGTAGGGGAAGGAGGGTACGGTCTCTGTGGATGCTTCCCAGATTGGGCTCCGGTCAAAATTAGGTGGCACTTCCTGACCGTTCAAACAGATACCTTACATTTTCGGGTAGATGGAACGATCTGTGTAAAAGAAGAATAAAAAACGAATGATATGAACTGCACGCTATGATGAATCTTTTTCAAGATGATGCACGTCTTTTAAGTCAGAACAATTACATAAAATTAAGTAATATATATTTGCTTTCCACATACAATAGTACGCAACAAATACGTTAACATCATTCTCGTGTATATAGTTAGTTTCATCCTCGAGAGAAGATGCTTTTTGTAACAGTTTTCTATTTTGATGCCCAAGAATTCGTTAATAGTCATTTATTTCAGGGGATCTATACTATTAAATGCGAAAACTCATGTTTGTTTATATGTACGTCCCCTCTATACTGAAGTCAATAATCTGATTAGCATTTCGTGGTTTCTTTTTAAAGTAGAGGTTTCTTTTTAAAGTTAGATCCAAAAAGCTTTAGGAAATTTCTAAAATTCGAAAAATTTAATAGAGTTTAAAATAATTTAAAAAAAAAACCATTAAAAGGCGAGAAAAATCGACCCCGTCCTAAAACCCATCTTCTTCAATTTTCGGTCTGCGATCTTGAATATTTTTAACAAGATCAGAAGTGCAAGCTGAAGAGCCGGAACTTTCAAAAAATGGATTGTTTGTTTTCTATAATATTTAAATGCGACAAATTAAGAAAAAATCTGATGTGGGCAACACATGACTTTCCTTATATAATGTAATGCATTTACTATTTTTACAGTTAAAAAAATAGGTTTTTCTTATAGTAGATACTAATATTCTTTCTAAGATATTGAATTTTCGACAATTAGTCGTCATTTTCATTGATTTCTATCCATTTGGGAAGATTTTCGTTAATTTGGCAACATTTGAAAAAAGTCGCCAAGTTGGCGACATTCCGCCAAATTTGTCGCCAAAATCTCGCCAAACGTTAAGCACTAAGGAATAAGTTATTCTTACAGAAGATAAATGACTATTGGCTTTCAAATACAAAAGTATTATTCAAAGTATCTTTTTCCATGAATGCAACGAGCTAGATCCATGAGAATGATGTCACTCAATTTATCACATGGTATTACATATGAAAAGTGAACATGTTTCCCAATAGGAAAAATATTTTTTTTATTTTATGTGACTTTTTGATAATTTTTTTGAAAAATGTACAGTATTTCGAGAACGGTTCATGTTAGCGCTCTAAAATTTATGTCAATCGTTTTCTAATGAAAAATTACATAAGAAATGTCTATTTGCCTAACTTTATAAGTGGTTTTGATTTTTTGACGATTTTTTCAAAATTTCATTCGAAAATTTAGGGGAGTTCTGAACAATCGATTGCGTATAAAAACAATAGGCTTCCAGTGTTTACGGATTTTTGTACCAAATTTGGTTTGAATCGGTCTATTCGTTCGTCAGTTATCGTCTCCACAGACTCACTGACACACACACACACACACACGCACACAGATACTTTCACACACACACGCACACAGATACTTTCTCACACACACACACACACACACACACACACACACGCAGATATCACTTCAAAAATGTTTGATTCGTGATCAGGGATGCTTGAAACGTGCTCTCCCGTCGAAAACTCGAATTCGAATTTTCGACCCTGTCACAATACTTTCCTTATACATTGTGTATATCAGGAAAGTAAAAATCGCTGGAAAAGGGCGACAAAGGGACCTATTTTAAAAATCTAACTCAATACCACAATTTTAGCGGTGCGATCTTCATTTCTTTTTTAACTGGAGCTATAAGTTTTATCCCTGCTCCTCAAGTTTTAATAATTTTAAAAATTTCGGCGTTCCTTTGTTACATAATTTTAAATTCGGACTGATAAAAAAAAATTCTTGAAAAGAGTTAAATGGATACGCATCTAGAAAATATATTTTCTATTGCAATTTTGGTGATACGATTTCTATGATTACTTTCCTTATATACATAATATATAAGGAAATTATTGTGACGGGGTCGAAAATTCGAATTCGAGTTTTCGACGGAAGAGCACGTTTCAAGCATCCCTGATCACGAACCGAACATTTTTGAAGTGCTGTGTGTGTGTGTGAAAGTATGTGTGAAAGTATGTGTGGAAGTATGTGTGTATGTGTGTCAATGAGCCTGTGGAGACGATATCTCAGGAACGAATGGTGCGATTCGAAGAAAATTTAGTACAAAAATCACAATCCATGAATACGGGAAGCCTATTGTTTTTAAACGTAATCGAATGTTCAGAACCTCACTAAATTTTCGAACGAAATTTTGAAAAAATTATCAAAAAATCAAAACCTTTAATAAAGTTAAGCAAAAATACATTTCTTATGTAATTTTTCCCTAGAAAACGATTGGCATAAACTTTAGAACGCTAGTATGAACCGTTCTCGATATATTGCACATTATTAACTGTTGAAAAACATGTTCACTTTTCATATGTAATACCATGGGATAATTTGGGTGACATCATTCTCGTGGATCTAGCTCGTTCCATTCATGAGAAAAGATACTTTGAGTAATACTTTTGTATTTGAAAGTTAATAGACATTTATCTGCTATAAGAATAACTTATTTCTCAGTCCATAATGCTTGGCGAAATTTTGGCGACGAATTTGGCGGAATGTCGCCAACTTGGCGAGTTCTTAGATGTTTTCAGGTTAACGAAAATCTCGCCAAATGGATAAAATTGACGCTAAATGAAAATGACGACTAATTGTCGAAAATTCAATATCTTGGAAAGAATATAAGTATCTACTATAAGAAAAACCTATGTTTTGTACTGTAAATG